>CM060638.1:25186702-25896702 GCA_030578275.1 Meda fulgida
AACCAGTCACATGAGTCATTTGTTTATACACTGAGATTTATACATCACATAAGCTTTCCATTGATGTATGGTTTGTTAGGATAGGACAGTATTTGGCCGAGATACAACTATTTGAAAATCTGGAATCTGAGGGTGCAAAAAAATCGAAGCATTGAGAAAATCGGCTTTAAAGTTTTCGATTTATGTTCGTGATTGTGCTGCTACATTCACTCACAAAAATAAATGTTTTATATATTTACGGTAGAAAATTGACTAAATATCTTCATGGAACATGATCTTTACTTAATAGCCTAATGATTTTTGGCATAAAAGAAAAATCGATAATTTTGACCCCTACAATGTATTGTTGGCTATTGCCACAAATATACCCATGCGACATGTGACTGGTTTTGTGATCCAGGGTCACATATATCAGTATCTGTTTCTAAACTCCCTGAAACGACTCAAGAGAATTGAGCTTTCTTCCGGGAACGAACATTTCACAATATTCCTAATTTAAATAATTCTCGCCCCAAAGCATACGTAAATAACAGGGACGAGGCCTGGTTGAGTTGCATTAGAAGTGTGTGGAATCTCGCACTTATGGTAAAGGGTGGGACATATCCCAAACATGCTCAAAGCAGTTGACCAATCACAACACACTGATCCAGCCGAACAATCAGAGCACATTGTGATTTTTGGAAAGAGGGGCTTCATTGAGACAGGAACTAAACAGGGTGCATTTCCCAAAGCCTTAATATGGTCAAAAATAAGTTTCGCCGTTACCAATAGAGTTCAATGGAAATTGCTACCATAGTTGGCCAACGATGCTTTTGGGAAACGCACCCCAGAGCATTACTGACAAACTGCGGGAAGAGTGGAACTGCAACAATGTCAAATATGTGAAAAATAATGCGTTTTTGAATATTAAGCATGGAAATCTATTCTAGCAGACCCCAAAAACAAAATCAAGACTTTGTAAAAGGGCATAATAGGTCCCCTTTAAATAGTAGACACAGACAGCAGTGTTTGAGTTTTTGGACACTCTTAACCACTTTCTTTCTTTGGCCGTTATAGATGAGCAAAGCATCTCTTCCGACAAAGATCTCATCTCTCCTCCCAGCCTGTCCTATCCTCTGGTGGAAGCTTCACCGTACGGCATCAAGCCGTGTGCGTCTTCCTACGCGGAGGTCAACACTGAAGGTCTCTCTGGCTACGAGCAACTGGAGGAAAAGAACTACCTGGAGTACGCCAGACCCAACAGCCAGGCGCTGAGCCCCCGAATTGAGATTACTCCCTCCCGCGAGCACTATAGTCATGGTCGAGACTCCCTCCAGAACCATCTTGTGAACACCAGCCCCAGTCCCGGGCTTACCGTTCCCGGTCACGATCCTCTGGCCTACCGGGAGCCGCAGTGCAGTCCCGCCAGCAGCAACTCATCCACCTCCTGGCACTCGGAAAACCTCTCGCCCTGGGCCTCGCCTTGCGTTTCACCCAGCAACAGCCAGACGACTGGAGATCTCTGCCCACGACTTCAGGGCGTCCACACGGGCTCCCCTCGAACCAGTCCGGGCACTTCTCCACGAACCAGCCTGGCCGAGGACGGCTGTGTTGGGCCGCGCTCTCCTTCCCCCCGGCCCGGCTCGCGCTCCACCTCCCCTCTATGCAAACGCACCTACGAGATGTACAGGAACCCCAACCTGGTGCCGGTGGCCCGATCACGCAGCCCGTCACCCCACGGTGGCCATGAAGAGCATCACGCCGGCCATTATGGCTCAAATAACCTCTCAGGGTCCATGAATGGGTTCGGCGTTGGCCAGGCTACTTCCATTCCAACCAAGATCGTGAAGACTAACCAGCAGGCCTACCCGCTCTACCCAGACAACCACACTGAGAGTTACCTGGTGTCATGTGACCAGGATATGAAGACCAAACCTGGCCCTGAATCTTTCTTCGTAATCCCTCAAATCTGGCCTAAACAGCTGGTGTCTGGCATATGCAGGTAAAAATTGTCGTCATTTTCTTTCTATGCAGGGTTTGCTTTTAGAGTGACACAACTTCGATAGCAATTTAATAATTATAGTCATTTGCCTTTTGTCGCCACTACAGATTGGTAATGTATGTCTGTATTTGCCCTTAAAGTCTTTTCATTGTACTCTTAACCCTGAGTGTCAATACCAATACCAGTCTAGAAAGTTGGGTAAACGATGGCCGATATGCATATGTATACATAATACAATTGAATGAAAATAAATTATCCTCAAACAATATCTGTTATTAACATTATAGCTTGAAAAAAAATTATAAATCCTGCACACTACTCAAACATGCATCATTAAAAAAAAATGATTGGCAATAAATATAAATAAATGATTGGGTCAATCGACTTTCTTCAGGTTTATGCTTTCTAAAGACAATTTTAGAAAACTTATAAGATCATTACAAATCAAACTGTACGGCATGGAGCTAATAAACTTGGGTACGATATGCATGTAGACTGTATATTGATGACACCTATTGGATCGTAGGCTATGACGCAAGAGTTTCAGCATGCACTAGTGGTAAACAAAGAGAGAAAGATAAATTGCACTTTGTGGTTTTTATGTGCGCTGAAAAAAAAAGAGGAGGAAGCGAAAGAGGAGAATATGGATGTGGTCATGGCTTGGAAAAAGAGGCCAACAATTTTGCAAATGAAGCTTGAGGTAAGTAGTTTTAAGTTTTAGCGTCATGTCGCTCGGATCAATACGCCATTTCATGTTGCATTTTCATTGGCTAGTCAGTAGACGTAGGTCGTAGAAGCCAACACACTGAAATGATCATGCTGGATTTCTGACACTGTTAGAAAATTGTCTCAGACCAGACCATGACAACGGGTCAATGGACGTCATTGAACCTCTCTCACTGTATGACATGGGACCACCGTTTAGGAGCCTTGACCACAGAAATCGCCACGATTGCTCATCTTTCGTCTGGGACAGCCCAAACTCCTACAATGTGTACCAGGCATTACTCAAGTGTTCCTCAGTGGTGTGCAGAATTTATTCGTGTTTATTTGGGACTTTTATCCAATGCATCTACAAATGATTTGTGTGTAAAAGGTACTATATTTTCTATTTAAAGTATTTATTTAAAAATGTGAAATATTTTTGGTCTGTTATCTGTTGACAAAGCTGTCAATCAGCTGAGCAAACATGGTTATTGGCCGGTGCAGATAGTCTTAAAACGAATTTGAAATATTCTTAAAATTGTACACTACTGTTCAAAAGTCTCTTATGCTCACAAAAACTGTATTTATTTGATTAAAAATTCAGTAAAAACAGTAATATTATTACAATTTAAAATAACTTTCTATTTGAATATATCATAAAATGTCATTTATTCCTGTGAAAAGTCGAAAAGAACAATTGATTTGAAATGGAAATCATCTGTAACTGTATAAATGTCTTTAGTGACAATTTTAATTAATTTAATCTTCTTGCTGAATAAAATTATTATTATTATTATTATTATTTTTAAAGAAAAGGAAATCTTACTGACCCCAAACTTGTTTTGAACTTAAATCCATGTACAAAAACATGTATTAGTTGTGTGTAGTTTGATCTGCTATCAGTCACACACTCTTATAACATATATAAGGCGACACAATCTTTAAAAACCTCATGCACCTGCTGCTCTAGTCATGCAACAAATCGGATATGTGACGCAAATGAGCATGGCTATCATATTTCATCTCTCCCAGCATCCCCATGGCTTCCCTGCCCCCCCTGGAGTGGCCCCTACCGAGCCGCAGCGACCAGTACGAGCTCCACGTGGAGGTGCAGCCCAAACCCCACCACAGAGCCCACTATGAGACCGAGGGCAGCCGAGGGGCGGTCAAAGCCCCTACTGGAGGTCACCCTGTGGTCCAGGTGGGTGTTCATTCTGTCTTCTAGACGTGCGTGTGAAGGTATTTCCTTGTCATTATGCAGCGTGTGGTGATTTTGCCCCAGGGTCAGGCCTATGAAAATGGCCCTCTGCTGTTCTGTGTGTTGTCCGATCGATTATCCACCCTCACACAAATGAATTCACTCTTTCATTACTTGGGCATGCTATAAGATGAGCTTACAGTCGTGCTTACAGATAAATCTCGAATCCTCATTATTTAAACGTCAGCTCGTAACTCGTTCAGCACTGTTTATGCCACATACATGAATAGAACCTCAAATAATGCCAAGAGTATGGACTAGAGTATCATTAGAGACTTGGTGATTCTATTAGTAACTACCTAGCAAGCACCCAGAACAATCATTTATTTTATTTTATTTAAAAAATATATTTTTTATTTTTATGTGTATTTGTTATATGTATTTTATTTTTATTTTATTGTTTAATTTTTACATTTTTTTTTTTTACTATTTTATTTTATTAATAGTATTTTATCTTTTTTTATTTGCATTACTTTTACATTTTTATTTGAGTACATTGATTTATTTTATCATATATATATATATATATATTTTTTTTTTTTTTTTTTTTTTTTTTTACTTTTTTTGTTATATTTTAATTAAATATTTTGAAATTATTCATTGTGGTTATTTTTATTTTTAGATTTGTATGATAGAGATTTTGGGGTTTTATAGCAGAAGGTATTTATTTAACTGCAATTTATTTTTATTTCCTGCCTTTTGATTTGCTTTCATGTTGCTTCAAACTCTTCAGGAAGTTGTGTTTGTCCAGAGGTTTTACAGACGCAGTAATGGCAGCTGTATCCTGAAGACACATGATATTGCTCAGTTTGTTTACCACTTAAAGTTTGATGTTGCTCTGGTAACAGTTTATGTGAAAGCCCTCTTGTTGCTTATTGCTCTCTCAGTGTAAACCATCTTTAATGGTCTTGTTAGCGGAGCGACCAGCATCCTTCCGATGTCAGCGCTCTGGTAAAGATTGCAGACTGCCTTGGCAAAGCCAAAATGTTTAATGCTTTCCATTCCCTGGCGCTCGCTGTGGTCAGTGCAGCCCGTCGCTGGCCAATCACGTGGCGGGGAGTTACTCAGGACTGCTCCTTCCTCTACTTTACTTTTCCGACCTCACGACTGACTCACCGCTCTCCAGCTGCCATGGCAACCAGGTTCTCAGATGGCCCATGGAAACGGCCGTGTTTACCCACTTCATGAGGCCCAGCTCTCGTACCCGACTCACTCACCTGTGCCTTAAAGACACACATTTAGACGTTTCATGCAGAATGACAGTCTTTATGGAATTCAGCGGAAATACTAAAAAGTTTTTACTAAATTATTAATGTTTGTTAAATATTAATAAATTGTTATTACTAAAACTATTAATATTATAAATAATATACTATTACAGTCACAGGTTGTTTAAAAATATATAATAAACAAATACTTATTTTAGTTTTTTTATGCATGTTTTAATTATTGGTTTTATTTATTTATGTTTAATTAATTTGTTTGTTTAATAGTTTTCTTTATTTATGTTTTGTTTATGTACAATCATATTTAATTTATTTCAGTTTTATTTGATTATTTATATAATGATAGCTTTGTTTATTTGTTTATATACTTATCTGTTTATTTTGCGATAAAATATGACTCAGATATGTTTCGTAATACATGTTGTGATATTCAGTCTTAGAAAAAAAAAATAACATTTATTTGGAGGGCATATTTTAAATAATTTTGATGTTAAATCCACTATGTTTCATATAGAATTGTTCTAGAGCCTATGCAGATTTAATGAAATAACATTAGAAATAGCTGTAACTAAAATTCCAGAAAAATTGAGTGTAATCCCTTACTTTACTTTTTCAAGGGACAAGTAATTAAATGACAGTAATTAATTACTTAGTAATGCATTCCACCAAACACTGGAAATGACTGAGAAGCAGGAGACTAAAGCAAACGTGTCAGTTTGCCCTCCATTTAATCTCATTACTGCCTAGAAGAAATAGAGATATTTAATTTTTGATTTGACTTTCTCAGATGTTGCTTTTAAGCTGGACTTATCATATTCTCTTATAAAGAGCCAATTAGAGATCAGTTTACTGAAATGTTACTAAACCTAGTACTGTCTGCAATGCTCCAAACACACATTTCCTCCTTATCTGATACGGCATGTTTCTAGCCCACTTTTGTCCATCAAACATGAATTTGTAATGTTGACACATGCCCCGCTCACTGTGCTTTTGATATCTAGAGTAAATTTAGCTGCATCTTCATGCGCTGTGGTTTCTGCACACTTCCTTCCGATGTAGACGCGTTTTTTTAAGAGTGCACATCAAATTTGTTACCTGCTTTTTGTGTCATCTGCTTTTAGTATTCACATGACTCTGCTTGTGCAGTCTTGTCATGGTGATTTAAATATTTTCAGGAAATCAGAAAATTAGACCGTAGTAGGAATGGTCTGTTTTTCTCTACAATCAGTCACTTGCAAAGGAAGTGCTGAAGTGTATTCATTTTGATAGTGCCTTATGCTTTCATGCAATCGGTCATGTGTGGTTTTGACAAGGCTGTTTGTCATTTAACAAAAGTGAGACATTTGATATGTCATGCTCTAAACTGTCTATTTCAACACAGATAAGAAAACTGAGGTTGGGATTTTCAAGGATATGAACTGCCATTTACAAGGGTTGCAGGTTCGATATAAAGTAAAAGTGGCTTCTGGCTTGAAAACTTTAGTGTTTGCCGTGATCATCATTGCTTTGTCCCTTGAGCAATGCATTTATCTTTAATTGTAGGGATTGTCCCTACAATTATGGTCAACCTCAAGGTGTTTCAACAGAAAAGTTAATCTCGATAAATGATCAAGTAGCTTTTTCATTTTATATCAAAACTGGTCTTTTTCCTGCACAAAGCCCTTTATCCTTAAATTCCCTTCTTCAAAAATCTTTTGAAATGCATGTAGTTAAAAGGTAGCTAGAGAAACCCTGTTTTGTTGTGCACCCTATCTTACCCATCTACAACAAAATGACAAGGCCAGAGTTGTTTTTCTCATTGGACATGCCATGTTTTGCATATGAAAATGTGACCCATTTGCCTCTGTGTCGAACAGGATTTGAAAGCCCTTCTGAATTATTAACCTTCAGTTCAGGAATTCAGACACAAACTAAGATGCATCTGTGCAATTTCAAGTTCATCTGCATAAACCATTTTGGCACTCAGCCACTGCGGACATCCCTGAGGGTTTAGTACTGTATGATTTGCCATACCAGATTCAGTTTTTGATTTGAATTTAAGAATTTATCTTCCACAATCAGTCAACTGACACTGGAAGGACCCAGGCCACAAACGTTGCCACAGTCAGAGTCATGGGTTTCCTGTAGAGTTTGAAGGAGATGAATCGGTGAAGGGAAGACGTTTGCAGACTGCACACACCCTTCTGGCTTGTGTTCAAGATTTCCGGAGATGCTAATGTTTCCAGCAGGTTTGTGCTTCCCAACCAGGAGAGCAGACCTTCGCTAAAATAGTTGCTCCAGCTGCACTATTTATATATATATATGTGTGTGTGTGTTAGGCATAAAACTAACTTTTTGCCACACCTGCCAATGCCCGGCCATAAATATGTTTTACCCGCCATAGGCAGTAATGACACCAACATTTTAGATAGCAGTAAAACTTCACAATTCTCTATTCCAAATTCGATACTACAGCTAAAACTACTAGACAGTACAGTAGTTTTCAGGTACAGAAATTTAATAAAGCAAATGTTAAATAACACTCCATAGTCTTCACTGTATAAATTAAACATCCTTATCAAATCCTTTTATCCTTTTCATCCCTATCAAATCCTTATCAAAGTTACAATTGCTATTCAGTCAAGAGCAGTGAGTGATTATATCTTTGTCCTTTGTTGTTTATTTAACATTAAAACACAGACAGAAGCAGGAAAATTAGGCTACTGTCACTTTAAGACCCGACGCACAGATCTAATAAACTGATACTGATACACGTTTACTTTCTCAAATGTTTACATTCACTTAAGACATAACCAACTATGTTTACTATTACAATTTTGTGTGAATTTGTCAGCTCAAGTGCAAGAAAACATGAAAGAGAGCTCAGTTTATTATTCGCAATTTAGTAACGAAATGAGCTCCCTTTTGCGTCATCTTGAATATTGTCGAGGCTTAAACTTTGGTGACGATGCAGCGCTGGCCCGTCAACTGTCCCGCGCATCTCACGTGTGTCCAAGTTCATGCATTGTTAGAATGAATAAAAATGCTACCGGCCAACTGGCGAGTCACACTGTTTCATACACTCGCTAACGCCGATTTTTACTCGCATTTGGTGCTTGGTGAGTGTTCTGAAAAAAATCTATCATGGTTTCCACAAAGATATAAAGCAGCAAAGCTGTTTTCAATAATAATTTTTTTAAATACGTTTTTTGAGCATCATATCAGCATATTAGAATGATCATGTGCCACTGAAGTAAATAATGCTGAAAATGTAGCTTTGCATCACAGAAATAAAATATAATCAAATAGAAAATGTGACTTTTTGCTCTTTTCTGTGTGCAGTTACGTGGATACAGGGGCAAGGAGCCGCTTGGTTTGGAGATCTTTATTGGCACGGCAGACGAGCGAATCCTGAAGCCTCACGCTTTCTATCAGGTCCATCGCATTACCGGCAAAACCGTCACCACCACCAGCTACGAGAAGATCATCAACGGCACCAAAGTCTTGGAAATTCCTCTTGAGCCGAAGAATAATATGAAAGCAATGTGAGTACGTTTTATGGATGATGGTTCTTTCAGATAAATGCATTTAACATGATGGTTTCCACTTTTTTGGTTTTAAATGTGTATACTAACATGGTGGAAACTGCTTTTTAATGGTTCTCAGAATTGATTGTGCCGGGATTCTCAAGCTTCGGAATGCAGACATCGAGCTGCGGAAAGGCGAGACGGACATTGGGCGTAAAAACACGCGTGTTCGACTGGTATTTCGTATTCATATTCCCCAGCAAGGAGGTCAACATATGTCTCTGCAAGTTGCTTCGCATCCCATTGAATGCTGTGAGTAAATTTAGACTTTAAAAAATGGGCCTTATTTACTTTTGATGGCTTAAACCTGACGGGTTCAGCGACTGAATGTTGTAATCTGGGTTTAGGTTGAAGTATATGTGAATATTTGTCATGCTCTTATCAGATATCAGGTGGTTTTGTCTTACATGTCGCTCTGTCTGGTTGCTCTGCTTCCTCCTCGGTTAGGTTTCATTTGATGCAAACCAAGTTGAACGGAGCAAAAGAGGAATGAATTTAAAATGATCCTGATAAACTCCCCAACCCCCCTTTTCTGTATTAGGAAGTTAAATCTTTTCTGTCAGGCACTGAGATATCATTGCTCTATTTGTAGACGTACTGTATCACTCCCTGTTCTCAGGTAGCAAGCTGTATTATTTAAGAGGAGAGCGTATGCTTCATTCATTCAGATTACAGCGCGCCACACATCTGTCTAAAGGTCACTCGTATTTGTTTTAATCAAAGTTGCTGTAGCGGATATTATATCATAGATAAGTTTCATGAGTGCATGTCCTTAATATTGTGACAACAAACTTCATCATCTTGTAAAACAGGATTTAATGCTCCTTCAGCCTAGAGTAAATAAAGAA
This sequence comes from Meda fulgida, assembly GCA_030578275.1. Taxonomy (NCBI): domain Eukaryota; kingdom Metazoa; phylum Chordata; class Actinopteri; order Cypriniformes; family Leuciscidae; genus Meda; species Meda fulgida. The sequence continues at coordinate 25,196,287 of CM060638.1, forward strand.
GAATAAATGCAAATGGATGTTTTTTTATCATTTCATTGTATCCTTTTAAAATAACCTGAGGTTAAGTGCCTTTTTGGGAAACATTTTTTCTGTCATTTAGCTGACAGTTTTTCATCCAAAGTGACTTATTGATTGCAGAATCAATATTTGTGGGCCAAGCAGGGGTTAAGTAACTCGCTCAAGGGGACAATAAAAGGGGTCTCAGTAACTCTTCTCTTCGTGGACCACTCTTACTAGGCTTCAAACCTGTTACATTAAATTAAACATCTAAATTCTGTATTTTCTCCCTGTTTGACTCTATAGCCCAGAGGTCTGCCCACGAGCTGCCCATGGTAGAGAAGCAGGACATGGATGGTTGTTCGGTTCTTGGAGGCCAGCAGATGATTCTCACCGGCCAGAACTTCAGCGCAGATTCAAAGGTGATCTTCATGGAGAAGACTCATGGTAAGTGCTAAAAGATTGAAATTCTGCCTAGTATATTTGCAGGTACATGTGAAAATTGTACATTTTTTAAATTTTCTGTGTAGATTATGAGGTATGATCTAGGAAATTCCTTCCTTCTCAATTTCCTTCCTGTGTTAACATATTATGTTTTGAAACGGGAAGTTAGAGCTGAACACACTGAACGCTTGTAGTTTATTACTTGTTTGTTATTTTTTTTATAGGCGGTGAAGAAACAAGGACATAGTTTTGTTGTTTTAGCAATGTTTTAATGATCATCCATATTTATTTTTCTGTCTATTTATTAAGATACAAAGAGAATATACAGGAAATATGAACACAAAATGTAACAAAATGGCTGTTAAAATTGTAAGCAAAAATCAGTATTAAGTGTGACGTCCTGGACTTCTTCCAGTTTCTCAAAGTTTCTCATATTTTGAAAGTTTTCTTGGCCTTCCAGTCTTTTTCCATTCCATTTAGGTTTAAGAGGGCCAGGTTCCTGCTATTGCTCAAGTGTAAGGGGAGATCACTAAATACCTGCCACTTTAGTCTGTAGAAGTTTTTATTTATTTATTTTTTTCCTGATTTTTAATACTGCATACAAATTTCCTGTATTTTCTGATTATATTCTAATAAAGAGACTAAGAAATAATTATATAGGGTCATTATACCATTACAAAAACAACATCTAATGGTGGCCTAAGACTTTTGCATAGTGCTGTATGTGTATCTGTGTGTATATTGGATATACTGTATATTGCACTGTGCAAAAGTGTATATGTATTTATTAGCTCACAAGTCAGAAGTGAATTATGTGCTAATTATATGTGCACTACTGTCATTACTAAAAGTGTGATCAAATCAGGCAATAATTTTCATTATCAGACAAGCTAAAATGTATGGCTAATAGTCTTTTGTTTACGTCACAGCCCAGTAAAATGACGCTAAATGCTTTGTACTTTGGACTTTTAATTCCAGTCAATTTTGTTGCATCCTGTTAAAGGTTGGGGAAGGAAATGCAGTAAGTTAGCATAGAAACACACATGCACTATGATTTGCTTTTTCTAGCCCTATTTATATTTTGATGGTCGTATTATATTTTATGGGGAGGGATTTTTTTTATTGAACAAAAACTTTATTGCGAGTCAATTGAAGTGAATTTTGTCAATGTTGGGGAATACACTAGGACATAGATTACCTATAAAAGTCCGAAAGACAATGTTTTTGATATCAGGCCTCAACATTTTTTTTTTCATTCTACCCACTTGTTGTTTTCATGTCTACTATCGCTTTTGTCACCTGTTTTTGTGCTTATTGTTTATTGAATCACACTGAGAGGCAAACTACGGTGACAATTTACCATCAACAATTTGATTTATTTTGGAGATAAGAGGAAAAGCTTCACTGTCCTTTCTTTGTTCTTTTTTCATTGTGCGGGTGGCACTTTTGTTGAAGAGTGTGTCGCCTTTGTGTTCAAACATATGTAGTTGCTCTTTTGTCTGGCAGATTTGATCAAATATTATGCATACAGAACAAAAAGTGTAACATGAAATGGCTCATTGTTTTATCTAAAATTAACATCATAAAGTAGTTGAACTAAAACTGTGTAATTGTAGACACACTCAAACTCATCAATTAACTTTATGAATGACAGTGTTCTGCAAAAGACCATTATGCTTTCATTTGAATTGTGACCTTTTCTAATCTGTTTCACTCAAATTTGCATGCAGTTTTAGATTTCAGATCTGAATATAGTGTCAGCTTTATGTACAAACAGTACAGGAGCTCATCTACGTAGATTCTCGCCAGGTTCCAATTTCATTATCAGATTGATTCACCTGTCTTTCTCTATTTTCATTATTATTTTTTACTTAACATTCTTAATTCATTAACTTTACTTAAATTTAAAATTCATATCAGTATTTAAATATGAAGTATTTCTCTTCCTGGGAAATGAACCAACAGTAACGATTAGGGATACACAATAGGATTTTGGCCGATATCGATTTTAACAAACAATCACTGGCCGATTTCGATATTTGTCACTAGCTCTCTTATTTGAACTTTTGTTATTAAATTAAATTAGTGTTTTTATCATGTTTTAAATTAGCAAATTTCAAAAACCCGTGCATTTAGGTAAACTAGCTAGTTTATTGCTGCATCATAAAATATTTTCTATTGACCTTGTTTTGGATCCATTTAACATTCAGGCCAACATAAATACAACAGAACAAAGATGCATATGAAATAAACAGTGCAGATCGAACAGTAAGTAATATACATTAATCCTTATTACAGTTTCAAAAGTTATTTATTCAAGAGTAGTGAATAATTTATTTTTCTTTTGTTGTTTGATTAACATTGAAACATCAGCGCAAGCAGGAATATTAGGTTACTGTCACCTTAAGAAGAGCTGCACGGATCTAATAAACTGTTACACAAGCGTTTTATTTCTCAACTGTTTATGTTCATTTAAGACATATTATGACAGACTATGTTTACAAGGATACTCGCCAAGACGGCCATTTTGATATCATTTTGTGTGAATTAGAAGTGAATGAGAACTCAAAATTCTTGCGCTTGAATATTTAAATTCGCTATGCTTAAAAACATGTGCAGTGACAGTTCCATCAATTGTCCTGAGCGTCATTCACGCTGGCAGTCCTTAGATGTGTACATTTCGTACTACATTTTTTTTCTTTCCCCCGTTTTTACAGTGTTTCCTCATTGAATTTCCTGTTGCGTTGGGAAATGCATCATATTATGAAAGTAAAATGGGTTGCAAAAGCCGTTCCATATTGATTTTAATCAGATCTTGAAGAGTGAAATGTCTGTAAAGTCATCAGACTTACAAGAAGTGTGTTTAGTGAATCAAATGAGTCTTTAGAGGTTGCTGTGGTGTTGGTGGCAGAGCATTTTGCCTGCAGGTGTCATTGTTATGGCACTCCCACACACTGTGCTCTTTCATGCATGCTAAGCGGCAGATGGATTGTGTGTGTGTGTGTGCTATGACTACTTGCTCTTATTGATGCTGCTTTTTGCATCGGACAGGTGGCACTCGGCAGTTTTGCTTGCAAATAAAATCCAGTCACAGCTGTGTGATTAGAAAGTGCTCCTTCAACCTTCAAAGTTCCCGTTGCTGCTTTTTTTTTAAACTTTTTTTTTTTTTCCCCATTGTGTTCTCTACTGCTGTTTACATTGTTTTATTGATGTACGCAATGTGTCATCTAGGTTTTGTTCGTTTTGGTAGAATGCAAAGTTCTGTTTATTGATCTATGGTTGAGGCTAATGTGTTTAGTCTATCAGAAAAAGAGCTATGACTCATCAAGTCCTTTTTAGGCTTTTTTATTTTTGTTGAAAATTCAGTGTTTCTTTCTGTCTAGCCCCCTCTATCTCTCTGTAACCAACACATTCCATTTTTTTCAAAGTAATTGTTTTAAAGTTAAAATCATACAGGATTTAAACGATATGAGTGTGAGTAATTTATCACATATAATTTTCAATAAATCTCTGTTTTTTATATATCCGTTTGGCTGTTTGACTAATGGAAGACAGAGGAGTTTTCAGTAACTCATTGGCAGTGTTCAAAATAGCATACTATCTTACTATTTTTACACAAAAAAAACATTATATAACACTTAATTTTAGCATTTACTCTCCCTTTTGAGTGTCATGGCAAAGCATGCTGGGAAATAGAAATCCCAGTCCAGTTTCAGTTAAATGTAAGTTTGTCTAAATTAAAAGAAACAAACTCATAGAACTTAAAACAATGAAACACTTCAACTTACTTAAAATGTGACCGTTTTGTGAACTCAAAAGAAATATAAAGCTCTAAATACTCATAAAAGTAAATTTGATGGAACTAATTGGTATAATTTAAGTTGGCCCTACTCAAACCAATTAATTATTTTAGCGTTAGGGTTTACCGTGTTTGCATTAGATCATTGCAATAGATAACAGTGTAGAACACACTGACTTTTTCAATCAAGACATTTAATAAAAGGAAATCTGCTAAGCCTTGAATTATAACAATATTCAAAATGAAAAATATTCCCCCTGAAGCCTTTATTTTTTTTATCTAATGCAATGCCATTCATATATTCATTTTTAAGAGTGGCTTAAAAAAAATCACTGATTTTGTTGTGGAGTTTTTTTTATCCTGACGGAGCGTTCTGGAGCATCGTGACTGAAATCTCTGAAATGGGAGACAGCTGTCTTTGGTTGGAGTTTTACTGGCTCTTGCTGATTTTGCTCTGTATGCCTTGCTGGGCTTCCACTCTCAAAGCTTCTACGGCTAATTATAAGAAAAAGTAAAATGCAAACCCATGGGATCCTGAACAAGGAGCTTTGGAACAAACTCCAAACAAACGGAACAGCCAAGGAAGAAGCACTCATCACCTGTCGTGGGTGAAACGAAGCAGTTTGTTCATAAAGCAATATTAAGACATTATCCTGGCAGTGCATGTGGAATCCCCCTTGCTAGTGCTGACTCATTTGAGCCACGTCTCTCATTTGCAGCCCAACAAGGGGTTTCCCACATGCTGCTGTGATACAGAGCCAAATCGTTCCTGTTTTAATGACTAATTCAGTAGGAATGATATTTTCTGTTCTGGTTTAAAGATATTTTTTGCTATGTGTTGTTTACTTATATTACTATGGTTTTTGGATTTCTGTATAAATTCAAGTCAAGTCAAGCCAGCTTTATTTATATAGCGCTTTTTTACAATACAGATTTTTTCAAAGCAGCTTTACAGTGATAACAGGAAAATAATACAACAAAGATTGTTTCGGCTGTACAGCAGATCTAGAAGAAAATAGTGTCACAGTCCAACCTTAAGTAAGTTCAGTGATGGTTCATTTTAGTTGTAAAAAAGTTTTTAATTTAGTTCATTTATCTATACAGCCGCTCTGGAGAAAACAGTGATGTCATTGTCCAGCTCAGTTCAGTTCTCACATAATGGTGTCAATGCAGGCAGATCAATAATTGTTGAATATTAAGTGTCTCCAACTATGCAAGCCAAAAGCCGAAGGCGACGGCAACATTGGCAAGGAACCAAAACTCCATCAGGTGACAGAATGGAGAAAAAACCCTTGGGAGAAACCAGGCTCAGTCGGGGGCCAGTTCTCCTCTGATCAACATCGAACAGTGTATGATTATTATTCAGGCAGCATTACAGGTCACAAGTCAGATTGGATCAGAATATTCCGAATATTTATCCAGTTCCATCTGGTAGAAGATCGGAGGGGAGAGTCTAGTTGACACAATCTCTGCTGAAACTTCAGGGATGCGCTGTGATCATGTCTAGACACAGGTCCTCCATCTGATCTGGATACGGCCCGGCTGACTCCGGCTTAAATCCTGGGATAAACAGAGAGACTAATATTAGTGTAGATGCCATTCTTCTTATGATGTAACGTGTACATTTGGTGTTATTGGAAGTGTTCCCGGTTCCAGCTGACCTAGTTTATGAAGCCTAACAATCATTTAACTGATTTAAATAACAGAAATGTATAATGTACTATGCGTATGCCAGGTTAAAGGGATGTGTTTTTAGTCTAGATTTAAACTGGCAGGGTGTGTCTGCTTCTCGAACAATGCTAGGAAGAGTGTTCCAGAGTTTAGATACTAAATAGAAAAAGGATCTACCACCTGCAGTTGATTTTGATATTCTAGGTATTATGAACTGGCCAGAATTTTGAGATCGCAATAGATGTGAAATACTATAATGCATTAAGAGCTTGCTCAAGTACTGCGGATCTAAACCATTTAGTGCTTTGAAAGTAATCAGCAAGATTTTTACATGTATGTGATGTTTAATAGGGAGCCAATGCAGTGTTGACAAATTCAAACATGGAAGACAGAATGCAATGTAAGCTGTTATTTAGAGATACTTGGGATTAGGAATGCACAATTCAGATCATTTGGTCTTAGATAAAGTTGATGAGTGAGAGGTTTGAGTTCATACTGACATCTCTAACTTTTTGCAGACTTAGTCAAAATACACTACATGCTCAGATTGGTAGTCATGAGGTCAGCAGTGTCTGAGGAAGTGTGTGTGATAGAACTGTGTGAGTAGAAATGTGATTGACTTGTGCCACATGCAATCTCTGCAGTATGGGAACCAGTCTGTAGGCGAGGAATTATGTAAGTACCCTATGACCTATAAGTATGACAGATGAACCCACAACTCATCACCCACTTTACCTATCAAAACAGAGTTGAGTCATTATGAACTAGGGGAGGAAGCAGTTTGATTCAGTGAGAAAGATTGGCAAATCCTGTATTTCCCCAAACAACTGAGGGAAAAACTTTCACTTTAAGCATGAGTGTGATGCAAGACGGTTTGTTTAATATATATATATATAATTTTAAGGAACAATTACACTCTTCCAGTACTCTTAAATTAGCCATTAAGAAGCCTACATCAATTATTTACTAATATAAATGAGAGCTTTGGCATGGGTATTAAATAATGGTTTTGCAGTTAAACTTAACTCATCTCAACTTTACTTAGGCTACCCAAATTTAATTAAACTTTTTTTTTCATCTTTCTATTTCCAGATGGACAGCAGATTTGGGAATTGGAAGCCACAGTTGACAAAGACAAAAGTCAGGCAGTAAGTCCAGCGCCTGCATTACATAAATGACTGAACTTCCTGAAGGTCTATTTTCAGCCTTCTTCTTGTAAACTGTCTATATAGATACAGCAATAAAACTATTCTCTCATTCACAGAGCATGCTGTTCATTGAGGTGCCTCCATATAGAGACCCATCCATTTGCCATCCAGCGAAAGTCAACTTCTACGTAATAAATGGGAAACGGAAGCGCAGTCAGCCTCAGCATTTCACCTACACACCTCTACCAGGTACCTATATGGCTATTAGGGGTATTATTTGATACTGTACCTTTAAGATTTTTATGTGTGCATGACCTCAGTTTGCATATAGTATATTGAGTATTATTTATCTTTTCCATGATGTGTGCACTTTGAATACTCCATCATAGATATTCTCTCATTTTACTTCCCCAGTTTCGTCTATTAAGACAGAGCCGGTGGATGAATATGAATCTGGTCGGATGGGTTATTCTATGTCGCAAATGCTGGGGGTGTCTCCCCAGCCGTACTTTAACCCTCGGGGGGTCATCACCGCAGACGGTGGTCTGGTGCCTGGCCTCGTCCCCTGTCAGCAGGCCCGCCTGGGTGTCTCCCCTCCGGACCACCGATTTCAGCAGCAGAGCCAAGCCATACTGTATGCCCGTCCTGGAAAAAGCATGTCAAGCAGTCCTATTTACTCTCAGACGGGAGCCACTATGATGCCAGACTCCCATCGTTCAGTTCTGGTCCACACGGGTTCCCCAGCTCAGTCCCCTCACCTGGGTGGCCAACATCCCTCCAATCAGCATCCCTCAATTATCCAGTTCTCACCCACCAACCACCACCTACTCAGAGGAGGAGATCGTTCTGCACCACCACCCCCAGAACATCAGCACATCATTTATTGTGAGGGCTATAACCAGCATAGTCCCCAAGCTACAGGAGCAAACCGTTCACCAGCACCAGCCCAGGCACCCCAGCACCCTCAGAATTACCCCACTGTCATCCAACAGCAGCCCTTCCTCCAGAGAGTGGCCAAAGACAGGTCACCTCCTGTCCAAGTAGAGGCCCAGAGATGTTCCTCCGCAGAAGAACCAAGAACCAGTGTTCCTGGACGAGTCACGGTCAAGCAGGAGAACTTGGATCAGGCCTACCTTGATGATGGTGAGTAGCTGCAGGTTGACCATTCGCTGTTCTAATGGTTAGGCATTCGTAATTAAGTAAAAATGTAGTTGAAGACTTTTTTTAAATCAGAAAGAGCTTTATTGCCAAGTATGCTTACACATACAAGGAAATTGTCTTGGTGACACAAGTTTCCGCAGCACTGACAGAATAACAGCTTTTCTTAACTGTTTTAAGCATACTGATTGGGAAACATAAAAAAAAAATGTCTTACACCATGTGTCATCTACACTGTGGTTAAAAAGTATCTATCAATCCATATGCATGTGAAGTGACACATACTTTCAAATTTCCCGTAAAATATGTGGCCGTAGGAATGTGCCAAATGTAGTGAAGAGCCATTCAGTCACATTCTTTGACTGACAATGTGTTAAAGGGATAGTTCACCCAAAAATTAAAATTCTGTCAGTATTTACTCACCCTCATGTTGTTCCAACCCCGTAAGACCTTCGTTCATCTTCGGAATACAAATTAAGATATTTTTGATGAAATCTGAGAGCTGGATCACTCCTCCATACTAGTCCATAGGCTTCTTCAGGAATTGAAACTTGCCGGCCTCGAAAAGTTATTAAAAACATCGTTAAAATAGTCCAAGTGACTACAGTGGCTCAATCTTAAGTTTATCAAGCGACGAGAATACTTTTTGTGCGCAAAAACAAACAAAAATAACGACTTTATTTCAACTATTCATTTCCTTCTGAGTCAGTTAAACTAGTGTAACAGCGTAAGCTTCTGTTGTTGTACGTCACACGCATCACACACATGACCAGCGTCGGCCAATAGTGAGCCTACGTGTGACGTAGCTCTACGCAAACATACTGGTTTAACTGACTAGAGGCGCACGAGAAGGAAATGAATAGTTGAAATAAAGTCGTTATTTTTGTTTGTTTTTGCGCACAAAAAGTATTCTAGTCGCTTGATAAACTTAAGATTGAGCCACTGGAACAACATGAGGGTGAGTAAATACTGACAGAATTTTCATTTTTGGGTGAACTATCCATTTAATGTACCATTAGAAATGTCCCCAAGCACATTTTCTCTGCTTTCAGACAATAGCAGGAAGAGTGCTTGTCAAGTCCGTCTCATTGCCTTATCATCTTAAAATTTTCGGGTGGTGTGGGGAGTATGTGGGAGATTCTCACACATACTGTATGACCCAAGGACAACGAGACACCAGAAATGTTGTATTATATGAAGTGGAATGAACGAAAGATCTATTTTGTACCCCTGGCTTTGAATATATACTTTCCATTACTCAGGATAATTATGTATGTCAATATAATCACCATAATGAATTAGATGGATATGGCTACACGTTTCCTTACACACAACCTCTGTTTTGTTTTTCAATTGTGTCAAAAAAAAACAGTTGAGTTATATTGACTTTTTAAAATGAAAATGGCCAAACCACGATGCAGCAGAATACTGGCAAGGGAAGGCGTAAGATTCCAGTGTCACTACTTTAAGGCAGTTTGGGAGTTCAGGGGGTCAGAGTTTCTCTTGTGGTTTATTATGTTGCGTGCAGGGGGTTCTCTATCCCCTGTATCTGACAAGGAAATGGGTGCTTTTTCGACCTTGCAAATAAAAAAAAGGAAAAGAAAACCAAGCAGCTCCAAAACTTCTTGGACATGTTGACAGTGTTATGATTCACAAAACAAGTGCCATGGCAACCCATTGTCAAACAGAGGAATGGGCTGCCTGGGAGAGCTGGGGAAAGCCTCTTTGTTTGTTATACTTGGCCAGGGCTTCCCCTTGGCCTTGTGCCCCACAATACTGTGGGGGGAACCTGCGAGAGGATTTGCTTTTTTTCCACAGGTCGCACTCTTGCCAATCTGGAGCACAGAACTCCTATTTGCAGCTGCTGCACTTATCCAGAAAGGCAGCCTGATCTGAACAAGATAGTGATGGGTGGGAGTCCGCAGGAAAGGGAAAGGGCCATGTTGGATGGAAAATCTGAAGCGAGTGGGACCGAGAGCCAAAGATGGATTTTCTTCTGCATACTCAAATAGGGTTTCCCTGGGTTAATACCAACACCACAACTGTATTTTACTAGAGAGTTACTATGAGGTTCCCGGGACCTAGAACCTTTTTTCGTAAAAAGATGCTGGTCTATGACCTTTCTATGGAATCCCTGTAGCCCCCTTTTTTATGTACAAGAATTTCTGGTAGCCCCATTAGAGTTTAACACCACTCTGGTAAACTCATAAAGCTGCTAGTGAATTCCCTCATTAAGGCCCCTTAAAGCAAGACAGAAAATGCTGATATTTTGTAGACACTGCAGGAAATAACTGTGGCCACACACAACACAATTTGCTTGCAACAATTTGGGACTGGAGTGGTAAAGTGACTAAAGCTCAAGCATGATAACGAGGAGGTTACTACTTTACCACTCTGACTCAAAATTGTTGCAAACACAGTGTGTTCTGTTGGGCCACAGTTATTCACTGAGGTTGCAGAATGCTACAACGTGTATCTGCAGGGGTTTTTGCCATTGTTCCCATGAGAAAGACACTTAACCCAGCTGTGGGATTGACCCTGCAACAAGATGCTTTACCTTAGTGGATTCGGTATGTTCTTTATAATGAAGCTGTAAATCTTATTGTACCTTATTGTAAATCAATCTTGTTGGTAAATCTAGTTAAGAAGCATAGTGACTCCAGTTTTACTTTTTAAGAAGTGATACCGGTAGTAACCCAAGAGCAGATGGGGTGCAAAGTCCAGGTCATTGAGAGCAGGATGGACGACAACCACAAAAAGTCCCAGTTGCTTTTGCTTGCAGAGGTGTCAATGTGTAGCGATTCACCCACTAACATCTCATCGTTTGATGTCCTCCAAGACCTTTACACACAACCAGTAGTAATATGACTCATGCAGATATGTCTATTTCACTCAGAATTTTGATGGTTGCTTTTTGAATGGGGCATCAAGGTTTCTGTGGTTGGCTTGTTGGCTGTATAGAAACTGTACCTTCATCTATTTCATTATGACCATGCATGTTTTGCATTTCATCAATAGCAAGTAAAGGAAGTTAAGTAGATCTTTGTGTAAATACTAGACCTTTTGTAATCAACAGCTTCTTAATCAGCTTAATCAGCTAGACTTGTTCGACCAGCTCTGTCAGCAAAGTTTTAGCAATGGTGGTCTAACTAGATTGACCAACTAGATTGGTACCAGTCTAGGCTAACATGCAAATTTATGCTAGTCCAAACTGGCGTTTTTGGCAAGATACAGTAGTTATGTTCTTTTACTAGACTACTTTTACAAAGATCACCTTTTATGATATGTCATCTCCGCATTGGCCCTTAATAAGTGTTACCCTGAGATAAACAACCAAACTGGCATAGAGTTTTGAGGGTACAACATTGGCCAATCTTCCAGTGCTCACCTGGCTCAACTTTTTCCGCCTTAGGCTTCGGTTCCAGCTTAGAAAGCCTGAGTTGAAGTTCTTCCAGCTGGGGAGAGCAGCAGGAATAATTTAGATAGAGCACGTAAGCCGTGCACATTAGTTTCAGATCACTTGCATCCAGTTTTGTACCGTGTGTGTGCCAAGCCAGCTTTGTTCTTTAAAAGTGTTGTTCGAAATAAGAAGCATCTGTAGATTGTACAGTTTAACATGGTCTGAAGGCTGAGTTAAAAGGGAAGGTGGTCTCAATAGTTTATTTTTGGTTTGGCTTTTTTAAACTAGTCTGTTTTGGAGGGCAAACAGTCAGACCTGCGGTGTAGACTCTTCCTGTCCTTTACACTTGCTCTGTGGCTTTATTATCACTCAGTGCTCTCCCTTTACCCAACACACACAATAACCAGTAGATCAAGTGCTGTATCACTTTTCTTAGTCTTTACACTATTTTACAGCATATATGATCCACATACACATGCTTGCTACCTTGCAATCTAAATGAGGACATACCATAGACTTCTAATGTTTTTACATCAAGCTAATAATAATGATTACAGCCTAAAAGGCAACTTTTAACGTTTTTGTACAAGACACCCAGACATACTTAAAAGTGGCTTTGACAGATTTTGCCATCTTTTCAAGTATAGCTTAGTACACGAGGTGTAGACTGAGTCATCTACTATGCTCTGTCTTGCTTTCCACCATTAGTTTGTAAACAAGCTTTCTGATTGGTCAAGGTTTCTCCAGCCAGACACTCATCTATTATACCGCCCAGTCTGTACACTTCCTTTACAGCTAAAACCCTCAGTGTGTGCCAGCCCTTCATTACTTTCCCTATAAGCTCTCTGTCCTGTACATTGCATGGTTTTCTATGTATGTACAAAAGCAAGTTTTGCACAGCGAAGCACCACTCTATTTTTTCTTCAGAAGTTGTAAAGATCTCTTTTCTACATGTCAAAAAGTCATGTTTCCCTGCTGTTTAGTTTCTTTTAAGCTGTTGGGTGTTAAGAAGCGTTCCATCAGTGGATCTAAAGCCTGCAGGGCCTTGTATTTAGTTTTTTCTCGCTGATAAAGCACCTCAGAATCCCGCTACTACCAGTTTATTCCTCTCTCATCTGCTCTTCATTAGTCTCTGAGGGAAAAACAGATGTCATCCACATAGAGCTCTCATACTTAGTGTTGTATGATTAAAACCGCAAGGCTTTCTTAATTGCTCTGTTATAGATTCTACTGAAAAGAAGTTTTGTTTTTAACCTTATCATAGTCACAAATTTCTTGAATAAGGTATTTAGTATTATATGTCATTGTTTATACAAATATTTTTTTAAATATATATTGTTTGACTTTTTGTTATTTTTTTAAAGATGAAGAAATGCTAGGGTTATTTATTTATTCGAGATGATTCGTTAACCTTCAATTATCGTATCTGAGCTGGTAGAAACATTTCAGGCTATAAGATCTGTGCCATTGTGCTCTTTACACTATCAAAGCTTTAAATAGGGAAATCAGTTGAATGTTGAGTTCCTTCTCCTTGAACGCAAGCTCTTACCACAACAAACACTGTTTGTGAAATACTTTCAGTGTGGTTAATCTAACTTTTGGTTGGCCAATTAGCACTGATGTTTACTTGTGCATACATTTTACCATGCTCTACTTCACTTTGCAAAACTTTTACCGTTTGACATTGCCATTGCGCTTTAAATACAATTGGTTGCAGCTGATTGGTTGCCTGTTTGCTAAAACATAATAGGGCATTTTTCATAGCCAATAGTTTAATGCAGTTTGGTTTATAATTATTATTATTGTTATCTTAAATATTCAGACTGACCATCAATAATTCAGTCAGCACTGTGTTAGAGACATATGGCTCAAGTCATCAAGAGAGTTTGTATGCTACACCTGTTATTCCAGCTCATCCATCATAACAAACAAACAGCATGGCACTGTGTATTGAGGTAGAGATTACTTGTGCTCTGGGTTTCCAGGCCGAAGTGTCTTGTCTTGATAGTAGACGGCACTGAGGATGCTGCCAATCAGGTCAGATCACATTATCTTTATGCTGTTTGAGTGTTCAAGCCAAGGCTACAGTATGCGTAAATGTAGAGTGCAGTTCAGTGGCTGAAGAGATGCAAGGTATAATAAATAGAATCTCTTGTCCTAAACCAACATGTTGTCTCTTTGGCTAAACAATTAAATGGTACTATGATAAAACTATAGTGTTTTGGATTGTACCATGCATTTGAGACCATCCTGTTCTTGGAAGTACCCTGGTCTACCATGTAACTGTACCATCAATCAGTGACTTTGTCATCATTTTGATCCATACTTTTCTCAAACAGCATTGCTGGTGTTTTCCCAGATTCAAATAATTTGAGCTTACCTGTGACCTTTGTTCATGTCTGAGTTGTGGCTAGACTAGTGTGTGGTGGGATTGTGATCGAGTTAACAGCCCCACGCGCCCTGCTGCTATTCTTAGAATGAAGAGGCAGTAAAAGTTTCCATCTATGCCCCCCTGTAAAACAACAGGAAGTGATGGCCAATGCAAGGGCTTCACTAAGCCTGTTCTGTCAAATCATTCCCTTCCACCTAGTGGCCGGCCACTGTCACTGCAGCTTATAATACTTGAATTCATCAAAAACAGCAGGATTCTCAATATTATTACCCGGTTTCACAGTCACGGCTTAAGCCTAGACCCAGACTAAAATGCATATTTGAGCTTTTTTAACTGAAAGTAACTTACACTGATATATCTTACAATATGTCAGAGCCATTGTTTTGTCTCAAGATGCAGTAATGTTTTTTTTTCTAAGGCACTCTTTTTATAAAAGCTACTTAAATGTCCTAATTGAACTAAAGTCTAATCCTGGCTTAATCTAAACCCTGTCTGTGAAAGATGTAGTAGTATAATTATTAGTGCTGTCAAATCGCTTAATCGGATACATATATATGTGTGTGTACTGTACATGTACTGTGTGTGTGTGTGTGTGTGTCTGTGTGTGTGTATACATTTATCAATCAAAAAACATAATAATAATAAATGTTTCTTCAGCAGCAAATCATCATATTAGAATGATTTCTGAAGGATCATGTGACACTGAAGACTGGAGTAATGATGCTGAAAATTCAGCTTTGCATCACAGGAATAAATTACATTTTAAAATATATTAAAACATATAAATTATGTGAAAAATATTTCACGATATTGCTGCTTTTTTGTATTTTTAATCAAATAAATAGAGCCTTGGTGAGTAGAAGAGACTTCTTTTAAAAATATATAAAAATCGTACAGATCCCAAACTTTTGAACGACAGTGTATGTATAAAACACTATATATATATATATATATATATATATATATATATATATATATATATATATACATACATACATATATACAGTATATTTACACATACACATTTACAAACTTTTATGTTAGATGCGATTCATTTGACAGTACTAATAATTATATTCAAATGTAATGTATATAATGGTATGTATGTATATATATATATATTCAATCAGGAAATACTTTTTTAAGTAAAATTATGATGCAGGATTGTGAAGAAAGTTTTGAAATTCCACACTATTTATTGCACACACACACAAAAAAAAATATATAAGCATTTATACTTGTGGTCTTGACTTTTGAAACCCACTTCGAAATTGCAGTTCTGTAGACTTCTGATTAGACGTTCTTTCGTTGAATTTTTAAGCATGTTCCTCTTTTCTGTCTTTTCTATAGTGAATGAGATCATAAGGAAGGATCTGACAGGAGTGCATGGCAGGGGTCAGACATAGAAGAAACCCCTGATTGGGAAGCGAGCAGGACCGCTGGAGTGTATCGGCGTTCCCCTGCCTTCAGCGGGACACGTGAGAGCAGCAGCGATGCCTCGGCCCGGTCAAGTGTCACCTCTGACAAAAACTGGATCATGGACCGCATTTAACCAAACATCCATCTCAGTCAACCCCACGAACAGCAGTGTGTTGATGTGCATATGGTTTTGAATTTCCCTGCTATTATTTGACTTTTGAAAGTCGTCCAATGTTGATCTCATATGTCAAAGTTGTCAGAGGCTTGAGTTAAGTCCATTTTTTTCCTTTTTATGTGTTTTTATTCCATAGCCTTTTGATTCACATAAATGAACTCACTCAGATTAGTGTATTTCGAGCAATAACCTCATCATCTGTGAGAATAAACCATTACTGTCCGTCATATTCCCCAAAACAAGTGGTCTGCATATACTTCTGAAGGGAAAGTGGATGAATGCATCACACCACTGCAAATGTTTGATATATTTGTTTAAGAATAGATGTTGTTTTGTATTAGATGAACCACATGTACATCAGTCCAAATTGAAATGTTTTAAATGCTTTGTACTCAATAGTTTAAATTACTATAAGTAAATGCACTGTTCATGAAGGGAATTCTTGTCAGTCAATTATATTTTATTTAAAGTTTTTCAGAAATATGAGATGTGTTTGTAGTAATACAGCTAAGAAAACCAATGAAGTGCCATTTCCTTCTTTGTGATGCAAATAGAAAACTGAATATTGTGCCTTTGCCTGCGGTGCTGTAATACCTCCACAACCAGCAAACCAAAAATGAATGGAAATACATGTACCTTCTGTCAAGTCAGAGACCATGATGCCCTGCACTACATTTAGGTTCTCAAAACATCTTCGTCCCATACTAAAACCGAATAGTTATCATATTTTATTGTTGCATATTTATGTACTCGTGACCTTTCCAGTTCCATCTGTTCTACTTATGAATATACACTTGAACTCTTCAAGTTTTTTTGTCTTATGTTAAAATTCAGGATGTATCTCTCTACAGTTCTCATGGAGATTTTTTTTTTTAACAATAACAGCTTTGCTTTTATGATATGCATACCGGTATGTTATGTGTGTGTGTATGTGTTAATGTAGAACATTCAAAACATGGAAACATGTTTCTGTATTTATATTTACTGTAGATACTCTGCATGTCTCTGTAACACATTTTCACATTCGTTTTCTGATATTGAGTGCAAACTGACAAAAAAAAATTTCAAGCAACAATCAAATTAATTCATTAAGAAGCATCAGCTTGTGTTCAAAGGCTTCTTTTTTAAAATATTTTTTAAAGCAATACAGCCCACTTTTTTTTTTAAAAAAGCATGAGGATATTTTTATGTCTTTACAATTTTGGCTGAATTATTAAGAGTATTAAGTTATCTGTGTTCCTTTGGAACACACTGTAAAAAAAAATGATGCTATTGTTTCAAATGAGCTGTTTTTTCCAGTGTACAGTGGGCACAACAAAACAACTATATTCAGAATGTAAACCTTCTCTTTTTTTACTGTAAATAGACTTCTTCTAAAGTGTATAGACTATTTCTATAATTTTTATTTTTTAGAATCAGATTTTCCGTCAGAATTGGAAGAGAAATATTTATATGAACTGAATCAGTTGTTCTCTTGCCATTTAATATCTTATAACCAAGGCTATGGGAATATATGAACTGCCAAAGCTTTTGCTGCATATTGACGAATTGCATTTAAAAAAAAAAAGTATATTAATATAAGATTGTCAATCCCAAAAGAGAATCCAATTATATTTTTTATTGCATTAGCTTGTCATGATCATATTCATGTTTTGGCTTAAGCATGTCTAACCTAATATGTTTAGACATGTTCATGTTTGTCGAATAAAGGCTACTAGCTGAGGACATGAGCAATAAAACGGAAAGCTTTAAAGAGTTTCTCTTTGCTTCTCTTTCTAAGACCTGTTGCATTTACTCAATGTGGGCTGCCTCATTTCCAAGACACTTCTTTCACCATATGTCTTTGTATGTTAAAATAAAGTCTATCTAAAACATATAGATATAATAAAATAAAATAAAAGTTTCTTAAATGCTAAAAAGAATAAAGAATATAAAGAATGCTCACAGTAGTGGTGTTTTTGACCAAATCTTTAAAATAAACAAATCATTCTTGTTCACTCGCTTGTATTTCTGGTTCTCTGATGTTTCTCCCTTATGAAGCCAGTGAGCTTTATAGTTTGAAGCATAAACCCAGTAAACACAGAACGTTCCCCTAACTTTAGTATTTGATTCCCGTTTGCTTCTTAAAAAAAAAAAGAGAACGAAATAAGAACGGTCTAGGAACGTTCTTTTTAGGTTTTATTTTTTGCTACTATAAAATAATGTGCCCAGAACGCTGCATCAAACATATCTTCATTTGTGTTTCGAAGGTCTCATGGGTTTGGAACGTCATGATGAGAGAGAGTAATTAAAGAAAGACATAATTTTTATTTTGGGGTTGCCTAACCCTTTAAGCACTGTTAAAATCAGATACTCCTTTTATTCAAGTCATATTGCAACAATTGATGACTTGTAACATGTAGGCTACGTAACACTGTCTGTAGTTAAACGCGCGCAGCAATGGCCCTGTTCCAAATACTTTCGTTACGCCGCTTTGACTGTCGGGAAGAAATCTGCTGCGGAGTGCACTGCAGTTTATCGATCACAGCTTGGTTTTCTTAAATGTAATATGAACTTTACAAAATAAATCATTCTTGAAAAAAAAAAAAGGCTGCTGCGGAGGTCGCATTAGGGCGGGCTCGGCAAAAGTGCGCACCGAGGACGCATATCGACCGCGAAGGGGGCGCTCGCGAGCACATATGCACGAGCTCTGGATTCTGATTGGCTGTCAATGTTTTTTATCGTTTTTAATTGGAAAACGTCCTTCTGAAAGTGATTCCAACGACATTGGTCCTCTGTCTCGTTATCATTTTAGTTGTGGTGTGCACGATTTTTAAAAACTTTATCCCATTAAAACGCGGAAACCAAAAACAAGTGCTGGATGAAGTGGATATTCACCTACAGACAGTCCATTGAAAAAAAAAACTGGCAATATGATGGAGGCTCAACAGCACATGCACTTGACTCGTATGAAGCTGCAGGTAATTTCCAAGTATCAACATAAAATTGTATATAAAATCCATAGTAGCCTACCAGAAAGTACCATGATAGAATCCTGGTATTATTCGAAGGCTATATTGCTTCAATAAGACGATAATAATATGAAGATTTAAATTAGATTATAGAGGCATTATCATAGAGATTTGAGGGGTCCATCCAAACACCATAGCATAGCAACCTCCTCCTAGGCCATCCTAGCTAAACCCAACTCAAAACATCGCAAGAAACTACATAACTACGCGGAGCAATAACTATCATGGCAGCGAGTTGCACAGGCGAATTACTTAGTGTTATATTATTTTGTAATGCATTGTAAAACATAATTAACTGTATTTCATTATAACAACAACATGTACCGCCTTCAGAGACTTGAAGATGTTCAAGAATCAATTAGTTTTGTATAGGGTAGGTGTTGTGATGTCTGTCTGTTTCTCCGTTCTTTGTGTTTTTGGTTTAGTCCTGTTTCCCGCTCCCCGTTATCTCTATTAGTCTTCCCAGGTGTCCCTGATTAACCACGCCCCCTTGTCGTCTTGTTTAGCTTGTTTGCCCCTGTATTTTAGCCCTGTGTTTCAGTCTAGTCCTTGTGAGTTCTTGATGTTGTATTGTGGATGCTGGTTGTTCTGTTCCTGAGTCCTGTTCCCTGTCTGAGTCCTTGTTAAGTTTGTTTAAATAAAGTGTGCTGCAAGTGGATCCTGCTTCTTCCTTGTCTCAACCACATCGTGACAGAAGAACTCAACCCCAATGGATCCAGCAGTTGTTAGCAACCAGGCCTTAGGGAAATTCCTATCATCTCTGTCTCAAGATGGCCAGCCCTTGGAGAAGTATGTGAGGGACTTTTTGGCGTGTTGTCATCTGGGAGCGATAAATGACGCCCAGCTCGTGGACCTGTTTTGTAGCAGGCTGGATTGGCACATCGCTCAAGTGATGCCGGAGGATCATACTGGCTGGACCCTGCAAGGGTTTGTTGATCTGGCCCTTTCCTTGGGCGGTTCCGCACTTGCAGAGCCTGAGTTTCCCCACGTCGCGGCAACCGTCAACCCAGCCATCGGATCGGTCTATGGCCATCCAGGACTTGTTTCCAGCGTGGCTGACCCCCCGCTGATGTCAGTTCGTGCTACCAAGAGAACCATCGCTTCCGTGCCCGTCCAGCCAGAGCTTCACGTCAGCCACGTCCAGCCAGAGCTTCACGTCAGCCACGTCCAGCCAGAGCTTCACGTCAGCCACGTCCAGCCAGAGCTTCACGTCAGCCACGTCCAGCCAGAGCTTCACGTCAGCCACGTCCAGCCAGAGCTTCACGTCAGCCACGTCCAGCCAGAGCTTCACGTCAGCCACGTCCAGACAGAGCTTCACGTCAGCCACGTCCAGCCAGAGCTTCACGTCAGCCACGTCCAGCCAGAGCTTCACGTCAGCCACGTCCAGCCAGAGCTTCACGTCAGCCACGTCCAGCCAGAGCTTCACGTCAGCCACGTCCAGCCAGAGCTTCACGTCAGCCACGTCCAGCCAGAGCTTCACGTCAGCCACGTCCAGCCAGAGCTTCACGTCAGCCACGTCCAGCCAGAGCTTCACGTCAGCCACGTCCAGCCAGAGCTTCACGTCAGCCACGTCCAGCCAGAGCTTCACGTCAGCCACGTCCAGCCAGAGCTTCACGTCAGCCACGTCCAGCCAGAGCTTCACGTCAGCCACGTCCAGCCAGAGCTTCACGTCAGCCACGTCCAGCCAGAGCTTCACGTCAGCCACGTCCAGCCAGAGCTTCACGTCAGCCACGTCCAGCCAGAGCTTCACGTCAGCCACGTCCAGCCAGAGCTTCACGTCAGCCACGTCCAGCCAGAGCTTCACGTCAGCCACGTCCAGCCAGAGCTTCACGTCAGCCACGTCCAGCCAGAGCTTCACGTCAGCCACGTCCAGCCAGAGCTTCACGTCAGCCACGTCCAGCCAGAGCTTCACGTCGCGCCTGCCGAGCCAGAGCTGGAGCCCTCTTCCCCGCTGGTCCCGTCCAGCCCAGAGTTTCCTTCGCCGCTGGTCCCGTCCAGCCCAGAGTTTCCTTCGCCGCTGGTCCCGTCCAGCCCAGAGTTTCCTTCGCCGCTGGTCCCGTCCAGCCCAGAGTTTCCTTCGCCGCTGGTCCCGTCCAGCCCAGAGTTTCCTTCGCCGCTGGTCCCGTCCAGCCCAGAGTTTCCTTCGCCGCTGGTCCCGTCCAGCCCAGAGTTTCCTTCGCCGCTGGTCCCGTCCAGCCCAGAGTTTCCTTCGCCGCTGGTCCCGTCCAGCCCAGAGCCCTCACCTCTAGCGCCGTCCAGCCCAGAGCCCTCGCCGCTGGCCCCGTCCAGCCCAGCACTCTCTCGGAGACGGAGGAGGAAGAGGACTTCCTCTATCCTGCACTGCCTGGAGGCCCTTCCTGAGCCTCCGGTCAATACAGAGACTGTTCACGTCACGTCAGCCGATCCAGAGACTGTCCGCGTCACGTCTGCTCAGCCAGAGACGCTTCGCGTCACGTCTGCTCAGCCAGAGACGCTTCGCGTCACGTCTGCTCAGCCAGAGACGCTTCGCGTCACGTCTGCTCAGCCAGAGACGCTTCGCGTCACGTCTGCTCAGCCAGAGACGCTTCGCGTCACGTCTGCTCAGCCAGAGACGCTTCGCGTCACGTCTGCTCAGCCAGAGACGCTTCGCGTCACGTCTGCTCAGCCAGAGACGCTTCGCGTCACGTCTGCTCAGCCAGAGACGCTTCGCGTCACGTCACTTCTGCCGAGCCAGTGTCTATGGACAAGATGGCCGCCTCCGAGCCAGTGTCTATGGACAAGATGGCCGCCTCCGAGCCAGTGTCTATGGACAAGATGGCCGCCTCCGAGCCAGAGTCTGTTCCTGCTCCAGAGCCAGAGTCTGTTCCTGAGCCCGAACCCGTGTGTGTGTTGTCTGTTTCCGAACCCGTGTGTGTGTTGTCTGTTCCTGAGCCCGAGCCGGTGTGTGTGTTGTCTGTTCCCCAGCTGGTGTGTGTGTTGTCTGGGGTCTTCTCCGCCATGGCCGCCCGAGGGGTCTTCTCCGCCGTGGCCACGCCCTCAGCCTGCTCCGTCCTGGACACGCCCACAGCCTGCTCCGCCCTGGCAGCCTGTTCGTCCTGCTCCGCCCTGGCCGCCTGCACGTCCAGCTCCGCCCACGTTCCATGGCCCATGCCCGCCATTGCAAGGCCTGGTCCCGTTCCCTGCGCGGACCTGGCCCTCCATCCCTCCCCCAGGACCGCCTCCGCTCCACCACCCTCCCGAATTGTCTTGTGTCCTGTTTTGTTGGGCGTCGGGAGCCGCCCATAGAGGGGGGGCTATGTTGTGATGTCTGTCTGTTTCCCCGTTCTTTGTGTTTTTGGTTTAGTCCTGTTTCCCGCTCCCGGTTATCTCTATTAGTCTTCCCAGGTGTCCCTGAGTAACCACGCCCCCTTGTCGTCTTCTTTAGCTTATTTGCCCTTGTATTTTAGCCCTGTGTTTCAGTCCAGTCCTTGTGAGTTCTTGATGTTGTATTGTGGATGCTGGTTGTTCTGTTCCTGAGTCCTGTTCCCTGTCTGAGTCCTTGTCAAGTTTGGAGTTTGTTTAAATAAAGTGTGCTGCAAGTGGATCCTGCTTCTTCCTTGTCTCAACCACATCGTGACAGTAGGCTACAACGGGGCTAAAGGCACACAACAATGTCCTTACCCTTCCCATAGTGTGTGATTGGAGAGAGAGAGAGAAAAAATCCATAGATAACTAGATTTATCTATTTAAAAAAGAATAGAAGTGGTTAATTTTGATAATAAATCATATATATTGCAAGGTGAGCCTTTTACCCCCCACACATGTAAAACCAGCATGGGGCAAAAGTCACAAATTATTTTTACAAATGATGTTTTGCTTATCATCTGAATCTAACCATGTCATGTCAACAAATGGAAAAGTCAGCCAGCTATTTATTATCATGTTAACTACTGTGCCGTTGACCAGCCCAACAGCAGGGGCGCCTTTTACCCCAGATACTACCTTTACATATTCTTCCATTATTGAAAAACTGTTGCTTTATTTACCTTAAACAAAACTGAAAATCATTAAGAAAACCTTTGTCAAAATATATTCAATAACTTAAGCGATTCTCATTTGCTACTTAAATGTGCAAAACATCATATAGCTATTAGATCAAATTAGCACAGAATCAACTTAGCGCTGCTGCCCGTGAAGTGAGCTGAAATGAACAGAACTTTGTGCTTTTGGTGCCATCGGCCTATGTGGCCCTTTGTGACTTCACAGCTCTTTGCCTCTCAGACAAATAAGCATTTTGTAGCGTTTCCTCGATTGCTAGGCAACAGCTTGTTTGGGCCCCAACTGGGGTGGATGGTGTGAATGAACCCAGTGTTCAGGAAGTCGCTTGGTATGACATCACTAGCTTATAGCAAAATAAATAAATAAAGCAGCACGTGGGTCTCGACAGAACACAGACACATTTCCCCCATTGCAGATATGCTGTGAGTCATATGCCCTTTATCTCAGATTAGATAATCAAATCACATCTCATGCACAATAACCATGAAGAGAACAAGAAACGTGCATGTTTTCACTGCTTGGGAATTTCATTCAACACTGTGTTACTGTAGGCCTAGAGTCTTTTCAAACCAGTTTTTCTTGTCTTATTAGAGTAAGATTGTGTAAAACTGGAAAGGAGCCCAGCGAATGACTTAACCAGAGTGTTTGATCTACAGGACACCATGTAGCTTGGTAGTAATGACATCATACTGCAATAATAAGCGATGAAGGTCAATTTTAATAAGTTCCTCATATAATGAAACATCGATGAACATTAACAGCAAATTACTGAGACCTCAGACTCTGCTTAATGCAGAAACGTGACATGTACATTGTGCATGATTGATCCGGCAGCATATTACATGTAATCTTGCTTTCAAGCTGATTTCATGAGTTAGGTTTGTGGAAAAGGCCACCCGTTGTATTGCGTCCTGTGGCAAGACCGCCTGCAGACCTACAGCTCGTGTTAAGAAGGCCTTATTCAAATAGAAATAACATTTCACACCCCTGACCAACAGTAAATACTTTTTTTGATTGAATAATGCTGCGTCTGTACACTAGCCGGGACTACTGCATCATAGAGCGGGAGACGTTAGTCACCTTCCCAGGGTTCATGTGGACTGCTTATTACCTCATCAAAAAGCTGAAAACATTTAATAACTCAATCAAACGGAGTAACACTCATCAACAGAATGTTTCTGTTACCAAGATGCTTAACAACATGCTTCTGAAATTTGTCTTCCAATGGATTTTCCAGGCATAATTTACTTTTAAACCTAAATTTAGTTTATTCTGTCATAAATTGCGATAAAGGCCTAGAAAGTTAAAGCAATGTATGCGTTGAGTAAACACTAGCGTTCAAAAGTTTGGCATCAGTACATTTTTTTTAAAGAAATATACTTGTATTGAGCAAGGATGCATCCAGTTGATCTAAGGAGACAGTAAATATTTTTATTTATCATTTCAAATAAATGGTGTTCTTAAAATAGAAAATCATAAAGTCATTACGTCATTTTAAATTATTTTTGACCAAGTAAATAGAGCATTGGTGAGCAGAAGAGACAAAAACATGAAAAAATCTTACTGACCCCAAATTTTGAATGGAAGTCTACTTAATTAATTAATTAATTTAATTGTGTGTTTGTTTATTCTCCATAATGACTGTGCAAAATAATGCACAATACCACCAATAATGTGCAAAAACTATACCAATTGTAGGAACTCAAAGCCGCTGCGTCTTTGCGCGCCGCCATCTTGATGAACGAGCATCTGTTGAACGAGCATTGCTCTAGTTTACATCTCTTAATAGTTGGGAACTGGTGTATGCATTATGCACATGTATGTATAAGACAAAATGGATTGCACTTTTGTAGACTTTTTTATTGCACTTATATTGTAGGATTCTCTGATGTTATTTCGTTGTTATTTATAACAATGACAATAAAGAACAAATACAAGTACAAATATTGCGCTATAAGAGCATGAAGTGTACACTTTTAGATTTCTAAGAAGTTTTTCACCATTTTTAATCAGCTTTTTTTTTCCTGGTTCATGTAAATAGTCCGGGGGTGTGGAAAATGATTTTTAAAAATATATATTCTTGTCTATCGGTTAATATGAACTCATAACATTGATGAAACACTAAATAATTTTTTTAGAGTGTGCATAACCATTAACCGTATTAGTAAATAAATAAGCATGCATTAAAGGTTCATTAATATAATATAACAGATTAAATTAAAAAATGCAAGTGTTATAAAGTAAAAAAAAAAATCTAATATCTCTCTGGAGGTAACAGTCAAAAATGACGAATGGAATTGTTTTGTGCTTTCGCCCTCTGGTGGCACAAACTGCTGTGTTGGTATTCTTGATTGAATCTTCAGATGTAATCTTTGATATCGCTGATAAAAGCCTGCGGCTGTACTTGTTCTCTTTGTCTCCTGCAGTATAATCGAACACTTCTCCGTGTGGTAAATGAATCATTACAGCTGAGTCGTGCCTGTTGCTGTCATAACAGAATAGTTCAGAATCAAAAGTATGTAATTATTTCCACTCTCTCATGTCGTTTCAAACCAGCATGCTGTCATTTCTCCCATTTTAACACAAAATTTGAAATACTTGAAGAATCTTCATACAGCTATGAAAAATTGTTAATAATTTAGGTGAACTATTAGGCCTACTTTATAAGTTTATTCTTTTCTCTGTTAGTTCTTGATTGTCTGGTTGTTTTTATAGGATTCATTCTATTTTTTCTTTCCAACTATGAATATTATGTCTAATAGTTGTACTTATACTCTCAAGACTGGAAACAGAATAACATTTGACATCTGTAGATTAATTATTAATACAGCACGACATGTTCTTAATGCAACAAGTGGTAGATGTTGAATAAAGGTATGCATGTTCCTCTCACAGCCTGTAGAGGGGTGTCTAGTCATAGAGAATATGAGACAAATAATATGGCATCATATAGGATCACTGGGACACTTGTTGAAAGTGACAGTTCACCCAAAAATAAAAATGACGGTTCTCGCCCTCATGTCGATGACCCGTAAGTCGTTCGTTCATCTTTGGAACACAAATGAAGATCTTTTTAATGAAATCTGATAGCTTTCCGTCCCTCCATTGACAGCTACGCAACTACCACTTTCAAACCCGAGAAAGGTAGTAAAGACATCATAGAAGAAACCCTTCTTGTTAAACCACTGGAGTCATGGATTACTTTTGTGATGTCTTTACAACCTTTTTGGGGTTCGAAAGTGGTAGTTGCGTATAGCTCTCAGATATCATTAAGATCTTCATTTGTGTTCTGAAGATGAACAGAAGTCTTGCTTGGAACAACATGACGGGGGAGTAATTAATGACAGAATTTTCTTTTTTGCGTGAACTAACCCTTTAATGCAGGACATTTATTTGACCTAACATGTAAATAACAGGAAAATCCTGAGTGTTTCATCAAGATGTATGTGTGATGCGACTCCAGGTGCACAGCCCTGTAGATTCAGATCCGTGGGTAACCCGCAGGCCTGATGCAGCAGACCAGCAAAAGCTCCTCAAATCAGGCTGAATGTACCAAAGGAGAGCGCAGCTTAAGTGAACGATGAACATTTCATTGGGAGGTGTTTCTCTGCCCTCATTATGCCCTCTGCAGGTCATGATTCACTACATTAAGCCCGTGAGGCTGGAGTTTTCATCAGCTTTGAAGTAGTTCTATAGCCACGCTCATTATCGACAGGCCGAACTCCGACCGCACATGCGCCTCCGCCCACCCGTATGTGCGCCTTACTTCTCTCCTGCCTGTTTACTTTACATAATGTACATCTCTACAGGCCGTGAATGTGAATATCATATCAAATTACAGCATGCTTTGCTTTCCTCGAGATTTTACAAACAGTGGTTTATATAACAAGTATACCTTGTTTAAATTTCTTTGTCAGTTTGTCATAATGAAGTAGAAAATGACATATATATGTATATGTATAATGTATACATAAGCATTGTTGTGAGATTTTTCGACTCATGCTTAGAGACCAGTATTCAGATTAATCCCAGAATTGTATTTTATTTTATACTGTATATTTTTTTGTTGTTGCAGTGAATATTAATTACTGTAAGGACTTGTAACATGCTTGTGATATTTTTATTGACATATTCAGAACAGGTAAAAGTGGTTTTGTAGGGAAGATTGGGGCTAGTTGAGACATTTTTTACTCCAGTAAAGTTAATTGAACATTGAAATATTCACTACAGAAAGCTATTAAACATTAAATGCATTATTTTTACTTCTGATAGTCTATGGGGTAAGTTGTCACAGTGGGAACCTGGTATTTAATGACAGATTTGAGAGGTACATTTTTTGGCATATGAAGTCCACTGAAGGCAAGTTGGTACATGGCGCTTACCAACAGAGGTTACAGGAAACAGTACTTGACAAGGTCACATGGCAAACATATACACAAGGACTAATGACAAGACAAGGGACACCTGTGAACAAGGAAACAATGAACCAATGACAACACAGAACACATAGCTGGATCACCTGACAAGAACAGGGGATCACATGACAGACATTGAAACAAGAACATGAAACGTTAGGCTTGTTCGACTTGAACCGGTTCAAGCGCCGGTTCAAGACGAACATGCCTAAAACCAAATCGTGACAATACTAAAACAATTTTGAAACAAACAATTCATGAAAGAGTAAAACTGTGAATATTATGTATTAAGAAATGTGATGCCTTTCCCTGATATCAATGTGACAACTTGCTTCAGGCTGACTTTTATGGGGGAAAAATTCGCAAATGCGTGATAATTTTTCCAATAAACTCTTCAATATATTATTTCTTTCACTTTTCATTATAAATTATTATATAAATGATATAAATATAGTTGTCACTGTATGGATGTTTTAAAGAAAAGGGGAAAAATCCCCTTACACTAACCCTACCCCTAAACCCATCAAACTAAACTTTCTGCATTTTTACATTTTCAAACATTTGATCAAACTCTGATAATTGGCGTAATATATTAAACAACTGAGAAGATAGTGATCAAGCTACATTTAATAAAAATCACCTGTCAAGTTTATAATATATATTACATTAGCATACGAGAGTGTGGCTTGAAAATCAGCAAAGTCTTTTGCTTTCCTGTTCCAAATAGTTAACCAACGTTCCAAAGTAATTATAAAACGTGCTAGAGATGTTCAAATGCTTTTTGCATTGTTCATTACACATTTTGTGGAATGAAGTTTATTTCTTGGTTTAAATAAATTGCATGTCACTCAGATACTGGCATATTAAAAAATGTTACATTCTGCTGTCACAAATTGTATTTAAACCCATGAAAATGCAGATCCTGTTGTAAATAATAGTGAAAAATCACTTGTTGTTCCATTATTATTCCATAGCAGATTTTGACTCATTTATATCTTCAATTGAAATTTTTGCATTAATTAAGTAATCTGCTAAATATAAGCTCTTGCTCATCCATTAGTGCTCTCAAACTTTTGAACCGCAGTGTGTGTGACATATAGACTCTTTGCCTTATAACGGGCATTGAGATACAGTAGTAATCCAGTTCACTGTCTGCTAGTCAGATTCCCCCCCTCGCTGTCATTATGTAGACAGAGATGTCCAATTAGACCCTGTGTGAGAGAAAGCAGACAAAGACATGTGACCGCCTTCTGCAGTTCAACCCGTGATATCTGTAAGTCTCCAGCTGAGGGATTCATGTTAAGGTCGTTTCAGTGCCTTTGCGCTGGTGGAGCCAGTGATGATGTGTTGTGCATTGATCTGTACATTTCCTGTGATTCGTCCACTCTCTGACTTAAACTGGTTTTGTATGCAGACCGCCTGCTTTTTGTTTCTGAAATATATTGATTTGTTCAGCACAGCGAAGGACATTAAATAGGAAGGTTTGTCCTTGTATCCTTTCTGACTAGACCAGCTTATACCAGCATGAATTTCCATGCTAGTTTGGTGAGGGTCTAGCTGGTTTAACATGTTGTTCACCAACATTTTAGCTCTATGAAGAGTATTTGGAAATAAAACAATTTTTCCATCTTTTGTTCTCTAGACAGTTCAGTCTGTTGATTTAAGAGACTTGTGAAGCAGCGTATTTAAAAGACTCTGCGCTATAA
Source organism: Meda fulgida (assembly GCA_030578275.1). NCBI lineage: Eukaryota > Metazoa > Chordata > Actinopteri > Cypriniformes > Leuciscidae > Meda > Meda fulgida. The sequence continues at coordinate 25,225,039 of CM060638.1, forward strand.
ACTACAGTGCAAACATTTCCAGCATTTGGAGGGAAAGAGCGGATGATCTCTACACACTTATGTTGTGCAGTGCCAGAGCCATCTGTGCTGCCATCCATCCTCCCTCAGAGTCTTACACATCTAACACAGATGATCTGATTGGTGTTCATCGATTATGATACCAAAGCTCCAGGGTCTTTCTTAAATACAAATGAATCCGACATTTAAATGAAGTTTTATTAACTAAGTTCGGGAGGAGCACGTTCAATAATTAACACGAGTGGACAGCAATCAGCAATCAATGATAAGAGGGTACATATAGACTCAGCAGTCTTACCTCGATCCATTGATAGTTTGCAGCATCCCCCCTCCACCCCTTCTCCACACTCCTAGTTCTCCGCACTCCTAGTTCTCCGCACTCCTAGTTCTCCGCCCTCCTAGTTCTCCGCCCTCCTAGTTCTCCGCCCTCCTAGTTCTCCGCCCTCCTAGTTCTCCGCCCTCCTAGTTCTCCGCACTCCTAGTTCTCCGCACTCCTAGTTCTCCGCACTCCTAGTTCTCCGCACTCCTAGTTCTCCGCACTCCTAGTTCTCCGCACTCCTTGTTCTCCGCACTCCTAGTTCTCCGCACTCCTAGTTCTCCGCACTCCTAGTTCTCCGCACTCCTAGTTCTCCGCCCTCCTAGTTCTCCGCACTCCTAGTTCTCCGCACTCCTAGTTCTCCGCACTCCTAGTTCTCCGCACTCCTAGTTCGTCCTAGTTCTCCGCACTCCTAGTTCTCCGCACTCCTAGTTCTCCTCACTCCTAGTTCTCCGCACTCCTAGTTCTCCGCACTCCTAGTTCTCCGCACTCCTAGTTCTCCGCACTCCTAGTTCTCCGCACTCCTAGTTCTCCGCACTCCTAGTTCTCCGCACTCCTAGTTCTCCGCACTCCTAGTTCTCCTCACTCCTAGTTCTCCGCACTCCTAGTTCTCCGCACTCCTAGTTCTCCGCACTCCTAGTTCTCCGCACTCCTAGTTCCCTTTCGTTGTCACTCCGAGTTCCGTCGGATGGCGACGAATGGGGCTTTCTAAGCGAAAACCCCAATTCGTCGTCATCCGACGGAACGTCTCTGTTCCCTACTCAGGGAACGAGGGTCACATCCATAACCGAGACGTTCTCCACACTCCTAGTTCTCCACACTCCTCCACAGTTCTCCACACTCCTCCACACTCCTAGTTCTCCACACTCCTGGTTCTAAAAATTCACTTACATACGGGGGGAGTACTCTGGGTTCGGGCTGAATTCCGAGCTCGGAGCCCTCCCTCCGGACAGCACGCCAAATATGCATTAAATCTGACTCTCTCAAAATGATATGTAAGTGTGAACTCGTGAAACACGCTTTAAACGCCATCTGCAACATTTAGAAGTAAAATGTAAGTATCCACTTTTGAAATTTTCGATGTATTCATATTCAAGAGTTTGAGGTGTTTGCAGGATCTAAATGAGACTTTAGTTAGTGTTTTTTCTACAATTGTCGATAGAATTGCCAAATGTTTGGTTAGTCAAGTCAATCACCTTCATTTATATAGCGCTTTTAACAATATGGATTGTTTCAAAGCAGCTTTACAGTGATAATAGGGAATGAAAGTAACAGAGATTGTTTTGGGTTTACAGCAGCTCTAGAATAAAGTTATTGTCCAGCTAAAGTTAGTTTGGATCGATTCACTTCAGTTGTAAAGGTCATTAGTTATTAACTTTTTGTCATAGTTGCAGTGCCAATTTAATTTATTTGCAAATGTAAGTTTTTATGGATTTCAGATTTTCGTCATAGTTGCAGTGCCATGTTCATTCTTTTGCAAATTAAAGTTTTTATAGATTTTAGATTTTCGTCATCGTTGCAGTGCATTTTTCATTCTTTTCACAAGTTTTTATAGCTTTTTTAAATTCTTTCACTAGTTTTACACAATAGTTTTCATTAGCGACAATGACTTTGCTTCCACAGATGTTGGCTTCAGTCTCTTGTTGTCCTGCCCTGGAGGCATCAACGCAAACATTCCTTAGAGATTCCTATCGGCACGTGCATCAACGGATCATACAGCTGCACACTGACGGATCTGCCAAGTCCAAATCACGTTTTCCCACTGTTCAAAATGTCATCCATTGCATTCATGGGGTCTCTTGACACACACACACATACAGACATTAAAGTGAAGTGAGTGGGAAGCTTAATTATACAGGCTCTTATCTGTTTTTTTTTTAAACACGGCCTTTTAATGTGTGTAATTAGTGGCATCCCAAATCATTTCAAGCAATCAGCTGTCCCTCCAACAGCATATAGTCATTATGCTTTAATAAGAAAAAAAGCATGGCTTTGAGAGAAGGGAAATTGATAAGAAGTTTGGGAAGTTCTGCTTTACTGTTTATAAAGAGTTAAAGATTAACCACCATTAGCATAATAAACAACCCATAATGAGCCCAGTGAAATTTCCAGGAATAATCCGACAAAGTAGCTAATTAATTGAATTCTCTTTATTGCATAGTGCTTTATTATTATGGTTATTTTCCATGTTCCAGGGAAGAAAATGATTAAAATTAGCATTATAGCACACACATAGAAATGTCATAGTAATGGAGCATGATGGACAGCTTTTCTCTTTGAGGGCAGAAGTGCATGCACTACACATGATCTCATCGGTGACAGGAAGCCAGATTAATGGCATGTTGTCCAGTGCAGATTTTTTCATGAAGATTTTTTTCTGCTTTTGTGGACAGTCACTGGATGTCCATCACAACTTCAATGCTCCTATGTGACGTGTCCTCCAGGGCCGGGACTTTTTCTTCTCATTTTAATGAATCAGTCAGTCAGGCCTGACTCTTTGTATCCTTATTGTTTGTGATCCCACCTTTATTAGAACGAAGAGAGCATCTATCTGCCGTAGCAGCCGAGCCATCAAGGGCTGACTTCTTTTCATGACTAAAAAACCTAGTAAGCTTGGTGTGTGTTGCATGTCTAAAGGTTGCATGCAATGCTGCATAGAATATGTTCAGATTGAGGTATCTTACAAGGCAGCGTTATATTTGTGCATTAGCCTTTGCTTTGGGAGTGTGTTAAAAGGCTGTCTATAGGAAGGAAGCACACAAGATTTTGGAACAGATGCAGTATTAAGATTTATACAGTCCGTTCAAGATGTGTATTTTTCCTGCAAAGCCTTGTTATTATTCATGTCAAATAGTAAAAAAAAAAACCTCAAAACTCAAAAATCCACTTTTAATTACGAGCTCCAAGCTGTTTCCATTTGTTTGAAACATCTTCGGCAGTTTGGTCTCCATTGTAGAGCTGTACATCACTACAAATATATGGCCAAAGCCTGCTATTTCTACAGCAGGGATTGACATGGATTCTCTTAATGGCGTGGTGTTCTCTTACAGAGACGTGTGTTTTGCAGGGTTTTGTGACAGGTCACGTTGCGTCGTCTTTGTATGTGCTGTAATGATCATGTTAAATAGATGAAAGTATGGATCACAAGACCTTCATTTAAAAGAGGAATCCGGACAGAGAAAATAGCCTTAATCGAGCCTACTGTCACATTCTGCCACGAAAAAATAGTTGTTCACGTTTAGCTGGCTCAAATGGAGAGCATGAGTGAATTCAAATTGGATGCGAGCTACTTGGTATTCTGGATGGAGTTTGTGTCCAGACTGACAGGGATGAGAGACTTTCTGCAGCAAATAATCAAAAAACGTTTACATTCATGCATTTACCAAACGCTTTTGTCCAAAGTGACTTACAATAGAGGAATGATGGTGATGTAGGTATTTGGATGTGACTGTGTTATATCTCTAAGAATATCTGAAAATGTAAGGGTTAAATATTTGTTTTTCTTAGACTTTATTAACCTTCCATTACTTTCAGAATTGTGCATTCAACCGGGAAACAATAAAAATACAGAGACTCTAGAAAAGACAGAACTTCAGTAGATTCAGCGTTTCTCCATATAAACAGCCGTATTTATGAATTAGTTATCTCCTATTTCAGGCTGATTTGATCTAATAGCTACTTATTAGAACTGTAATGATAAAAACGTATTCTAATTCTAATGTAACAATATTTGTGCATGGTGTCATTGATACGCTGACTGCCATATCAGGCCTTTAGTGATTGTGATGATGACATAATTACATTGTTCTTATTTATGCTTTTAAAAATATACCAAAACATTCCTAGCAGCTCATAATTTAGTATACTGTATGATAAATATGTACATATTAGCTGTGAAATAGTCAACTACAAATTAAAGCGATAGAAATAAAATACAATCAAATTACAAACATTACAATAAATAATAAACAAAATAAAATAGAACACAATAAAACATTTAAATAAATTACAAACATTACATTAAATAACAAATAAAATATAATACAATAAAATATTTATTAAAAGTTAAAAATTACATTAAATAATAAATAAATAAAATATAATACAATATTATATTTAAATAAATTACAAACATTACATGAAATAATACATAATTAAAATATAATACAATAAAATATTTAAATAAAAGAAAACTTTATATTAAATAATAAATAAAAACATTACCTTGCTTTTAACTGAATGTGTTGACAAACATGGCGTGTCATTCTCAAGAATTGCTGATTTCCAATAAAAAACATTTAATTCTTGCACCAAACTGGTTTATCTTTATTAATTTCATGACTGGCAAAACAACATATAAAATCTCTCAATGTCTCTAAAAAAATCGTTTTCTGTATTGTTTTGAGTTGATTGTCGATGCTGAAACACACATCTGCTCAAGGAGTGATTGACAGGATGTTTCTATATAATCACACAGAATACAGATTACATGTTCTAGACTGAACCTTACACATGCCACATGCTTTCTACCCTCACTGTCACATAGCAACGATGCTGTATCCATAGAAACAGCATTAAACTTAAAACAAAATGTATTTTTTTCTCAAAAGCTGAACAAGCCATGGATAGACTTTGTCTCTGAATTGTCTCCCCCCCCCCCCCCCGTGTAACACAAACTTGCTTTTTAATAGTAGCTGAAACATTGTGAAAAGAGACTCAGAAAAGCAAATCATACATACAATTAATACAAATATTTATTTAATGAATGAACTTTTATTATTTATTTTGCTAACAGTTCTGTTTTTTTTTCAAGACCAAATACGATATTTAATGCGATCAACTGAACCTGACTACATTGAGGTTAATGACATTTTCACTTTTTACGGTGAAAAAAATCTTCTAAAATGTCACATTATGGCATGGAACAAAATCATATAATTGATCATCTCTAAATGTTTCTGTTTCAGTTACTGTAGGAGAGGAAATTTAGTGTGGATGTTTCACAAAACTTCCCAATATGTAAAAATACAGTATATCTGAACATGATCATTACTTGTCTTCCTTAATTTGATAGTTATTTATCTTTCAAAGCCACACAGCAAATTATGCAGGTGCCTCTACTGAAATTACAATCCTTTGTCATTGTAACTCCATTAATTGAAACTCAGTGGTGAAATTGAATTTGCATTGCAAATCCTGTGTCTGTTTTAGCTCATTTCAGCGGGGGATTATGTTTGCCTTGGATTTCTTGGGAATCGATACAAACTCGATGAGTCACAAGCCAATAACATTTATTCATTACAACTAGAGCATCAGTGGAATTACAATTCTAATTAATGATATTGTCTTGTTGTTAATTATATAGTAAATCATAATGGTTGTTTTGATCAATTCATTTTTGTCCCTGCATACTTGCCCTTTAACAACATTAATAAATGACTCACACACTTGATTAGTAGTCCATGGCAGCTAATAAATCTTTGTTTTTCTGTATGCAATAATATTGCATGTACATTTGCACATTAAGTGTGTAATTTTAGTTGAAACTGTTAAACATTGTCAATGTTTCATTGTCAAAGCACATGTTGGTGTTTTGAGACGACTTGGCGATGCACCAAAGGTAAGCGGAATTCAACTTTATGCAAATGAGCAGTGACATACTATGGTAACAACCAATTGGAGTGCAGATCACATGTACATTAAGTAGTTAAAATATGTATCTTGCCCCCTGATTCATCTCATGGCGCCATTGTTTTAAAAATGGACAATGATTGGCTGCATCACATGTGAGAAGTTTTAAACTTGACACTCACAATGTGAAATGCTAAAAATCATATACGAAAGCTAAAAAAACAGCTAGTTCGGCACATGAATTTTGACTAACGATAGAAAAATGCAAGAGCATGTCCTGTGCCAACAGCCTTTTAAGGTTCTATTATGTTTTTTTACATTTTCAACTTTCTTTTTTGTGTGATGTTGCTGTTTGAGCATGAAAAAGGTCTGCAAAGTTACAAAGCACAAAGTCCCTTCAGCGGGAGTTATTCTCTTTATCAGTGACTGTTTCTAAACTCCCTGAAACGCCTCCAATTTAGTCTTGAGTTTTCTTCTAGGAATGAATACATCACAATATTCCTTATTTAAATCATTCCCACTCAAAGCACACACAAACTAAAGGGACGAGTACTGGTTGAGTTAGTTAGTAGTGTGTTGAAACTCGTGGTTATGGTAAGGGGTGGGACATTTCCCAAACCCGCTTGAAGTGGTTGACTAATCACAGCACACAGGTCCAGCCGACCAATCAGGGATTTGTCGTGTCGCGTTGCGTTGCACCGCATCCAGATACATGTATGTTTAACAGACTGGGAAGAAATAAAATATGTAAAATATGGTGCCGAAACAAATATGGTGCTCCAACAAAATAATGAAAAATGTTTTTGAACATTCAAGCATGAAAACCTAATAGACCCCAAAAACAAAATCAATACTTTGTAAAAGGGCATAGTAGTACCCCCATACATGTCATACAAGATCACAATTTATTTTATTATTATTTTTTGCATTAAAACCTGAGCAGTGGCACATATCAAAACATGTTTGTTCATGACATCAAATCTTGTCATTGCTTACCGTAAATCTCCTTACACTGCCGGAGTCCTTGTCACACACTCAATCAGAGCGCGTTCACTGCGGCGCAATCAGCCACACTGATGAGAGGCTCACACCAGGTACCAGAACCACAAACGCTCTCTCGCATTGTCTCCTTCACCTTCACCTTCACGTCACAGCAGCCTCTTCGGGGTTTTCTTTCACCTCAGTCTCTGTCAAAAGCTGCTCTGTCGGTCAGAGCCCATTATCCTGCTTCACTGGAGAACAAAGTCTTTAATTCCCTCTGCGCAGTGTGAAAACAGCCCGCTTCAAAAGGTGAGACGCTCCCCGCTGGTGGAAGGAAAGGGTCACGACCTTGGATCAACATCACCTGGATGAAAATGTTTAAAAGCCCCTCAGGGGCCATGAGCGATCTGGGAATGTTTTTCTACACCTGAGCCTGCCCTATGCCACTACAGAGGTCAAAACACACAGTGTGTTCATCAAAAATGTGATCTTGTGTGTTGTTATTTAAGCTCTGAGCCTCCAGTAAACAGACCTCGCAATTTATTTAATTTCCTGGAGCACTTTTTTTTAATAAACTGCACTTATCGATTCAAAAATAAAGTTTTTATTCTGAGACATCTAATAGATGATTGGTGAAAAATTGTGGCTTATGGGTAACGACTGATAGAGAATACAAACTAAGAAAGTGTCTTCACAGATTCAGTTTACACGCTGATATATATATATATACAAATTTTTAAATAAATTCTCATTGCCAAAATGTGCATTGATCTCATTCTCATTACTGTGATAAAATAAAGAAAGTCGTCCTGTCTGTACACAGTGATCTGTGTATTTAAATCAGCATAAATTAAATTCAGTCGAACAAATACTACCTGAAAGCGGACCTATTATGCCCATTTTTATGCAATATAAGTCTCAGGAGTCCCCACAATGTGGCTGTGAATTTTCAGCTCAAAATATCTCACAGATAATTTATTATACACATTCTGTAATTGCCCCCTTTTGGGTAGAAACAAAGACATTAACTTTTTCGTGTGTGTATCTTTAAATGCAAATGAGCTTCTGCTCCCCACCCCGCTTTCCAGAAGAGGGCGGAGCCTTTGCAACCCGCGGTTACACTTAGGTGACATTGCTGTTCTTCATCATCATGAAAGTTTTTATTATCTGCATGCGTTTTAAAGCCATATCATTTTAATCTTAAAATCAAATTAATTTTAAACTTCTGACATGGTTTTCTGAGCACACATATCCGAAGTGTGTGCATGGAAAGCCAGTCTGGCTGTTGCACCGTGCCTGTCGCGTGTGAGCACTAAACTAATTTGTCTTTCACATCTTATTGCACTTAAACTCTCAAATGCACAAAGTTCACAAAGACAGTCGGTTATGTCTGTGAATGCAAATCGCATGTGTATATTAGATCTGTGTATAAAAGTCACAGCAGCCAAATGTACAGTACCTGCTTCTCTTTGCTGTTAATGTGAATCAAACAACAGAAGAAAAACAAAAAATAAGTCACTCTTGACTGATTAACTTTAGTAGCTTTAATAAGAATGAATTTCTTACTTGAATGCTGCTGTTAAATGACATAAAAATGGCGGACGGTGTACGGTACACTTAGGGGAGGAGCTAAGCTAATAGGGCTGTCAGTTGTGGGCGGGCTCGTCACAATGTATTGCATTTTGAGACACTGTGATTAATGGGGAAAATACAAAGTAGATTGATTTTTAGGATGAATAGAGTGGTTGTATATACATCACTGCGAACACATAAAAAAATGTAAAAGTGAATTTTGTATGATTAATCTACTTACACTTGAACACAATGTTCAGATTTCAATAATGGATCTTTTAAATTGCATTTGGCCCTGTAAAAGATCAAGACTGCTACATCAGTGCTGGTATTCGATAACTTATAAATGCTTATAAATGCTGTAAATGCTGCTTTGTGGGGGCAGGGTGCTATCAGCATAACAGTTTGCTAATATTAGTATACTAGCTGTGAGGAACAGTAGCAGGGTCAATTTGCAGTTAGGCCTATGTCTCCAGAGATGAAGAGGAAGACAGCATCCACCCATCCACAGTAATAACACAATTAACAAGTCAGGGTGGAAAACAAGATTAGCCCTTCCTGTTTCTTCTGTGCAGTTCTGTTTTTTCCTCTGCAAGCCAGCTAGGATTAATAAAGCATTGAAAAAGGATTTGTCTTTCATTTTTTAGTTTAAAGGGGATCGGATGCATATAAATGAGCCTTTGCAGTGTGTGGACACAACCACCATACAATGAAAAAAATCCATTCACTCCTTTTTTTTATCCTCAAAAAGCCTAAACACTCTCATTAATCAAGCCGTTTGGATTTTCTGAGCAATATGATGTCATATTGCTCATGCTCCGCCCACGGACTGTCCCGTATTAGCATATTTCCCATATTAGCATATTTCCTCCTTCAGCTATTTGTATACTTTCTGTGAGACAGGTTGCCATGGCAGCACTTTACTTGTCTTGTGTCAACCCCCCCCCCCCCCCCCCCCCCCCCCCACCCATGGAAGAGATGGGTGAGCAGTTGCTCATTATCATTTAAAGAGACATGCACCGAAAAGGGTCGCTGTGAACAGAGCTATTTTTGAGGAGGTAAAAAGGGTGTTGTTTTACACAACCATTGAGGAATTTTAATCAAAGTATGTTACAGACTTTACACAAAGACGCTAAAGAATCATACACTGTACTTCTACTTCTATTTCACAGACTCGTTGTCATTCCTGTCAAAATATTTATAAATCACTGCATCATGTTGATGCAAATTTGCATAAAGTTGAATTCTGCTCAATTTTGTTGCATCACTGGTCTCTGACTAAAATCACCAACTCTTACTGAAAATGAATGGCTTCCATTTTGCTTATACTGTTGTTGACTCAAAAACCTTTCAGTAGACAAAAACTCCAAAGTCTATCCCTCCCAGCCACTTTCATCCACGTTAAATTCAATATGGCGTCTAGGTCTATTGGTTTACTGATTTTGCTGAAAAATAAACATTCGCATTAATATTGTACATCTTTATGGGTGCCACCATGTTCGTTTGACTTCATACACCCACAAATCAGCGAAATTGGAGTTCTTGTTTTAGATTTTTTTGCACAGGTTTCCAAGTTGGAAGTAAAGTGTCACTCTTTCAATTTTTAAGTAAATAATTCCAACATTCCAAGTTGAATAATTTTAAGAATCTGAGAGAAGGTGACAAGCTAAATGAATAAAAAAAAAAAAACCTTGACTAACATAGGAGGGGGGAAAAAACATGGCCTCTTTAAAATGAGAGACTTTAATTAAAATGTGGTTCAATAGCAGTAAACTAAAACACAATGCTGTCAAGCTTTTCATATACTGTTTCATTTTAGTGAGTCATCTAGTCGTTTATAAATCCAGCTGTCTTTCGTGTGAGGTGGGTTATCAAACCCGTCATTCATATCGTCAGATCCGTCAGACCAGAAATCCTTTTGTTTGTCTTCCGAAAACCTCCAAAAAACATCCTGTCACACATACTGCCTCCTGATTTCTTTCTGCAATTATGCAGATCAATCTCGTTGAAAAGAAAAACTGCCAGCCAAGAGCAGGTTATAATTATGACCCTCCAATCTGTGATCTCTCAATCCTCCAAGCGCTAATTGATTTTGACACACCATTTTGTTCTGTTAAAATCCGCTCTGAATATAACACTTTCTCTGCTTCAGAATTCAAACAGCAGTAGCTGTAACTTTGTCGACAGAAACTTTTAAGTATCTTTGCTGGTAGTGCTCGGGAATTCTGTGCTTCTGACACCAGACAAAACAAGACAGAAATAGTGAAACGCATGTGGAAGAAGGTCATTGGCATCTTCTGCAGATAAGCTTCTGAATTATGAGGTTCTGAGAAAACTTAATGCGTTCGGTGTCCCCATTAGAGCCGTAAAATACAGCGAAATTACATTTCGGACACAATCACGACCTTTACAAACACATTTACAGGTACACAGGAGACAAGGTTTTGTCTTCATTCAGATGTTTCCTCTGCAGGAATGCAAACATTCATTCAAGCGTTCCTGCAGTAGATCAAATGTTAGAACATGGCACCATACAATGCACTTTAATTATCAATTGATTTTATCACTCCTTGGTCCATTTAATGCATTTACATTATTTTATATACTATAAATATATCAGAATACAAATGTATTTGTTTTCTTTGTAAGATTCACATATACTATACCAGTGGACAAACATAATCATACTTTATAATGAATGTTTTACACATTTTTAAATAATAGTAAAGCAATTAGAACTTTTAATTATTATTTATTTAATTATTAATCGATTCATCAATCCAATATCCATTTAGTCCATATTATTTAATGAACTCATGGAAATAATTCATTAAAACCTTACTTTTAGAAAGAATTTTCTCAACAAAACTAATTTGAATCATTTAAGCAGAATCCTTTAGATAATTTTTTATTTTATTTTTTAGGATCATGAGAAATATAAATTTTCGTCAAATGTGTCCAGACTTTCACAGATTGTGAACCAAGAAGCTGTTAACTTGCATTCTGTTGAATATTCATATGCCAATATTATTAAAGACTGGCTGAAAACGCATTACAGGTTACGAAATGACCATATTGCTGGTCATAGATTGTTTTAGCTAACATACAATATTGTTATTCGTCACGTACATCGACAAGAGGCAACATGCATCATGCAGGCTTCACAAGGGCCTGTTTTTTCAAAAGAGCTGATGTATTGGGCATGTATGTAGGTTTAGAGGCCAGTCCGCAAATGGCTGCCGACTGCAGAATGCAATCATCCTGACGTGCAAATTGAGTTTTCTTCCATTCTGTGTGTTTCTGCCATGGAATACCATCGGGGCCGGGTTCATGCCGCTCTAAACGGTCTGTCTGTTTGTGAGGGGGTGGTGAGGCCCGGGGTTTAGTGCTCTGGATGGATTGGCTCTTCAGCTGCCGAAGTGGAGGGCCTCGTCCTCATATCTCCGCTGACATTCCCCAGCATGCTGAAATAAAGGCCAGCGGAGGGAACTTGACTCTAGTAATGACGCCATTAGTCCTTCCGTCACAGGCCTGGCCTTCATTAGAGTCTCGCCGGATGTGGTCCGAGTCTATCATGAGTCTCTGAATTGAGAAAGGCCATTTATGAATCCCCAGTGACGGATATTATTATCATCTCACTGTGCTGAAGCTCAAATAACTGTAAACATGCAGATAGCCAACGTTAGGCGCTTTTTCTTGCTTTCTACATGCATGCTGTCTGAATCATAAACCTCATCTCACACATTTTATTACTTAAACAGCGTTTTCAAGTAAATTAGGATTTTATTTTAATGAGGTTTGGCCGTTCATTTACACGAAATGCCTGAAAACGGGTTTCAACATTTTTGAAAACAATACCATTGTCGTCTCCATGTAAACTACGAAAACGTGAATTTAGAAAAATGGTGATTTCATGCGCATGCATACTACATTTTCAGTCAGGCGTGTTGTGTTTTTTACAAAGTGACATCGCCAACTACTGGCCTGGCAGCAGAATACATTTTTGCAGACCCATGTGAATGGGGATCGGTTTAACAGTAACGTTGTCGTCTGTCCGTGAAAAATGCAAAAGATAAACTTGTCCATTTTTAGTATATTGCTGTCATGTAAACATAGCCTTAGAACGCCGATTGCCAAAGTTTTATTTTTTTAGGCTCTTAAAAGCGTGAAATTGACGTATGTTTTTCCCTAGCTGCTGCTTTTCTTTTTGCAATTGTGCTCTGTCAGCTCTTTTAGTTACGTTTTTTAGTGTACAGCTGAAAAAACTTGCAATTGCATGTAAGAATTTGTATGTATTAATTGGTATTTGGCCTATTTTGATACACAAAAGTATGCATGTACTGTAGTTGCTGTAAGTTTAATCAATATTTTGATTTAATATAGTTTAGGTCCTAGTCCACCATTGCAATCACTTTTGGATTGTGGCAAATAGATATTGAAAGTTTTTTAAAAGGTCAAAAATTGCCCGTGTACGGTCGAAGGACCACTGAAGTATATACTAATTGAGGTATGTGAATTGGGATGCAACCAGAAACTCACAAGGATGCTTGTATCTCCAATCCACTGTACTTCTAAAGATAGGTCATTGTAATCTCCACCTTGACACAGCCAGGCTTGAATCTCTACTGCTAACATTAATATTTATACTCTGACAACTCTCCCTCGAGTGCATTCAGAGGACACGTTTAAACATGGCTTTCACTTTAAGCCATCACCAAGTAAATATTGAAATGGGTGCATTCTTTAAAGAGAGCCATGACCTTGTGTTTAATGCACAAGTTTGAAATGCCTTTGCACAGCAAAAAAAGAAAAAAGGGAAAAACATTGACACATATATCATATATATATTCGACACATTTTGTCTGGTTTTCTAATAAGAAATCAAAATATTCTTAAACCAGTATATATATTTATTGTAAAATCCAAACCGTGTGACAATGTTATTATTAACTGAGCGAGCGTTTACACGACACTGTTTTCAACTAAAACCTTAAAACTTTTTATGCGTTTTGGCCATTCATTTACATATGGCGAAGTTTTGGGGGCCTGAAAATGCTAACTTTTGAAAAGGGGTTTCAAAGTGCAAGTTTTTGAAAACGTTACTGTTATCGTCTCTGTGTAAACAACAAAAACATGAATTTGTGAAAACAGTGGCGTCATGCGTCTGCCTATTATGTGTTCAGTCTATAGAGAGAGCACAAATCCAGAAAAACACTAATGGAAGTGGATATTTCTGTGTATGATCTACTGACGACGGGCAAATTTAAGAACACAAATGCAGCCAGATCACAATGACGCCACTGTATGACGCCATAATGACCAACGCAGACTACCAAGAGCAGCGCAAATCAGCGTCTGGTTTAAGACGTGCTTTTTTGGGCAGTAAATAATGGTGCAAACATCAGTTAATTGATGAGCACAAACCTTAATAAATCACCTTGCAGGATTCATTTAAATACTCTCCTCTCATACTACATTTTGTGTCTGAAAGGGAAATGCATATGCAATTACGTCAGCCAGAAAAATTACACTTTTCAGCGCTAATTTTTCACTGCGTGTCTTTAGTAAATCCTGACAGTAGTTTTTTAACGCCAAAAGAGGGTTTGTGCTGGCGCAAGCTTTTAATAAATCTGGCCCTTAGTCGTTTATGCTGATCCGTGTGAACAGGAATCGTTTTGACAATGTTGTCGTCTATAAGTGAAAAACAAAAAGGAAAAACGTTTCTGTTTTTAGTACATCGTTGTGTAAAGGTACTTTGAAGGATGCAGCCCTTGAATTTGGACACAGCTATTTTCTGGCCTTGTTGTGTTACATTGACTCACCTTTGTGTTATTGTTCATTGGAAAAGACTTACCTGTGTTTTTGAGATAAGTGACTCTTAAACAGTATTTTGGATTCCTACCCAAATTGCTCACCTTTGTTTTGGTTTTTGGATTTTGAAGACCCATTTCCTGTGCATGGAAATAGTTTGATTTCCAGTGTGGTTAATGATTACAGTTCCTGTTTGTTTTATTAGCTTGCTACCTAAGGCCCGATTTGACTGATTCAATAGCAACAGCAAATTACCTGCATTAGGGGTTGTTGTGGCAAAACTTCTGTTAAACATCATCACTGCGTAAGAGACACTCAGAGTCAAATGAATTAAAAGAGAAGTATTTATTCTTGCAAGAATAGGCCCAGTCGCCAACACAGCAGTTACCCTGTGAAGTGAGTGACGCCCACCAGGAAGACATGAGACAGCCTTTATACTCTTTTCAAGGTTCCTCCTCACCCGCTGTACCTTTCACCCACTCAGATAAGGTCCCTACTGCTGTTCAGTTTCTTCTTAAGGACACAAACTGGCCCTGAAATAAACTAGCCAAATCTGACCATTCCTAAGGTCAAGAGGTCCTGTCCCATATATTCCTGAAACGTCACGCACAAGTACGTACACGCATATACTTTTACACATTGAATAGGTTCAATCCCTTATGATATCTGTTAGGAATAAATGACTATTAAAATTTCTACAACAGGGTCATGCCATGAGAAACCGAATTTGCCTTGATCTTTTGGTATATACGAGATCTATGTACTATTCAAACTTCCTGCCAGTTTCATAGCTTAATACATCCTCCCCATTATAAACGAAGCATTTATTTAATCAAGCTCTAAATACAGCTCGTTCTGGATCCATGGTACGAAGTGACGTCACGGTACGAAGTGACGTACCAGTCGTTTGCATACGACCGCCTCCATGCGTTGACGTGCAGCGAGTGGGTCTGTTTACAATAGTGGTTCTCAACGGGGGCGTTCAGAGAACAACGGGGGGCGTTGGAAGCAAGATTTTTGAAAGGGGGGCGTTCAGGTGTTAATGGGGGGCGTTCATGAGTTTAAATATATAACGCAAATTTTTGCTCATTTACTTTTATTCATTTTAAGCATTTAGTAATTTATTTGTAATAAACACTTTATGTGGGCTATTTAAAAAGTGTTAGGACTATGTATATGTTAAATTATGTTGTAAAACATATGATTGTGATGTCATATTGTGTGCACGCGCATCTATGGTGCTCGAGAAAGAAAACGTCAGCAGCGCTCAAAAAAAGAGAAAAACATTCATCCGCAGCCTTTCTACTCTTGACCGCAAGTCCACCGCCATCAGTGTTGTAGGTAGGCACTAGCAGGTTTTTTGTGTTCATTTCTATTGCATTACGATTGAAAGCAGTATCAATAATGTCAAAAATATGATGTGCAGTCAAGTTCGGTTGTGAATACTGTTTAAATGAGTGTTCTCACCGAAACGCTTGTTCTTCTTCCAGTTTAATGCACATGAAGCCTATGTATCGTCACTTTTGCAACGACTCTATTATTTTTTTCCAGTCATAGACCAGCACTCTGACTAGAATCCAGCGCTGACAAGAATCAGCATTCCCGCGCTCAAAAATGTGTTTCGCGCGGACAACAATCCAGCGCTGGCTAGAGTCACGCAGCGGAGGAATGGAAAGTTGACAAGCCATTAAAAAGTATTGACTTTAGAAACACTTATATTTTTCAATAAATCATGTTCCCATTCACCCCGGCGACGAATTTTAAAATGAAACTAAATTTTATAAGGTAAAATTTTTACATTTTTTTAGGCATTAACTAATTCCAATGCCTAATGCCAAAATGTTTTCTTTGTTCACCAAGTAATTTACTGGTCAGGCATTATTGTTAACTCAATTAGAAAATGACAATTTGATGGATAATTTAAATATATTCTGCAATCACATTTTGGTAATGTATTCATTCCGCCATCACATCTGAGCGCGAAACGCTGCTTGGGTAGTTTCAAGATATAAAAATAATTAATAATACAATAATAATTTAATTGTTCATATGTGTTTATTCTTGTTAGAAGATTTTTTTTTATTATTATTATTATGCCCCCGAACCAAGAATCCTGTGAGAAACACTGGTATTGCTATTCAATGCAGATGATAGCTTGTTTTTAGGCTTAATCACTGTGGAGCATAGTTCGATTGTATTAATAAATTATAATTTCGTACTTATTTCATCTGTTAACTCTCACTCGTTCCTGCTCGCTCATTAGTTTGGGGGGCGGTCGGGGACCTGGATATTGGATAGGGGGCGCTGGCCCAAAAAGGTTGAGAACCATTGGTTTACAAGATGACTGCGATGCCACGCACATGTGCTGTTCCTGGCTTTGGACACACATGTTTGAATGCTGGCGGACGATCCAGACGTCAGTGAAAGCAGTTGGATGCAGTTTATTTGCATCATATGCAGCCCGCCAAAGCCTTATTTGTTCGGTGAGTGATGTTGATGAGTGTGACAGGGCGCATGTTACCAAAAGAATGAGCAGAGAGAGAGAGAGAGAGAGAGAGAGAGAGAGAGAGAGAGAGAGAGAGAGAGAGAGAGAGAGAGAGAGAGAGAGAGAGAGAGAGAGACCAGGCCAGGCCAGGCCGCGCGCGCGCCTTCAAACTGTCTTGCTCTCCCTCTCTCTCTCCCTCGCGCATATGAATCAAAATCAATTGAGAATTGACACGATGGTAAAAGATCGGAAGACCGAAGTTTCACGTGGCGGAGCATTGTGTAGTCGCCTACATGTGATACAAAATGATTAACGTTGATAATGTACGCATAAGCAGCACTGACGTTAGCCAATCATAACAATGGGCGTTAACACTGAACTCTTAAATGGGAAACACCTCCAAAACAGACTGTTTGAATCAGAGGGGGAGAAACAGGGTGGGAAAAGGTCATAAATCACTACATTTTTAAAGTTTTTTTTGTACCAAAAACTATAGTAATACTATAATTACACCTAAGGGAACATAACAAAACAAAACAAAAAAAAACATGTCATGACCCCTTTGAAGGGCTTATTGAATGATGCAAACCAGCCCAAGTTCGACCCTTTGGGTTCTAGTATTTTTATAATGCATACTGTTCTGAATTAGACTAAGTTAGAGTTTGTGTCATATATGCTGATGCATACCCGCCATTCGATTGAATTTATAATGATGAACAAAACAAAAATGAACATTGTGACATGCCCAATAAACCCTTGTTTCTGTTGACCAACATGCACAGGCTGTAGGTTTTCTTGGCACGCTGTTACTTAAAGCTTTTAGCAGCTCAGGTCTCTCTGGGGTTTATGTGTGAACCCTCAGCTGAATTACACAATATGGCCTGAATATTATGGCCTCTGAAACAAGCAAAGTATCTGAATGCATAACATGCAGATTCACCTTAAAGTAATGCTACGCAATGGCTTTTTGCAACCACATCCATTAGCACTGCTGGGAAATGACCCTGTAGAAAACACCAACTAATGCAGCTTGCTGTATTGAAGTGCCACTGAAGTATTTCATGATGATTGTAATATGAACGCAAGTATAATAGGCTTGTATATGACGAATAAAAATGTCAGGCCCTGGAAATTGATACAGGCCATGTTTTTGGATTGCTAATGAAACACTCGGGTCTGTTAAATTCAGGATAACATTAAATGGCTAACCAAAATTCTGACTGTTTTTAAGATAAACTGAATACTTTGAGACCGAGAGCAAGTCTCTCTGGTTAAGGTTAATTATGCACTTGCTTTTTTCGCTTTTTCTACTCGCTTGAGTTTTCATCCTCAAATTTCAAACATGCAAATGCAGTCCTGAATGTAAAACAGTTTTAACTTGCAAAGTAGACTATTTTCAGGATTCTAACTTTTATGCTGTGCAAATTATGGTCGTACGCTGGCATCGTGAATTGACTTCCCCAGGAATTAGGACTTCTGTTACGATAAATCTGTGGGGCCAGTTTTTCTGAACCTTAAATTCAATTTTGATGAGTTTTGGTCTTTGGCTTCACAACACCAATCTGTTCTGTTTGACTAGACATTGGAGTCATTGTACTATGCTTAATGCACATTTACAATTACAATGGACATACATGCTGGCAGACAGTTTGATTTGGAATGAATTAAACTGCACAAGGTCTGTTTGAGATCCAGAGCACTACTAACATGTATTCATACAGCATTCATACACCTTCTGGGATTGCAAACTCAACATAATAATCAAACACATGCCTCAATTTATATGCAGATGAGACCTTAAATAATGAAAGTGTTTGAATATTAGCACAGTCAGTGACAAGATTACTACTCATCAGTTTAGCCCTTCCTGCAGTAATTTCACTGGGGGTTGATGATTATTATTTTGATGATTATTTTGTGTGGCAATTTTCGCTTTGCAGATGATTAAACAGGCAAAAAATAAAATAAATAAATAAACAAAAATCCCATAGACTCCCACTGAAGGAGGAAACCAAGTTTTATCTAAAGACCAGAATATCATAAAAACTGGAGGTGAATTCTTTGGACCTTTCAAGTTTCAAAAAGGATACAAAAGAGCCATAGAAGTAGTACATATGACTGAAGCACTTCAAGACTACAGTTCTTCTGAAGCCAAATGATACCTTATGGAACAAAAAGAAAAGTGAACAGTTATTCACTGAAATGGGATCATGTCTCCAGAAAGCAAGTCATTTATGACACTTTCATTATGCTTTTGAGTCATTTTTGAAGCTTGAAACTCCAGTCTCCATTCCTTGTAATAGCGTGCAAAAAAGCAACCAGCTACATTCTTTAAAACATCTTCTTTTGTGTTCCACAGAAGAAAGAAAGTCATAAGGTTTTGTAAAAATATGAGAGTGAGTAAATATTGACAGAATATTCATGTTATGGTGACCTATTCCTTTAAATCCTGGGATTTTCCCCCTGATCTACAACAGAAGGTGTGAAATGGGAGAGGTGGGGGAGGAGGATATTGAGGTTTGATGCTATTACCAGATTTCAGGCTTGATATACAAAACTGGCTTTCCCACATGATTTTGGCCAACAAAAGTCATTTGTGTAGACCGGCTGGAAGAGGAATGCTTATGCTCAAAATCATTGAGAGACGCTGCTCCTGTTTCTTTTGGAATCAGCAGATATATTTCATTCTGAGATGCCAATATCATCTCTGCGGATGGAGACACTGCTGTTTATGTGGAACTATGAGCCTCCATATCGCCTGCCAGTAATGTCATTAAAACTGTATTTAAGAGAGGAAACGGTGAGACTGTGATAAACAGATAAATCATGCACTCGATTCCAACGTGCCTGTAATGACTTTGGCATTTTCGATCTCATTTTATGATTGAAGCATACGGTTCAAGGCTGCACAGAGTTTGCCAAGTCTTTGCGATGCAAACCACTTGTGATGTGTTAGCGCAGCATCATTTGTTAACCTTTTCCACATTTCAAATGCTCTTGACTTTTCGAATCAGCATGCAGTATCACAGTTGATGTTGAGCCAAACACTTGCCAATATAAATCAAAATTGCAGTGTTTTTTTGTTCATGTCTATTCTATATGCTAATGCCCTCCTAAAAACTGACAATAAAAACTTTATTCCTGAACGTACTCTGTGATTCTCGATTTTCTGCATGCATATTGATCACCATGTCACTTTAATGATATGAAACTACAGCCTTGAGTGTGGCCAGACCGATCCTAAAGTCCCTCATTAGTGTAAAACCACTTATTGTAATACAAGCTCTCCTAAACACTGCAATAATGGCAAAGTGGATTTTTGTGGGTTGGTTCCCAAACAGTTTCAGCTTTTCTCTGCACTCAAAGCGCTTTTAGATATGAAAGGGGGGAATCTCCTCAACCACCACCAATGTGCAGCATCCATCTGGATGATGCGATGGCAGCGATAGTGCGCCAGAACGCCCACCACACACCAGCTTACTGGTGGAGAGGAGACAGTGATGAAGCCAATCAGTATATTGGGATGATTAGAAGGCCATGATGGCAAGGCAAGGCAAGGCAAGTTTATTTATATAGCACATTTCATACACAATGGTAATTCAAAGTGCTTTACATAGAAGAAATTAAAACAAAAGAAATCAGAAAAATTAAAACAGTTTAGAATAAAAGATAAAATACAGAAATAATCAAATAAAATCAGAATACTTAAAACATTAAATAAAATACAGTACAAACAGTCGGACGAGCAGTGGCACAGTGCTCATTCAGTAAATGCATAGGTAAACAGATGTGTTTTGAGTCTGGATTTGAATGTGACTACAGTAGGAGCACATCTGATCTCTTCTGGAAGCTGGTTCCAGCTACGGCTGGCATAGTAGCTAAAAGGACACTCACCATGCTTAGAGTGAACCTTGGTATTTCTAGCTGATGTGATCCTAGTGATCTGAGTGATCTGTTGGGTTTATATTCAGTGAGCATATCTGCAATGTATTGAGGTCCTAGGCCATTGAATTATTTATATACCAGTAATAAGACTTTAAAATCAATTCTATATGTAACTGGCAGCCAGTGTAAAGACCTGAGGACTGGTGTGATGTGTTCATATTTTCTGGTTCTGCTCAGAATCCTGGCAGCAGCGTTCTGTATGAGCTGCAACTGTCTAATGGTCTTTTGAGGAGACCATTTCAATAATCCACCCTGCTGGTGATGTAAGCATGCACAAGTTTTTCTAAGTCTTGACTGGAAACAAAGCATCTAATTCTTGCAATATTTTTCAGATGATAGTATGCTGATTTAGTTATTGCTTTGACATGACTACTGAAACTAAGGTCTGACTCTAGAGACACACCCAGATTCCTGACTTGATTTTTAGTTGTTTGACCCCTAGACTGAAGGTAAGTGTTCACCTTGAGGACTTCATCTTTGTTTCCAAACGCAATGACTTCAGTTTTGTCTTTGTTTAACTGAAGAAAGTTTTGGCACATCCCACTGTTGACTTCATCAATGCATTGGCAAAGGGAGTCAATGGGGCTGTAATCGTTAGGCGATAGGGCTAAGTAGAGCTGTGTGTCGTCTGCATAGCTGTGGTAAGAGATTTGGTTCTTTCTCATTATTTGGCTCATTGGGAGCATGTACAGGTTGAATAAGAGTGGCGCAAGAATTGAGCCTTGAGGGACTCCGCATGTCATAGATGTCCACTCAGACTTATGCTCTCCTATAGTCACATAATAACCTCTCCCTTCTAAGTATGACCTGAACCATTTTAGGACTATCCCAGAAAGCCCGACCCAGTTTTCCAGCCTGTCAAGAAGTATGTTGTGATCGACAGTGTCAAATGCAGCACTGAGGTCGAGTAGTACTAGAACTGATAATTTGCTTGTGTCAGTATTTAAGCGAATATCGTTTATTATCTTTATGAGCGCTGTCTCTGTGCAGTGATGCGGTCGGAAACCAGATTGAAAGTAGTCAAAGTATCCATTCGAGCTTAAGAATTTGTTCAGCTGATTGAAGACAACTTTTTCAATGATCTTGCCTATGAAAGGAAGATTTGAGATCGGTCTATAGTTGTTTAATATGGTCTTATCCAGATTGCTCTTTTTCAGGAGGGGCTTGACAACTCCAGTTTTCAGGGAGTTTGGAAAAGTCCCAGAGAGAAGTGAGGCATTTACCACTTCTAGGAGATCTGCTTTAAAGCTGTGTAACACAGTTTTGAAGAAAGATGTGGGAAGTGCATCAAGGGCGCAGGTTGATGTTTTAAGGTGATGTACGATTTCTTCCAAAATTTTGCCATCAATTTCTTTGAAATCAGACATAGTGACTACTTTCTCAGGCTGTTGTCTGATCTGTCTGACCCCAGTGCGGCTCAAGGATGTGCTGATCACCTTTCTGATATTATTGATTTTCTCAGAGAAGAAAGAAGCAAACTCACTGCACTTGCTCTCTGAGAGCATTTCACTGGGAATCTGGCTTGGGGGGTTTGTCAGTCTCTCTACAGTAACAAAAAGAGTGCGTGTGTTGTTTATATTGCTGTTTATAATATTTGAGAAGAAAGTCTGTCTAGCTTTGCCTAGTTCCTTATTGAAAGCATGGATGCTGTCTTTGTAGATGTTATAATGGACTACAAGTTTTGTCTTCCGCCACATGCGCTCTGCTTTTCTGCATTGTCTTTTCATATTTTGCACTGCTGTTGAGTTTCTCCAAGGTGCTTTCTGTCTGCCATTCTTCTTCCTGACTTTCACAGGAGCAATATCATCAATTACACTCTTAACTTTTGAGTTAAAAGAATCAAGGAGAAAATCAACAGAGTCAGCAGATATGCTTGGTGTTAAAGATATAGCCTTCATAAATAGTACACTAGTGTTCTCATTTAAGCATCTCTTCTTGACAGACACAGATCTAGCTTCAATGGCAGGAGAGATCAATATATCAAAGAAAATACAAAAATGATCAGACAGTGCTACGTCCTTAATAACAATCGATGAAATGTTTAGACCCTTACTGATAAGTAAATCTAGAGTGTGTCCACGATTATGTGTGGGTCCATGTACATGCTGAGTCAGATCAAAAGTTTTTAAAACAGTTTTGATTTCTTTTGCCATATTGGTTTCTGCATTATCTATGTGAATGTTAAAATCTCCAGCAATAGCAAAACGGTCAAACTCTGAGGAAATTGTTGATAACAGTTCTGTAAAGTCTTCAGCAAAGGCTGGAGAGTATTTTGGAGGCCTGTATACAATGATAAGTAAAATGCGTGGAGCACCTTTTAACACAATACCCAGATATTCGAAAGACGGGTAATTCCCAAATGATATTTGCTTACATTGATAGACAGCTTTAAAAAGAGCAGCTAAACCTCCACCTCTTCTTACAGCTCTGCAGACACTCATAAAAGTAAAGTTAGGAGGGGCTGTTTCATTGAGGACTGCTGCACTGCAGCTGTCTTCTAGCCAAGTTTCATTTAGCAACATAAAATCCAGGTTGAATGTGGTTATTAAGTCGTTGACTAGAAGTGATTTATTTTTAAGTGAGCGGATGGGAAGAAGCCAATGGCAAATTTGGCCAGGACACCGTGGTTACACCCCTACTCTTTTTCCAAAGGACATCACTGGATTTTTAATGTCCACAGAGAGTCAGGGCCTCAGTTTACCGTCTCATCTGAAGGACGGTGCTCTTTGACAGTATAGTGTCCCTATCAATACACTGGGGTGTTAGGACCCACACAGACCACAGGGTGAGCGCCCCCTGCTGGCCTCACTAACACCTCTTCCAACAGCAACCTGGTTTTCCCAGAAGGTCTCCCATCCAGGTACTGACCAGCCTCAGCCCTGCTTAGCTTCAGTGGGCAACCAGTCTTGGGCTACATGGTGATATGGCTGCTGTTTAACTGATTCAATCACTAAACACTTTTGCTTCATGGGACAATTCTGCTGATATTTTGTTTGGATCAATTTTCATTAGCAATCAAAGCAAAAAATATAGTAACTTGTCTGAAACGTTACTTAATATTAACTTCTTTGTTTAATGATCTGTTATTTAAAAACAGTCACACTTTCAATCGTATTATTCGGCTGAATATCAGTCAGTGTTGATTTTATATTGTTGACATTTGGAACTCTTTCTAGATCATGTTATTGCTTATAACAATGTTCTCTGATAATAACTTAAAATACAGAAACCTAGACTGACTCGATACAGTTGATAACTCTACTGTTGTTGAGGCAGCTGTGCTTCGAGGTCAGCTTTCATTTTTTGTGTTTTATTCAGGTCACATGTCCTTGTTGAGTTTGAGCAAGTCAGTTCATGGTCAGATACGGTTGTTTGAATGTTATCTGGCTTTGACTTCAGCAGAGAGGCGCTGCTTTAAGAGACTGTCTGATTACGGTGTTGTGCCTAATTTTGACTCCCTACCAAATTATCACCCCTCGCTGGGGCTGCTACCTGATTGCCTAATCATAACCCCACCCCCTTAATCTTAACTCCACCCCCGGACCTTGTTGGGGAATTGTGGGCGAGTCTTTCTTTATTTGTTTGACTGATTTCAATTATTTAAATTCAAACATTATTGATATGTGCTATTGCTCTAGATTTTCTGAAATTCTTATGGAGATTTATAGAAGTAGGTCTGGGTAAAAATATAGATTTTCCAATTAATCACAATCTTCATTGGAACGATTTCAATGTTTTTATATGAGCCAGTTTGCATTATCCGAGTTTGCATTATCAATTTAATGTGATAGCACACAACATGACCTGTAAAGTCCAATTCAAGAACAAATTACTGGTTCTTCTTGAATAAAAATTGCAACAGTGTAATCACATGAAGACTCTTGCCGTTTTAACGAATCATAGTGAATCAACAGTAAGTTAAAATTACTTCAATGATGGAAAATTTTAATATATTACAAGATATGTTATTGATCCATTCAAAGGATTTTGATAGAAATTTGTAACTGAAATGTTTTTTAATGTTTATTTTATAATAATTTTCCACATTGCTATAATACAATTTTTACATAAGAAATGCAAATCAAAGTTTACTTTACTAAACTTTAGTTTTTGGATGTGTTGATAGACCTGATCAATAAATAGCAATTTAACAGCATATTTTGCACCCTGTTGTTAATTTTTAAACGGTACAAACTGTACTAATGTACCAAGTTGGAAAGTTTCCAGTATTATCTATGGCAATAGCTGAGAGGGAAATGTCTATCATATGTAAGCAAATATGAACATTATAAATAAAATATGCCTAAATTATTTGGATTTGAAAAGGGACAATGGATAACTCACCTCTGATATTGAAAATAAATTAAAGAAAACTAGAACATTCAAATGTGAACTCACTGTGAACAAACGTGTTCTGTGATAAAGATAATTTCAATCACTCAGTATGTATTTTAATAATGCTAAACTGGTGTAATAATTATGAATTTGATAATGTATGCATTTCATTTCGAGTACAATATAAAAATCATTTTAATATACACTTTAATTTTTAATTAAACAGATTATCTGCTTCAAGGTTTGATATGTTGTGTGTTCAGAGATGCTCTTCTTCAAGGTTTGATGTGTTGAGTGTTCAGAGATGCTCTTCTTCAAGGTTTGATGTGTTGTGTGTTCAGAGATGCTCTTCTTCAAGGTTTGATGTGTTGTGTGTTCAGAGATGCTCTTCTTCTGCTTCAAGGTTTGATGTGTTGTCCGTTCAGAGATGCTCTTCTGCCTTAAGGTTTGATGTGTTGTGTGTTCAGAGATGCTCTTCTGCTTCAAGGTTTGATGTGTTGTTCGTTCAGAGATGCTCTTCTGCCTTAAGGTTTGATGTGTTGTGTGTTCAGAGATGCTCTTCTGCTTCAAGGTTTGATGTGTTGTGTGTTCAGAGATGCTCTTCTTCTGCTTCAAGGTTTGATGTGTTGTCCGTTCAGAGATGCTCTTCTGCCTTAAGGTTTGATGTGTTGTGTGTTCAGAGATGCTCTTCTGCTTCAAGGTTTGATGTGTTGTTCGTTCAGAGATGCTCTTCTGCCTTAAGGTTTGATGTGTTGTGTGTTCAGAGATGCTCTTCTGCTTCAAGGTTTGATGTGTTGTGTGTTCGGAGATGCTCTTCTTCTTCAAGGTTTGATTTGTTGTGTGTTCAGAGATGCTCTTCTGCTTCAAGGTTTGATGTGTTGTGTGTTCGGAGATGCTCTTCTTCTTCAAGGTTTGATTTGTTGTGTGTTCAGAGATGCTCTTCTTCTGCTTCAAGGTTTGATGTGTTGTGTGTTCAGAGATGCTCTTCTTCTGCTTCAAGGTTTGATGTGTTGTGTGTTCGGAGATGCTCTTCTTCTTCAAGGTTTGATGTGTTGTGTGTTCAGAGATGCTCTTCTGCTTCAAGGTTTGATGTGTTGTTCGTTCAGAGATGCGCTTCTGCTTCAAGGTTTGATATGTTGTGTGTTCAGAGATGCTCTTCTGCTTCAAGGTTTGATGTGTTGTTCGTTCAGAGATGCGCTTCTGCTTCAAGGTTTGATGTGTTGAGTGTTCAGAGATGTTCTTCTGCTTCAAGGTTTGATGTGTTGTGTGTTCAGAGATGCTCTTCTGCTTCAAGGTTTGATGTGTTGTTCGTTCAGAGATGCTCTTCTGCTTCAAGGTTTGATGTGTTGTGTGTTCAGAGATGCTCTTCTGCTTCAAGGTTTGATGTGTTGTTCGTTCAGAGATGCGCTTCTGCTTCAAGGTTTGATGTGTTGTGTGTTCAGAGATGTTCTTCTGCTTCAAGGTTTGATGTGTTGTGTGTTCAGAGATGCTCTTCTGCTTCAAGGTTTGATGTGTTGTTCGTTCAGAGATGCGCTTCTGCTTCAAGGTTTGATGTGTTGTGTGTTCAGAGATGTTCTTCTGCTTCAAGGTTTGATGTGTTGTTCGTTCAGAGATGCGCTTCTGCTTCAAGGTTTGATGTGTTGTGTGTTCATAGATGCTTTTTTGCTTCAAGGTTTGATGTGTTGTGTGTTCAGAGATGCTCCTCTGCTTCAAGGTTTGATGTATTGATCGTTCAGAGATGCTCTTTTGCTTCAATGTTTGATGTATTGATAGTTCAGAGATGCTCTTCTGCTTTAAGGTTTGATGTATTGATCTTTCAGAGATGCTCTTCTGCTTCAAGGTTTGATGTATTGATCGTTCAGAGATGCTCTTTTGCTTCAATGTTTGATGTATTGATAGTTCAGAGATGCTCTTCTGCTTCAAGGTTTGATGTATTGATCGTTCAGAGGTGTTCTTCTGCTTCAAGGTTTGATGTGTTGTGTGTTCAGAGATGCTCTTCTGCAGACATCGTTTGTAATGAGTGGATATTTGAGTTACTGTTGTCTTTCTATCCGCTGAATCCGTCTGGTCATTCTCCTTTGATATCAACAAGGATTTTTTTTTCTTTTTTGGACCATTCTCTACATTTTTTCCCCCATATGGGACAGAAGAAAGTCATATGGGTTTGGAGCAACGTGATGTGGAGAAAATGACCAAGATTTCTTATTTATCAGAGTTGCAGAAGTTACTGTAAACTCTGATTGGATCTCTTTGATAAACCGTGATATCATTATTGTAAGGCTCATGTGACGTATTAGTAGCCCAGAGGTGTTCATCTCAATGATAGCTTGCAATGACTTGACCTGTCACCTCTTTTATTGCCTCTGTCTCAGCAATTTTCTGTTCCTTCACTCACCGGTGGCTCGAGGCAGCCGAACAAGTCTCTGATTATTTAGAACATGATAATTCATCTTACGGTATTGATTCAATTCTCCTTGGTGCTGTGAGAAGAAATAAGAATTTGTTTTTCTGCTTTACCTCTTCAGATGATTATTATTTATTAGTAGTGCTTGCCTTTGCAACTTTTTTGCAAAAATCATCATAAGGATTACACTTTGGTGTGTAACTTCTCCTCCACCATTTGTGCAGCAGACATGAATAATACCTCAATTCATGATCATTTTCTACGTGATCAGACTTAGAGCAACCAGCCATGCAAAAAGATTGTTTATCTGTATTTATTTTGTTTCTGAAGAAAAAAAACAAAGAAATCCATTAAAAATTTGCTTAAATACACTTACACTATTTGAACTGTCTCTATAAGTCTTATTACCCATGATTTGAGAGTAACTGGTGGCTGCTGATTGTTAAAGTCCGGTGTCGTCTGCCACAGATACTGTTCAACACAGGTGGATCAATAGGAAATGAGGTTCGCTAACACATGCATTGTTTCAGAGATAATTCCCTGTGACGATTCGTCAAGCGTGCCGAGCATACCAAACTCTGTTCATCTCTAATATTTTTTCTGTTAATTAAACGCTTTCCCTTCTTGGTCTTCTGAGAGGGTTTGTCAAATGCCGATGACAAATGCTTAATAACATTTCTCATCTCATGACAGCTGGTTTGTGAGATACTGTACTCTTTGTAAATGAAATGGGTTCAAAGGAACCATTAGGGTTGCGTGTACATATTAACATATTAATACTCTGAATGGTAATTCTCCTAAAGCTGTGGATTGTAAAACAAAACCTTTTTATTCCTTTTTGTTTATTCTGCTTTTTTCACAGTGGCATTGGCAGCATGTAATCCCTAGTGAAGAAAAACTATTCCAAAATGTATTTCAAATACATTTATTTCAGATGTACTACAAACCCATTATTTACATATACATATTTCATATTTCATATACATAATACATATACATATGCATGTACATATTTACCGACAGAAATTTAAGAAATTATTGATGACGGTCCATTGAATTATTAGAAAATAATGCACACCGAGATGGTAATGTGGCCAATACGTGAAGCAGATGTGCATTACACCTCAGGTGTGCATTATTTTCTAATAATTCAATGGACCGGAGTCAATTATTCCACTTATACTACGGTTACCACACATCAAGGCATTGTTCAGATGTTGTATTTCAAGACATTTGTCAGGTTTTTGTCCTTAGAACACTCTTGTGTCTAGGACTAATTTTTTACGCATCTCATCCCACACCTCTGTTGCTAATTCCAAAATATCATTGTAACAGAGGCTTGAGCCACTGATTGCAGACTAATGCAGTTATTAATGCAGTTTTTACCGAGAGCGAGAGAGAGATTAAGCATGTGTGAATTAGTGAAACTGTAAGTTTATCTGCTTCAAGAACAGTGCCGTTATTACAAATATTTTTTTAAAGAAAATAAGGTACATTTTAGGGCTGCCCCCGTCTAAAGATTTTTCTAGCACCTCCATGTCATAAGCCTAATAATAGCACACATTTATCTACATTAACAAACAAAGTTGCTAATATACATGTTTCAAATAAGCCATATTTGAGGTCTATGAATGATAGGCGAACGTTGGGATTTCCTGCACATACTGTAATCACCACAAGGACCCGCCGTTAACAATCTGACATTAACTGCGTGACTTTGTCACTTCCGACTAACTGACTAATGCAATATTGGTCGGCTAAGTCTCTCCTCATCTACTAATGTTTAGTCGACTATTGGGGGGCATTCCTAGTCAATTTTAATTCCAATTGAAAAAAAAAAAACCTCAACAACAGACACTTCACATTTTTGTCCTCCCATTGCCTGCTGTAAAATCTCCCTGCGCCGTTAAATAGTCATATCCAGAAATATAGTTCTCTAGCATATGTTGAGCTGATATAGAGCCATCTAAATGATAATGATACAATGAAACCCTCTGAAAATCACTCCCTGGACTCCCACTCGCGCTGAAGGGGATGCATATGTGCCCGTCAGTTCAAAGACACTTGGCAATTCCTGCTCGGAAAGAAGGAATCCTTCCTTCGGTGGTTGGTTGCTATGGATATCTCTCAAAAGCTCTTAGAATAATGGCACATCCCACCTCTGATGTCATAGCTGTTGATGTGTGTGTAAAGAGGGAGGGAGCTGAAGCCTGTTGCTCATATCATCAAATGTGCCGCCTGCACTCCAGACGCTCCAGAGCCTGTTGAGGGATCAGATAGAGTTGGAACGCAGACTGCATTTTTCCTTCTCCTTTTATAGTAAAAGAGAAATAATCCTTCATTCCTAGACAGCATGAACACTCTCAACTATAGATGAACTACGGTAAGTATTTATAACTAATGTTGGTGTGCATGCTGTTTTCTTTTTCTGCTTTTTGCAGTTTTGTTTTGTTGTGGTGGAAGTTTAATCAGAGAATGCAGGCGGAAAGATGTTCTGAATGCAGGTTTTTAACCAATTAAAGATTAGCTTGAAAGGGATGTTGTGTTTGTGTAAACAGAAACACGCAGTGGACGTGTGTCCTGTGAGTCAGGGAAGTACTGCGCTAGTACGGGCTGCCCAAATCAGATCAGGGCTAGTACGATTGCAGCTTGTGGACTGAGCACGGACGAGAGAAGATAAAATAATACCGGTGGACATTTCAGTGCATAACCATCATCCACCTTAGTGCATTTTTTTTTTCTGCTGCATATTTCTGTTCATAATATTTTCTTATATATTGTACAATATTATAGGGCTTATTTAAAAAAAAAAAATTATTTATATGATATGCATATTTAGTAATCAAAGTACTCACAATTATTTGAAAATATTTGCTCAGGAAAGCCCTTAAATTATCAAAATTTAAATGGACAGTTTGATTCCCAAAATTGTATGACTTTCTTTCTTCAGTGGAATGCAAAGAAGATATTTTGAACAATGTCTCAGTGTGTTTTTGTCTCTACAATAAAAAGTCAATGGGGTCCAGTGTCGTTCGGTTCCCTGCGTTCTTCAGAATATCTTCTGTTGTGTTTTGCAGAAGAAAGAAAGTCAGAAAGAACAGCATGAGGATGAGTAAACAATAGCAAAATGTTATTGTGGCAAAGCATTGAATGGATAAAAGTGGCTTTAGAAATCAAAATATTGTTTTTTTATTATTATTCTGCGGGCCTGCAGGCAACACAAATGAATTGAGTTGTGTTTGTCCTTGAGGTGGATTTAGAGTCTGTTCACACACAACATGTTCTTTCCTCAAATGTCTTTAAATGTGTGTTATTTTCTGTCCATAAAATGACAGTTAATGGGGTCCAAGGTTGTTCTTGTTCTTAAAAATATCTTCTTCTGCGTTGTTTGGTGCAGTGTTCCCATCAAACATTCGTAAAACATGATGGTACAAATTAGCTTGAACTGTTTTGATGCTCAGACAAACCTCTATTATTGCATTTATCTAACATTTTATTTTTTATATAATTTATTTAATCGTAAAATCATTTGTATTCAATTTGACAGCCCTTGGCCCTAAATATTAAATGTATTGAACTTCTAAAATGTATTCACCTTACTGCATATTCATTTTCACAATTCTTTAATATATTTTGTAGTTTAGCTTGTAGATAAACAGTACTATGGTGCCTGCTGTGCACCTTTTTATGTTTAATATGAGATATACGTATTTGATATGAAATCTCTGTGCGGCAATCACTTTTTTTTATCTTGTGTTTTATTTTGTCATAGCAATTACAACAGTTTGTATCTAATTACTGTGACTCATGTTCATTCTTATGATGTAAAAAGAGTCAAATGAAAGACTGCGATAATGTAAGTGCTTTTTCATGAAAGGTCAGGTTCTTGATTTCACTAAAGCTCAAGATTTCAAATCACGCTGGAGAACATGATTATTAGCTCCAGGGATGTTTTGTACTTGCATTTTTATGAAAATAATTTGCAATGAAAAAAAGGTTTTTCAGTATTTTGACTAGTGGTCTCAGACTTTTGGACTTCACTGCAGTTCTGTTAGCACATATCAACACATCCAGGGTTATAGATCTCACTGTGGGTGGTTTGGGAAGAGTTGGTCACACTTAGTCATAATGAAGTACACTTATCTGAATGTGGAAGAGTTTCTTGGTGGTTGACTGGCATCTAGGGCCATGAGTGGGTATGAATGGTCATCATTTTCCCAAGGTGGGAACGTGTCCTCGTTGAATCATCATCGTGGTGTAGTGGTAACTTGGACGGGTAGCTTGATGTTTCATTTACATGTTATGAATTTCAAGTCTGAATGGGTCAATCTGTTTAACTGAGACAGTGATTCAATGTGTGTCTCTGACAACTCAGATATTCGCATGAGAAATGGACTCGCACTCTGAGCTTATTGAGAAGAGATTAGATCTTTATAAACAAAGGTTTTGCATAAACCTGTAGGAGTTCAGATTGATTCGACTACAGGGAAGGAACAGCAGCGTTTCCTCACCTTAACTGCATTTACACTTATGCATTTAACAGGTTCTTTTCTAGCGACTATTTTGCGTTCATGGGAATCAGACCCATGACCTTAGTGTTGCTGAAGCATGTTATACTGTTTTAAGGAACTAGATTTTGTCGTGTTATTTGGAAAATAATATTTAAAATGCCATATAATTACTGAGAGTGTAGAAATACATTAATATTAGTTTTGCCTCTTAGGTTTAAACCTCTAATGTTAAAATAACTAATTGGAGTTTAGTATTTAATTTTAAATAAACAAAACCAAAAATACAATTTAACTTGCTTAAGTGTTCAATGTATTTTAACATTCGCATTGTAAAGGTAATGCTTTTAGCAAGGATGCATTAAATTAATCAAAAGTGCAGTAAAGACATTAATAATGTTACAAAAGTAAATGCTTTCTTTCTTTTGAACTTCCCATTCTATTCTTCAAAGAATTCTTGAAAAAAAGCATCACATTATCCCCAAAAACATGAAGCAGCACAACTGTTTCAACACTGATAATAATCAGAAATATTTCTTGAGCAGCAAATCAGCAGAATGATTTCTGAAGGATCATGTGACACTAAAGACTGGAGGAATGATGCTGAATTCAGCTTTATGACATTTCTGAGTGAAAGCATATGCATATAAGCATATGTTGAACACAAAAGAAGATATTGTTAATATGGATAACCAAATAGACCCAGGGCCCTATTGACTTTTGTAGTATGGAAGAAAAATACTATGGAAGTCATTTTGAAATAAATGTATACAGATTTGGAACAACTTTATGTATGTAAAAGATGACAGAATTTTCATTTATGGGTGAACTATCCCTTTAAGACCAGGAAAGTGTATTAAAAGAGAAAATCTGGGTAATTGTGTTAAAACCATAGTTGGTCTTGCTGGGATCTGCTCAGAGGCCAGTTTTCTGTCCTTTCACTGCAATTTCAGGTTCAAAGAACACACGTCCCCGAGAGCTTTAGTGATTTACAATGACAAAGGGCTCCATCAGCTTCATGTGTATTGAAAAAGGGCTGGTTTTAATGAGCAGGGTTAATGTCTTTTCATACCTTTATGTCAGTGTAATTGTGAACTGTGGTCAGGATATTGCAATTATAATGGTCATTCCCTGTTTGCAGCGCTTATGATTGGGGGTCTTCTCATATACAGTAACTCACAGGTGGTGATGATGGGGAGTCTGCAGATTTTCTAACTACATTATTATTGAAGTAAGAACCAGTTTATAGTCTCAGACATTAGCTGGCCAGCTTTTGGTGTCTGCAGAGTGTTTCTTAGTGATTTTGTTGTTAATTCATTGGCCGCAAAACTAGTATGTGTTTTGGAATCTGAATTCAGTTCCACATCCTTTTTTTATCCAATCATCTGAGTCAGAAATGCCATGTGACTGGATTAAAACTGGAATTCCATTCTACTGGGATTAAGTAAAGTTTAATTAGTAAGTTTAATTCTGTTATTAGTTACTCATGTTGTTCCAACTGTATTCTGATAAACTGCATGTGATGTTCGGATAAATGAGCTCGGATATGTGCTAAATGATTCAATGTAAATGTAAATTATGTTATTTATTTATATTTATATGCCAGTGACAATTTATAGTTCAAAAGGACAACAACAAAAAAACATAAAACTAGTCCTTGCAAGTTATGCACTATATCATGCAAACAAAACTGAAAAATAAGTTATTGTCTGGGAATCTTGCTCTTCGTCAAAGCTATTAAATCTCATTTGCAGTCAGATTCAAAAATTTTGCACCAGCATTAATTCCAAATATTGACAATTTATATAGTGCATTTAGTAATGGACCACTTTTATGATATTTTTTATTTGGTAACACCTTACAATAAGGTTTCATCTGTTACCATTAGTTAATAACAATAGTTAACATGAACTGGCGATGAATAATACTTCTACATTTATTAATCTTAGTTAATGTTAATCTCATCCTTAACTAATACATTTTTAAAATCAAATGTTTTTAACATTAGTTAATGCTTGGTGAACTAACATTAACAAAGCTCAATAAATGATGTAAAAAAAATTGTTAGTTCATGTTAGTTGGTTTATTTATTAATGTTAACAAATGAGACCTTATTGTAAAGTGTTGTCATTTATTTTTGTTTGTTTTTTAATGGTAACTGTTGTTGTGTGGAAAAGAGCTGCAAGAAGAAATTCTTGTTTTCCACTTAAAAAAAAAACTCAGATAGGTTTGGAACAAAATGGGTAAATAATGACAGAATTATTTTGGGATTATTCTCATAATGTGTACAAAGTGCAGCTGAGAGTTTGTTCTCCAGTAAGGTCTTGCAGTGCTTTGTCATTCTCATCCTCTCCAAGCTTTATTCCCAGTCGACAGCCTGTGAATGATGGTGAAGTAAATGTGTTTTGAAGCCCTGTCTGCAGGACAGGAGTTTATCATTGACAATATCTAAAAGAATAAGTGAAGTGACACCAGGCGGCCTCGAATTCATCACCCTCGGCTCCCGTCTCAATGCCTCTCGCTTGAAGTTTGAAGAGTCCGCACATTTCAATCTACCTCATCAGAGGAAGTGCTATCCGCTGGGTTGACACCATCCAATAACACTGGATGTTGCTGTTCTTGTTTTTCATTCTCCTCAACACATTTTCTGTTCTACACTTGCTTTCGGACTTCTCATTCCTCTCTATATATGCTGTCCAGCTAATGGAGATCCGCTCAAGCCGTGACACTGTTCAGACGGACACCCGTCAAGGGGCCGCTGTGTCCTGGACAGGGACTGGGCTTAGACATCATGGAGATTACTCACTGAGTTTGGCCTGTTGGTGTCACACAGATAATAACTGCATGAATCTGTGTGGTATGCACATAACTGCTGGACAATTCCTTATGTAATCATTACGTAATTTATGTTGATGTTTGTGCAGTCGTAAGATCCAGCTGAACATAAAACGATTAGAATATAGAACAAGAGAAAGAAACAGAAAGTGATCAGACGACATGATTGTAGGTTTCATCGTTTGAGTCTTTTTTTCCTTTCCTGGGAAATTAAAGTTAGTCATTTGTTAGGAATGCAGGAATTTCAAGCATGGGAATTTTTACATTAATATTTCAGATCATTGCTCTCAAATAAGCAACAAAAAGATATAGGCCATTTTTTTAAATTTTATACAGATTGAAACAGTATTAATTTAATTCCTAATAAGGTGCATTTCTTAAACATGCCTGGGTTGCATTTCACATTAGCATGTATAACTTTATATATTATATCTTATCATTTTAAATGTAAAATATTTATATATGATGGCTGTATTTGTTGCAGTGAATATAATTGTACTAATAAAACAATAAATTATGAACAAAAAAGTTATAATAATAAATATAATAAATCAAGAATAATTTTTCATAAGATTTGATATATATTGTTTATTATTTGTTATTTATGCATTATTTTTCTTGACAATTAAGCACATTTATCCATTAATTATTTTCACTATGATGCATCTGATTCTCATAATATTCTCATTAATATTGTAAAACTGTAAAAATGCATTTTTTTTATTAGTCAAAAGCATATTTAGTGCAACACAACTGCCATCACATATAAATATTTTACATTTAAAATAATTGATTTTTTTTGCATTGCATTGCATTGCAGTAATGAGAATGATAATTGAGAAATTAGATATTTATCATCTATACATTATATATATATATATATATATATATATATATATATATATATATATATATATATATATATATATATATAGACATATATATATATATATATATATATATATATATATAGATATATATATATAGATTCGGATGACATTAATGCAACTTGGCATTGCACGTTTATTGCATTTATTGTTACTTTTCACAATGTGAAAAATCAGATAAAAAGCAAAAATGAAATGACATTTTCTTTTGATTTTGAAGTGACATATGACCTGAACATGTTCCTGAAAGGTTTGGTGTGATTTACCCAGTAGTGTGTGTGTGATGATAATCCGTATCGAGGAGGTTTACATCGTGACCCTATTATAAATGTTTGCCTGCAACAATGCATTTATAACCAGAGCCATTATTGCACAAATAGAGATCAGGATGACCCAGCTGCTGGAATTGAAATGAAAACATAGACTGCTATGCAATGCTTCTCTGCCGGTGATGTGCTGAAAACCTGCCAGGAATAGAAGCAGTGCTGTGGCAAAGGTTAAGTACAGTGAGAAGATGGAGAGGTTTGCTGAACCACTGCGTTTTTATGTATGATGGACACATGAGAGGAAGGGAAAGCAATTATAGCCCGAAGATGTTTCTTGTTTCAATATATTCAGCGATTTAATAAATCCACCCACTAATATCTAAAAAAAATCTCTCTTTTTCTTTTTCTCTCCGATTCCCGATCGAGTTGATGTAAGCAGATGTCTTACGATATGAGCATGGCTGCGGGCGCTGTTGGACCTGAACATCCCGATGTTGAACATGTGTTGTGTATACATAGAGACGGTTCAAGAGATGCACTTCTGCGTCCCTGCCGATCTGTTGCGGGGAATATTCTCTGCTGCGAGCTACAAGTGTCAGTTACAAATGAGGAGAGAACAGCATTATGCAGTGTTCAGCATTGTGGAGAGACAAAGAAATGTGGTTTCTCTATCCCATACCGTGTCTTTGGTAAAGGAAGATCATTCACACTGAGAATGATGGTTTTTCCAGATGGCGTATAAGAATAACTCAAAAATCTGTTGTCTGACTTAGTGTGAATCATTTAATGAACAAAACTAATGAGCTGTGCTCTTTGAGATTAATACTCTTTTTATGCAGCAATGAGTAATTGAAGACATTTTTATATTATTTTAATCAAAATGGCTGAAAAATCACAAATACAATCACTTGTAATATAATTAAATTGCTGATCACTTTTGACCAATTGGGGCGCTGTTACCAAACTGATGTTGTGTGGTCAGTAGGAGTAGACAATGAATGACACATACACAGTTTGGTGTCAATAGAAAGGTATTGGTGTTCCCGCCGGAACACCTCAGCCGGACTGAGTGGCTGATTTAATTGAAAACACAAGTAATACAAACAATTATCAGTTTAAACTGAAGGTTGGACTCCATTTAGTGTTCCTTACAACTTACCAAAGATCCAGTGATCCATGGATATTGACATGCAGCCAGGAATCATGTTTCCTGACATTTATTTGTGCCTAATTTCCACCCCAGGAAAATGCATAAAGAAAATTTGCCTGTGAACAATGTGAACAACTTATATCAATGTTATATCATCCAGCCCTAAAACTTGCAGGCCTATAGTTTTTTTGTCAGTGTTTAGTTAAAAACTATGCAGAATATACAATGGTAAATATTTAATTGATGAAATACAAAAATAGGGTATGATTTTACCCAATTCAGCATATTGACTGCCTGGAGTCCAGTTGTTTCCATGAATTGCAGAGATCCATTTGCTTTTCTTCTGTAAAATATAGGCCCTACCTCAGATTTCTTGTCAGAATCAGCTTGGCATCAAGCCATTAAATTTGTTGATGCTTTCGTTATTTGAGAACAGTTTTGGTTCGATTAAAAAGCTTTTAATAACTTTTTGTCTGAGTGGTCTAAAGATGATCTGAGCCGATTTTTGTGAAAATTGGACCAACGGTCTAGGAGCGGTTTGGAAAAGCAGGTTTTAAAAATAGATTGTTGTTTTTTTTTTGTACAAAATTGGTATCATTGTTCTCAGTATGATTCAAGGAACCTATAAAGAAGGTTCCATTAAAATAGACAAGATTCATTTAAAAAAAAAAATGGCTGATGTGGGATAATTGGTATCATTCGACTTGCTGCACTGAACTATAAGTTGTATGATTTTTAGGCAAAGCTTTCAGAAGTTGCAAAAAATGTTCATATCTCCTGACCAGTAGGTGGCGCTGTGCCAAAACACTGCATGAAGCCTCAGGTCCTGCTTGTGATGACATGTAGGCTACCAAGATTTGTCTCAATATTCGAAAGCGTTCTGGAAATGTAGCCTCACATCCAATTTGGCGTGCTCTTTTTCAAATTTGTTTTCGCGTTATTCGAAATTGGGTTTATCAAAAAGCTTTTAATAACTTTTAGCCAGCATGATCTGAAGATGATCTGAGCCAATTATTGTGAAAATCCCATTCAATGTTCCCATACTTGGTGCAAAATTAGAGAAAACAATTTCTTAATAAATGATGTTTTGAATGTTCTGAGAAAATTACATTTTCATAACTTAATTGGAACGTTAGCAAAACCTATTTTTGTTAGCAGGGATGGTGTCATAAAGATGTAGAGCTCCAGGATGCAGTCTGGACCCTATAGCCGATGGGTGGGCGCACCAGAGGAGAGCATGAGATGCGTGGGAGGGGGTGGGGCGACGTTTGCCAAGTGTCTCACCAGGCAACCGTGGAGGATGCTTCTATCATCACCCAAAAAATGAATCTTCTAGCTTAATCATAACAGGCGAGCACTGTGGATATAAAGTGCATGCACAAAAATAGGTAGTAGTGACATATGGTGAACATAATGGAAATTATGCACAAAATTGATGTCAGAATACTTTACCAGCTGTTCATTGTTTTGGGTGAATTTGATAGAAATCTCTATATTGTGTTTGTCTTAAAAGTCCCCCCCCCAAGTAGATTAAAAATATTTAATGTAAGAACTAAAACACAATAAAAAAAAAATGTTAATGAAGGCATTGTTTTTGGATAAATTAGCACAAGGAAGCATGGTATTAGACAGTGTTATTTTAGCATCATACTACTTTTTTATGCATATTTTGAATTCTTTTTTTATTTTTATATTTTCCATTTTAATTAAATTTTTTGTCAACATTTTAGTAACTTTGCTGTGTTTTTACCATTTTTATAAGCTTTTTAGTAAAATTGTCTATATAGTTTATATACATTTTTATTACAGTAGTTGTTTTAGTACATCAAGTACTAAACTGCCTTGGCAACTCGCTGAAATAAAAGTTTAAGTTTTATTTCAGCTACATTTATTTCATTCCAAGCAACAACACATTTTTTTTTCGTTTTAATGGCTTTAAATTAAATAATAACCTTGATATTTGATTATTTTCATTTAAATGCACCAATAAAATAATGCATAGTAACAAACAGCAACAATTACCCACATACACTATATACTGTTTAAAAGTTTGGGGTCAGTTTTTGAAAGAAGTCTCTTATTCTCACCAAGGCTGGATTTATT
This sequence comes from Meda fulgida, assembly GCA_030578275.1. Taxonomy (NCBI): domain Eukaryota; kingdom Metazoa; phylum Chordata; class Actinopteri; order Cypriniformes; family Leuciscidae; genus Meda; species Meda fulgida. Next base: position 25,264,286 of record CM060638.1, read on the forward strand.
TGATCAAAAAGTTCTGAATCGATTTATTGAAATGTATTTGAACCGGCAATGACTCGAATTTCCCAACTCTAAAAACAGCTAGTCGCTTGACACTGTCCTTAGACAAACAGTGCATTTAAATATGTGTAATGATCACCAGAAAAATCATCACAATACTCTATATCATCATGAATATTTAATATATTGGCCAGCCCTTATGTTCAGTTATGTGGATGATGTTTTGACGTTTTTAACAGAACGGAGAGGATGTTTTATTGTGTGCAAAGTTGCACCAGAAGAAAAGCTTTGGCTTCTATGACATGCAAATAAGTATCAGCCATAGATAATTCAATAAACCTCATACAAATCAGCCAGGAGATATTTCCCATGTTATTCATCACTTTGACGAGATCCAGCACTGATATTCGCGCACACTCACACATGCTTCAAAATAATCCCAAAAATTTGTACTTGAAAGTAAATGGCGGCAATAGGACTTTCTTTCTTGCTGATCAAGATTTTCCCTTTAAATATTTAGATCTAAGTGGGTTTCTGATATACCAGAAGCAGTGTGGAGGCTGTTGCCATTTAATTCATCAAGACTGCTGAATGTATTAAAGACTCATTTAAATTGTACTTATTTTAAATTGTAATTTGAGTAATTTTGTCTGGCTGTCACAGGATGATTGTTCTTGCCTTTCAACAGTCACCAAATCTTGCTATGTAAATAAGCGACGCCTGTAATCTTCTTGTGCTCCGCATACTAAATATCACATTACCAGACCTCTTATTCTACTCAAGGAGCTCAGTCCTCTTGGGGAACAAACTATTATTCAAATAGCACTTTAATATATTGTGTTGTGGTGTCAAGAGAATCTCCCCTTCTGCTCTAAATATCTCCTTTTGTGTTCCACAGATGAAAGATAAATAATTTCGAAAGACACGATGACAGAATGTTCATTTCGGGGAACACTGTTCTTTGAAAGCAGAGGGTTGAGATCTTCAGAGTTCAGTTTTCTACATGATGAAGGTTAGCGGTGTTGGGTTTGGAAAGTGTGCTCAGCATGTTACTGGCAGAATCACTGTGCTGTGACTCAGAGGCAATCTGGAGAAAAAGCCCTGGAGCAAAGCTGTGATCTCGCTGCGTCAGAGAGAAATATACGCTTGAAAACTCACTTTTACCAATGTTGCGGTTCAAAGGGTCGCTCTTTTCTCGCACTCTTTCATTCTGTCCTTCCATACTGTAGTTCCTTAAAAGGGATGGTTCACCAAAAAGAAAACTGTGTCATCATTTACTCATCCTCTTGTTGTTCTAAACCCGTTGATTTTCTTTCTTTCGTAGAAGAGAAATCTTGAAGAACGTATTGGAAAAAGCACTGTGAACAATGAAATACTGAGACCAGAACACACAATACATCTAACTCACATACTGTAATCTTTTGAAGTCATACAACAGTTTAAAGGAGAAATAGACTGAAATTTAAGTCAAAAGTCACCAAAAATCTCAAATGTAGCACATCAAGAAGCATTGCACTAGATTTGATGTATTGATATTTACATGTCTCATAACCAACAAAACCACTGTATATGGCTTCTGAACAACTGGAATGCAATGCAGAAGTCATATGGACTACTGATATGGTACTGTTATTACAGGGCTGTGCGCCATTCAGAATTGAATTGAGAAAACCTTTCAAATCTGATTTCAGATGAATTTGAAATAAATTTGAATTGAGGTAGCAACGGTTCGCAGAATTGAAATTTCACAGCAAAAATTGATTTCTTCTTTTTATGCAAAAATGGATTCTTTTTATCTGGCTTTCCATTACAAATTTCTAAACACTGTTAAATAAAGGTACAGTTAATTGAGCAGTAAAATTACTAAAGATACAGACTTGCTTTCTAAAGAATTGATCAAAAATAAAGTGATAGTTCATTCAAAAATGGAAATTCTGTCATTATTTAGTCACCCTCAAGTTCCTCCACACCTGTATTGGTTTCTTACTGTTGAACACAAAAGAAGATTTTTTTTTAAGTCCATGGGGTCCATCAACTGTCTGGTTACCAACATTCTTCAAAATATCTTCTTTTGTGTTCAAAAGAAGAAAGAAACTCATACTGGTTTGGAACAACATGAGGGTAAGTAATGACAAAATTTACATTTTTGGGTGAACTATCCCTTTAAGTGACTTTATGCTTAAACATTTTTTTAAACCATTGGCAAACATTTCTTCTTGTTTTAATTTTTAATTGCATCTTGATTTAAGAATGTTGAGATGTTTGTACTGGAAAACAAGTATAATACAAATAAACATAAATTTACAGAAATTCACATAAAACTGCCTTTTAACTACAAAGGCAAAGTTTTTTGTTAGCTTAAAGCCTTGTTTGAAAGTTAAAAAGTAGATGAAATATATAGATATAGATATAGATCACATGAATTAAACAAGTTTTGTTTTTCACAAAAAGTCATATGCGTTCAGATGTTTTCTTTGCCCAGTCTTTACAAACTGGCAAATCTGTCCACCAGTTGCCATTTTCCAAAGACGTTTGTTCCTCTTCTTCCTGTCACTGTGTGGAATTTGTTGACCCCTTCCTCTCATCCACTTATTCTCACAACTTCTTTGACACTCAAGCCTCCTTAAGATAAGGCTGTCATGAGAGGAAGATAAAGGCAGCGGACGCTCTTCGGCAGCCCAGTGGTTGGCACACGCTTAATTTGACAGGTCGGAAACAAAAGGCCAAGCGTAATCATTATCTCGTGGCGACTGACAGTGCAGGTGCTTAATAAGCATGCAGTGACGCACTCGCTTCCTGAATTTAGCAATCCGAAGGCTCCCATCCTGGCCGATGATTGGTGCCTGAACACACAGGGCCACAGACACTAATGTGTAACTTGTGAACCCATTACAGCTTAATCATGGTAATTGATTTAATTAGTTTGGACACTGGCCATGGAGAGTATGAAGCATCTGGGAGCAGTGTTGTGCACCATGTTGTGAATTGAGAATGATTTTTAAATTCCAATTCAATTCTTGGATTTGACATTTGAATTAGGTAGCACTAGCAGACAGACTGCAAGAAAGACTTCAATTAAATTCATGTAGCTGAATTTTTATTGTAATTATTTATACAGTATATTAAATTACCTTTTTAATATATTTTTTATTAATTAACTTAAAATTAAATGTACATATTCGACAATTCGTACACAATTAGAATGCATTGACATTTTATTATTGACATCGTGTCATTTTAACTAGAAGTGCAATATTTTTAACAGACGGATAAATAGACAGACAGACAGACAGACAGACAGACAGACGGACGGATGGATGGACGGATGGATGGATTGGCATTGTAAGAAAGGTGTCTGAGGTTCAAAACACTCCACTTGTCTTGAAGGTGAAGATTTGAGAAGAGTTTAAAAAGAGGTGTCATTTTCACACTGTTCGTTTGATGGGGAAGCTTCCTGTTGCGGGCTATCACAGGCTAGACTGTTGCGTGCCAACACATTATGTTAACTTGTTTCAAAAGGGTTCATTCATCAGCAGATCCCACGCAACATGTCAGAACATAAAGTATCTTATCCAAAGGTTCCAGATGCTCCTAAAAACAGCAAATGAAATTGATGCACGATAAGGCCCTGTAGGGTGAAAATCAAGAAATGCAAATGATTGGTCAAAAGTTTGAAGGGAGCAGCCTGAAAACAGCTGAAATCGCATCAGGTTTTCTAAAAAATCTTGAACTCCATAACAGTTTTTCCAACAGTGTCCCTCGTTTTAAACAGTGTGTCCATTGGAGACACCCAATCAAATCAGGGGAATTGACTTCTGCACTCTTGAGTCTTCCCCAAAAAGTAAACAGCGGGATTATTGATTAGCAGAACCCGGGAGGCTTGTGTCCATTAGAAAGTACTTTTTAGTGCATTACAGAGGGAGAGGGACTTGAGTGATGTCATCAGCCTAGCCACGCTTCTCACGGGAAACCACTTATTGCAATAGCATTCGCTTTATCTCGTTACCTCTTCCAGATAGGTTTTTCATTTTAGTGAGTTTTTTGAGTTCATTCATCTCTTCGAAAGAGCTTTTTGTTTGTCCTAAAATGGGTTTTCTTGGTATGATTGAGCCATAAACATTTTTATTGCAGCCAGTTTTTAAAGGAATGTCCTGGGTTAAGTACCGTAACTGTAAGCTTAATCGACAGCACTTGTGGCATAATGATGATTACCCAAAAATGTAACTTAAACATTTTTTTGAACCTTAAAATGCGTAAACATTAGTAAAAAAACACTTACTAACATTTTCTGTGTAATGTCCACTTTTACAACTTAAATTGTTGATCAACGCATTTTGGCTTGACAGGTGTATCCTGAGGATGGACGGACAGATAGATGTCAGTGTTTATAGTGAGCATAAAGTCAATGATAATACTATGATCTCTAATCCTCGGTCCCTCTCTCTGATCAGGGCTGTGTTTGAGAGGAAGCGCTGGACCACAGGCATGTGACGGCCGTTGAGGTGGAGGTGTCCGGTGAAAGATGACTTTATTGGCGGGCGATGGTTCGGATTACGACTACAGCGCTTTAAGCTGCACCTCGGACACCTCTCTGAACGCTCCACCCATCCAGGAGCGAGAGGCTCTAAAGGGGGTTTACTATAAACGAGCGCAGCGATTGCCCCCGACTGACCCCAACACCCCAGACGCGCCCCGTCCCGACGACACCTGTGGCCAGCGCCTGCATGTCATCATTAACGTGGGCGGCCTCCGGTACCAGCTTCCCTGGACCACGCTGGAGGACTTCCCTCTCTCGCGTCTGGGACAGTTACGCCTGTGCAGCAGCTTCGACGAGATCATGCGTGTGTGCGACGACTACGACGTGGTCCACAACGAGTTCTTCTTCGACCGAAGTCCCTGCGCCTTCAGGACCATCCTCACGTTCCTGCGCGCTGGGAAGCTGCGCTCTCTGCGGGAGATGTGCGCCCTGTCCTTCCAGGAGGAGCTGCTCTACTGGGGCGTCCCGCAGGAAAGCCTGGAGTGGTGCTGCCGGCGGCGCCTCCTGCAGCGCGTGGAGGAGTGCGATGAGCTCGAGCGGGACGAGGACGACGACGACAACGACGAGGACGATAGTGGAAGCGGATTGGCCGGGGAGACTCGTCTCGGACGCTGCATGGGAAAACTAAGAGACATGGTGGAGAAGCCTCACTCCGGCCTGCCCGGGAAGATCTTCGCATGCCTGTCGGTCCTGTTCGTCACCATTACAGCCATCAACCTGTCCATAAGCACCATGCCTGCTATGAGAGAGGAGGAGGAGAGCGTGAGTGTCCTTTTCTCTTGCGATCTAACACCCTTCTAATAAAAAGTTTGGGTTTTATTTGAAAGAAATTGAATTTTTATTTAGCAAGGATGCATTCAATTGATCAGAAGTGAGAGTAAAGGCATTTCTAACGTTGCAAAAGATTTCTATTTCAAATAAATTATGTTCTTTTGAACTTTCTATTAGACTGCTGAAAGAAACGTGTCATGGTTTCTACAAGCATATTAAGCAGGACAGCTGTTTTCAACATTGATAATAATCAGAAATGTTTCTTGAGCAGCAAATCAGGTCCGTGTACGGTTGGTCCATCTATCTACCCACGTTCAGTCGTTTTTCAAAAAAATGAAAAAACGAGAATTCAGCTTGATTTTATATTTTAATATTCAGGGTAGAAAATGGATAAACGGAAAAGAGTGGCGCGAGTTGATCTTTGATCGACCAATCAGCGGAAAGGGGCGTGGCATGTCTGGCCCATGTGGAAATCAAATATTCAAGCGTTTATCCAATTTCTACCCCTGAATGTAAAAATATAAAATCAAGCCGAGTTCTCGTTTTTTTTTTTTTTTTTTTTAAACACGGAAAACGAATAAATTAGCCTTTTTCTCATTTTTCTACTTTCAATATTACATCAAAAAACGACTGAACGAATGATACATGGATTGACATGGACCAAATCAGCATATTAGAATGATTTCTGAAAGATCATGTGACACTGAAATTCAGCTTTGCATCACAGGAATAAATTAAATTTTTACAATATATTAAAATAGGAAACAGTTATTTTAAATTGTAATAATTTTCATAATATTACAGTTTGTACTGTATTTTTGATCAAATAAATGCAGCCTTTTTGAGCATAAAAAATGTTTTCAAAAACATTCTTGAAATCTAACAAACCACAAACTTTTGAATTATACTGCAATACTTACAATTGTGGCTGATTCAGCTAAGCTGTCTAAATAAAAATAAATAAATAAAACACTTAAAACTAAACTTATTCCTTATAAATATAACGTGAAATTAGCATCAAAACATGTGATGACATGTATGAAAATTTTAAATTAATTTAGAGATTTGCTAAAGATTACATTTAATGATGTTATTAATTTATTAATTTTTAAAGATTAACTTTAGTTGTCTAAAGTTACCATTAGTTCATGTCTAATACAAATGTAAAAATACAGGAAATTAGCATGCATGTACAATTAAATATCCAGTAAAAAAATCTTTAAAAAAAACTCAACTACTGGCCAGTAACTGATGTGGTACTGATATTATAGTGCAGCCCTAAAAAATGCCTTCTAGCTTCATTCCTGTAGTTGGATCTCAAACACACATGAACCAGCTAATAAAGGTCTTTACGTTCACTTGAAAATTACAGCCAGGCATCTCAAAACCCATCTCTGCAGGAAGGAAGATCTCAAGAATCAAACTCACTTACATTCATCAAGCTCCAAGACCCGTTCAAAATGGTTCTGCTCCACCCGAGGAAATCTGCTCCAGTTTTGCTACAGGAGAGGTCATCTTTTCCCAGAAATAATTTGTGGCAATTAGACAGAGTCGCACGTTAAACCAGCTCAGTCACTAATTGAATCAAGGCACCCATTGTCTCGGCTCACATCAGTCACTGGAATCATTCAAATGGCTGCCCCTGGTAAAGAGAAAACAGAACACAGAAGATTTAATTAAGCATTAGACCAACATTGCACTAGCATGATAGTCTTCTTCCATTTTCATAAATGAGGTCCTTTGTGTATGTCACAGGCTATTTATGGAAATCTACTGCGAGGATTGAAACAAGACAGTTGTACTGTAGGAATTTTTTCTCACATTTTCTAATCAAGTATTTACTGACAAATCCAATTAATATTGTTACATTTATTAGTAGCCTTTTGACATCATTTTGCCATCTTGGTGACATTTAGTTGGTTCTCATTGTATCTTCATAGTAATAATAATAATAATAATCTCAAGAGGGTTTATTGGTGGATGGTTTGTCTGGCATGGGGTTTATTTTTGAGGGGTGAAGTAGTTAAGTGCTGAAGCACTAAATATAAAATAAATGCAATAAATATTTATAGTATGAGGTGTAATTTTCAATGCATTTAGTCATTGTCACAGGTGAGCTGAATTCATTTACTGTACCACAATCAACACATTTGGAGGATCGAGGTGAGACAAGGAGATATAAAAAATGCAGCAAAGTTCTGAAAACAGTTTCCATTAACCTCCAGCTTCCTCTTGTGGTCTACTAGCAGTATTGCAACTCAGAACCAGACATTGGCTGGGATCAGAGGATTTTTTTTTCTTCTTTTTTCGAAGGGACAGTTCAGCCAAAATAATTCTGGCATCAATTACTATCAATTCTGGCATCAATTACTATCAATTACTCACCTTATTGCCATTCCAAAGTAGTATGTTTTTGTCCATACAGTGAAAGTCAATGGGGTCCAAAAGTTTCAAGCTCCAGAAAAGATGATACTAAGCAAGATATAAGATTATTCACAACAATTGAACAAATGAAGTCTTGCAAAAACACTTTACATGAAACACTGTTCTTTAAACCTTTAAAAAAAAAAATTGTGTGTGTGAATAACATACAGTATATACACCATATTGCCAAAGGTTTTGGGACGTCTGCCTTTTCATGCACATGAATTTTAATGACATCCCATTTTTAATCCGTAGGGTTTAATATGGAGATGGCCCACCCTTTGCTGCTATAACAGTTTCAACTCTTCTGGGAAGGCTTTCCACAAGGTTTAGGAGTGTGTTTATGGGAATTTTTTACCATTCTTCTAGAAGCGCATTTGTGAGGTCAGGCACTGATGTTGGACGAGAAGGCCATGCTCGCAGTCTCCGCTATAATTCATCCCAAAGGTGTTCTATGGGGTTGAGGTCAGGACTCTGTACAGGCCAGTCAAGATCCTCCACACCAAACTCACTCATCCGAACTAACTCAACCTTGCTTTGTGTACTGGTCCGCAGTCATTTTGGAACAGGACAGGGCCATCCCCAAACTGTTCCCACAAAGTTGGGAGCATGAAATTGTCCAAAATGTCTTGGTATGCTGAAGCATTAAGAGTTCCTTTCACTGGAACTAAGGTACCAAGCCCAACTCCTGAAAAACAACCCCACACCATAATCCCCCCTCCACCAAACTTTACACTTGGCACAATGCAGTCCAGTACCGTTCTCCTGGCAATCGCCAAACCCAGACTCGTCCATTGGATTGCCAGACAGAGAAGTAGAGAAATGTCCAGAATGGACTTATTGTATAGTTGGCAACCTATCACGGTACCACACTTGAATTCACTGAGCTCCTGAGAGCGACACATTCTTTCACAAATGTTTGTAGAAGCAGTCTGTATGCAGGTGCTTGATTTTATACAACTGTGGCCATGGAAGTGATTGGAACACCTCAATTCAATGATTTGGAGGGGTGTCCCAATACACACACACACACACACACACACACACATATATATATATATATATATATATATATATATATATATATAATCATCAGAAATCATATATATAACCCCTCACCGGGGTCCTACTCACCCCGCTCTGCACGAGCCTTGAGCTCAGGTCTCCGGCATGGGAGTCAAGCGCTCTAACAAGGAGGCTTTATATGACATAGGCTACTTGCCATATACTTGCAAATAGAGACAACAATAAACTTAAGTACACTTAATGTTGAACGTCAAACTTTTTATCATCACTGAATACAATACAACATTAAGTGAAAATGGAAAAAAAAAATCAATAAAAAAGTGAAGGAAAGTAAAGATAATTAAATTACATTAAATAAGATTTTAGTGTTTTTAAGAAGTTTTTTTTTTTTAGTTTTTATAGAGTTTTTTTATTCTCACCAACACTGCATTTTTTTGGAAAAATACAGTAAAAACACTATTGTGAAATATTTACAATTTTAATGATTACATTTAACCATCATTACTCCAGTCTTCAGTGACACATGATCCTTCAAAAATCATTCTAATATGATAATTTGCTCCATGATTAAACCATGATGCAGTTTTTTCAGGATTCTATGATGAATATAAAGTTCAGCATTTATTTGAAATATAAATCTTTTGCAACATTATAAATTAATTTACTGTCACTTCTGATCAATATAATGCATCCATGCTGAATAAAACTATTACTGACCACAAACTTTTGAACGGAAGTGTGCATTTAATGTTATAATACATGCTATGCACATAGATAGTTATGCACTTTTCCATTGATTTCTTTCAGGGGAAATGCTCTCAGATGTGCTACAACATCTTCATAGTGGAGACGGTGTGTGTGGCCTGGTTCTCGCTGGAGTTCACGCTGCGCTTCATCCAAGACCGCAGCAAGTGTGCCTTCCTCCGGCGCCCGCTCAACCTGATCGACGTCATAGCCATCCTGCCCTACTACATCACGCTGGTGGTGGACAGCACCTCCACGGGGGAGAAGCGCTTGGGCTCGGGCAGCAGTTACCTGGACAAAGTGGGCCTCGTGCTGCGGGTCCTGCGGGCGTTACGCATCCTCTACGTGATGCGCCTGGCGCGCCACTCGCTCGGACTCCAGACGCTCGGGCTGACGGCGCGCAGGTGCACGCGAGAGTTCGGCCTGCTCCTCCTCTTCCTCTGCGTCGCGATAGCGCTCTTCTCCCCGCTCCTCTACCTGATCGAGAACGAGGCGGCGGCCACGCGAGAGTTCAGTAGCATTCCCGCCACGTACTGGTGGGCCGTGATCACGATGACCACGGTGGGTTACGGTGACATGGTGCCGCGCAGCATCCCCGGACAGGTGGTGGCGCTCAGCAGCATCCTCAGCGGGATCCTGCTCATGGCGTTCCCCGTCACCTCCATCTTCCACACGTTCTCGCGCTCCTATGTGGAGCTCAAACAGGAGCAGCAGCGGCTGCTTCAGCGCAGGACTCACTTCCTCCTGCGCAGTCGCATCGCAGGACTCGGCAGCAACCTGTCGGTGGAGAGCGACGTGCTCTTCCCTAGCGTCTCGTCGAACCACAGAGACAAGGAGGAGTAAAAGTGCAGGACTTAAGTGGAATGAAAAGCTTTATATATATATACGGTATATATATTGAATGTTGTTTTACATATTTTCCATCAACAATCCATTCAAATACTTTTAGGGAACATTCCAGCAGAATTGACTTCACATAGCCTATCTGAACCGTTCTGACCTCGCTAATCAAGTTCTTTGGGTTTATTTGAAAATGATCTTAATGGAATAGGACCTATTCAATAGGTCACCCAAAAAAAAGAAGATTCTGTCATCTTTTATTCACCTTCATGACATTCCAAAGCTTCTTCTGTGGAATACGAGAAGATCATTTTTAATAATACATTAGTTGTATTTCCCCCCATTCAATTACGATGAACTTTCATGTCTTTTACAATTTTATGTCAAGTCACCTTTATTTATATAGCGCTTTATACAATATTGTTTTAAATAAGCTTTACTGTGATAAACAGGAAAATAATAATGCAAACAGAAAAAAGCTGTAAAGCAGCTCTAAAAAAGACAATAGCGTCATAACTCAGCTCAAGTCAGTTCAGTGTGAAATCAGTTCAGTTTAATAACTGTGTAAAGTTTATAGAAATATGGAATGAGTTCAATTCAGCTAGAAAGCAATGATGTCATCATCCAGCTCTAGAAACCCAAACTCAATTGGTGACAGAAATGGAGAACAAAACCTTGTGAGAAACCAGGCTCAGTTAGACAGATCCAACTCCTTGCTTGAAGATCGGAAATGTCCTTAAGAAAACTATCTGAAAGTTTCATGAAATGATTCATAATTACTTTCGAAATGGTTCTAAATTTGATTAAATGAGTCATGAATAGGACTTTGCTACTTCTCATGAAAGCATTAGTGTTGTTATTGTTCACTAAAACTATTAAAGATACTTTTCGGTGATTAATAAATTAAAATAAAATATAAATGTTAGATGAAAATCCTAAACTTAAACTTGGCAACAGATTGAAATACATAAGATTAAGTATTAACATTACTAAAACTGAAAAAGAAATAAAATGAATTAAAATATGCTGAAAAAAACTCGAACACTAATAAAAGTGACAAAAGCAAATAACAAATTTACTAAAACTTAAACTAAAATGAAAACTGAAAATAGAAAAATAGAAGCTAATTCAACATGAATAAATACAGTATAATCTATTCTATATAAATAATAGTATACAAATAATATTAATCCACATCAAGGTCAGAGAAGGCATTTGGCAAAGTTTTCAGCAAAATAAAAATAAAAATTTCAGTCTGTTTCTAGTGAAAAGCTATCATATGATATATAGTCATATCAACCACTTTTATGATGCTTTGTCATTTTTCAGCTTGACTGTCCAGTTCCCATTCACTTACATTATATTAAAAAGAGTGGACAGGACAGGCCATGGAAGGGAAAGAAAGTCATGCAGGTTTGAAAATGACATGAGGGTTAAAAAAAATAAGGACAGAATTTTTATTATTATTATTATTGGTCGGATGAACTATCCCTTTCAGAAGCAAAACTGAACTTGTCTGTTTAAATTCATCAAGCTCCAAGCCATTGTTTTCTTCTGGTTGTTGTTCAGGATGCTTTTCAAAATCTTTCTGCCTAAAGATGTGGTCACTTCTTGATGAGGTCAGCATGGGATATTTTTCGTCCTCTATTGGTCAAACATGTTTTCACTATGAATTCACGCCAAATTTCAATACACAGCAAAAGACAAAACTTCTACACATATGCTTGTCTTCCACATTTGCATGCATATGAATACAAAAATGAATTGTGAATGCAAAAACAAGGTCTAGTCTAATCACACCTTAAGAATAGGAAATTATTTTGTAAGACAGCTTATTTTACATATTGTCCATCAACACCCCACTTTGTTGGATCAGCACATGTATTTTCAGTACTTGAGTGCTGCATGAATATCTTCCCTTCATGCATATTTAAAGGAGCAGTATGTAAGAAATTTATTTCAATTATTCATAAAAAGGCCCTGATGTGTCACTAGACATTAAGAAACATGTTCATTTCAAATACTTATATCACTGACAACAGTAGTATGGCTAGGATTTTGTCATTTAAAAAGTGGACTTGCAGCCCTCAACTGATGTTGATGTTGTCATGTTGTGTTTTGGTCTGATGCGCCACCCTCCACCTATCTACCAATCACGAAGTCAGTAGTGTTTCGGGATCCGGGTTGCCAGCTTTGCTCTAATCTACCCTAACTGTAGTCGGATAAAAATGTCTAACGTTACTAAATCAAAAAGACCTCGTTATAATTCAGAAATTCGTCGTGACAAAGTCCGAAATAAAACCAGAATTTGTATTGGAGATGCTTTTGAAAGATGGAGACGGCTGAAAACGGAGAAGAATTTGAACACAGACGCCAACGTAGCTAATTTTCTCCTGGACAGGTAAGATTCATCTATGCTTGGCTAACTTGTACTTGATGTCAATGGACATTTCATATATGCATGACAGTCTAACAAAGTTATGCATGTTCGTGCAAAGTGACGTAACGTTATAACATGGACGTATACTAACATTAGCAATGCATGTCCTTATGCTGAGACGCAGAGGAAAACAACATAAGCACGCCCATTATGGCAATTTGAAACGTAATTGAGACAGAAGCCTAACTTTACCTCAGAAAAAATGATTCGTCATTTGTTCTTCGCGTATATCGTGGATGATGGCATTCTCCAACACGGGCTCTCGCCCGCTTTCTGTCTGCCGTGCGTGCGCGGCACGCGGATTCTCTGTCTCATGTGCGCTCGCTCTAGATTCCGGGACATTTTAACTAATTTACGGCATAACTAATCGATCACGAGTGGCTCAACAGGTAAATCTATAGATAAACTCATCTTTCAGGCATTTGACCGACTGGGTTGACATTTCAGCGTGAGAAATTGGGGGTGTGGCGTGTGAGCGTGTGAAACCACTCAAATCCGGGTGTCTCACGGCCAATGCGTGACAGTTGGCAGCTCTGAAATTTAGTTACTCTAACAATATTTTATGATGAACTGAAAACAACCCTGTGATGGCCATGGTGATATTGAATTTGTCCCGCGGTATAATTGCTGTGGCAAATATTTTGGTTATTTGTTAGCCTACTTATGACAAAAACTTGCTTACCGTACATTAATGACAGATAAATAACGTTACAAGTTAGACTAACAGCTACCGTTCTGTCTGTCACATACGAGCATTACTTACATCTTTACGATTATACTGTCACATACGAGCATACATCTTTATGATTACTGTCATATGCGAGCATAAATCTTTACGATTATATTTAACTAATGACAATTAGTACATTTTTAAAATACATAATTACTTTTCAAAATATCAAAATATCGCATGAAGCATAAACATAATGAACAGGAAAAAAAACTTACTGTGTACATTAGTCGTCACTTGCCATTGGAAGCAGCCTACGTTTCTGCTGAATCCTGCAGCTTATCTGGCAACCTCGAGTCGGGGGGGAGGGGGAGGGGATACAGCGCTCTATGGTATTTTTTAAGTGATTGCAGTACCAGTTTTGCCACAATCCTACATACTGCTCCTTTAATTCTAGCATACATAGATCACATTAAACTCTTACATATCACTTGAATGATATGTAAACACCAGGTTTGTGTTCAGTTTCGAGCAGCCATATCTTTGATTCAGATTTCACTCACAATTCTTTACCACGATATACAATCTGTAATGTTTATTGCTAAGAGCTCATCTGCCAGGAACAACTCCCTATAGTTTCTCACATGTGTGTCACATACTGTTTTTTAAATAATAATATTAATAATAAATAACACATAACGTGAATAAACCTGATTTCATTTTTAATGCAATCTAATATTTTTATGGTCTTATTTCTTACAAAACTATTTGCTGAGAATTGCAGTACATAACATGTTGACGTCATTAAACAGTCTTTCAGAGAGCAACCAGTCACCACCAGCAGGGGGCAGCATTGGCCAATCTTTGGCAATAAACTGGATTTTTCTGTAAAACAAGCATATAATGTGCAAATGGAGGAATACAGCAGGAATAAGCCTCAGGCTATAGTTTCTGGTATGTATGTGGCTTTCAAAAATGTTATAGAAAATGGCAAGCTGAAGACAAGCGCTCTTTTAAAAAAAAGTGGAATCTACTTAACGAGTCCCAAATCTAGTAATCTAGTAAATAATATCCAAATAGGAATGTGCATATGTCTGAATTCCTCTTCTTTATGAAGATGCTGGCAAAACCTGCCTGAGAGTTAAAAAAATCCTGAGCTCTGAAAGTAGGCCTATATACATTTTATTAATTGTTTTCTAACAATCTTCTAACTTACTATCTTAACAAATCATTAGTTCTAAGTTTTTAATAAGCAACACATTAGCTTATTAAAAACTTAGAACTAATGATTTGTTAAGATAGTAAGTTAGAAGATTGTTAGAAAACAATCTACATTGTAAAAAACAAAAGGCTTATCCAAAGCAACAGCACTACACGTAACTTATAAGAGGTTGATTCTGCCTAAATGTGATCATCACTAGTGGAGTAATATATAGACCATAGACGCATTTCATTTTTAACAAATGCAGCTACTTTCTCTCTCAAAAGAAGACAGTAGGGAAAGACTGGTTTATTTTTTCTAGCGCTACAAATGTTTTTTTTTTTTTAAATCAAGTGATCAAAGTGCTTGCTGCTTCGATCAGTGAAGCAGATACATTGTTGTCTTGTGGCTCGCACGCGCGCTTCAATCCGTTGCGGAGACTAACGTTTCGTTCTGGTAAAATCACAAAAAAATGTGCAAAACACCCTCACACACACACACACAGTCACACACGCACGTGACAAGCAATGACGCGTCACCATGGAAACATTAAAGTGACAGATTCTAAATAACTGTTTCCTTGGAAAACTCACGCAGTTAGAATATTTTAAACTTACGTGTGAAAGGGTAACTAAAATATTAATTTAGCTTAATATTCACAAAAATAAGAAAATGTGAAAATTTAATTGGCAAATGTGATTTTTAAATAGCATATTTTATCAGTAAAATCCTGTTTACATTCATGGTGATATGAGGGGGCGGGAGAGTCCCGTTGAGGGGGCGTCGCCCCCTCACGCCCCCCCATGGCGCCGGCCCTGCTGGTTTTACCAGTGTCTTTACGCCAGTGGTGGGATTTTTTTATTCAGTGCAGTGGAATCTTTTAAAATCTGTTCCAAAAAGCTACATTTTGATTCGTTCAGTGACCCTTGTTGCATGTTGCACATTACCCCAGTAGGTAGAGACAAGTGTGTGTCGTCTTTGAAACATTCACTCAACCGATTTAAAACACTGAGTCGCTCACGATTCGCATTCAATCGGACACTAGTCACAAAAAGTCGGTCATTTTTAGATCAAACACTGACTCGTTCAGTGAACGGGGCGTCTTCGTTCATCAGTCTAACCAATGAAATTCCGATCCTTAGCTTTGAAAGCATAAGATCCCTCCCTCCCTTCAGAGCATCTCCAAAGCCACACCTACAAAACACTGCAAAGAGTCTGCAAAGCATCACGAGAGACACCATTAAATTACCTCATGTCTCAAATAACATAAGAATAATAATGAACATAACCAACCTAAAGACCTGTACCACCTGACTGCTGCAAATTCATTTCGGCGTTGATAGAGTTGCCATTGAAATGCATATATAAATGCATTTATATAAAGTCACGGGTTTTCCATCGCTTCCGAATTAAGGTAGATATGGTGGGAATGCAGCATAAGCTCATTGTTTTGGTTCAGGAGAAACTGTAAAAGGCCTCTTGGTGACTGAGGTCTGTCTATCTCTGCATAGCATTAAACGCACTGATGACGAGTGATGTCTGTACGAATAGGTGCACGTAGGTATGAAAATACATATGTTGACAGACAGGTGTGGCATGCTATCATTGCATTCGGGCCAAATGCAATTATTGGACGGACTTTTTATGGTCCTACGCCTTCCACAAAATAAATACATTTAGACCACCTTACTTAGTGACTGTTGGATGTGAAGAGACAACCAACATACCAAAAAAATTTGTTGGAACAAATCATACTGTGCCTTTAACTTAACACTTCATTCATTCATTCACACCCCACTTATATTTGACAATAAAAGCTTTTGCGTCCACCATATTTATTTACATTTATGACATTTATATATATATATAAAAAAAAAAAAAATCTTTACTTTGCCCGAGTAAGCTCAAAATGTTATTGCGGGTGCCCCAGATCCAACAATAGGTGGCCCAGTTACCTTATATTCTCTACAGAGTCATGATAAACCCCATTCCAGGCCGTTCTCTCTCTCTGTCTCTCTCTCTTTCTCCTGCAGTTGCAGACTTGTCTCTACTAGTCAAGTGTAACGTAGTAAAACAGCGTCACGTCAAGCGCCCTGCCCTCCCCGCTGCTGCCTTCAGTTTTCCCACCGCCTCATATGGGTGTCAGGGTTTGACTCCCCCTTCGGCCGTGTGCTGTTTCTCAGGGACGCAATAAGCACTGCTTATCCAGGCAGGCGTCAGATCATTGCCGATCGCTTTTGATCGTGACGTTGGATATATTAATTGTTACCGGCGTCAAGATGACTCGTGCAGCTGTGCGCGTTCCCAGGCAACCCCCGTCATGAACGCGCACTGAACGCGCTCACTCTCCGTTTCATTTCGTCTGTTAGAGCCGCAAAACATTATTGGCTATGGAAAGCTGAGCCTCGTTCATTCATAGACCGAAAACAGTCAATCAGAGGTCATTCAGAGCAGCCAGAAAACAAAAGGATTTTATTCACACCACATTTGTGGTTCTCGACAAGGTGAGTAGGCTACGAACGCCTTATTATAACCTATCAGATGTTTATTGTTAACCGTTGAGATTGAAAATAGACCTCAAGGTGTTTTTAGCCAGATTTCCGGTTGATAAAATAAATAAAAGGTGTGGTTTATTGATTAAAATGAATGTGCGAGCTCAATATTTCTCGTCGTGTTTATAAATCCGGGTATTTTTTCTCCGATCCACCGGTTTAAAAGGATTGTTTGATTGTGTCTCAACAACAACTAATGATCGCGATGTTTTCCATTTTAATTGTATACAAATCTTATGATTATTGACTAATTTGTGTGAATATTGCAGACAAACAATCAGTTTCAGATGACTAACTACCTGAAGTCCTGTCAAGGACTAGTCTGGATTTTTCTTTTTTTCTCTCTCTCTCTCTTTTTTTTTTGGTAGCCCTACGGTACACCTGGATTGTGTGTCTACTATGTCAATGTATTCTATGTCAGTAGGCTATTGAGATTAAATGAAGAGCTTCTCAGATGTTTCTCCTGAGGAGAAAGACGTCAGTAATTTCTTTCGTCTCCTCAGTTGCAGATCTCAACAATATCTATCTATCTATCTATCTATCTATCTATCTATCTATCTATCTATCTATCTATCTATCTATCTATCTATCTATCTATCTATCTGTCTATCTATCTATCTATCTATCTATCTATCTATGGAAGTCTTCATTGAACTAAAGAGAACTTCTCGTCTTCTTTTTTGGTGGTACTTGCAATTATGGTTCTCCCACTCAAGATGACTCAAATCTCTAAATACTGAGTTTGCCATAAGGCATATGAGTGCTTGATTCCTATTTTTGGACATCCTTAAAGTTAAGAAAAACATAAACTGATTTGGTCATAATCTGACTATGACCTGATTTGGCCATAATCACGAATTGGTGGCTAAGTTTTATGAATTTATACATTTTTGTGCAATCTGGTTATGCATGAAGCTTAGGTCCAGGGGTGGATATTCATGCCTACGTTTTTCCAAAAATCGTATGTTTCCATGTGAATCACATGGTGCAAATTAATGTGAAATCTCCACCTCGTAAAATAGTTTTCTCACAAGATTAGCTTGGCAATTTTAGCCTTTCTATGTTGTGAGGTTCATTGTGACGTTGTGAAGCATTGTGAGGCCCTCTAGTGCAGTCACGTTTTCTTTTCCTTACATTGCTCTTAACAACCCTCTTTACAGTCAGGGGCTTTACATTAACACATTTCTAAAGACATATTCCCTGTAAATCATGCATATTAGGAGAGTTCGAGGATAGAACTAAGCTATAATTTGTTAGTTTACCACTTCTCATCTTGGTAGAAAGACCTCGCCCACACTTACTGTCCTCAGAGTGTTTCGTTTTCCCGTCCTCCTCATTCCTCATGGCAAAATGCACTTAGGTAAGTGAAAGTGAGAGTAAGGTTTGTTCTAACCAAATCGACCCTGGCTTGAATCTGTGAAGGGCTGGATCGTGTCAACCTCACTTGACCGTTTAGGGCTTTGGTAGGAGAAATAAAGCACGGATGTCTGAATACTGAGCGAGGCAGCTCACAGTAAAGCAGTATTTTGACTTGTTTCATTTTAATAAGTTCCAGTTCTGTTGTTGTACATCCTGGTTATCGCTGGCGCTTTGCCAGAGTCTCAATGTCAATGTTAATTCTAGGGTTTAGCAGAGTGGATTCACAGTGCAACTGTGTTCTTTCTTTCTTTCTTTTTATCTTCCGCCATGTTCATTTAAAAGTCCAGTCACTTTGAAAAGTAATAGCATGCCTTTACTCAACAATCTGCACGATTTGAGGAGACGTTATGTCTGTAGCACAAACAGTGTTGGATACTTGTTTGTTCAAATCCCCAACCCTAAGTATGCTTGCCTTAGTATGCACCACAATAAAGAAATCTAAAAGCTGTGCACACTGACTGTACGATTTATAATAGTCCTTTACCATTGTTGCTTCTCATATACGAACATGATCCTTGCTGTAAGCCGTATTACACTGTATGATCTCAGTTGTGATTCATGTCAGACATGTTAAAAACGGACACACACAAGAAGAGTCGTTCTGAAATATACATCATCAATCCGTGGCGTGTTCTGTTACTCTGAGCTGCATTATACACGGGATTGAAATAATAATAATAATAATAAATTTTATTTATAGTGCACTTTACATTTCAATGAAATCTCAAAGGGCTACAGTAGCAGGGGGGGCTAAAAACAGTTCCAACAAAAATATATATATCACAAAATCATTAAATAGCAATAAAACACCAGAAAGATAAAATTAAAATCATAAGTGTTAAAAGGCCTTTTGAAATAAAATTGTCTTGTAAATAAATGTTTGTTTACATAATATATGTGTGTGTACTGTGTATAATTATTTTGTATATAAATACACACACATGCATGTATATTTAAGAAAAATGTTTTATTTATATATAGAATATTATATACCCTGCCGTTCAAAAGTTTTGGGTTGGTACGATATTTAATGTTTTTAA
Source organism: Meda fulgida (assembly GCA_030578275.1). Taxonomy (NCBI): domain Eukaryota; kingdom Metazoa; phylum Chordata; class Actinopteri; order Cypriniformes; family Leuciscidae; genus Meda; species Meda fulgida. The sequence goes on from CM060638.1 coordinate 25,283,947, forward strand.
AAGAAGTCTCTTTTGCTCACCAAGGCTGCATTTATTTGATTAAAAATACAACAAAAAAACAGTAATATTGTTAAATATCATGACAATTTAAAATAACTGTTTTCTATTTTAATATATTTTAAAATTTAATTTATTCCTGTGATCAAAGCTGAATTTTCAGCATCATTACTCCAGGCTTCAGTGTCACATGATTTTTCAGAAATCATTCTAATATGCGGATTTGATGCTCAAAAAAACATTCATTATTATTATCAATGTTGAAAACAGTTGTGTACACTTTTTTTTTCAGGATTCTTTGATGAATAGAAAGTTCAAAAGAACAGAATTTATTTGAAATAGAATCTTTTGTAACATGCGTGTGTATACAAAATAATTATACACAGTACACACATAGGCTATTATGTAAAAACAAACTTTTATTTTGGATGCGATTAATCGTTTCACAGCCGTAGATTGAAATGGTGTCTGGCAAAGAAAAAACTAGCTCAACAAGCGTTCATTTTGATCATGGCTTTACTTTAAAAAAAAAGATGTGTGTGGAACAAGTGGTGTTTTGTTGTTGTCTCACTAATTGCATCATCAGGTTCTGCACTCCTATTGATTTTGACTTGACAGTTGTCAGGAGAAGTTGCACCGCAGGACTGTGACACTGTCAGAATTTCTTCTGAAGTCAAATTTGATCGTCATGGTCAAACTAGCGATTAAAGACTTTGGATTTTGGCCTAAGATCAGAGAAATCTTTTTAGGATTCAAAATTTGGCCAAATCGCGGCCAAAATCGTACATTGTGAACCTGGCTTAACACGAGACTCAGAGTTGCACTTCAGAACTGAGACTCTGTAATGAGTGAACATCTGATAACTTCAAGGTATCCCCTAAATCTGTAGTACTAGTGTTTACTCCGATGAGCTGTTTACCCCATAGTGTTCATCTGTTGTTTCTCTGCATTGCCCGTGGATGTTGATGCTCTTAATTAGACGTGCTCATGACACCATCGAGGGCTCTCGAAGAGGGGGCCCGGATCCCGTGTAGTGGCCTTAATGCTTTTCGGAATTCTGTGAATGCCTTTCAATGAAAGCCTTGAAAGTTTAAGTCTGCTCCCAATGAGATCATTGGAAAAGCAGCTTTTTAAGGCAAAATTCCTGTTAATTGGTAATGTGCCGACTTTGTCCTCCCTTCACTGGGACCCTCTGTCTGTGAGGAGTGATACACTCAGCTTTGGGCTGCGTTATGAATGACACACTTGTTTCTGTTGACTGGCTTTGAGAATTGGCATGCAATAAAAAGTGGCTTCATCTTTAGAAATGCTATTATGTGAACGAGTGATCGTAGGAGGCATGAGCCGAGAGAGGAATCAGAGGACAACATAGAACACATTTTGGCAAACTACTTGACCAAGTTATATCACAGCCACGAAGTAAAAAATTGCAAAGAGATATCAAAGGAATACTTTCATAAATTACTCGAATCTCCCATAAATATTCTGTAAATCATAAATATACAAAAATTGCTTCTAACACATAGGCCTACATTTTTTTTAAATATATATATATATATATATATATATATATATATATATATAAAAAAAAATTGGATATACATTTTGCATTTCAAAAAGTAAAAAAAAAAAAAAAAAAAATTCTTTCCAGTACCTTATTGAAACCATATTTAATTTAAATAATTCAGAGCTTGTCCTACACAAGTTACTTTCTTCATTCTTTTTTTAAAAGTAATATCTTTATAGTATTGTTTGTCAACTCTGTTACAGACAAATGAGGCAGTGTGTAGAAATAACAGTAACAGAAATGACAATTTTAAACTTTTTAGCCCAAAAACTACTTGCTAGCTTAAATGCTAAGAGCACATGGCACTAATGAAATCATGACTTTTTAGGTGAAATATTTGATCAGAGCGAGCACACATACCTTTCAGTGCTTCAGATCTTATCAGTGAGGGAAAGTGACGTAATGTCCTGTATCTTACAGTTGTCAGATATAAAGTATGGTACGGTAACAGAATTGACTCGAGATTTACACGTTTTTATAAGCTAAAAAGTTGTTTTTAAACCATTTAATGTTGTAGAATTGGGAAAATGACAATGTAGGCTTTTATAAATAAAATAAATTAAATCTTACCAAAAGAAAAGTAAAATATGTGATTACACAATGATACATGATGAAAAAAAATGCACTGGCTAATTCATGATTTTCAGCTATTTATGACGCTTGTTACAGAAAATATTATATTGTTATGGCCTGTACCAACTTGTGATCCATGACAATGAGTAACAATTACAAATTATTAAAATAATACAAAAAATATAACTAACTATAACTTTTACTTTTTACTTCAACTATAAAAAATTATAGAATCACCTATATATATAGCCTATCATGACAGTTAAGCTCATTTCTCATTTATATTACTGTAATGCAAAAATATTGTTTAATGTATTCATGCATAATCGTAGTATTTGTTTTACTGCCTTCATGTATTCTGATATCTTTTTTTGCTTATTTGTAAAACTGCTCTTTGTGATTTGAATGTGTTAATTGTCATTAAAAAGTATTGCATTGTAAAATAATCTCGAAATGCATAAATATAAAATCGCTCTATGATGTTTAAGTATAAAATGTATGAATAAAATGAATTAGTTATTTCTTTAATTCATTATTTATTTTATTAATTCATTAATTCATTTTATGTTTAGAAACATCTGCTTGAGCGTGGTGTTGTAGATAACACAGGAAACTCTATCACCTTCTCTTTTATCTGTATACTCATATGAGATACAATAGACCCTGATACCGTTCACACGTGATTTAACAAGCGCCTCGTTTTGTGTGATTGGCAGCAAAATTTGCATTTTTAATGGTCGCGCTATCGGCCTCTCTGGGATTGGAGAATGCAGCCGAGATTTGCTGTGGCCACCCACAGATCTTGTTCAATTTTTAATGCAGCAGACGGCTAACTTCCGTTCTTGTGTGTGGCTGCCTATCCACGTTCTGTTGCTCTGTCCCACTTATGCGTCTAATTGGTTCCTACCAATTCTCAAGGACCATTGCACGTATTTGTAAAAAAACAAGTTTTTGCTTTTTCTGTTAGAATATTGGTTGCTTTTTGATTTTGTCCTTTTGAGATGCTTTCAAACTTTGTGTAATGTTCAGAGTATGAAGTCACAGCGACCATCGATGAAGCTTAAGAACATTTGCATGTTTATATATAGACCAACCTGTTAAATTATTTGAGCTCTGACAGTAATTGTCTTGAAATATGTCACTGAAGGTATAGCATTTATTCCAAAGCTTTGACGGCTGCAATGACTCATTTTAAGGAGATTAACTTGGAGCTTCTCTGAGACTGGTTTGCCAAGCTCACAACACGCTTAACGTTAGCTGTTGGACTGCCATTGAGCTTGAAACTAGTCGATTGTGGGATGAATGACCGATACCTTGTAGGATGTCTTGTAAACGCAAAAACATCCTTTTAAGTCAATAACTTGACTTTATTAATTATTGTCACTCAGTGTGTCAGAGAGCCGTTTTTGGTCACAGGAAAGAGTTTGAAGTGGATGACCCCGCCGAACTCTCACCACTGGACCCATCTGTCCACATCTGATGTCATTTGGATGTAGAACGTGGTGGTGGTCCGTTCAGGGGAACACAGCGTTACTGTGTCCACACAGAGTTCAGGGCCACTTCCTGTCAACCCTGCGAGCGAGGCCACAGATGCTTCATGTCTCGTTTCAATCCTCCCTCTGTTCTCTCCTTCCGTTTAGGGACAGGAAAACAAGGATGGGTGGGATTTTTATTATTAACTAGTCCTGTATGATTATGAAGTGCCACTCAATCATTGATATGGCCGTTTGAACAGGCTTTGTGCACCCGTCCAAATAATATCTGAATGCTGTTTATTGAAGGCTGAAGAATTCTACCTTTTTTTTTCTCTCTCTCCAGTTAGACGATTTTTTCCAGCCTAGATTTGTATCTCAAAAATAGCTTATCTAATGAGTCATGGCTGACATTTTAGCTGCTTGCAGCCTGTTAAGTGAAACCGATATTATAGATCTTAGTGAGGTTAAAAATATTAATTTATTTAATTTGATTTAAAACTGGATGTGATGGATAGATTTCCAGTCTTTGTAAGGTCAAAGGTTATGGCCAGACCCACATGCAATATGCACATGCAGCATTTGAATGGTGTTCTCAAAGTTCACATACATTTAACTATATCTATCCATATAAAACCAATGTTTTACCATATTTAAATCTGCAGAATTGCCTTCTAGAACTGCATATAAAACGTTTGCAGATTCCAGTCCAATTTTTTTTTTGTTTTGGAACAACATATTTACAGTGTTTTGTTGGCTAAACCATTGAAGCCCTATTAAACACACTGCACTTCTATCCCTCACAGCTTAGTTTTCATTCGCTACAAATCAAACCTGGCATCCATTGAGAAACTATTTCCTTACTTGCTTGCTTTATTAAAACTTTACTTTGAATGTTTAGCCAGAAATCTGCTTTACTACTTTGTAAAATTGATTTACTTTGAATTTAAAGGAAGTGGTCTGTAATCGCAACAGGTGAAACTTCTTGTGAAAACAAAATCGGTGAAATTACATTTATTTTTCATAATAACATTCTCTTAAAAATGTCCATTATCCATTGCAAAGCTGCTAACATCTGTTAATTATTTGCTTTATAGTCTGTAACATCTTTGTGGTCACTAGTATCACTGTAAGAAATGATTTTATTAAAGTTGCAAATCGTATTTTTTGATAGCAAACTTTGTGATATGTATTATGACAGGAATACTAAAAATCATTGATTCGTCCAGTGCAAGATCCCTTCGAGGTTGGTGAGGGCAGTTGTCTTGCGTTCATACGCACACATCATTCAGCATGGAAAAATAGTGCATGTCTCAAATCTCTCAAATCAATTGTGCATGTGAACAACCGAGTTCGCTTGGGGGTTGTTTTATGTAGAGATGTTGTTGTAGGTTTTTGTTTCATCTGGGATTTCAGAAGACACAAGGGAAAATGCTAGTGCTAGGTTCACTCAGTTCAGTCTACTTAATATTAATTTGTGCATGAATATTAAAGAGGTCTTCTCATTATCTCCTAGTCCTTAAGGAAAATGCTTTTTGGTATCCTGATTTAAAAGACAAACCTAAAACCTAAAAATCCCGAACTTCTCAGAATCATGTGTGGCAGACCACTGTGGAATTCCCCTTTAAATGCGAGAGCATTTTAATTTCAAAGGAAGGTCTTTTTTTGGTGGTGACTGGCAATGCCATTTGAATATTTAAACAGTAGTGTGAGCTGTAATGGAAATCACTTCGCCGTTTGGTCGCTCCTCTGAAGTCTGTTATGGAAATGTGGAGAGTCGGAGGCTATTATATTTGATGGCTGGATGAATCACGGGTCATCTACAGGGCATTTGATTGGCGCTGTTGTTTTATCACACATGAAGGAAGCATCACCATGTGGCTTCTTCAGCCTCTTCACTGAACGAGAAGACGTTCTTTCTTTGGTCGTGTCTATTTCCTCTCTTAATTTCCAGAGGAAGTTCAAAGGTGACAGAATGTGGAACCCAGTCTTTTTTCCAAGTGATGAAGAATCAGCTGATTCTGAGTGTTCGCTGTACGATTGGGTCGTGCCCTGACTTGCTTGCAGGATGTGACAGAGCTGCAAAATCACTGAAGACATGAAGAGGCAGATATAGACCCAACCACAGAAGTACAGTGCCGAAAGCATTTGTTTTTAAAGCAGCTTCACATTAATAAAAAATAACATTTCAGCAGCTTTAAAGCAGTTCTACAGAAGATAATAGTATCATTATTTAGCTCAATTCAGTTCAAGTTGTTGTTTTTTCCCCTCCATTCTGCCACCAATGGTGTTTGGGTTCTTGCCACTGTTGCCTCTTGCTTTGACTAGTTGGGGACACTTAATATTCAGCAATATTTTTGTATTTTACTGCACTGATACTATCGGATGAGAACTGAACTGAGATGGACGATGACACCAATGTTTTGAACTTCTGTTGATGAACTTTTCAACTAAACTGAATCAACAACAATCTGTGGCAAGCACTGCTGTGGTGAATTATTGAGGGCTACAGCAGGTTGTCTGTTTTTAAAGGCCCACTGAAGTGCCTTGAAATGTGTAGCATTATTCAATGTGTTGACGTAATTTGACTGACGTAACTGAAACAGTAAGACAGGGCGGGACATATCAAACAGCTCCTCCTCCTTTTTAAAATAGCCAATAGTGTTTAGTTTAGTTTCCTCCTAATCTATCAAGCATTTCTTCTCCTAATCTCCTCCATATCGCTTTAAAATATAGCATTATGTGCAGAATTCGAATGGGTCTGATACCTTTTCTGGCTGTGCCGACTCGCACATATGATCCGATCTGTGCTATCGTATCTCTGGACTGGATCTCCGGCGGTTCACTAACGTGAAACCAGACTTCATTCTCCCCAATGGAAAGCATATTTACATTGTCTGAATCGTTCCCTATCCCCTATATAGTGCACTGTGTGTCGTTCACCATGTAGAAAATAGTAAAAGTGACTGATTTTAGTCGCAGCTTAAGCGTATATTTATAATGTAGGGGATGGGACACTTCAGATTCTAGAGAGCATTTGATTGGACAGAAAATCTGATGAGAACTGAAGTGCAAAGTGATGTCATCAAAATCACTGATCCTTATTGGTGGAAGTGAGAGACTGTGAGTTTTGAATACTTATATCTTCTAAATGTGAATTTTGTCATTGTTTTGGAGCACACTAGCTTATAGATAACAGTAAGGCTATATACTAAAAAACCAAAAAACTTCCATTTTGATTTCATGGTGACTTTAAGTACTTTTTGCTACAAATCAAATGTTATAATTCATCTCACATCTGGTTAGTTTGGTTTAAGGATCAGAACTCTTAAAAGTCTTAGAAGTAATTTTCAAAACGGCAGTGAAAAACCAAGTTACTGTTGTTATCTATTAATGCGGAAGAGGACATGCACCTTATTTTTAAAGTAAGAGCGGGTGCGGCCATCTTTAACTTAAATGTGCGAGGCTTCAAATTTAAATTGTCAGCCAATTTCAGTTATTTTAGCTGTACAAAAACTTTTGCTTGATATTGTGAACTGGTATTTATCGCGTTATTGTAGCGCAAATAGTTTTGCCTTTTACTTTGTAATTCTTCGAGTAATTTACCTATGGTGGCTAATGAATCTCGCACATTCACAGAAAATAGCTTACTTCCACATTGTGAATAAGGTGGATTTCTGGTTCTTGAGACATTTGGCTTTACACACTCACATTTTTGCTTACCAATAGAGAAGACATTCCTAACTCAAAGCAAGGTGGAGGATAACAAGCTTGGAATATGTGCCTTATCTCTGTGACTTCAACCTGGCCTGGGTGTGTGAGAGATGGAGAGATGTCAGGACTCGTTTCTTCATGCGGCCTGCATTCCTGAACTACTACAGAGATGAGTGATCAGCCAATATGGTGAACACACACTACAGTTTTTGAAAGAAGTCCATTAAAGGAATAGTTCTGCCAAAAATCTAAATTATTTTATTATTAGCTAATAACCCGTAAGACTTTCGTTCATCTTCTGAACACAAATGAAGATCTTTTCAATGAAATCTGAGCGATTTCTGTTCCTCCGTTGACAGCTACGTAATTACCACTTTGAAGTTAGAAAAATTCATAAAGAGATTGCAAAACTAATTCATATGAATTTGGTTTTGTCCAAATTTTCTGAAGAGACGCGATCGCTTTATATGATGAACAGATGGAATTAAGGCTTTTATTCACATATAAATGAATCAACTCAAACATCAGATATGATAAAAGGTAAGCATGTTTGCTTGACCTGCAAGAACCAATGAGGTTCGTTCTCGTGTTACGCATCACGTTTGAGCTTCAGCAAGAACTGAGGTTTGTTCTCACGCGTAAAGCAGATTCTGTTGAGCTTCTGTTTTTGTTTGCTGATCACTGTTTAAATGGAAATAACAGCCTAAATTGAATCTATTCATCATTTATATCATCGTTTTAGTTATCGTCCTTGATGTGAATGGGCCTTTATTCTCACCTATAAGGCTCTATTTATTTGATAAAAAATGCAGAAAATTCAAATTTTAAATATAATATTTTCTATATATATATATATTTTAAATATAATCTATTCCTGTGATGCAAGCTAAATTTTCATCACCATTACTCCAGTCTTCAGTGTCACATGATCCTTCAGAAATCATTCTAATATGATGATTTGCTGCTCAAGAAACATTGGTTCTGCTATGTGAATGATCATGACACCAAGTCTGAATATTCAAAATTAGGAATGAGATTTGTTTTTATGCATGTGGTGGACTACTTTTATGAATCCATTCTGCAGAATTTCATACATTTCCCTCCACAATCTCTGCAGAAAATGTGCATATTTCGAATGGGATTTGCAAGTAGTTGTATGCAAAATGACCCATTTCTTTAACCCTTTGGAACTCACATCTTGCAAAGGAAAATAGGAGCACTAAATCATTGGGAATTCAAGCAAATCAGAAGCTATTGACCATAAATCAATAACAATTTTTATGAAATGCTTCCTTCATGGTAAAATTGCCTGAACAGAAAGATGCAAAGAGGGTCATCTACGAGTTCCACATCTACGAGTCCCTCTTCCTTAGAACGGCTTAGACTTAGAGGTAACGCTTATCTCTCATAATGTGCCGCCGGATAAATGTGATGCTCCATTTTTAATCTGCAAGCTCGTTCTCTTCGGCTGTGGTATCTTCTCAGGGGCTTCACCGCAGAAAAAGAGAAAACGTGAGAAAGGGCAATAGAGTCGAAGAAATCGGTCATTTGTGAAAGTATAGCTTTGTCCACATGTTGGCTGTGAAAAAATGGGTGCGTCTTTCTTTTTTCATGAAGGAAATCTTCAGGGGAAAGATAAAGCCCAAAGGATCCTTGAATCTCTTCCACTCTCTCACAGTTTCTCTCACACACACATCCCCCCAGCCGCCCTTGTTTCTCTCTAATACTCCTGACCGCAGATCTCTGTTCCCTTGCAACACACACCATGGCCATATTTAGATGCAGGAAAGAAGCGTGCTCCTTCGTATGATTGTTTACAGATGACAGCAGGAGACTGTAGGAGTGTGACTCACTGGCATTGCTGTAGGATCAAGAACGCAGAATGCAAATGCAAAAACCCTGCTTTATTAATTACAGGTACTGGTATGTATTTCAGCCATGACACAATGTTTGTTCAGTGCCGATTCATATTTGTTGGTTTTCAGGGCTCACAGGTCATTTTAATTCATCTGTCTCCAGGTTTAACCTTGACAATAAATAAATATTTAAAGTAAGTAAATAGGGCCTGTTTTTACCTTTTTTTTTTCTTCTTTTTTGCCATTCATGACAATTAAGCAAATTAAAATATTTGTTTTGCATAAATTCTCATTACTGAAATGTGACTGTTTAATGTTTTGAAAATGTCAGAAAATCTTTGAAAATTATGAAATTTCTCAAGTTCAGAAAATATTATCTTGGTAAGTTCTCTGTCCTATATTGCCTGAAGTAGGACGTTTGGCCAGGACATATCCAAATTGCTTATCCTTTTTTAAAAATAAATAGTCAGTAGGTTCTAGTTTTTCTGCCTGATTTCTAAGTTTGCAGATTTCAATTTAGAGAGAATCTGATTTGACAAAAAAATCTCTGTAGTTGTGTCTGTGGTGGATATAAGAAGTGTTTTAAGTAGATGGAAATTTTTTTAATTATTTAGGGGTTTTTTTCAGTTTGTTATTTTAGTACATCAAGTTAAATGCAATAAAAATGCAAAATGTTGCCTTGCCAAACAGCTGAAATTTTTTCGGAAAAGTTTTTCCAAAAACGAAAACTCGTCATTTACTCACGCTAAAGTTGTTCCAAACCTGTATGAGTTTCTTTCTTTTGTTGAACACAACATAAGATATTTTGAAGAATATTGGTAACCAGACAGTTGACACTAGCCATTGACATAATATTTTGTTCCTACTATGGAAGACAATGGGTCCCATCAACTGTTTGATACCAACCTTCTTTAAAATATCTTATTTTGTTTTCAACAGAAGAAAGAAAGGTTTGGAACAGCTTAAGGGTGAGTAAGTAATTACAGCTTTTTCATTTTTGGGTGAACTATCCCTTTAGTGTAACAAAATGTTTTTTTTTGTTGTTGTTGTTGTTGTTGTTGTTTTTTTACGGTTTTAGCTTCGGGACATTTCTTGACCAGTTTCGTGAGATTCCCTCAAGAACTGAGCATTATCATGAAGTTTAAGATGGCCTGCAGTCCTCAAGAGTTTTTGGCTCAGAGTTTAGAGAATGTGATATGTTTACACTGTGCACACATACTAACACCTCTTCGTGAGCTCTCTGTTGCCAAGAAAATGGTTTTGTTATGAAGCAGGTTTTATTTTTACACAGGCTTCTTACTTTCAGCATGAATTCCACTGCGCTTTCGTGTCATCTAGTAACAAGACAGCTGGACAGTGAATAAGTTTGGTATGAATCATTTGCAAGGTTGTAGTTGTTAGCCCCCATAGTTCATGTTTGCTGCTTGTTTTAAACTGAAACCTTGAAAATGCATGACCTATTGCGCCGTATAATACAAACGCAGAGGAATCTATGCTGGTAAAGCCCTGTTTATTCATGCATGTGCCTTTGTGATGTGCAATCCTGCCACACCTTTCATGCAAAGCAACAATAATGCTGCACAGATTTACTAGATATGCAGGACATTAATCAAACGCAGGTACATGGTGTTTCCGAACATTTTAGAGTCAGCTCATCTGGACACGGTGTAATTTGCGTACCAGGTTAAATTCAGGGAATGTTGCAGTTTAAAGTGGATGATCTAATGTAGATTGCCCTTAGCTAAATCAGGATGACGTTTTCTGACAGCTCCTCCTGAGTTCCAGACTCGTTCACCCCCTATTAGAAAATATAAATGTAACTACTGTATTTACATTCCAGAACGCAGAATCTCAGCCCTGAGCAATGTCTTATCTAATACAAACATGTGCAATGTGAGAGATTCCCTTTATTCAAGTTCCATGATCTGTTAAAAGAAATGTTGTTGCTGTTGTTTAAATGCTTTCTTTTTAATGTGCAAAAGATGAAAAAGTTGTAAGAATTCATAATTCTGTAACTTTGTGTGGCATTTTCATATTGTTTGAGTGGTTTTACAATTCAGCTTTTGTCTTAACCAATCGCGTGAGTTCAGGACTGGTCTCTCTGGGAAACCTGTTTGCAAAGATCAGCATTCGGGTTCCAGAAGTAAAAATCCAGTTCATTTTCTCCATAGAGGAATTGATTTTAACAACAACTTGTTTTTGTTGAAGCCATCAGTTCGCATTATATAATATAAATTGTGTTGGTTTGGCTCATGGCTCAGTCTTAAAAAAATCTTTATTGGAAAAATACTGAGAAATCCAGGCTTTTCTATACAAAAATAACTTGTATTACTATAACTTATAGGACATGTCCCACTAATTGTTTTTCACATTACTGTTTTTTCTTAATTCTCAGAAATGATGTAAAGCAGTCCTTCCCATCGATAGCAAATATCTATCTTTGTCCCGCTGTATATTTCATACTGGCCAGTAATAATAATGCTTTGGCTAGTAATGCAGTGATTTGTATCTAATGATCCTTTCACTGGTCAGAGAGATTACAGCCCGTGGGCATTCTGGGAATTAACATGAAAATGTTTTTCCTGGATTATTGGATTTACCTCTGTGCAATGATTTCCTTTTTAACCCTTAATTTGATCAGGGAAACATAGCTTTTAGCAGTTGAAATACATGTTATTCAACTGTATTCAACCAAATCAGTAAAATAACATCTTTTTTTTTTTCTTCAAATAAAAGCTTTGTGAATGCAAAGGTTGCCAAGTTCAGCAGAAGAAAATAAGAGGCACTCCCAGTTTCTTTATTCCACATATGCCAATTGAGATTTAAATAAACCAGTGTTCGGCTGGTAGCAGGTGACAAATGATCGCATTGGAAACCAGAAACAAAATGCTACAGTGTTTGCCTGCATCTTTATGTGCATACAAATATATTCACTGCTTGATGACATTAAAAAAAATGGTATTACTTTGATTTTGGTCTACTGATCATGTATGGCTTCATTGCATCTGTTATAGAAAATAAAATGACAATTACATGAATTTAGCTTTGCAAATTGTTTGCTTTTTAATCTGTTATTTTAAAAATTGCACTTGCGTGTGAAGCTGATTCAGAAGCAATAATGTGGTGTTAGAATACCGGACAAACTCTATCGCATTTGGATTTAATACAAGGTGATTCCTTGTTTCACAGCTGTAGGTTTAGGGAGGGACAGTAAGGAAATGAGCGACGGAAACTCTGATTCATTTACTTGCAAATGTATTAATGCATGCTGTCGGTGCGCTGCTTCAGCTTGTAAAATATAAGCCTCATGCTTGATCTGACACACGTGGATGATTACACACACACTTCCGCTCCTCAAAGTGAGTGGCCCAGATTTCTTCCGCTCAGCTTTAAATGATTTCATGTGTGTTGGCAGCCGATTAACGGGTGATAACAGGTTTTAGAAATAGGTGCTTTTGCTTTTGAAGCATGTTATTTTTTATTATTTGTTTAAATATTTTGCCATGTCCCAGTGTAACGTGGACAATGTGAACTATTCAGATTCAGAAATACTTTATTAATCTCTCAGGGGAAATTCTTTGTCACAGTTGCACACTTGTCAAGACATAAAGAATAGAGATAACAATAAAAGGTAGATAGATTAAGAGTATAAATATAAAATATAAGAAATATAAAGAAGTATGGGTATGTACAATTTACATTATTAGATAATTGTTATGATGAACAATTGTATATGAACAATAATAGTATTGATACTAGATATAGTATGATAATAGATATAGAATCATATTGTATATGAACAATACCTATGATAAGTGTACATGATAAGGTGATACAGGTTTAGGAAACCTCTATGAAAACAGTCATTACTATGGTATAGTGAGTAGCAGCAAGGTTCGCATAGGCAAGGACCACTAATGCTTTCTTTATAAATGAAAATGAAAAAAAAAATCGAGTTTTTTTTTAATATTTTAAGGCATTTTATTAGGGATGCAAGATATAAAAATTCTTTCCAATACTGCTAAGCAGATAATTATATTTTTCAGTAACCGAAGTTGGCCACAGTTATTTTAGTATTTTTTTATATACTATTATAGTATTTATTAATATTTGGAACTGTCTTTTATTTGATATATTTTTTGTTTAATTTTTAGCCATTTTATTATGTGCTTGTGCCATTTTAATTAGTTTGTTTTATTCAATATATAGGTTTCATTTATTTTTATTTCAGTTTTAGTAATTTTAGTAGTTATTTTATCTCAGTTAGTTGCCTAGGCAACAATTATAATTTTCAAATACGTTCAATCTAATATTTATGTTTTGATTTATTTCAGCTTTATTTCAATTTATAGAAATATTGTTAAGTGATTTAGTTTTAGTTAACAAAAACAACACTGATTTGTGCATCATAGCATTTTAATGTACAGTATGAAAAATGGATATTCCTTTTAAGATTTGCTAAAGATTACAATAAACTGTTATAAAATGAGTGTTTATAAGATTAAAGCTTTCAAAGAACTTTAAAGGCATTGTTCAGCCAAAAAATACAATTTCTGTTATTTACTCACCGTTGTGCTGTTGAAATCGGCATGGCTTTCTTACTTCTGCAGATCACAAAAGAATATATTTTGAACATTGGGTCCACTCCATACACATTCACATTCATTCAAACACATTTTTCAAAAACTCTCTTTTACATTTCACTGAAAAGGGATAGTCTTGGAGGTTTGTAATGGCAAATTGATTACAGAATTTTTATTTTGGTACTGAATGATATATTCATCCGTACATTTAATTGTGGTAATTAAAAAGTGGCTGAATTTGATCCCTTACTTCCCATGCTTCACCATTTTTGTGGAGTACATGGACTCTGTCACTTATTTTTACACAGAGGTTATGCAAACCTACTATCTGTAGACAGGCCGATTCATTCGTGATGTGATCACTAACGTTAATACCGACGCAATATCATCCTGTTCTGAAAAGCAGCTGGACCAGACAGACGGTCTGAGTTCTTATCTGATCGCTGGCTGTTTGCCGTGATCCTTCCACCTCTCACAAAGACCCTGGTTTTCCCGTTTATCTGCTCAGACACTTCTGGAATTCGAATAATCACTTCCATGGCAACCCATTACCCAGTCCCTTCTGATGGAGTAAATATTGACTCGAGCGCCTCCCGCCTCAGTGTTTCTCGCTGACCGGACGAGTCTAGGAGTCAGATCTTGACAGTGTGTGGGGTGTGTTTACATTCACAGCTCTTCAAACGAAACTAGCTTTTTGACTTCCGGTCGATATATATTGCTTAATATGTCAGGATCAACGTGAAATAATGTTTTGTTTTTGAAGGTGTCGTAATAAGGTTTATGCAGGTAGTGCACATGCAGCATTGTAAACCCTGTGTAATGATTTACTGAACTGTCAGTAACAGGGAAGCATGCATGAAGAAGAGGGGAGGTATCTAAACATGGAGCCTGAGCTATATCCTCTTGGTGAATGTGATTTCACTAAGAAGAACATGTTCCTGGATCAACATCCTTGTTGATCGTGGAACAACATTCCAATCGTCCAATCAGATCTGAGGGATAGGTGTACAGTTAGGGTTAGGGGCTTCTACGGGTTACGCTATTCTTATTCAGCTATCTTTTTCCTCTGATTTTGGGGATAAGTTATGGGTAGGGTTATGTTTAGGGCTAGGGATAGGGTCAGGGCTATATTTTTGGACAGGAATGTCATTCCAGGATCAACAAAAGATTTTGATCCAGGAGCACATCTTACTTGGCAAAATCATGGCGACCATGTATGCGTGCATTTATGAACTTGATAAAATCAATACCACATTTGTTATGCTGATATCTGGAGAAAAACTACACAGTCTTATGTTGACTAAATAATGCATTAAAAAGCGCAAACTCTAAATGCGCACCCGCACTAGTCTAATCTACAAGACTACATCACGTATGTATGCATGCACTCTGGGTGTGTGTGTGTGGGATATACTTGATAATGTCAGATCGCACATTGTTAAAACGACAACAATATTATTGCAGACGATAAATATTGCACACCCCTAACTGTATGTATGTATGTATACATACACATGTAGGTTGTCTACAAACCGTAAGGTTGGTGGTTCAATCCCTGGTTCCACCTCCAGTGTCAAGGTGTCCATGAGCAAGACACCTAACCCCCGCTGCATGGCTGACACCGCCGTCGGTGTATGAATGAGTGAGTGAATGGGTGAATGTGAGGCAATATGTATAGCGCTTTGGTGGCCATTGGGTCTGTGAAAGCGCTATATAAATGGAGTTTTTTTCTCATGTTCAGCCTCACTTATCTGTGGGATCCCTCAAGGTTCAATTATTGGACCTATGTTATTCTCTTTATATGCTTCCCCTGGGCTCAATATTTGAAACATGATGTGTCTTTTTACTGTTAAATGGATGACAGATTTATTTACAGATTTATTTGGCCACAAATCTATATAATCTCTTGTTGGCCTCACTGACCTGAAGGCTTGGATGTCTGCTAATTTTCTCAATTTGAATGACAATAAAATGGAAATTATAATGTTTGGGTAGGGGGAGGTATGAAAAACATCTACAGCAACATTCATTTCTTAAGCCCCTATGTTAAATTGAATGTAAGTTCTGGCTGTTGTCTTTGACAGTGAGTTGAATCTTGTTAAACATAAACACATACATATATGCATGTATGTTGTTGTTGTTGTTTTTTAAAGAAGTCTCTATGACCACCAAGGCTGCATTTATTTGATCAAAAAATACAGTAAAATCAGTAATATTGTGAAATATTATTGCAATTTAAAATAACTTGAATGTCTTTTAAAATGTAATTTATTCTTGTGATAGTAAAGCTGCCATTACTCTAGCCTTCAGTGTCACTTGATCCTTCAGAAATCTTTACATTAATGCATTTGGCCATTTATTCAAAAACAACTTGCATTGCATCGCATATAGATTTGCTTGGCTTTGCAAGTGCACAGCCCTATTGTACATACTTCACATGTAATGTTGCTTTACTGCGGCGGTAAGAAACATCTCCTGTACTGAAGTGGGCTATAGAGTTACCTTATGTGTTGTTATTGACGTAGCTGTAAACATGTCCTCCTCAATGAACTTATTCAGAAGACTCTGCAAACTGCTTCACAATTGCTTGTCTTGTAATTCCTACAGTCCTGTCTTGGAATTTGTGTCTGAGTTGGATTCAAGTCCCAGATGGAATGTTATCATGGCATAGTGATTACAGAACGAATGTTGATAATCTCTCTCCAGAACAAGCGTTAGGATTAGAGCTTGATTAGTATGATGTATAAAGTTGTAAAGCGTCCAACTTCCCTTCAAGTAAATACAGTGAGCATAATAATATAAAACATACCCAAACTCCAAATATCTATGTCGATTTACAGTATGTAAGGATTGTTATCAGAGCACAGTTAAAACATTTTATATTTGTGTTGGTGTGATGTTTTTAAAGTTGTATTATTTAATTGCTAAACAAAACATCATTATTATACACTACCATTTTTTTTAAGTATTGAATACTTTTGAGCAAGGATGCAGTAAATTGATTAGTAATGTATATATTTTAAAATATATAATCTGATTTATTTTTAATAATTCGTATTCTTTTGGCACTAAGATTTACAATAAAACTTTTCTGAATGAATGAACAGCTAAATGAGTCACAATTGGAGGGCAGCTGAAAACAGTTAGTAGAATCATATTTAATGCAAGTGTGTTGAGCGAAACTATTTTATTTAGTTTGGCAAATACATTGGCAATGGCATATAAAAGGTTGATCGTATGACATGGCTGTGAGACCACAGAAAACCATGACAAAACCTCAGCTGCTAAACTGGAACGTTTTTCCCCTCTCACACCTCTGCTGCTCTGCCCTAGTGTGGTTTCAGGTGCTTTTCCAGTTCGACTTTTCTCAGCGAGTGAATTAAACACTTTCATCCACATGTTTTCTCTGGCTTAGACGCTGCCGTACAACTCGTACCAAAGGAGCTTATCCTCTGGTAATGAAACGTTTGATGTTGACCATGCAAATGCAGGAATAACAAGATGGATATCATTGGCCGTCTTGCACCTGTTGGCCCGACAGTGATGGGAAAGGGGAGAAAAATACTGCTTTCGTTAAATGTTGTAAAGGTAAAATAACATCATTGTGGTGTAGAAAGTTGCAATTTAATGATTCCATTTCCTCCATTTCCAATGATTCATTATTAGGGCCCAAGCCTTGAAAAGGCGAAGGCCCTATTGTTTTCCTTAGGCAAGTTAGGAAAATTATTATTTTAATACCTTTTTGGCACTTATGGGGCCCTTAACGTGCTCGAAAACTCTTGAAACTTTGCACACGGGTCAGAACCCGCGGCCATCAGGGCCGGGCTGAAGCTAGTACCCGTGCGTGGCAGGGGGGCTCAACAGCGCCCCCTGGAACAGGGTCCGAAAACTTGGTCCATAAATCAAACACGCTTGCATGTAATAATATGAAACTCGGTACACTTATAGATCTCATCGGGGCGAACAACTTTCGTGCTCTAAGTTTTACGTCAGCCCAACAGGAAGTCGGCTATTTAGGGTTGTTTGGAAAACGCATGCAATGGCATTTAAAGTCCTCCTCCTAGAGAATTGATTGAGATGCCACGAAACTCGGTCAGCGTGAAGTCAAGACATTATGGATGAAAAATTGGCAGCGGATTTTTGATATCTCGAACGGTTTGGCCGTGGCAAGGAAGCAAAATTATGGCGAGAAACATGAAACAGGAAGTGTGTTATAACTTCTGCATACATTAACTGGTCTTGATGAAACTTCAGCAGTGTGTTCGTTGTAAGAGGCCGATCACATGGATGTGACTATTGTGAGTCAAAGTTATAGCGCCACCAACTGGCAGCAGGAAGTGTGTCACTTTCAAAATGCTTTGAAATCACCCTCTAATTTTTACCCGATTTGCTTTAAACTTTGTGTATAATGTAAACACACGGCAGATTTAGACCTGTGAAAGGATTATTGATATCTTAGATACTGTTGCTGTGGCAACAAATCAAACTTTAATATTCTTGTTTGATGCTTTTGAGACTCTTAGCATGCTTGAAATTGCATGAAACTCGACAGACACATCACATTTATTAGCCAGTAGACATGTGCAAAGTTTCAGAAACGGGCGTGGTGAGGGCTCAGTAGCGCCACCTTTAGTCAAAAATTGGGGGGGGTTAGTTTTATCTACAGTAACAAAACTCAGTACGTATATTGTACTCATCAAGCCGGATAACTTTCTAATTTACAGTCATTAGCTCGGACCAACAGAAAGTCCGATATTTTGGTTTGAATGTGGTCATTTCTTTCTGAGCCTACAACTCTGTGTCTGTGCCTGTGTGTGTGTAGGGGGTGGGGGAGTTGGAGGGGGGCTAGATTAACCATTTCACTGCTGTGTGGTTTGGCCTGCATTAAAAAAGAAAATAAATGTCTTAAGCCTTGTATTTTTAATAAATATATATATATATTTTTTTAGATAAAGTAAAGGCATATAACCAGTTTAATTGTAGTGCATTGACAATAGTTTTATATAATTAGTTTATTAATTAAATTAACTTGGTCCATAAACTTGGTCTGAAAATTTGGTCCATAAATCAAACATTCTTGCATGTAATAATATGAAACTCGGTACACTTATAGATTTCATCTGGCCAAACAACTTTCATGCTCTAAGTTTAACGACAGCTCAACAGGAAGTCGGCTATTATGGGTTGTTTGGAAAATGCATGCTTTTATTTTTGATACACTTCTCCTAGAGAATTAATCCAAACACCACGAAACTCGGTCAGCATGAAGTCAAGACATTGAGGATGCTAAATTGCGGACGGATTTTTGATATCTCGAACGGTTTGGCTGTGGCGAAAAACTTGGCGTATATATTGTTCTCATCAAGCCGAACAACTTTCTAATTTACAGTCATTAGCTCCGACCAACAGAAAGTCAGATATTGTGGCTTGAATGTGGATTCTGGGAATTTTCTCTCCCTCTCTCTCACAGAGAGAATGCACCCTGCCATTCTGTATGTATGTGTGTCTGTGTGAGGAGGGGGGAAGGGTCTCTTCGGGTGATAGTTTAAACACAAATTCATACATAGGGCCATACTGCCCTCTTGTGTCCAAAATTGTATTTATACACACTTTTATTTATTTATTACATGTATTACGCACACACACACAGTTCGATCGCGCCCGCGCATCTCTCTCTCTCACACACACACACACACAGTTCGATCGCGCCCGCGCATCTCTCTCTCTCACACACACGCACACACACAGTTTGATCGCGCCCGCGCATCTCTCTCTCACACACGCACACACACACATTCTATCGCGCCCGCGCCTCTCTCTTTCTCTCTCACATGCACACACACACACACACACACACATTTATATTGGAACGTGAGTGAAGTACAAAACCTATAATAAAGAATAGTTTAGCATCCAAATACATCACAAATGTTGAAACAGTTTGATTCTAAGGAGAGAGTTACGTGAGCCCAACACCACTTACTTTCACTTTCGCTTTACATTATTTCGGTTACTTCTTGTTTATAGTTTTTTAAAATTCTTGTTCTGTTCTGAATATCATTAAATTTAAAGGATTGCTTGTGTAATATTTTGAGTGTATCATCAAATCAGAATAATTCTCTTGGTTTAGTGATTCCCTAGTTATTTTTTTTATTTATTTTTTCATTGTTCTAATCAGGTAAGGCAAGTAATATGCTCGGTGTCTTTATATATATATATATATATATATATATATATATATATATATAATCATCTGAATTATAAATAACTTATTCCTGTATAAAATAAAAATTTCCTAATAATCCTGACCAACCAGAGCGCACTATTCCTACAACATCATCAGTGCTGAAGCGGAACTACCAGAGCCGTTCGGCAGATAGCGAGCAGATGCAGCATATGTGCTGTATCGAGGCAGGGTCAGGCCAGGGGAATACATTTGCAGCTTTTTATTAAGAATGGTCAAGACAGGCAGGGTGAACAATGGCAAACAGGGCAGAACAGAAAAGGCAGAGACAAACCAGGTTTGCCGGGCAAAGGACAAAGACCTCCAGATAAATACTGGGCTTCTGGATTTACAGATTTAAGTGTTGCAAAACATATTGACCTAAAAATTATTCTAAATTTAAATGATCTCATATATGTGGCTATTGTGGTTCACGATCATAGGCCCTGTCCCCAAATGGCACACTTCATATGAATTTTCGGTCTTGTGTACTTATTTCATGTGTCTGTTAAATCCATGAGATCGTAGGCTGTCTCATTTTTCATTTTAGGTTTCAGAAGGTTGCTCACGCATACTTTGTGGTTGATATGTGCCCTTTTCAGAGCCCACACTGATGCAAGCTCTACAGCACACTAATTTTCAACAGTCAAAGCGGGGTTACGTTTTTGCACGTCGTGCACAATAACCCTAAAGGCACCGGGGTGGCGGCTTGTTTTTATATACAGTGGTGTGAAAAAGTGTTTTCCCCCTTCCTCATTTCCTGTTCCTTTGCATGTTTGTCACACTTAAGTGTTTCGGAACATTAAACCAATTTAAACAATAGTCAAGGACACAAGTAAACACAAAATGCAATTTGTAAATGAAGGTGTTTATTATTAAAGGTGAAAAAAATCCAAACCATCATGGCCCTGTGTGAAAAAGTGATTGCCTCCCTTGTTAAAACATACTATAACTGTGGTTGTCCACACCTGAGTTCAATTTCTATAGCCACGCCCAGGCCTGATTATTGCCACACCTGTTCACAATCAAGGCATCACCTAAATAAGAGCTGCTTGACACAGTAAGGTCCACTAGAAGATCCTTAAAAGCTACACATCATGCCGAGACACAAAGAAATTCAGGAACAATTGAGAAAGAAAGTAATTGAGATCTATCAGTCTGGAAAGGGTTATAAAGCCATTTCCAAAGCTTTGGGAATCCAGCGAACCACAGTGAGAGCTATTATCTACAAATGGCGAAGACATGGAACAGTGGTGAACCTTCCCAGGAGTGGCCGGCCGCCCAAAATTACCCCAAGAGCGCAACGACGACTCATCCAAGAAGTCACAAAAGACCCCACAACAACGTCCAAAGAACTGCAGGCCTCACTTGCCTCAGTTAAGGTCAGCGTTCATGCCTCCACCATCAGGAAAAGACTGGGCAAAAATGGCCTGCATGGCAGAGTTCCAAGGAGAAAAACCACTGCTGAGCAAAAAGAACATCAAAGCTCGTCTCAATTTCTCCACAACACATCTTGATGATCCCCAAGACTTTTGGGACAACATTCTGTGGACCGATGAGACAAAAGTGGAACTCTTTGGAAGGTGTGTGTCCAAGTATATCTGGCGTAGAAGGAACACTGCATTTCATAAAAAGAACATTATACCAACAGTAAAATATGGTGGTGGTAGTGTGATGGTCTGGGGCTGTTTTGCTGCTTCAGGACCTGGAAGACTTGCTGTGATAAAAGGAACTATGAATTCTGCTGTCTACCAAGAGATCCTTAAGGAGAATGTCCGACCATCTGTTCGTGTACTCAAGCTGAGTACTTGGGTTCTGCAGCAGGACAATGATCCTAAACACACCAGCAAGTCCACCACCGAATGGCTGAAGAAAAACAAAATGAAGACTTTGGAGTGGCCTAGCCAAAGTCCTGACCTGAATCCTATTGAGATGTTGTGGTATGACCTTAAAAAGGCCGTTCATGCTCAAACCCTCTAATGTAACTGAATTAGGACAATTCTGCAAAGATGAGTGGGCCAAAATTCCTCCAGGACGCTGTAAAAGCCTCATTGCACGTTATCGCGAACGCTTGGTTGCAGTTGTTGCTGCTAAGGGTGGCCCAACCAGTTATTAGGTTTAGGGGGCAATCACTTTTTCACACAGGGCCATGATGGTTTGGATTTTTTTTCACCTTTAATATTAAACACCTTCATTTACAAATTGCATTTTGTGTTTACTTGTGTTGTCCTTGACTATTGTTTAAATTGGTTTGATGTTCCAAAACACTTAAGTGTGACAAACATGCAAAGGAACAGGAAATGAGGAAGGGGGCAAACACTTTTTCACACCACTGTATATATATAGCTGCGAGCAGCGATGAAGTGCCAAAGCTGGCGGCACCGCCACCCCGGTGCCTTTAGGTAAAGGCACCGGGGGTTGCGGTGCCACCGGCTTGGGCCCGCAATCGCTGCTCGCAGCTATATTTCACTATTCCATTGCTACTAAGTTTAGGATTTCAAATGATTTTCTCTTTTTTTTTTTTTTAAGTGCCCCTATTATGCTATTTTAAAGGTTCCTAATGTTGTTTTGGAGTCTCCTACAACAGGTTGGCATGCATCCACAGTCAAAAACCACACTTTCTTATAATATACATTGCACATCACCTTATTTCTCAAAGAGTCTGAAAACGATTTGTTTGAAGATTCAGTCTCTCTAAACCCCTCCTTTCCAAGAGCTTCCTTTGCTATGATTGGTCAGATGGCTCAGTCTGTTGTGATTGGTCGACCGCTTACAGGTCGTGTCGGAAACAAAACGCCCATTACCATATCTGAACTTCAGATCCAGATCTTCCTCAGCACTTGATACACAGTGATATTAGCAGTAAAGATGACGTCGGTTTTACCGTATTAATTTGAATGCGAGTGGCTTTGCAGTGCTGAAAACAACGCTTTCTCGACATGTCGACACACAAACTAATATCTTCCAGAAAGAAATTACTGACGACTCGTTTCGGCAGTTCAGAATTGATTCTTTCTTTTCTTCTGCGACATTTTCCTAATATAAGTCGTTTGATTCTCGCTTGGTATGAGTGCTGGGGCTGGAGATAGGAACAAGACTATTTAACTATGTGAACACTCTTTTACTAAAATCATTCAAAATTGTTTTCGGTAATTGAAATGAAAGATAAAATAGAAATATTAGATGGAAAAATAAACTAAAAAAGTTGGAATAAAACAAGTTTCATTAGAGGTACTAAAACTGAAATAAAAATAAAGCTAAATAGAAATATGAAAAAAGAAAAACAGCAAAATTAATAAAACTGAAAACGATTAAAAAAAAGCTAGTTCAAAATATTAATAATTGCAATAATAGTGTTTTAAAAATACTAAAATAACACCGGTAGGTAACAATGCAGCGTTGTGCTTCGCTCCATAGCATAATTGCATTGGAGAACCATGTGAAAGTCACTTTGGATAAAAGCCTTTGACTAGCCATTATGATTTGCATACACACTAGTTTACACTATAAATGAAATAGCATTATGATGCTCAATAAATATTTAAACTATTTTGTTATTTTAGCCTGATTAATTGACGGATTAACGGGTCAAGCAAAAAAAAAAAGGTTATCTGATGAAAGAAAGGGGAATAAGATCTCATGAAAAAGATGTGTCAACAGAAAAACTGAGTAGTGATTCCTGTTTTGCTCAAACCCCTGTGAAGTATGTGGGATCCATGATCCTCTGGCTTTCCTCCTGCATAATTAAGCGAATCTGAAAGCTTTCATCACGGGTTGGACTCTTCCTCGCTCGCTGTCTGCAGGTGTTTTCCTCATCCTCGGGGGGGCCGGGCGAGAACATTCACACGCTAGCTGACAGCTAATCCAGTCTGAATGATGGGAATGTTTGTGACTTTTCATGTTTCTGCTGGGGTTTTGGAGTATTTTGATGCTTGAATGTAATTTAGCAGTGCTTTTGGTTCTGGTTTGTCAGAAAAGAGGAATTATCGCTGGCTGCATAGCAACAGACAAGTGAATAGTTGCAGTATCACACACTCCAGATTGCAAGGCTTGATGGGTTGAGAACAATGGACGCTTTTGTTTTATCCAACTGAAGGAGCCCCAGCTGAGCTATATTTCACATCACTGAAAAATAATGGGTAACCGTAATCAGGAAGATAAAATATATAGGTGTGTGTGTGTGTGTGTGTGTGTGTGTGTGTGTGTGTGTGTGTGTGTGTGTGTATGTGTGTGTGTGTGTCTACTTAACTATATTTTGGGGACAAATATGTACCCAAGTGACCAAAATCCTCCTTCATTTGTAAATCTGGTATAAAAAATAAATAAATTAATGTTTTTTTTTTTATGTTAAAATGCAGAAAATTCTGTGTGATGGGTAGGTTAAGGGATAGGGTTGGTGTAAAGTGATAGAATATTGTGTGTGTGTGAGAGTGTGAGAGAGGCACACGTCCAGGCATGTATACTTATTTTATATGCCTGAATCTGCTACTCCAGTCATGTCTCTGTAACTTGTGTTTGTGGTTGTGCATAACTGCACAGCATGTACGTGTACTAGCTAGCTTCGATTGAAATGGGCCAGGCTAAGCACCCCAGCTGATCTTCGGTGCACAGACGAGTCCGGAGGGGGAATATCGACCCTCCACCCCCACATACTGACCCCTCCGCTATAGCTGTACTCCTCTCTGAGCCATCTGTCTCTCACACCGCTCAAGAATCAATCCTCTGCCTTGCCGTAGAAATCAGAGCCTGTCTCCGTAACGCTGAGGGGGATGGGGCGTCTCCGGTTCATCCGATCCGTCGGAATCTCCTCAGCTGTTAGATAACAGCCTCTCACCCCGTTTACACATGTGACATGAGGAGCCCCTCATGATTTAGCTTTTGTTCCCATGTTAGGGGGTATTTTTAGGGCATGTTTTGTATTTGTACACCCACAAAAATCTAGAGATACCAACACTTGGGTATGACAATTTAATTTAAGTGCGGTTAATCATTTAAAAAATCTATGATTTTTGTAATATATACGTAAAACAATATTTGTGTCTGTGTGTAGATCAATAAACAGACAGACATACAGATATGTACTATGCCCTTAATAATTTAGCCTACATTTCGTCTCGTACTGTAAGAGATTTAATCCGGTGCTTATTTGAGGGTGAACCTACATTTACATTTACATTTATGCACTTGGCAGACGCTTTCATCCAAAGCATTTCAAGATACACATTTACATTCTTATCAGTACTTGCCTTGGCGTTGCAAGCGCTGACGCTTCACTGTTTGAGCTGCAGGAAAGCTGCATACAACTTTTTTATAAAATGTCAAGGTGTTTTTTTTTCCTTTTTTTTTTTTTTTTTTTTTTTTCATTTTAGTCGATAGACCACCATAGTTAAGTTAACCAATTAAAGCACCAAAACCGAATGCAATCCTGTCACCAGCTAACCAATTTATTTGAGATGTGGTTTAGTGTGCCTGAGGCGAAGTTAAATGTACGTGTGTTTTTATCCAGTCCTTTAATTGGTGCGCCACAGAAATCTAACATCCTGTCCTGGGCGCAGTGGGATAGAAATCAGGTCCTAATTTGTGTTTGGATTAAATTGGATGATTCCCTGGTCTAATCTCAGATTTTCCAGTGCTTGAGATATGTTTGAGGCTTAAGCAATATCCAGGAGAAAGCATGTCCGCTCATCTTTCAAATATGGAGAGATTTATCAAAAATGTTGATGCTGAATTTTGTATTTAATGATGTTGCTGAGTCAAACATGAATGAATGAGGCACTTTACTATGTACTACTGTACACCCGAAGTGCAAGTGAAATTAAAAGAGATATATTATACATTTATAAAATGAATTAAAAGAGTAAAAAGATGATACATAGATAAACTTCTCATCTGGCAAAACACCAGTGTATCATATTTTTCACAACTCCCAGTTTTACTGGCGATCACACTGTGTCTGTGGTGTTCTTTTGGCACGCCTAAGAAATCTATTGGACGTCTGTGATGTACCCGATTTTCCCCTAAAATTGGACAGGAGAAGCTCTAGGACTGACTCACGGGGTAACCTCAGGTTCACTGCGCCATCAGTCCGCACCCCAAAACGTAGGGTTTTATGTCTTAAGTGAGCATAAACTATTGGGAAAGTAATCAAATGATTGTAAGTATATTTGGTCTTTAAGTGACAGCACCCTAATAAACCTGCTGCTGTCTGTGTCATTTAATGTTAGTCAAACAGCAAAAGAGAACGAGAGAATCATTCAATGCTCTTCACTGAATAACTTCAGTAACTTTAATAAGAAACCATGTATATTTAATTTACACAGTGAAGACTTTTTTACATTTGATTACTTTATTCAATTTCTTTATAGAGTAGCCAATTATTATTAGTGGCCTAAATTGTTTATTTAATTTGTATCTTTTTTCTATTGTATTTGTCCTATTGATAGTAATTGTATTTTTATGGTATTACTGACTGTTTCAACTCACTGTTGTTGGTTGACAGTTAAACTGCCAATTATTCCAATTAATACACTTCCATTACCAATATTGCTTTGTTTTTGAATAATATTGATGCCTTATAACTTTTCTAAGCATTCAGGCTAATAGTTGGGCTTTCCCCCCACTTGGACCAGTAAGTAACCACCTAGAACACCCTTTAAAGCAATGCCTTGCCATTCACTAATCGTTTTTCAGAAAACGTACAAAATATACTTTTATTAACCTTTCTATGATTTTTAAAGCAGAATCAGTTTTGTTGTTGTGGGGTTTTATTGTTCAAATAGCCCTTTCAATTCTACATTTGTTCCTTTGACTTTATCCGTCAGCTAGACCTCATAAGCCATTGACACAACACTGAATGAACGTCCTGTTCCCAGTTGTTGTTTGCCATAGATCAATGATGCTTTACATAATGCCACAATCCTCCTCCTGATGATCATTCGTCACATTCTGAACCTCAATAAGGTTGTTCCCGGACACGACTGTGGCCTTGGGCATGCAGGCCGCATTAACCAGAGCCAAACATTCACACCTCGTGTGGGAAATTAGATTTGCCGTTATCTGTGATGACTGGGCCTTTGCTTATAAAGACAGTTTGTGTTGTGTCTGGACATTAGTGAGGCATGAGCTGCTCTTTGATTAGCCAGAGTTCACCCTGATTCATCTCGTTGTGGTTTAGTGTTATCAAACGTGTCAGTAAATTCATCCTGCTACTTACAGTTAGAGCTCCATTAATTGGACATTAACAAGACGTCCTTGTTGCAGGATGCTAGTTTTCCCTTGGCACTGAATGGAATACACAGGGACAGTAGCACCCATAAATGAAACCTTTATGTAATCTGGAGCCCATATGGTTGAGGACATAGCTTACTAATAAGCTGTTGTTTCTCTCTCTTTCAGTTTCTTAAACAACTTTTCACAGGGACTCAAAACAATCATGCATTACAGCAATTTTCTAACACAGATTGCATTTTTGGCAGGAATAGGGCCTAGCTGCTTTATAAGAGAGGATTTATGTAAATCAATACTATCAGATATGCCGTATGTATGCCGGTTTATTCTTGACAAGAACAAATAATTGAATGAAATCTCTATGAATAACACTTAAAATGTTATTATAATTTGGCTGAATATTTTTTTCTATTGTTTTCTCTCTTTTTATTTTTGTTGCTTTTCCTTTTATTTGTATATTTTTGCTTTTTTTGTACTTTTTATCTGTTGGGGTTTGTTTTAGGTTGTTTTCCCCTTTTTTCTTTTTGTTTCTTTTTTATTTAGTTGTTTTTTTTCTTATTTTTTTTTTCTTTTGTTTTGTTTTTAGTTTTTGTTTAGTTTCTTAGTTTTGTTTTTGTTTCGGTAGTTCTTTTAGTCTTTTTCTTTTGTTCTTATGTTATGTTGTTTTGCTTTTCTTTTGTTTTGTAATTTCAGTCTGTAATCTGTTTTTCTTTTTGCTCTGATTTGATGCTGAATAATTCATTCCAATGCTTTTTTTCCCCAAGAAAAAGCTGCAGGTTTGCATGAGACTTTATTTGTGAATACTGTATACAATATTTTATGTCATTTAAGTTGCATTAGAATCGATGTGGACAGGCCTTCTGTCATGAAAAAATAACATGAATTTCCTATAGTTTCAAGGTCAGTGCGGGTCTTTAATGGTATAGAGCGCTTGTCTGCACACTCTCCTCATAACTCCAGTCTTGTGACTGTACGGTTCATTGCACTGCCAGTGAACCTGAAGAGCGCAGGTCTCTAGTGAAGCTCCTCTGCGACCGCTCCGCTCCTGCAGGGCTCCGGGGCCCTCGGCCGCTCCCTGACCCCTCATTCACACTGCTCTGCTGAGATTAGTTCCCCTCCACCGGGCCTGTAACAGCTCCTCTAAGAGATCCTTTGCCATGAGCTGCCAGTCCTCCGGGCTTTCTAGGAAAAGAGACTTTCGTTGTGGAGAATTTATCATCCCGTGGGCAAGCGGGGGCTTGTTCTGCACGGGTGAGGAGCGTTTACAGAGCGCTAAGGACTGGAAAGAAGTGTGTGCTGAGTGAGGTTTGTGTGGGTGGATGGGAAATCGTCTCTGTCTGTCCCTCAAAGAATGTGTGTGTGTGTCTGTGCTGGCAGACAGACAGTATGACATGTGGAAGAATGTGTGTGTGTTGGGGGGTCCGGGAGGATCGTATTGCAGCGGCTGTCACTGGTATGTGAGAGGAAACAGCTGAGCGCTCCTGTACTCGGCTAAAGTGAGGTTAAAGTGCACTAAACACAACCTCAGGCTTCTGTGGGGCGCACAAACTGGGGCCACTCGGTTTCTGTAATGTTTCACTTTGATCAAATATGTCTGTGATAAAATTACATTCACATGCATACATTTTTTTTTTAACTTTCTTTTAGGAATCTCTGACTTTTTATTAGTGCTGCTTGCTTAAGCAGAACCCCTAACGGCAAGTATAGAAGTGCATTTTGCAACCCATTTTTAATATACATTCCTGGTGTTATTGAGACCCATCAGGGCATGTTATTGCATTAACAATTAGTCTTCGTAATATTTAATCAAAATCTGATCGCTGAAACATCTCCATTTTCAAGGTCCAATCACCAATTTGTGAACCAAACCACCCGTTTTTTTCTAATTGATTCTTATTTCTACTAAAAACACATTTTAAAACTATCCAGAGCACCTTAGCATCATGGCAGTGAGTTTTGCATGCTCAGCAAACACATTTTTTTAAGAAAATGTAAAAATTTTGTTCATTAAAATGACCTGAATTCCAATATACGGTTGAAGAGTTCAGTAATCAGATTATGGTTTAACACAAATTATCTTTCTAGATAAAGATATTTTAGCGCACCAGTATCACTGTTTATTTGTGTTACTTAAGGAATAACAGAATATTGCTTGCATGCATAGTTGGTTAATAATTCATGGTTCATACATAAATCATGAAAACAGGCTGGTCTCTAGCGACAGCGCTGTGAAAAGAGGGGGTCAAATATTCGTTTGAAGTGTTTTAATGTTACAAATTAAGTAAAAGGTATTTTTCTGAACAACATATATATATATATATATATATATATATATATATATATATATATATATATATATATATATATATATATATATATATATATATATATATATATAAACATGTCAAAAGTCCAACATGAAACCCTGCAATTCATGAATGTAATAGTGGGTTACAGGCAGTGTGGGCTGGTGGTTAAAAATCTAGACTGGTAGCTGTAGGTTCAGATACTGGAGAAAAAAAAAAAAAAAGATTCATGAACCTGAACATTTTTAATTGAGTAAGTAGGTACAGTATATCTCCAGGTTTCCCCAGTAAAAGTATGTGTAGTACCTACAATCCTGGCTGTGCTAATATATGAATTTATATTATCAGGATTTGTAAATATTTTTTTTTTGACATATAACTATATTTTCGGTTTTACATTTATATATATTCAGGCTTATAAGTCTGAATATATATATAGATACAAGACTAAAATCTATAGAGAAAATATATATATATATATATATATATATATATATATATATATATATATATATATATATATATATATATTGTGTAGATACAGTATATATTATATTTAATGTATATTTGTACATGTATGTAAATCATGACCATATAAATGTAAATCCAAATATGTAGTTCTAACTATATATTTGGATTTACATACATTTATATATTCAAATTTGTATATATACAGACTTCTGAATATATATTCAAACTTGTATTTATAAATTCGGACTTAGTTATATATTCTGTCTTATAACTATATATTTTGATTTTATGTTTTATGCATGGCCCTTACTAGGTAATTGTAATGGTGTCCTGGTTTTAATTTGTATATATATATATATATATATATATATATATATATATATATATATATATAAATTGTATAGTGTATAAATATTGTATATAAATTGTGTGTATGTGTATATATAAATATACAATTTAATTTCTATTTTGATTTTTTTTTTTTTTTTTTTTTTTTACTAATTTAAATTACTCTAGAATTAAGTGTATAGCAAGGTGTTTGGGGTAAAATCATGATCTGAAAGATCTGTGTGTTTTCAGGCCTAGGCCATGGGCGGAGCCAAGAGTAAACCCAAAGAGATCAGCCAGCGCTCCCGGAGTCTGGACGACGGCACCGGAGGACAGCACTCTAGTCCCAACCCGTCATCCTTCACCCCCAACCGAAGTCCTCCGGTGGACGGTAGCAGACGCGGCACCCAGCCCATGATCAACGCAGAGCAGGCGCTGTTTGGAGGAGTGATCTCCACGACCATCACATCTCCTAACAGGGGCGGCATGCTAGCGGGTAACACACCTCTGTCTGATCGGTGATGCAATGTGTCATCATTACGGTTCTGCTTTTGGTGACTTTCAGTATTAAAGTGTTAAAGGAAATGGGCAAAGAAGTCTGAGGGTGAATTGACTAAACGGTTGCACTACTTTGGTGCAGGAAAAACATGCATCTTATTCACAATCGTGCTTTTCATCATGCCTATTGTCTATGTAAATAAGGCTCATGTATACAGTTATAGCTGGCGCAATCAATTTTTAATGAATTAAGATTCAAATTCATCAAAAATAATTATAAGTTCAAATCTCCTTAATGACAGTCACAGTTTTCCTGTAAGGCCACATGGACAGTCGGATGCATACTCAAATATACAAATATAGCAAGGGATTTTCCTAACACCCAATCTCTGCTCTGATTGGCTGGCGAGTCTCTTAAAGTCAAGAAGAGAAGGTTTTGTCGGTCCACGTGGAAACGTGATACAATGAGCAATGTCTGCAAAAAACTACTTGAATGGATTTCCTGCAGTTTGTTCATTTAAATAAGTAGTACTTTTTCCTTTTGGATGGATTTAAGTTTTGGCTACAAAGTTTGTGAACATTGTGCATCTTTCACAGTATTAATCTAAATTATTCCGTATTTTCTGTACAATAGTGGTATTGCACGAATTGCAATGGATGCAGATGAAATGATAATACAAGCTTTTGCTTTTGCAAAACATTGGGTTGAGCCTTCGTCCTCCATTGAAAAGAGTCATGTGATCATGTTTGGCGTCATTCGCCACCATCGCTTTTTCAGACGTACGACTCGCATTGACGGAAATATCCGATCTGTCCGCTTACAAATGTGCAATGCATGATTCATATCAGATTCCTTTCCACATACGCATGAGACCTGAAACCTATCTGAGAATATCGGGAATTCATGTGCTTTTTTACTGATTACACATTCGTGGGTCATATCAGATTTGTGCCACATGGGAGAAAAAATTGGATTTAGGTCACTTAAATGCAAATAAATAGTCACCACAGTCTTTATGCTGATAGTCACAAGTCTGACTCTGCAAGTCTAGACTATTTTTGGATGCCCATTTCCATTGGCAACGCAACATGGCATTATTTGCTCATATTAATGAAATTTCCCTGCTGAAGTTTTTTTATTTTATTTGACTGCATCAAGATAACAGTCTATGTTTGTCTCTTGTATTTTTCCATAGGCGGCGTGACCACGTTTGTGGCTTTGTATGACTACGAGTCACGAACCGCCTCCGATTTGTCATTCAGGAAAGGAGAACGACTCCAGATTGTCAATAACACGTAAGAGGGAAACGCACAAACATACTCGCGCAAAAATAACAGGGCTCCCGGGGGTGATAGACACACCCACTGAGGCAGACATCCACACACACACACACACACACGCACATGTCTCTCATCTGTCTGGGCTCTGCCTGTTCTGGCTGCCGAACCCCCCCAGCACATGTAGCCCCCCTCCTCTTCCTCTTCGGTAACCATAGGAACTGGCTCCCTCTGAAGGCGCTGTATTTGTGGGAGATGACGGCTTTTTGTTCTCTGGATTCCTTTTTTGGTCTTCCTGTTCACAAGAAAAGCTCAGCTGCACGTCTTTACCTCCACTTCCCCTCCCGGACCAAAGGGAGCATTTTCCTTCCTTTCTACACCTGCGGTTCACTTCCTTATTTCAGTGTACAGCGCTACCGTTAAGAGAAGAAAGAAGAAAAAAAAACACTCTCAGTAACATCCTCTGCTTTCAGCACAAAGCGGACCTGGTGATTTTTTTCTTTTTGTGTCAGGCCGAACAGTGTAGTATATGAATCCTTGGGTGAATCCTTCAAAACAGACCTTGTCCGGTCATATTTAAACCCTGAATCAATAAAATAATTTATTTTTTATAAATTGCATAATAAGACTCACAGATTTTCTGTTTGAATCATTCTGATAAATCAGTCACTGAATTAATCGGATGCAAATTAGCATATGATTCACTTAATGAACCGGGGTAATCACTTTCAGTCATATCAGACTCAATGATACATTTTATGTGTTCTTAAGGTTTGTGAAACTTAAATCAGCATCATGTAGTTTTTACAATCATTTGAAATAAAAAAAATTAATCAGTTTTTTAAACATTAAGGGTGTGTTCACACTTGGCAGGTTTGGTTCGATTAAAGTGA
The DNA here is from genome assembly GCA_030578275.1 of Meda fulgida. Classification (NCBI taxonomy): domain Eukaryota; kingdom Metazoa; phylum Chordata; class Actinopteri; order Cypriniformes; family Leuciscidae; genus Meda; species Meda fulgida. The sequence goes on from CM060638.1 coordinate 25,316,932, forward strand.
ACTCTGGAGCGATTGCTCTGTTAGTGCGGTTTATTTAAATAAGTGTGAACGCTGTCATCTGAACCCTGGTGTGACCCAAACAGACTGAAAAGATGGGTCTCAGTCCACTTCCAAACAAACTCTGGGTGCTGTTCAACTGAAATATGAACGCAACACTGACCAAAGACAACTAAACGAACCAAAAACAGGACATGATGTCATAAGACCCAGAATTCACAATTTTTTTTTCACCACAAATATGTCATTAAAGCCGTTTTTATTTTTGTATCTCTAGGTTCAGTGTTAAAAATGACAGTGTGAAAAGCAAACCAGGACTAAATGTATTGTTTTCTTTCCAAAAGAACCATGAGAACCGAACTACAAATGTGTGAACACACCCTACAACAGTTTACCAAAATAGTGTTGTAGTTAAGACCAATTATGTGGAGTTTGAACAGACACCTAGGCATGAGATGAGATTCACCCTTTAAACCGTAACCAATCCCCACAGCTGCCCATTGCTCATCCCAGAAGCCACTGATAATAGAGTAATCTAAGCTTTTAACCAAATCTCTAAACTGCTCCGACTTATGCTGGGACCTTCAGAGTCCTGTGTCAGTACACATTTTGAGATAATCAAATGCACATTACAGTAATTGTTTTCCATATTTTTAGTACTTCACAGACAAGTTGGATAAAAGCTTTGTTTTCAGTGCGTCATTGCTGCGATTTTACCTATGTGGGATGTTTGTAGCTTCTGCTGTTTGCTTTTAATGTCCAAACACTTCACGTCTCCTCTGTGTTTTTCCTCTACACGCTCTCAATCGTTTATGTAGAAGAAAGTTGAACCCCAGGTTGGTAAAGTTGCTCTTGCTTTCAGCTTTCAATGTCCATTTTCTATGCGTGTGTTTGTGTATGTGTGTCATTTCACCATTTGCTTGTCCACCTGAGATTTGTCCTGACTTTCTAGAGATTGTGGAAGTGGTCCATAAATAGTTTCACATCTCCTCATAACTGGCTCACTCACAACCTTTTTACATTTGTCCTTCACATTGACTTTGTGGTTTGTCTTTTAGTGTATTGTCGATGTTTCCTTTACATTTTTTTAGGCTGCATGCCGCATTGCTAGATAAGGTCATTTCATCCCAAATCATTGAATGATGAAAATATGTCAAATATACAATTTTCTATCCTGTGTTGACGTATTTCCTGTTTAAACAGGAAGTTGTCACGGGAACATCTACAGTACATGTTTTTTAAAATAGGAAAATATAAACTAAATGTAAAGTCGAACAGACTTGCACTAAAACCCACTAAATTTTGATTTCATGGGGTCATTAAATGAATGAACCTAAAAGCAATAATGTTAAGATAACATTAGCATTTAGCTAAATTAACAGTAAAAATTTAGACTACTGGCTACGTTTTCAGTTTAGCTAACTTGTTAGTTTTGATTCTCATTCCCGAGATCATTTTATTGGACAGAAATCTGTATACGGCCCTCAAATTAAAAGAGTAAATGTGCATAGTGTGGCTTAATGCATTTTTTTTTTACTTTTTTTTTTAAGTGTATATATGCTATGCTAAGAGTACGTTAACATAAATGGCCTCAAAGCCAACAGACTTTGTCACAGTTTGATTTCATGTGGTCATTAATATCTTTTAAAACAATAATGTTAAGATAGCAGTAGCATTTAGCTAAATTAACAAAGCCAATAGCCTTTAGTTTAACTAACTTAATAGTTCTCATTCTTATTCCATGGATGATTTTATTGGACAATCATTTGTAATTGGCCCTGTGAATTGAAAGACTTAATTTGCATGTGTGCTAAAAGCTTTTTTCTTGAATATATGCTATTCTAAGAGTACGCTAGCATAGAAATGGCTTCAAAGCTAACAGACTTCGACTAAAATGCACTAAAATTGACATTTTTATTTAATGTGGTCGTTAAATTAATATCATTAAAAACAATAATGTTAAGATAGCAGTAGCATTTAGATAAAATAAAAGTAAAAATCTAAACTAAAGGCTATTGGCTATTTTTGACTAACTTGCTTGTTCTAATTCTCACTCTATAAATTATTTTATTGGTCATTTTAATAGAAAGCCATGCAAAAGCGAAAGATTTCTGCACGGAGATTTCAAATATGTTTGTATGTCTACACTATTGAGAATATTCAATGGATGTTTTTTGCATGGGACATTTCGCCAATGTGACCAGACTTTAAGAATTGGGACGCGGCCTTCGCGTTAGCCATCAGCGTTTTCCACTTAAATTATTGTCTTAAATGTACAGTAGCCTCGTCCAGTTTATTCTTCTCATAAACCCTGCTTATCAGAATCACTGTTTTATGCCCTTTTGTACATCTGAATTTTGAATGGTACCCTGCGTATGAATACTATATTTGCATTCTATGAATATGAATATGTGTCCATCTGTGTATACATGTCATTGTTTTCACTGGTGCGGTTATGTTTTAATTATGTTTAACGACAGCAAGCAGTAGCTCAGAGACCTGGAGAGGTTTTGTGTCGGGTCAGCATGTCTTGGTGATGGATAAAGTCTTATTACTTTAGCTTAGGGAGTGAGTCACAGTCTAACACCCCACTGCTCACACTAAAACACACCATCTATTATTAAAAACCCATCAAGACTCTAAGACAACTCAGACATATGACTCTTTTTTTTTTAATAAATCTACTAGTTTTGTAGTAAATAATTCATCCAAAAATGAAAAAAGTCAGTCATTCCAATCCCATATGATTTTCTTTCTTTATAGGAATCGATAGGAGATTTTTTCATGAATGTTTGCACTGCTCTTTTACGCATGATGAAAGCATATTGTGCCAATATATGCCCCATATATAACTGTCCCTTTAAATGGAAGTTTCATTTATATATAATTTGGCGCAGAGAGTCAATGTCTTTAGAAGAGCTTCGTCTGGATTCTAATACCTCGTTTCAGGGATGATAAAGCAGGAATAATACCACAGATTTAATCTCAGGGTGTGTGTTTTGGGCAGGTAAAAAAAATCATGAATGTGTAACCAGATATGCACCAAATATGTGAGTCAAACTGCAGGTGTATTATGCATGTGTGTGTTTTTCTGCTGTCTTAGGGAGGGTGACTGGTGGCTGGCTCGTTCGCTGACGACAGGAGAGAGTGGATACATTCCCAGCAATTATGTGGCACCGTCTGATTCCATCCAGGCTGAAGAGTAAATCCTCTTCCTCCTCCTCCTCCTCCTCCTCCTCTTTCTCTTCTTTGCTGTTCTCCTCCCTGTGCCTCCTCTGTTTATTTCCCCTCAATGTGATGTCAGGAAAGGATTCTGGTTCCTTATTAAACAAAACAATAGTTGGACAAATCAGTTTAATTTCGGTTTATAATCAATTTATTTAGGGCTTTAGATGGTTTCAAAGCAGCTTCACAGCGATGAATAGGAAAATAACAGAATCAGTTGCACATAGTCGACTTTAATGCTCTGCCATGACGTTTTAAGCTTGATGTCAACTAGTCGCTGGTCATGGCCTACAGAAAATAAAATAATGGAAAATGGAAAATAAATATTTGAATTCCACTTTTACGCTCTGTTTTCAACAGTTAAAATGGCAAATAAATGCTTACTCGGAGAGCGCTCCACAAGATATGTTTGATTACACCAAATGGTAGGCTCAAAATTGATCGGATGAATGCACTTATTGGAAAAACTGCTTATTGTAGACGTAAGTAAAAGTAATTCGCTGCTGCATTGTAAAGCACACACATACAGTAGCTCGCAGATTCAGTTGCGCGGAAATGTATTGTCAACACTGTTCTGTGATTTATCAATAAAATAACTTAGAAACTGAAAAGTTCTAGCATATATCTAGACGCTGCCAGGTAGTATTAATTCACACGCAATCGCTCTCTCACTAATGCATTCATATAAATGTAATCTTTACTGTGCTACTTTATCCGTATCTGATTAAGAACGAGCAGAAATCTGTGACAATAATGACCCAAAAACAAAAGAACGATTAAAAATAAGCTGTTATGTAGGAGCACTGTGTCAAATGCCATAGCTGTGCACAAGGAAACCCGCGTTCGGGTCTCGGCTCAAGGTTCAGGCTTATTGGTCCATTATTGACATCATCACACAGCGATTAGTCAATGTCGACTCGACTTTAATCACAAAAATGTCGACAAAAAAAAAATCTGAAGTCGTTCAATTTGTCAGCTCAAGTCAGTTCAATGTTGATTGAATTCAGTGTTAATAAAGCAGAATTCAGTTTTAAAGCAGCTCTACATGTGAGTGAATCACGTTAACTTTCTAACCTCCCCGACTGATTCAGTGATTGATCTATGAATCCTTGATCTGATTCATTAAAAAGAAGCAGCTCATGGGAGTAATTTGTTCCTCGTTGGAAACAATCTGACTCAACAGAAAGATTTGTTTATGAATCATCACTTAGCAAACACTGAGTATTTTAGTACAGAAATATTTCAGTTCCAGTGGGTTTTTTTTTTACTTGTAGCTCAACCTTTGTGATGTTACCAACAAACTGATTCACACTTGCCCCTCTCTCTCCTTCCGGTCTGACCTTTGAGTCCTTCATTTTTCCCTTCATGGTTGCTCTCTTGTCCTCCATCATTATGAGTCTCTCCACCATCTCATCAGTTAGAAAGAAAAAAACTCATGCCCAAAAGACCTTTTCCCTCTTGAACGAGTAAAAGTCGTCAACGTGTGCCCCTTGCAGCTCATCTATTGTCTGTCCTGTTCATATGTAACTCGTAATATTCCCTGAGACACACACACACATGCGCGCATGCGCTGTTGCTCTGTCGACTGGCGCATTAAACAAATACACACAGGCACTCCTTTGAAAACCTATAATGACTCATTTTTCCACCCTTGCCTTGCCAGTCATCTCAGATTGACTCTGGAGAAAAGGTAAGACTGAGAGAGAGCCTGCCATGAGCGGCGAACAACAAACCTAGCTGATTTATAGACATTAAATGTCACTGGGTCAGTCATGAATCCCAAACACCATTATTTTATTGTTGCTGGAACCAGGAATGGGAATCAATGTTCAATATTCCATGCAGTACAATTCAGATGAGAACTATTATAATTTTAGGCCCAAAACGTACTCTACAAAAAAGTTCACGTAAATGATTTCAGAACAGTGTTGCCATGATTAAGCGTACACTACCGTTCAAAAGTTTAGGGTAATTTCTTTTTCTTTTTTTTTTAAAAGAAATTAATACTTTTATTCAGCAAGGCTGCTTTAAATTGATCAAAAGTGACAGTAAAGACATGTAATGTTAGAAATTATTTCCATTTCAAATATATGCTTTTTTTTTTTTACTTTGTATTCATCTAAGTATACTGAAATGTACGACTGTTTCCAAAAAATATGAAGCAGCACAACTGGTTTCAATAAAGATGATAAGAAATATTTCTTGAGCAGCAAATGATCCTATTAGAATGATTTCTGATGGATCATGTGACACTGAAGACTGGAGTAATGATGCTGAAAGTTTTTCAGTTTTGCATCACAGAAATACATTTTTTAAATATATTCAAATCAAAACAGCTATTTAAAATCGTAAAAATATTTTTTACAATATTACTGTTTTTACTGTATAAATAAATGCAGCCTTGTTGAGCGTAAGATACTTTTTTCAAAACCATTTTTTCCAAACTTTTGAATGGTAGTAGTTTACATAAATGCACAATAAAATTGCATTTCTGTCTGCGTAATATATTAATAATATACTTCTGGCCAGCTGCATGTCTATGATATAATGCTACATGTGATTACTCCCTCTAAATACCCTCTCTCTCTTTTTCTCTTTCTCCGTCTCTCTGTCCAGATGGTACTTTGGAAAAATCACACGCAGGGACTCGGAGCGACTCCTCTTGAGTCTGGAGAACAGGAGAGGAACTTTCCTGGTCCGAGAGAGTGAGACAACCAAAGGTGATTGTGAACAGTACCAACTACAAGCGCAAATTATTTAATTTAATTTTTTTAATGTATTATTAAAAATAAAAAATAAAATGTTACTTATTGTTACTATAGAAAAAATATTATTATTATTAACTTATTTATAACATGTATTTTGTTTATTAATAACATAAATGTATCATTTTATTATACATAATAAAAACAAAAACAATATATTTAATTTAAACATTTTAGTTTACTTAAATTGTCATTTTTAATTATGTTTACAGTTGAATATATAGTCGAATTCATACTTCTTCTTTTTGTTTTACCATACGTCTGGTCACACAGTATTGATTCATAGGTCAAACTTTAAGGATAAATGGAAAATTGTGTCAGAATGAAATCAAGGGAATCACAAGGTCATGAGTTCGACATCCCAGGGCCAGGGAATGGAGGAACTGATAAAAAGTATGCCCGGTTCAGACTACACAATTTAGCCCGATTTTGGCACGATCCGTTTGATGTATGGTGTTGTGGGGATTCATAGATGACAATGGGTGTCGGGATGCAAGAGTCGATCGTTTTATCTCATATAGTAGTGTGTCATAGTTGACGACAACCAACTGTGATGCTTTTCGACGTCACGACAGAATAAAATTTGTTCCCGGTCTTCCAGGACGGGTTCCGGGTATAGGGTTTAGGTATAATATTGTTGTAGAGGAGGAAGGATTCGTGGAGCTATGGCAGTACTCCAGCCTTTATGATGTTTCCTCGAGGGACTACAATGACAAAGTGAAAAACAATAGTGTAGGCTCTTCAGCAACCCGGTGAGTAGGCTAAATTTATTTTTACTACTGGCTAAAAATAAAAAACAATACTTTACCTCAAGTTCTCTTTGGAGAATTCCATACGGTCCTCTTTGCGCAATCTAGGAATATGTCCGACAAGAATTTAGGCGTCAAAATCGCATACCCGGCATTAATAACTACCAACTAACAGTGAAATGTCCCAGTGCTGTTTGAACGCCACTCAGCCAATCACATTCAGAGACTGGAGCTAACTGTTGCATAATAAACAAATAACGTGTGGAGGAAATTGCTCATGCGTGTGTTTACAGTGAAAAGAAGTTGCGTTTCAGTATTTGATAGTGCAGATCAGAACAACGTGCTTGTTCAGTTGAATTCCCCTTTTCTGGTGTCAGTTTGTCAGACGCAGTCATGCTCATATTCCTCATCTCCTCCCTCTGCCAACCATCTTTTCTCTCTCTCTTAACATTGTAAAGATCTACTCTCAATATATGGCCTTTTACCTTCACTTCTACACAAATAATGTTCACTTGAGATGAAAGAGTGCTTGTGTGTGCATGTTTGAGCCTGATGAAGAAGGGAATGTGAAGGTCAGAGAAGTGCTTGCAGGGATGAAGAGCAAGAAGTAGGTCAACCCATAGCTGTGCCTATAACCGTGAGCCATATCTCGCAGCTCATAGCGTCAGCGAGAGGCACAGAGAGACCGAGATTACACAGAGAGAGAGAAAACAAGTACGAGAGAGGCTGAAGGATGAGTCAAACCCCAAACAGAGACCGCAGAGGGAACGAGGGAGTAAGTGACAAGGAGAGTGAATGAATAAATGAGCCATGTGTGCAATGATGACAGCGCCCCCTATAGATCATTTTACACACAATAAAAACAGTTCACCCAAAAATGAAATTCTGTCAAAATTTGCTCACCCTAAATTTGTCTTCTGTTGAGCTTGAAAGAAGATATTGTTCAGACTATGGGTAACCATACAGTTGATGGACCCCATTGACTTCCATAGTAGTTTTTTGGTAGCACTTTAGTTTATGGTCCAATTCTCACTATTAACTAGTTGCTTGTTAGCATGCATATTACTATGATATTGGCTGTTTATTAGTACAGTACTTATAAAGCACAAATTTATGCATGACCTTATTCTACATCCCATAATTCTACCCAATACCTAAACGTATCATGTTAAAAATGATCAAATATAATATTGGGAGATTTAGTGACAACTGATAATTATATGCATTTTATGTAAGATCTCATTTATTTACATTACAAGCTATAAGAATATGGAGTCTTCTCCATATTCTCACTATATTATACTATATGAGCCAAAAAAAAACCACCTATGTATTATATTTGATGTTAGACAAAAAAAACATTTGCATTATTTTTAATGAACTTTTGTCCAAGTTCAGTAAAAATATTTAAAAACAAAATATATTTTTCTGACTATTATTTCATATTTCAGAAATTACATACACTGTATAAAATTATATAATTAGTAAGTCATGGCAACTTATGTTTTTACTATTTCACACTCCAGTAACTGGCACAAAAAAATAAGTCTTAAAGGTACAGTCACAAAAAAACAGCCTGTTTAACAGGATTAAAAAATGGATTAAAGCATCTGCTAAATGTACTAATGTACAGTTGTTTTTGATGCTAGAAACTAAAGTCGACTTTAAGTAAAGAAAGTAGACTTCAGAGAAAAATCAAATGTAGAATTTGACAGTTTCGAATCTGAAACGTGGGTCAAAATCTCCATGTCATCGAGAGCACTTCACGACTCAGACTTCATCCCTCAAATCTGTTCTTTGTGTTTTTTAGGTGCCTACTGTCTTTCCGTCCTGGATTACGACAATGTCAAGGGCCTAAATGTCAAACATTACAAGATCAGGAAGCTGGACAGCGGGGGATTTTACATCACATCACGCACTCAGTTCAGTACTTTACAGCAGCTGGTCAACCACTACCGCCGTACGTCTCTTTCTCATAGACACCTGCTTGTTTCTGAATGTCTGTGAAGGGAAGTGATACAGACTCTTATTTCTGGAAGTGGGAACTGAGGTTGTTGCAAAATAAGGATTAGTTCAAACCTATAAATAGAGAAATGGCATAAAGCAATTACATAATGAATTATCCTTCACTTCTAATGATTGTGATTAAAGCAGTAAGCCATGAGAGACCCTGAACTGCTCTACGGGTGTTAAAAACCCTAAAAGGAGTGTTAAAATGGGCCTAAAATTAAATATGAAGATTAACTAAATAAATTCATATTTATTAAGTTATTTGTTATATAAGTCTATAAGTGTTATTTGTTTTATTTTGATGATTATTATTAAAAAGTGATTGAAAATAATGAAAATAATAATACATTTTATTTATGTTTTGTTTATTTTAGTTGTTTTATTATTCATTTATTATTAAAATAATTGTATTGTATTCATGTTAATATTATTAATGTTAATGAACATTTTACTGATTTATTTATTTTATTATTACTATAGAATTTTTGTATATATATATATATATATATCATATAAAATTATGGTTATATTAATTAATAATTATATATAATATTAGTATTGCTGAAAATATTAATAATACTTTTATTTATATATTTATTATTGCTTTGGAAAATAATAAATATGGTTATATATTATTATTATTATTATCATTATTATTATTATAAATAATTATTATTTATATCATTATTATAATTGTTATTATTTTATTATTACTATAGAAAACAATATAATATAATAATTATGGTTGTGTGTGTGTGTGTGTGTGTGTGTGTGTGTGTGTGTATATATATATATATATATATATATATATATATATATATATATATATATAAATAAATACATTATAAAGTTATGTATAGGTTATATAAAATATAGTTACGGAATATAGCGACTTAGTACGGAACCAGAACAAACCAGAACTAGCAATTTTCTAAAAACAGATTTGAAAATGTCGTGAAAAACATTAACACACTTCCTCCTGTCGGCGTGTGTCACAGAGCACGCAGACGGCCTGTGTCACTGTCTGACTGACGTGTGTCCAGTGCTGAAGCCTCAGACTCAGGGTCTGGCACGGGACGCCTGGGAGATCCCACGTGACTCTCTGAGACTGGATGTCAAACTGGGCCAGGGCTGTTTCGGAGAGGTCTGGATGGGTAAGACTTCTTCTTTCAACTTCCTTTCATCAAAAATGAAGCTTTGTGAGTTAAATAAGTAGTAAGATATAAGAGTGCTTGTGTACTGATGCATTCACATAACAGATGAAGCTTGTGTAATGATTTCAGAGTCCTTTTTCCCCTCATCAGGCACTTGGAATGGCACGACCCGCGTGGCCATCAAGACTCTGAAGCCTGGCACTATGTCTCCTGAGGCCTTCCTGCAGGAAGCGCAGGTCATGAAGAAGCTCCGCCACGAGAAGCTGGTGCAGCTTTACGCTGTCGTCTCCGAGGAGCCCATTTACATCGTCACTGAGTACATGGGACAAGGTCAGTGCGGACATTGAGTGACCTATATTGGGATAAAGAAACCTAAGAAATACGAACTGACAGAAGGACGTGTAAATAGAGCATCAAATCTGGATATTAGTTGCTTTCTTGTGAGGTCTCCCAATAAAAGTGTGAATGAAGATGTCAAGGTGTGATTTGTGCGTTCACAGGAAGCCTGTTAGATTTCCTGAAGGGTGACATGGGAAAAATGCTGCGGTTGCCTCAGCTTGTGGATATGGCCTCTCAGGTACTTTTACACTGGCATTATCATATGATATCTAGTAATGAAATCAAAAACAAGAACTGGTACTAAAAACATTTTTTTAGAAAATATACACTACGGATCACAAGTTTGGGGTGGGTATGATTTTTTTAATGTTTTTAAAAAAGTGTCTCTTCTCACGAAGGCTGCATTTATTTGATCAAAAATACAGTACAATAATATTACAACTGTTTTCTATTTTAATATATGTTAAAATGTAATCTATTCCTGTGATGCAAAGCTGAATTTTCAACATCTTTCCTCCAGTCTTCAGTGTCACATGATCCTTCAGAAATCACTCTAATATGATGATTTGCTGCTCAAGAAACATTTCTCATTATTATCAATGTTGAAACCAGTTGTGCTGCTTAATATTTTTGTGGAAACTATGATATATATATATATATATATATATATTTTTTTTTTTTTAAGATTCGTTGATGAACAGAAAGTTCAAAAGAACAGTATAATTTAATTCACAAAAGTATTAATTAGTTAAAAAAACATACTAATATAATATATATTCAAAATCTAATAGAATTAAATTATATTAGAGCTGTAGCTAAACTTAAACCCATTTTCATGATTGCAAAATTAACCGTAAAATTAAAATAAAACCGTAATAGCGACAATTAATTTTAAATTGCAGAACTTATTGTAAAGGTTTCCAATCTTGCAACCTGCATTAATTAAACATGAAAATCCCACTTTATAACACTAGCAATAACACTAGGTGGTCCTGAAAAAACTAAATTTGTAAAAAAATAATAATAAGTGAATTAATAAAACCGTCATGAAACAAAAACTAAACTGAAAGGACAAAATAAACAAAATTCAAAATTGAAAACTAAATAACCCTGCATTGAAGGACAAACCATATTTAGAGACCTGAATATCGTAAAGAGCATCGCACTAAAAAAAAGACCATTGTTGTGCAGTTTTTGCATGGGCAAGCGCCACTGTCATTGTCTTCATATTGTATATAAATCTATTTCTATTCTGTGGATACTCTGGAGGGCGGCACTGAGCCAGGCAGTGTGATAATATATGTGTTGTCCTCAGATCGCCTCTGGAATGGCGTACGTGGAAAGAATGAACTATGTGCACAGGGACCTCAGGGCTGCCAACATCCTGGTGGGTGATAACCTGGTGTGTAAAGTCGCTGATTTCGGCCTCGCTCGACTCATCGAGGACAACGAATACACAGCCAGACAGGGTGAGGAGGAACACAACGACTCTTTTTGCTGCATGTGGTCGTTGTCCATTTTCTTCACGTCTTCAGTTTTCCTGAGGCCATAAAGTCATTGTCTCATTTTCAAGAGTTAATACTGTTGCCTTTTATACAGTTCGACCTTAATTGAATGGGTTTAATCATGGTAACAGGCCTCTCTTAAATCATTATTACAACAGGAGCAAAGTTTCCCATCAAGTGGACTGCGCCAGAGGCGGCTCTGTACGGGCGCTTCACCATTAAATCTGACGTGTGGTCGTTTGGTGTCTTACTGACGGAGCTGACGACCAAAGGCAGGGTGCCTTATCCAGGTACTACCGCTCTCCATGTTTCCAGTCATTCCAGTATTACTCAAGAGAGTCACTGGTTCACTAGATTCAAATGTACCTTTTTTTTAACTTATAAATTACTTATAGATTATATATTTTCTTTATTTTCTTTTTCTTTCTATTATGTTTTTAAAAGTATTGAGTCCGATGCAGGGTTTCATCATCTACAAAAAAAGTAGAAGATAGATAGATAGATAGATAGATAGATAGATAGATAGATAGATAGATAGATAGATAGATAGATAGATAGATAGATAGATAGATAGATGAGAAAATGAGGCTACTGTCACTTTAAGACCAGACGCACAGATCTAATATACTGATACTGATACACATGCGTTTACTTTAAGCTGCAGTCTGCAACTTTTTTGGGTTAAAAATTATTAAAAATAAATTTGAGCAGGTACACAACCAGCCAGTTCAAAACCATCAGCTTGCCTTAGCTCGATTCAAAACTTTCATGACGATGAAACACTGGCCCATCAACTGTCCCGAGCGTCATTCACGTTTATTCACGTTCATGCATTGTTAGAATTCATAAAATGTTACCAGTCAACTGGCGAGTGAATTTGCTCACCAACGCCATTTTTTGCTTGCATTTGGGGCTTGCCAAGTGTTAATTTTAGGTCCTGTATTTTATAATTTAATTTTATAATTATTATTAAATAATTATTATTATTTTCACTCAAAATGATTCTCATTGCGTCCAATGCAGAATTTTTGTCATTCTTTAAAAAAAAGATGAAGTTATTCGGCATCCGAACAAATACAAAAATTCTAAAACTTAGATCAGGGATGTCCAATCCTGCTTCTTGAGGGCCACTGTCCTGGGCTGCGCTTCTCAGAGGCATCGTAAGCCTAAGGGGCTGTTTACACGACATCGTTTTCAACTAAAAATGTAAAACTTTTATGTGTTTTGGCCATTCGTTTACATGGTTGGGTACGGGTTGAAACATTGAAAGCGGTCTCCGTGTAAACAACAAAAATGCGAATCTCTGAAGATGATAACGTCATGCACATGCGTATTACTTGTTAAATATATAGTTTCATCGCCATCTAATGGCCTGGCAGCAGAATACAGGTTTTCCATGGATCGTTTTGACAATGGTGTCGTCTGTACGTGGACTCACAACAAACTCAAAGGAAAAAGTTTTAAGTTTTAAGTATATCGTTGTCGTGTAACCAATGGTCTCTACGATCAACTTTTGGGAAACGCAGCGCAGCAGAGTTTAGCCCCAACCCCAATAAAACTGAACCAGCTTATTAAGCTCTTACTAGGCATACTAGAAACTTCCAGGCAGGTTTATTGAGGCAAAGTTGGAGCCAAACATTGTAGGACAGTGGCCTTCCAGGACCGAGTTTGGACACACATTCAATATATTTTAAGAGCTCCTTTCCGTGGACATGACATAATTTCTGGTTGTTCCCCCCTCATGACGACCCACATCCTTTGCCTGGTTAAAAAGCCACATTCTGACACCTGAGCCACATCCACCCTGTTTCACATCTGTCTTCTGCTCAGGTATGGTGAACCGGGAGGTGCTGGACCAGGTGGATCGCGGGTACAGGATGCCCTGTCCCGCCGAGTGCCCGGACTCCCTTCACGAGCTCATGCTGACCTGCTGGCGCAAGGAGCCCGAAGAGAGGCCGACCTTCGAGTACCTCCAGAGCTTCCTGGAAGACTACTTCACCTCCACTGAACCACAGTACCAGCCCGGCGAGAACCTCTAGAGATACCCATTCAGCCAAGTGTGCAAGCAATGAAAGAGATATCATTTCCCCAACCTGGAAACCAATGCGGTTTATGCCTCGGGAAGTCTGTGGCATAACCCAAACAATATTGATCCACATGGGATGACAACAGAGCATCCAGCTGTCTAGTTCATCCTGTTTAAAGCAACATATTGGGTTTTCAAATGGTCTCCGTGTCACAGCATCGCCCTCTGTAATTATCATCGCATGTTTTCCACTGCTTTCATCGCAGATGATCTAAAACCAGGAAGTCAAGATGCATCTTTTCTGCATCAGTTCACTTCTTCAGCCGTTCAGTTGTGCTGATCATTATGTCCAGCCTTTTTATTTCCGAAGCTGTGCGGATTGATCTGTTTTTCTTGACCTCGATGTACCACCGTCTTTCTCCTAAAGCGGATGCTCCAGATCTGTCATTCATCCTCCTCCTCCCATTATCCCTCATGTCTCTCCTCTCCCATCCCCCTTCAAACCCCCAAAGCATCACGCTCCATCAGCTCGGTGTTCTTCATGAACCCTGCGACCCCGTCCACAAGCTCAGATGTGTTAGATGTGATTGTCCAGTAGGAGGCGTCAGTGATCGCAGCTGTTTTACTGCCCTCCTCCGATGAACGGACGTTCCGGTTAATGTCTTCCAATAGATATCCAGGGTCTGTATCTGAACGTGGTATTGTATGCCTTTTACTGCTAGGAAATAGCCTTTTGTCCCACTTTGCTTGTTTATTTCTTTTGTATCAACCTGGATCAACTGGAATAAGAATGTGATTGGTTGAACACTGGTCACATGACAGATTGGGCGAGGGGAAAAACCGTTCGGACTGAAATAATTGAAACTAAACATTCTTCCTTTTGATATGAACTCGTACACAATTGGAGAATCGTACAGAATGTTGATTTCATTTGAGACAGTTATTCTACTCTTCTAGTATATTCAAAATTACTACTGATACATATATAGCATTGTTTTTGTTTAAAGCAGAGATGACTGTATAGTCCAACTTTGTGTGCCAATACAAAGGAAAAAAAAAGAATTTTGTACTGTTTTATTATGTATAAAATGTATTTTTATTGTCATTTTTTTGTATCAAAGAGGATGAGCAGGCTTTGTACCTATAGAATTTAAAGGGATAGTTTACTGAAAAATAACCATCATGTCTTTCCAAACACAACTGAGACGTTTAGCTGAATGTTCATGCTGCTCTTTTCCACATACGATACTTTTACTTTTATTGCATGGGGAAAGTGTCCGCTAAACGTCTCTTTTTGTATCATATGACAAAAATAACAGCATAAAGATTTGGAAAGACTCGACAATGAGTGAATTATGACATTTTATGTGAACTATTCCTTTTAACACTCATGAATATTGTTCAAGAGATGTCTCCTCAAAGCTTTTTAAATGCTTGAATTTCAAACATTTGATCTTTTTCAGTTGTTTTAGCTTTTTTGAGACAAATTCTGACACACACACACACACACACACAAAGTTGCCAATATGTTATATGCAAAATAGCCATTGTTATATATTGAGATGAGAGGAGGGAGCTCAATTCTGTCTCTATACTTTACCATCATAAGACACACAGAAAGCCATGAACCTTGACTGTGAGGTGTTACATGTTAGAAACCGATCTTAGGTCAGTTACTGTGATGGTTTGAGATACCTGAAAAAATATTATAATCCCTGCTGAGACCATGTAGAACTAAATAGATTTGAATTGTAGGGTTGTTGTACTGATATGATGATGGTTGCATTGAGCATAAGGGTTGGAACAGTGAATAGTGGGTAACGTCGAGTTGTTTAGAATGGCATGCAGCTGTAATGGCGGTACTTTAGCTGGTAGCTGAGAGACGCCTGTCGATATACTGTAAATACTTTCGTATGGTTACTGTAAATATTCTTTTCATATTTATTCATTTATGATCAGGAGATCTTTGCTCGTTTCTCCCCTCAAGATAAATGCAAAGAACATTCTTGTTGCAACGCAAATCTGTTTTTTTTCTAAGATATGCAACTGAAATGTAATACGATTTGCTTTTTAATGCTGAATAGAGAAGCGGCCAATCACAAATCGGCAAGCCATCATGTTTTAGTTGCTGTGTATTTATTTAAAATCTCTCTCTTTTTTTGCCTTTTGCGTTACACTAAGTAAATCACCTTTAAGAATAATTTCTTTACGTGTGACTCGCAGCACACTGAAAGTACTGTTTTTTATTATTTCTTTTTAATTCTTTTACCTTGCAATAAATCTGCTGTTGATTCTGACAGGTAGTTGCAAAGTTAAACTACACTGTATGCGTCGCTCTGAGTTAATGAGGATATTTGACCGGTTCATGGACAATGGCATGTTCTTGGTCCTGAGTGAAATGACGGCATATGTGTTGTAGAACTGGAAAATAAAACGATCACAAAGAAAATTAATCAGATCTACAAGTAACCAGAATATTAGTGCAACAATGTAACGCATTCAAACTATGCAGTTGTTTTCTATCTGTGTTTTAACTGCAGTTGCTCACAATCAAATTCCAGGTACTTTCTCCCAGTGCTGCAATGACCGGTTTTAAAGTAAAAAAGTTACACTGAAATGAGATTTGTACTTAAAAAAATTATGACATGGTGTTATCTTTTTTTTTTTTTTTTTTTTTTTTTTAAGTGCAATAAACTGTGTTTCTAAAGCTTGGAGAGTTTTTTTTCAGTAGCATGTTTTAAGTTTAAGCACTGATTAATAACAAGCCATTTCTTGTTACTGTTTTACAGCTGATGCTAAAAGGAAATGCAGTAAAAATCTGCCCTCAAGTGATTGCTATGATGTTAAGCTGAGGGTTTAAGAGAAATTGGTACAATATGGAGTGATTCTTATTAACTCAAATGAATGGATCATCTGTACAAAGAAATGAACCTGCAACATTTGTGTAAGCAGCACAGATCTTTTACTGCAGGGTGAATGCATATTGTACATGGTGCTGTGATATACATACATTATTATTATCAATGAATTATGCATGCTGATAATTATTATGATGATGATGATAAACATTTAATGTCATAAATGCTTTACAAAAACTAAATAGGCCTATGCAATTTCAAGTATGGCAAACACATTCATATAGAATACCAACTCTAATACTGCAGGGATAGAAATTGTAATGTTTAAAGCTAACAGTATGATTTAATCAGGAAGTTCAGTCTCTTAATTTAATTAAATATTCGATGTTTTGCATAAAGCCAGTTTCTTGTCCTTTAGCGACACCTACTGTTCTGTTAACGGAAACTGCACTGTTTACATTCAGTTTAACCATAAACTGTAGGTGAAAATTATCGCAGTTATCTCGCTTATTTGTTGGACTTGAGTTAGATATTACGTCTAACAAGATATAATAAATAAATCTCACATTTTTATTCACCATGAAATTATTATTATAGGCTACTTTTGATTTTGATATTTTACGAGCTTGGATAAACTTCTCTTTAAAAAAAAAAAAAAAAAAGAATAACTTGTTAGACTTTGAATAAAGCTTTGAGCAAACTGTGAAAGTTGGTGTGCTGTACATGTGCTAGAAACCAAACCCTGTGTTGCAAACTAGTTGCAAACACCTTCTGCAAAAAAAAACACCTGTTTCTCTAACTCTTTATTAACAGTGCCTGAGAATCATTTCGAAAGTGTTTTGGGGTCATACATTATAGGCCTGATTTCAGAGAGTCACCAAAAGTTGAAGATAAATACTTTTTAACAAAATTTGAAAAGTAAACCCAAAATAGTAGGCTACTTTACACTAGGCTTTATGCCGAGCGTCACGTGACCAAACTGGAAAACAGATCGCATCGCTTCCGGTTCAGGTCCTTTGTATGTGCTTCATGAAAATGTTCGCGGTTTTACCATAGACAGTAAAAGAAAGGTTTTACTCAAGATAACTTAAAAGGAGCGAGCAAAGATGAGCATAACCAATGTCCCTCGCATGTGCAGATTGATATTTAAACGTTTTTTTATTTTTTCTTCTTCACTCTAATGTTTAGATATTTAAATAGCATAAAACACAAATAACAAAGTGAACTAGGTAGGTTAGCTGATTACCTTAAAAAAGATTTAACACTTTCTCTGACACGCGGATGCAATAAGACCCGTTTTCCGGTTCAAGTCCAAAACAAATCATTAATTGTTTCCTCAAACTTGACAGAAGGCACACATGGGGTAAATCCCCTATGGGGTAAATACATACTATTATTAAATGTAACAAGTTTATAATTTACTGGGGTAGTAAAGGTTTACCAATCTCTGGTTTAAACCATTAATATTAATTAGGCCTTCGTCATGTTGACATATTTAAAAAAAAAAAAAAACCTTCAGGTCCAGAAGCAGCGTCCAATCACACCCTATAATTCCCATAAAATATGGGGGGGGGGGGTCCTGGTCATTTCAAGGGGGGTCTCATGAAAACCAACAAAAAAATACAGTGGACACGGATAATAATTGCATATTACTGCTACTTAACAACAAAAACAACAAAACATATCAACTACTTTGTTTTTAATTAATTAATCCATTGCATTTTGCAAACAATATGCTCGAACTTTAATTGCCATAGCCACACCCATGACAGAAAACATATTTACAAAAATAGTATCTATTCTCATACTCTCACCACCTTTTGATTACCCTTCTGTCCAGTCTCCACCTGTCTTCTTCTCTGCCATTTGCCATCACAGGAATACATTACATTTTTAAAATATGTTAAAATATAATTATTTTTAATTCCATTATAATATTTTATAATATTACAGTTTTTTATTAAATAAATGCATCCTTGATGATCCATGAGAGACTTTCAAAAACATTAAAAAATATTAGACCCCAAATTGAACGTTAATGTACCTAACAGTGTTTAATCTGTGTCATAACAAGACAGATTTTGTTATGACACAGCGTCTCTCTGTCTAATCTTGTCTCAGTCATTTCGTAAATGTTGTCTTGTGCCTGCTGAAGTTATAGCTGTAATTACAGAATTGTCTTGAATCAGGATTGAAATACTTATTGATACTAAAAAAAAAAAAAAAAAACTAAAGTTTTAAAGGGTTTGGTATAATGCCCTTTTCATACGATGTAGGCTAAAATAAGTCTTTGATGTCCCCAGAAATTGTATGTGATGTTTTAGCTCAAAATAAGCTACCCCACAGATCATTTTAAATAGCATGTTAAAATTGACAGGTTTTGAGGAGACTGGATATAATGAGTGACCACCAGATCCATGCACACTGTGAAAAAAATTACGACAGGCAAAACAAAAAGCCGCGTCTTTTGAATATTCAAGCCACTGGTACTGTTTAATCCACGAAACTGTAGCGTAGCAGCTCTTGCGGGATCACGGCAGCGCCTTGAACGCAATGACGCAAGGAGCAGCGACGTTCATGGTGCGTTATATGTCGAATAAATTATTAATTATTATTGTTCTGCGTAGTTTGAAGAGAAACATTTTTAAATCTGTATATGTTTTTTAATCAGGAAGGGAGTAGGGGGTCAAATGGGGGGTCAAATCATTTTTTGGGAGGGTCTTGAGGACCCCCCCCCCCCCACACACACACAAAAAAAAAATAGGCTAAACGACAAAACTGCATTTATAAAATAATTTTTTTTTTAGATCAGTCACAGTATATAAAAAATAATTCACCAACTAACTAATACATTGACAAAAATATATTAACATGTTTACACTTCGTTGACAGTCATATTTATCCTCTATGTCTTTCAGCCAATCAAATGGCCGAACGTCACGTTATGTAGTTAATATTCATGAGTCTTCCTTCTTCCTAGTAGCATTCGTAAATTCCCGGGCGAGTCCACAGGTGAGTCGGAGGCAGATAGATAAAAAAAGGAGGTACAACTTACAACTGGGGTTAAGGAACCAAAGCTGCCTTGGAAGGTACTGTGTTAATTCATTTAGTGTCTCTTGAATCACAAAGATTTCTCGTCAGTCGATAACTTCTAAACTCTTAACTGCAAATATTGAACTTCAGTCAGTGTGGCACTGCTTGAATGTGACGGTTGTGTTTTGAAGATTAAAAAGTCGTTACTGACGACATAGTTTCTGCGATGATGGATCTTGATCTTTACAGAAACTCTTTTAACAAACCGGAGTCTTGAAAATATATATACATTATACATGTGTATATAGTACTTATAGCCTAGCCTACAGAATCATACTGAATGTGTATACCATAGACTATTAAAAAAAAGAAGTAACGTTATGCTACCTGTAGCCGTAGGTAACGTTACTGTATGTTGCCATCAAATATGCGTCACGTTTTCTAAATTCAGTGTTTCTAAAATGTTTTTCTCATGTCGTAGATTATTGAGCGCATGGTACTCCAACATTTCTCGCCAGATTTTCTAGCATATCTTTTTCTAGCATATCACAATATCAGGTATCAGAATACCCCTGTAAAGATGTTAATCATCATGGTAACAATATCAACGTACCATCTGGCAAAATCACTGTACCATGGTAACACCAACGTTTTTGGCATCAACCAACCATGATAGTGCAATTCTTGGATATATTTTGGGGAATCATATTAATTATTACCACTGTACATGGAATTCAGTAGCACTACTACAGCAATTATACTAAGTGAGGGCTTTTTCTCCTTGTGTTTCACTTATTCTCACTGCAAAGCTATAGCTATTATGATTGTTGTTCTGTTTTGTGTCTTTTTGTGTTGCATTAGTTTAGGCACTTTGTTATGCCTTTTGGCAGTTTTGTCTGTCTCTATTGCAAACTGAGCCTGTTTCCTGAGATAAAGCCATGTCGGGATGTTGCAGAAACTTGTTGCTGGTGATGTGCGTGTAGTGTTGGGTAACTTAACTTATGTAGCTGAAACCGATGACTGATGATGTACAGGGGGAAATTCTGTTTCCCTTCATTATTACCCAACTTACTGTTGGCCTATAAAATCTGCCTTAACAGATATGGCTGTCTCTTATCAATGACTATTATCAAGATTGCATTATATACTTGCTCTAAGTGCGTTCTTTGTGTTGTGATTATGAATATATAGCTCATATCTGCGTGGTACGTGCTTGTCCCATGTGAATTTGAAACTGAAACAGCACCTTTTATTGTCGTGAATTGATGAATGGCACAACCTGTCAAGAACATGTCCAGGTCATATTTCTCCCAACTTCAAAACAAAGTTAACAAAGGTTGACGACTGAAATGTATATCTAAAAAAGTTTCTTAAGGTGTACAGAACCGGTCAAAAGTTTGGAAACATTACTATTTTTAATGTTTTTGTAGAAGTCTCTTCTGCTCATCAAAAACATAAAAAACTGTAATATTGTGAAATATTATTACAATTTAAAGTAATGGTTTTCTATTTTAAAATACTTAATATATAATATAATTTATTTCTGTGATGCTAAGCTGAATTTTCAGCATCATTACTCCAGTCTTCAGTGGCACATGGTCCTTAAAAAATCATTCTAATGATGATTTGATACTCGCTATTATGGAAACAGTTGTGCTGCTTAATATTTTAATATTTTTTTTGGAACCTGTGATACTTTTTTCAGGAGTCATTGATGAATAAAAATGTAAGCATTTTTTTGAAAATAGAAACCTTTTCAAACAACATAAATCTTTACTATCACTGTTTATAAATTTTACTTATCTTTGCTGAATAAAAGTAATATTTTTTCAAAAAGAAGAAAGAAAATAATTACTGACCCCAAACTTTTGAACGGTAGTATATTGTTCTAAAATATTTCTATAAAAATATTAACAAGGGTTAGGGTTAGCACAACTGTTTCCAACATTGATAATAAATCATATTAGAATGATTTCTATTAGATCAAAAATACAGAAAAACAGTTATTACGATTTAAAATAATAATTTCCCTGTGATAAAAGCTAAATTTTCAGCATCATCACTCCAGTCTTCAGTGTCACATGATTCTTCAGAAATCATTCTAATATGATTTACCGGTGCTGTAGCCTATATGACAGTGTGCGGGATGTTTTCCAATTTTGTATGACCCCCAAATAATATAGTCTATTAAATTCAGATTCAGATACCTTTATTAGTCCCCAAGGGGCAATTCAGTTTTACAGCCAACCCATTCATAATAGTTAAAAACATTAACACACAATGTAGGCTAATTCATATAATACAATGTAAAATACATACCCACATTTGTCATTATCAAAATCCAAAATATCTTACTCTCATTATTGTAATTGTGCAAAAATTTTGCAAACTATTAATACAGTAAATCATAATAGTATTTGTTATACTATCTTTAATTATTTGATTTAAAGGGATAGTTCACCCAAAAATGAAAATTCTGTCAGAAATTACTCACCCTCATGTTGTTCCAACCCCGTAAGACTTTCGTTCATCTTCGGAACACGAATTAAGATAATTTTGATTAAATCTGAGAGCTGGATCACTCCTCCATAGGCTTCTTAAGGGATTGAAACTGGCCGGCCCAAAAGTTATGAAAGACATCGTTAAAATAGTCCGAGTGACTACAGTGGCTCAATCTTAAGTTTATCAAGCGACGAGAATACTTTTTGTGCACAAAAAACAAACAAAAAGAATGACTTTATTCAACTACTCATTTCCTTCCCTGTGGGCCTTGAGATTTTACGTAGTGTAACAGCGAAGCGCTTCTGTGTTGTACGTCACACGTAGGCTCACTATTGGCCAACGCTGGTCATGTGTGTGATGCGTGTGACGTACAACACAGAAACGCTGCGCTGTTACACTACGTGAAATCTCAAGGCCCAATAAAAATATATATAGTAAGTCTATAGACTTACTGAGAGGCACTTTACACGACAACAGCGTTTTATGCGTTTTGGCTGTTCATTTACACGACAGCGCGTTTTGATGGCCTGAAAATGCACACTTTTCCGAAGTTTTTGAAAACAACACCGTTATCATCTCTGTGAAGTAAAAAAAACAAAACAAAGAAAAAAACGCAAATTTGTGAAACCGGTGACGTCATGCGCATGCATAATACGTGTTCAGTCTACTGGTGCATTGTGTTTCTTTACAAAGTGACATCGCCAACTACTGGCCTGGCATGAATAATACAGTGTTTTTAGTCGTTTTCACAGATCCGTGTGAACGGGGATCATTTTAACAACATTATCGTCTGTTCTAGAAAAATGTAAAGGAAAAACCTTTCAGTTTTTAGTACATTGTTGTTGTGTAAACATACCCTAATACGTCAACACGTTTTACTCATTCGTTCCCTCATTTTACGCAATCGTGTGCATGATTTCATAATTCATTACCTTGTTTTAGTTAAATTAACCCAAGTTAACGAATTACTACAATGTGGCCTCAATTTACTAAAACAAGGAGAACAAATTAAAAAGTTGTGAGAACGAATTCTTAATTCATGGCCATGATATATTTTTGTACTATGTCAATAATGGGCAAGAGTAGTTTTATTTTACAGCATATGAAGCTATGTAATAAGATCAGCAATTTTTATGTGCATGTTTCACCTTCCACGCTGAATAAAACTTAAATCATTAAATCAATAAACATTATCAAGCTGTTAATGAGCAAGGGACTGAATTAAACTTCACTAAACCTGTGGAAGCACAAACCAAATTCTTTTAAAAGCCATGGAAATATGTCCTGGCCAGTTTCATAAACTGCTAGTGCTTAGACTAGTCTTACAAGTTTGTCAACTTATCTTTTTTTTAGATTGGGCTAATATGATTCCATAAAGTAAGACTGGTTATCTGTTGGCTTACTGCTAGTTGGTCAGACTAGTTCTTAAGACTAGTTTATGCCACTGGGCCCAGGTCACATTTCATGCCAAAAAAAATTCCAAAATTCCAAATATCACAATGTGTCTGCAGATTTTTACTGCATGTTGACACATTTCACAGTTTACACATTTTTAAAATACCAAATGTTATTCTTCTGACATTTTAAAATCAAACATGAAGTAAAATTGGCAGCTCATTCAGTCAAACTGACGGATAAGGATTATTTGTAGCGCAACCGGATCATTTGGAATTTATTCGATCTTTTGAATGGAAGTTCCCCAAACTGCCTCCCATAGTTGAAAATGCAGGACAATTGAAAATTCAATTTATTATTATTATTATTATTATTATTATATGGCTTGTATGCGTTCTTGACAGGCTTTGTGAGATCCACCCACTAGATGAGAAGTGTTGAAATAATATGAGTCATGATAATGGCAAACTGTACCTGAAAAGATGTGTTGAACGTCTCACATCTGTTCCACATATCACAGGCCTTTATGTGCAAACAACAGCAAGCCCGAGATGATGTCAGATGATTTGTCTAAACCCTTCCAGGCAGTGTTAATGTGAACAAGACATGACTGTTAGTTTTCAGGAAGTAATCATGTGTGAGAGACTCTTCTCTGCGTTTCATGAGACCATAAAACATCCAGGAACTGCTGCAACATTTGTTTGAAGCCTGTTTTAAGCAATTTGTTGGCACACAGGGCGCTGATTATGGGTTTTGAACACGGAGGCACCAAACCCCCTGAAGTCACATGCTGTTTTTTCTCAAGACATCACCTTCAATCTAAATGTCATGTTACGTGGCATCATTAGAGATGAAGTAAAACAGGGAACTCATTAAAACAGGGATGTCTCATGAGTATAACATCATGCTTGTTCTCTATTGAGTGAGTATGTCCTCTTTATTATACCAAAGGCCTATGTGCTTTGTTACAAGCATCTATTTTAAAGGAAGTACACAGTAGCTCAGCACCCTGAGACAAGATCTGAGATGCAATGAAGATTGGATCATTTTGCCTTATCCTTTTAATTCAAGTTTAAACTGGTAAGCAGTAGCACATTGTAGAGTTTATGCTTCTAGAGATTCTAATGTGGTTCTAGATCAGATGCTTTCACTTTTCAGATGTGATGAATTGAGTGACCTTTCTTGTTTAACTTGCCTTGTGTTTTGCACTCATCCTTCCACAAGTGAAGTATTTATTGTATGTGATTGAATCAAAGTGAAAGGATGTCAAAAATGATCGTAGGCCTCTTTTTGTGCTTTGTAAGAACCTCCATGTGATCTGGAAAGTTTTTAATAACACAGACGGTTTGCATTTATGAAACCCACAAGTCAGATGCAGGTGACACTGAATGTTGTCTTCAAATAGTCTGTGAGTAAATGTTGCTTGCTAAATAGATAGTCACATGAACACTCAGCAATGTATTCCATCCTGTTTTTGTGTTCAGCCTGCAGCCCAGTGACTTGCAATGCAATGTTGTTGTGTTTTTTTTGTGATGTCAGCAACTATTTTTGATGGTATTATGATATGTTGATAATTTAACATGTTATGTGTGTTTGGGTTATGTACGCACGGTGGAAACAAATTTCCTCTCGAGTACAAATACAAATCTATCTAATCTAATCTGTCTATTGTTGGTGTGGTGACAAATCAGGTCTCTCTTAAGCCCGGAACACACCAAACCGACGCCAAAGAACTAACGCTGATGAAATCCGATTGTGTTGTTGCCTGCGTTGGGGGAAAAGCCTGAACTTGAACACACCGAGAGAACCACAGGCGACTGTCAGCTAGAATGCGTGTTCTGCACCTGCGTGTAAATGAGACAACTTTCTATTTCTGCAGATATTTTCATCTATATTTATTCATCATTCAAAAAGGGAAAACGATGCTGCAGGCATACACAAACCATAAACAAAGCAGTGCGTGCTTACCATTTTGAATATCAATCCTGCTAAACCGTTTCTTTATTCCATTCCGATCATGTTGATATTGAAATATTCGCCAAGGAACACTCATGTAAGATGACGTAACATCAGAACAGCCTTCTATCTGTTCCGTTTTGACTTCTTTGCTGGCTGTTTTGCTATTATTCTCGTGCACTGAATCGTTCACTAAGCTAAGTAAATAAAATTATTTACTTAATCATTGCTAATATTCAATTGTTTTTCTTTGTGTTTAAAAGACCTAATTTCAGTTAGAGAAAAAAGGCTTTTGTTTTATATCACATTATAAATATTATTATTAGGCCTACATTATAAATACAATTTTATATATCACATATATATATACGCGATTAGTTTAATTTTCATAAACATCCAGAAACATATTTGTGCCATGATCACTATTCTGTTTAAGCCTTTGAATTTGTTTGCAAAGTTTGACGTTGGAATTCATTCGTTTTCCATGAACTTATCAGTACTAGTTCCTCTGCAATATATATATACCAGAACAAGACTTTTATCATTTCTAAAGAAAAAAGGAGGTGCTACTTGCCCAAGCAGAACTGCTGTTGGGTTTTGTGTTGTTGCCAAGTTGTTGTGTATGGTTGCTAAGGTGTTTTTTAGTAGTAATTAGGAGTTTTTAAGAGTTTTTAATATCTGGAAAAGCATAATTGGGCCACTCAGTCAGAATAATAAAACCCTGTAAGTTTACATTGAAGTAGGGCCCTATCGTATCTAGAAAGAAACCATAATATCATAAACATTTGAGAATGGGTTAATGTAAAAAGTCTGCAAAGTTTCAAAGATCAAAGTGCACAATAAATGGAGTTATTGTTTCCCAAAAGAAAGAACTGAGCTGAAACAAGTTGTCAGTAAGTCAAGTCTTCCTGCACAAACAGATGTAACAGATTTTCATTAGTGGCCCCGAACAACATTTACTTTGACCCTCAAAAACACTGTAGTTGTAGCTGAGAACTGGAAGAGTTTGGTTCGTGTTGTTCTAATGTCAAGAAGATGCTGTTTTCTGCGCTGCGACAGCAAATACATTTCCCATGCACTTCCAAAGGATGAGGACTTGTGCTTAAATTGATATGTTAAAACCGACACCGTTGTTACTGTTCGTATTGCTGTGTGTATCAAGTGCTGAGAAAGATCCGGAGCTGAAATTCAGATATGGTAATGAGCGTTTCGTTTCCAACACGAGCTGTAAGTGGTCGACCAATCACAACAGACTGGGCCAACTGACCAATCAGAGCAAAGTAGACCAATCACAACAGACTGGGCCGTCTGACCAATCAGAGCAGATTAAGCTCTCGGAAAGGAGTTTAGAGAGACTGAATCTTTTACTGAACAGTTTCAGACACTGAAGGCCTGTTTTCACCTGGTCACTTCATGCGTTTTTACTCTGATAGCTATCTGATGTATCAAAGCGATTCTATTTACACATGCCCACATAAATGTGTCTCCGCAAAACAGATATAAATCGAATCTTCAATTCCTGCGCTATATGCAGATTTAAAATGGTACATTTAATAGGTTTAATGGAGTTCACGTCACCGAAAGCAACAGATATGAGCTGCATTTTATTGATCATCAGCTAATTTCAACAAAGATCGCAATAGGAGAGAGCGTGGCTATAGCACTGGTAAGATCATTTACTTTTAATAATGATGATTGTGCGAATGCGACTTACTTCACTTTCAATTGCGGCAGTTTGCTGAAGAGATGCTCAGCTTCTCATCTGCGGTGATGCATGTTGCATAGCACTGTCATATCTGGCTATGACATGACATAGCCTAAAACACACTCTCACACGCTTTATTTCTTAGCATTGTTGGGAGTAAAGTTTACATGTGGTTTTCAACAACCAGATGCATGTAGACTTGTCCAGTTTGGTCTGGAATGTGACCCAGGCCACCGCATGATGTGGTTTGAGGCGATTAGATTTAAAACCGTGTTGAATGCGTTTGGGAGGCATTTACACTTCTGGGACCAGTTGCACAAACCTCTAAGACTATTCTTACAAGATAGACATCAAATTTTCTGCTTTAAGACTGTTATTAGCTTTTTTTAAGTCAGTTACATAAAGTAGATTGGCCTAATTTGATACCCAAAAGTAAGATTGACTGCTAGAACTAGTAGATGCTAGTAGAACTTAAGACACTGTGGCTATGTTTGTGCAACTGGCCCCTGTGTCTTTTCACGATCAGATAGCTATCCGATCAGAGAAAATGCAAGTGAGCGTGTAAAAAGAAAAGAGGACAGGTGATACTGCATATTATCAGAAAATGAAAGTGTTTTTTGACTTTGGATGCATGCAAGCCTATTGTAGGAGATTTCAAAACAAAATGAGGAAACTTTAAAATAGGGGCACATTCAAAGGTAATCGCACACGAGCTGCCTGATGTGAGATATCTTTCATGCTTGTAGCACAAATAGTGCTTGATGAGTTAGGCACCAAAATCAATATTCAGAGTTGGTTTAAATACCCTAAACAGCCTTTAGTCAGCCTGTGAATGGTTGACTTTTGTCACTCTTTCTGTTTGGAATCCTTCTGTAAACTCTCTCGCTCTCTCTGGTATCTGCAGGTCATCTAGCAGGTTCCAGGCCTCTCCCATCACAATGACCAACCAAACAGACTCTGTCAATCCCAGCCACACTCTGTTTGACCGCTTTGTCCAGGCGCAGACGTGTAAAGAGACACAGCAGAACTTCATCGAGCTCTGTCGCCACCTGGAGGTCGACGCCAGGGACTACAAGTTCTTCTACAGTAAACTGAAGGACAAACTCAACTACTGGAAGGCCAAAGAACTCTGGCAGAAGATCGACAAGAGAGCCGCTCATCCCGACTATGAACAGGGCAAGGCATGTCACCAAAACAAGGTACCATAAATAACCTGAATAATGTCTGATGTTTCCATCTATGAAGTGGTTTAACACTGTGAAAAGAAACCCACTCACTCTCTCTTTCTCTGTGTCAGTGTTTAGTGTTGGGTGCGGGTCCCTGTGGTCTCAGGACAGCGATTGAGTTGGTCCTACTGGGCGCTCAGGTGGTTGTGCTGGAAAAAAGAGCCTCTTTCAATAGAAATAACGTCCTGCATCTGTGGCCCTTCACCATTAAAGACCTGCTAAACCTTGGTGCAAAGAAATTCTATGGAAGATTCTGCAGCGGATCCATTCATCACATAAGTGAGAATCTGTATAAGCTGCAGTATAGTTTGGTTGAATAGTCTTTTTTTTTTCATCATGAAATTAATTACATTCAACATGACATGTGCTTCCAAAATGTAACATATCAAAGCTGAATTTTTAGCATCATTACTTCAGTCTCACACGATCCTTCAGAAATCATTATAATATGCTGATTTGCTGCTCAAGAAACATTACTTATTATTATCAATGTTGAAAATGCTTGTGCTGCTTAATATTTTTGTGGAAATTGTGATACATTTTAGGGTTCTTTTGATATATAGAAAGCATTTATTTGAAATAGAAATCTTTTGTAACATTATAAATGTCTTTACTGTAACTTGATCAATTTTATGCGCCCTTGTTGAATAAAATTAAATGTTGTTGAATTGGGATCAAAGTGAAACTTTGAAAGTTCTTGTTTTATTGCTAAAAAAAGCACATGTATTCTCTTTAATTCCAGAATAGTAAAGAGGTTTGTGCTTCTCTATAGGTATCCGTCAGCTGCAGTTAATTCTGCTGAAGTTGGCCCTGATTTTAGGGGTCGAGGTGCACACAGGCGTGACCTTTGAAGGTCTGCTTGAACCATCAGGATCCACAGGTACAAACCAGCTCTAGTTGTTGACACAGGAAGTGGAAAGGTCTGCAGTCATGTAGTTAAAAATAATGTTTGTCCTTTAACGTTTTGCCTCATATCTCCTTTCTTTCTTTCTCTCTCTCAGGATGGAGGGCAGGGGTGTCTCCTAAGTCTCACACAGCTGCAGCTTTTCAGTTTGATGTTTTTATTTCAGCTGGAGGGGGAAGATATGTGCCAGATGGTAACATTGTGCCAAATATAACATTTACAGGATGAGTGGATTTTATAAAATCCACTTTCCCTCTGAAATTAATTAAAATATTGAATTAAATTTAAATGAAATATTTAATAAAATGTTTGATTTTTTGTTGTAAAAGCTCTGCTTATTCCAGTCACTTTTTACTAAATACTTGGAATATTTCATTTAAATTTAATTTGATAATTTAATTTAATAATGCATTTTATTTTATTTGTTTTAATTTTTATTTCGTTGTAAAACCCCTAATGATCCTAATCACTTTGTACTAAACAGTTGGAATATGGTATTTTATAAAAATTATTTTTTATTATTTATTTTATTTTCATTGTTTTATTTTGTTGTAAAAACCCTCATTATCCAAGTCACAGTTTGTACTAAATTCTTGAAATATTTGATTTTATTATTATTTTTAATAAATGTAAATATTTATTTTTTAATTAGTATTTTATTGAGTTTTTATTTAAACTTTCCCTCTGTTGTTTTCCCCATGTCTTCAGGTTTTAAGATAAAGGAGCTCAGGGGAAAGTTAGCCATCGGTATCACTGCAAACTTTGTAAACCGCCGTACTAAAGAAGAGACTCGGGTGCAGGAGATCAGCGGAGTGGCCCGAATATACAACCAGAAATTCTTTCAAGCACTTCAGTCTGAGATCGGTACACACACACACACACACCTTATCTCACTGAGAATATACCATAGACTGTTTTCATTTAAACCCATTTTTACCTTATTTACCTATCTATTGAGGACACGTTTGTTTCCAAAATATAGTTAAGTAAACCCACACGACCCTTCATCTGTCCTGTTGTTTTTTTCAGGCGTTGATCTAGAGAACATTGTCTACTACAAAGATGATACCCACTATTTTGTGATGACTGCAAAAAAGGCGAGCTTGATAAAAAAAGGAGTTATAAAGCAGGTATGATACACAGTGTGACACATGCAAAAGACTTTGAGAATACTTCATAGAAAAGATAAACAGAGCCTAGAAAAGAGGCTTTGATTTGATTAGCAGAGGTGTGTGGTGATGTTTCAACTTGTTTTCAGCTCACACTTACAAACACATTTATCAATCCTCACACTGTTGTCCAGCTATTCTTGTCCTCTCCTGTCACTGTATTCTCACAGGAATAGCTGCAGTCAGTTGCTATTAGTGTTCTGATAGAAATGCAACCTGTATATTGAAGTGCAAATGGAGTACAAATGAAATAAGGAAAGACTAAAGGCCCGTTCACACCAAGGACGATAACTACGTATAAAGATAACGATAAAGATATATTTCTAAAAAATCATTCTCAACATTAAAGAATAGCAGAGTTCACACCAAAGCTTTAACTACTGTATAATTGCACAGAGAAATGATATCGTTGGAATCACTTTCAGAATGATTTTATCCAGCTTATGAACGATAAAAACATTGACAGCCAATCAGAATCCATCCTGCTGTAACGAGCTCAAGCATTTAAAGTGACAGACAAGCACGCTCTTAGAATAAACAGAACGATATCGTCCGTTGGTGTTGACGCTAATATTGTTATCTTTATACTTATCGTTCTCAATGTGAACGGGCCTTAACATTAAACCCTCCTTGTCTTGATCAAAAACGTTCTCGTTCTCAGGACTTCTCTGATGTCGAGCAGCTGCTCGCGTCTGCAAACATTAACCAGGAGGCTCTGCAGGAGTACGCATACAATGCCGCCGACTTCTCCACAGGTCACATGTTGCCTGACATGGAGTTTGCGAAGAACCACGCGGGCCGCCCTGACGTGGCCATGTTTGACTTCACCTCCATGCACAGGGCAGAGAACGCCTCTCTGGTGAAGGAGAGGAAAGGGAAGAAACTGCTCATCGGATTGGTGGGAGACTCTCTAGTAGAGGTGTGTTATGTGTGTATGAGTAAACATGATCAGTGTTAAGTTTATTATTAATGACAACATTATGACATTTATTGATTGTTACATAGTTTTAAAATGAATCGGCGACCACAGTGGTATCTGCAGATATTAGCATTTGAATAGCATTAACATTTGTGCATTTGGCAGACGCTTTTATTCAAAGTACCTTACATTGCATTCAAGGTACACATATCAGTTCTTGCTTTTGCTGGGAATCGAAACCATGACCTTGGCATTCCTAGTACCATGCTTTACTGTTTGAGCTACAGGAAGGCAATAATAATAATAATTACTTATTTTTATTAATTAATTCTGAATTTTATTATTGACATTTAGACTGATAATGAAAGCAATGAACTATCTCAGGACTTATTTTTAAGGTTTCAAATGTGCTAAAGAATCTTTGTACTTTATAATCTTTTACAGTGGACTACTTGCACAACTACTTCCAAACTTACTCGGGAGTTTCCAGTAACAGATTTCAACACATGAGAACGCAGATTATTACTACGTTTTATTGCTGTCAATTGATTAAAACAGTAAATCATGTTCTCTGCGTTAACATGAATTATCTTGAACCTGCTGCTGAAATTATCCTATTTTCTTTCCGACTGTGCATTCTGAAAAATAAGTAAAAATATTTCCCCACTAACCTGCAGAGGACCAGTGCTCGTCTTCTCATTAACAGTGTTTTTCTCTTACTGATCATATTTCATACCGGTTGAGTTGACATTTTTAAATGAATTTGACTGATAAAAAGGATTGCTTGTGTGCGCTGGTGCTCTTTGTCTAGTGAGACACTTTGCTCTTTCAACTCGCCGACTACAGCACATTGAAAATATACATAACCGGAAATAAAAGAGTTGTACTATTTCAAAACGGAAGTGTGTCACGAAGCTCAGAGCAAGTAGTCCATTTACATTTTTATGTAAGCACTGTTTAAACAATACATGTAAAAAAGTATAGATTACATAATATTGTCCGTCATATTGGCATTGGCCATCAAATCTAATTATAGATATCATAATAGATAGACTAAAAGATATTAAAATATTTTACTTTTATTTTATTGCAGCCATTTTGGCCTCTTGGCACTGGCATTGCTCGTGGTTTCCTGGCTGCGTTTGACACCGCTTGGATGGTCAGGAATTGGGGAAAAGGTTTGCCACCCCTGGAGGTGATCGCTGAGAGGTACAGTTTTTACACCGTTTATAATGTTACAAAAGATTTCTATTTCAATTCAATATTCTGTTAAAAACATACATTTCTTACCATCCCCAAATTTTGAACAGTAGTGCAGTGTATGTATGTATCAATATAAAATGCACAAATGATTCAAATAGTGCAGTCATGCATTATGCTGTGTATGTCTTCTGCAGGGAGAGCATGTATCAGTTACTCTCTCAAACGACTCCAGAGAACACCAGCAAGAAGCACATTGCCTACAGCATCGATCCATCCACGCGTTACCCAAACGTCAACCTGTCCTCTATCCTCCCCAGACAGGTCCTATACACAAACTTACACACATGCAAAAGCTGCTTGAAGTACCTAGCAATGATTAGTAATTAATGAAAGGGTTTTTATCATCAGAGTTTTATTTAAGTCTGTTTGTGTTCAATTTAAAGGTCAAGCGTCTGTATGAATTAGAGGATGATGAGAGGAAACCCATCATAAAATCTAAACCTAAAAGAGGTAAATGCCATATGACACATACTTTAACTTATAAACTTATATATTACTTTATCTTATATACACAAATCCTCATATATACATATGTATATGTAACTTGTATCACTTTAACTTACACTGAGGGTGTATTTAATATTTTAATTGAGTATATGTTGAAAAAAAGCTATAAAAAATGTTTTCAACAATTCAAAATAACGTAGGATATCATTGTTTTTAATAATATGCATTATCTGGTGATATATGTTAACATATTAACGTTAACACATCTGATTACATGTCAAAAATATGTTTTAGGATTGAAAATGCACATGAAACTGCACAGAAGCACAGACCTTACAGTGAAGAGATGAACTAAATGTGTGTGTTTAGACTCTATCAGACGTCTGGAGGAACTGCTGTCCTGGTGTCAGAAGAACACAGCGGGGCACGAGCATGTGAAGGTGAAAGATCTGAGTGAGTCCTGGAGGTCCGGCCTGGCTCTCTGCGCTCTCATCCACAACTTCAGACCTGAACTCATGTAAGACCACCTGACCATCAAGAAACAAGAGTATTCACATAATTGATTTAACATGCAGAGCCCAATTATGTTATGATAAATTGTTGCTAGATACACTATCGTTCAACAGTTTGGTTGCAGAAAGATAAAGTAAAGTATAAAGTTAAGAAATTAGTACCTTTTATTTATATATTTATACAATAATTTTTTTTTTTTCAAATAAATGTTCTTTTGAATTTTCTATTAATTAAAAGAATTCTGGAAATAGATATCACGGTTTCCACATACATGTTAAGCAGCACAACTGTTTTCATCATTAATAATAAGAAATGTTTCTTGAGCAGCAAATCAACTTCAGAATGATTTCTGAAGGATCATGTGACACTGAAGACTGGAGTAATGATGCTGAAAATTCAGCTCTGATCACAGGAACAAATTACACTTTAAAATATATTAACATAGAAAGAAACATTTAAACACTCATTTTAAATTGCCTTGTGAGCATTTGAGACAAAAATATTTCAAAATTCTTTCAAATTATTACATTTTCAAAACTATTAAATAATCTTGCTGACCCCAAACTTTTGAACGATAGTGTACAGGTAGATGTAAATACACATACAATAAGTTCATACAAATTAAATGCATGCTGTTCTCTCTTTCAGTGACATGTCTCGTCTAGACAAATATAATATCACTGCGAACAATAAGCTGGCCTTTGACATCACGGAGAAAGAGTTTGGCATCGCTCCCATCATGTGTGCCGCTGATATGACCACTTGCGGAAAAATCGACCAGCTCTCAATGGTTGTCTACCTCACACAGATACGCAACGCTCTCACAGAGAAAGATACACCAGCAGGTAGTGATGGATTTCATAATTATGAAAGGCACTTTTAATAGTTGTCCGAAATGTATAATAAAATAATTTGTTGCCTTCGTTTACGATCCTTATACATGTACATTTTCAGCTTGGTTTTGTTACGACCTCCCTTCTTTTGAAATAATTTAAAGGGAAGGAAAGGTAATTTAACAAACAAAAATGAGTGAACAACGCCACTGCTTGGAACTATTTTATTAATTCACTCAAAACAATGTATAAGCAAAATCAAACAACCTGCCAACCAAGAAAGTATTTATAAGAGCGTACAAAGAGAAATATGAAATGCAAAGCATAACAAAAAACACAAATAACATGAAACATAAAGAGGCTGCTGTGCTGGCTGGCCCGTAAGTCTTTCATCTCTCCCTATTCTCCTCCTTATTGATGTCTTTCATCTGGCGTCAACCTAACAGAAAGAGAGCATGCGCACGCTTATAGAGATAGAACGACGCAAAGGTAAACAACGGAGGGACAACAAAAAAATTAGCATAAGACAGACTTAACCACAGACCATAACAGATTTCAATACATGATCTGTATGGGCTATAGAGGCAAACTCTTATAACAGCAGCGCTACTGTCTCTTTAAGATCCCTTCCCAGCATGCAGTGCTGTGAACGGGCAGTTTTCTGCTTTAGTCTGTAGTCTGACAGCAGCGGCTGCAGCAGCAAATGCACTCAGCTGGGGAGAAATCAGCTGCTTACGGGGGATTCGGTGGGAGTGGATCTGATTCCAGCCCTACGCACGCACCGCTCTGAGACCCATTTTGAAATGGCATCTGTAGAAGAGGAATCACAGCCGTTCGAGGGGCTTTAGGGAGCTTGATTCAGCGTTTAGTTGTTGGATGCTGTGTTTGGGAGGGGGTCTCACACAGATGTGCTCCAGGTTGAGCTGTCACTCACGCAGGCTCTGGATGTGTGTATTCTGGGGAAGGGGGTGGGATCCAATACAGCTCATCTCTAACACGCCACTGCAACGCGCATATTGAATGTGACGACTCGTATTTGTTGCAGTTTAAAGGGTAGGAGGATATTTCATTCTGTTTTGTTTTTTGTTAAGGTAATGGTTATTTTTTTCAGTTTGCTTCTGTTTTCATGGATTGCTGAAATAATTTGATCAATTGCATCTAAAATGCACGGTTTATGTAAGATTGTTCTGAATTATGAAATAATCTATTGCATTTAAGAGATTATAAATGATGCTTTTCTTGTTCACTCGTGTATGTATGTGTGAATATGTTTGATGTTTAAAATTATTTTTATGATATCATATTTAAGTTACATTTTTCACAGTGTTTTCAGTGTTGATTATTTTTATTTTACATTTAATTTAAATGTATGTATTTATATATTTTTATATTTTATGAGTTGTAGGACTACAATTAAAGTACAATGCTCTTAAGGTTTTGCTGCAATATGAAAAGCTTAAATAATAGATCATGGGACAGATTAACATTTTTTGTGTATTATCTGTTTGTTTATTATCTGGAATCTGTTTTATGACTTTATAAGCATTTTTACTTTACATAAAAATGTTATATATTTCTTTCTTTGCCTCACAAACTTATTTTAATGTATGCATTTTATTTTACTTTTAGCACTGTGTGAGTAAACATGTAAACCAATCTACAAATATAAATGTGGAACTATTTCTGGGAGACTAATTACTTCACATCTGTTTCCATTTATTTTCTTCTCACTATTTCCATTCTTCTTGTCTTCCTCAGAACGCTGCAACAGCCTCTCACCCACCAATACCCTCTCGCTGTCCAGAACCCGCTCGGCCGTCTCCTTCCTCAACACGCTCAAGCGCGACTCCCTCCAGAGACGCAGGGTACGCAAACACCTGCATGTTATCATGTAAAACAAACCCCCATTTTATTTACAGTGTTGCAGTGGTGTCTGTCAAAGGTCATCTTTGGTGTATTGGGTTAAATAGAGCATGAAATCATGTGCAATCTCTGTCGTAATGAACCACAACATTAGGAAAACAATAAACGCCCCCATTACACACAGCTGTTGCCAAAGCCAAATACTCCCATGCTGTGGCCACAATGAGGAAGTTACATGAGAGAAAGCTAATAATAAAAGGATAAGAGAAAGAGGAGGCTAGTGTTTGCTTGCTGTCCATTTGCAGTGCATGATAACGGTAAAAATCATTGTTTATTTCTGTCGATCTGCTGTCGCCACATTACGTAACCTGAGCTATAAATGAGATCATGTGACCCGTTTCTCAGGACCGACTGGCATCGGAGAAAGGACCAAGAAAGCAAAAGATGAAGGAGAAAGAGGAGGAGAAGGATGTGAAAGAGGAAAAAGTAAGAGTTGAAATATAGTTCTTCATTTAAATGGTGACTACAGTGTTATTGTGATGCGTTAAACACCTGCTTGGAGTGAAGACTGATATTCTGTTGTTATTTCTGTGGTTTTTGGCAGTAAACACAACAAATGATTGATAGAACTGTAGATACAATATGGGTGGCTTGATTACATATCAGCCTTTTAAATAAATAAAAATGTATCTAAGGTCAGGATCAAAAATTAAACGGCACTATGGACAAAAATACCAAAAATGTGGCCAAAAGTGTCCACTGTAGTGAATTCCTTTTTTAATTAATTTTAATTTTGACTTTTAATATACATTTAATTCAAGATTAAATTAAAAATATTAAAATATCATTTAATATACATATTTTCTTTTATCATTTTTATTTAAAACTTGAAACCCCAATTACTAGTAAACAGTAGAGAGCTTAGAACTGTAAAATTTGTTAAAATATGGAGTGTTTATTGTATCTTTTGTGTATTATTTATAGATAATTTAGTATTTGATATTCATTATAAGTGCAGCATCTTAAACTGCTGTTTATCTCCAGTGTGCAGCGCCTGTGGCACCGATGTCCTCATCAGAGACGTGTGGCAGTGAGCTCTGTTATTTCTGCAAGAAGCATCTGTACGTGCTGGAGAGAGGAAGCGCCGAGGGCAAGTTCTTCCATCGCAGTTGTTTCAGCTGTTATCACTGCGGCTCCACCCTGCGGCAGGGCGGATACACGTTCCACTCCGACACGGGTAAGCCCAAAAGACCCTTGATACAACGTAAAGCTTCTTCTCTTTTTTTTTCTTTACTAATTTAATTTAACTAAAACAAGGTAACTAATTGTTATATCATGTGCACGATTTAGTAAAACGAGGGAACGAATTATTATATTGTTTCCACGATTTACTTCAAACAAGGGAATGAATTAGTAAAACATGCTGACATATTAGCAAGTCGTGGGAACTATTTATTAATTTGTACAAAAATCTCAGTTTCACCTGTGGTCCATGATTCTTACGTGATCCTGCTTCCCCTACAAGAAAAGTGGAGCTTGTTCAATAACTCACTGCTCGTTTGAAAAAAACTGCATGTGCATCCATGTTACAGCCCTCCATATTTACAGCTGCTCCTGAGCATGTTGCTGAATTTGATTTGTCTTCAGGGAGATTCTACTGTGAGCAGCACTCAGTGGCTGAGGAAGAGGAGGGTGATGAAGGTCACAGAGGCTCACAGGTATGAATCACATCAGAGCTAATGAGACGCTTGATTGCCTCCTATTTACCGCCGGATCTCTTGTGTGAGGATACTGGGAACGATAATTATTTTTACTGTCGATATTTCACTGAGAGTGTGGGTAACGTAATAACTTTCATTAGCAAGTCATTGTTCTGTAGTTCATGTACACAGAAATCTATATGAAATATGATTTATTTGGACATGATACCATTGGAATACCACTTACCATGGGAATATAGGATTGTAAAACTGTTTTCACATTTTCTGAAGAAAATCTAAGAGGACCTTGGCAAAACTCTAGGTGAATAGGTAGTTTTTTTACCGCCTCTTGCAATTGTTTTGTACTCATTTTATCATCTGCCAGATGAAAATCACAAGTACCTTCACTTAGAGAAGTAATTGCACACCCCTCTTAAACAACCTTTTACCTTGCAGGGTACGGTTGAGTTCTTGTTTGTATGAGTTTTATGATATTAGTTTTATATTTAAAATGGTTTGATAGACCGATGGTCTTTTCTTCACTGAGATATATTCAGCCATTTTGTTATGACGAGAACTAATGTGGGTCAGCTGCTGCGTCAGGGAAAGCATTCCTCTCGTGTGTGTGTGTGTGTGTGTGTGTGTGTGTGTGTGTGTGTGTGTGTGTGTGTGTGTGTGTGTGTGTGTGTGTGTGTGTGTGTGTGTGTGTGTGTGTGTGAAGCAATACTTGCGGTATTGGATTCCTAGTGGTTGGTCATAAGACTCAGAGCTGATGCAGTTTTCTGTGAGCTGCTGATATATTTTTTTTTGCAGACACTTTTGTGTTGGCAACTTATCCAGTTACCTAATCTGATGATACTACTACTTATTTTAAACAATCATACTACAAGTACCCAAATGAAGATGAGAGTGCTTCGCCAACATGTGTAACATGCATCCTTGTATTATGGTCCCATTTAGTTGTTTGGGGAATTTTCGTTGTCAAAATAAGAGTAATTTCAATAGGAATCTGTGATCAGGAATTTAGCCTGAGGGCGAAAGATTTCCCCACACCGATTTTGCACCGGGTTCAACTTATGTGTGAGTTGTGCCTCATACTGAATATCACTACACTATTGACCATAGACAGTGGACATTGTTGCCTGTGAAGCTTTGCTAATGTGACTGTACCTTGACTGATGGTAACACACTTCAGTATTCAATGAGGTGAAGTTATCTTAAAATGTTATTATTTAGGTAGATGGCTTATTATTCATGTTGGCTGTTTAACTATAGGGATTGGACAGTTTAACACATTCCTCTGACTGATTCTAAAACCTTAACAGTTTCATGAACAAATCGATTCTTTTAGTATTTTTAAGTAATAGATATTTGGAAAAAAAAAAATTTAGTTTCATTTTCAAATTATTTGATAGTTACCAAGTAAATTTAAAACGACACTTAGAAAAGGTGTGTTTACACAGACTTTATAATGACTTTCTGAATCTTATTAGCCTTTAGTCTTTTTATCGGTTGATCTGATACAGTATAAAATATTAACAAAACTCATAATGTTTATTTTTATCATGCCATATGAACTAGTCAGTAACTGAACTGATTCAACTCTCACAGTTAGCTGGATGTGTTTGATTCTTTCAGAATAATTCTACACTGATCACTTGTCGATCACTCAGCAAGATGCTCTTCAATATGTTGCTCAACCGTGACCATTCTGGACTTGAAATCTAAAAGTAACCGTAGAAGAAGACACTGATTCAAAAATATGAAGCAGCGCAGCTGTTTGCTACATTCATAATACAAAATGTTTCTTGAGCAGCAAATCAGCATATTAGAATGATTTCTGAAGAGTCATGTGACACTGAAGACTGGAGTAATGATGCTGAAAATTCAGCTTTGCATCACAGGAATAAATTACATTTTACAATATATTAAAATAGAAAGCAGTTAAATTGTAATAATATTTCACAATATTACTGTTTTTACTGTATTTTTGATGAAATAAATGCAGCATTGGTGAACAGAAGAGACTTCTTTCAAAAAGTAGTCAGGCCCAAAATATCACAATAATGGCATGTTTTTCTGTTTTCTAGAATTATGTTGAGAATAGTCATAATGAAGAGGATGATAAGGAAAAGACACAAAATGGTGAAACTGTAGAGATGGCATCCCCTCCTCCACATGTCTCGGTAAAACGTAAGGGCTCATATAAGATATCTGTTGACCCTGAGTTCGAAGAATCGAACGAGTGCCCTACTCCCACAGAGCAAGATGACTATCTGTCACCTGACCTTAAGGAATCTCATGAACCACACAAACCCTCAGAGCTCAATCCAGAGAGCACAGGCATTGAGAGCCAACAAAATAACAGCAGCCAGTCCATTCCAGTGCCGGCTCCGCGAAGTTCCAGAGTGCCGCTGTACCCTCCGCTCCCAAAACCTCGCACTGTCCATAACGTGATGCCCGGATCCTCAAATATCCCAGAGGAACCTGAGGAAACTCATCACAACCTCATGCCTGACTCCAAACCCAAGCCGTCCCTGCGCAAACTTCAGCTGAGCGAAGAGGAAAAAGCTGACCTTCTCAGCCAGGATTCGGACTCTGAGACGCCGGCCTCGTCTTCTGCTGCCTCCACCTCCTCTTCCTCCAAGCAGCATGAAGGAGTCGAGGAGGAGGGATACTGGAGCGGAGGCATCGCTACACGGAAGAGCTTGCAGAACCAGCATAACCGTCGCTGCATGAGAAGGAAGAGTGAACCTCCGCCCACCACCCAATCGCAGCACGGAAAGACGCGCTCCAAGTTTTCCCCATGGAATCTGTCTTCACCGCGGCTACAGCAGCGCTTCAGCGTCCTCCGAGTTGGACCTTCAGGTTGGAAGTCCAATTTTTTATACTTCTTACTAAACGGCTTTAGTTTAAACTTAGTAGCTGATTTTGGTATGAATTCCCTCATCAGAACAAACTCAACCAGACCATTATGTATCAGAATATGATAATGAAGAAGGTGTTGACGATGACGAAGAAGAGGATGAAGAGGATCTTCAAGAAGAAGACCATTTTTTGGATTGCAAGGTGGGAACATGTTTAAATTTGTTTCATTCTGAGACTTAGTCCATAATTTATTCAGAAGACCAAATTTCCATCCATACCAACCAGATTTTACAAACATAATTTACAAACAGGTAGGAATATACAGTTATTTTTTTGATAATGCTTGATTGTGATGTCCCCAAACAAAACATCAACTAGGGCTGCATCATTTGGGGGGAAACTAATATAAATATATATATATATATATTAGTGTTATTATTATTATTTATATATATATATAATATAAAAAAATGTTTTTTTTTTTTTTGTGATTTTTAAAATGTAACTAGCTAGTTTGTGAAGCTGCACAATGTGGCCAAAAAATGTGTGATTATATTAACATGACTATAATTTTAATAATAATAATTATTATTATTATTATTAAATGTAAGTATTAAAATTATTGTATTGAAGTTAAAAAAATTAAAGTATTGTATATTAATGACTATAAAACTAATAATTATTAATAATTACAAATATTTAAAAAAATACGTATTATATTGTAATATTTCATTGTAAAATAAAAACAGCGTATTTGATAAAAGATCATGTAATAAAAAAAAATGTTTTACTGTACAGCTGTAAAATTACTAATATTTATGGCTGTCTTCATTTCTTAATTTTCATACAATTAAGCTTTTATTTTGGCAGAGAAGCACTGAATCATGATCATGAGATCATGTTTTCTGGTAGACTGATTAAATCCTCCCAAGAAGTTGTTGACTGTATGTTTGTGTTGTATGTGTTCAGGGGGGCGATTATGAGATTTCTGAGTCGGAGAAACAGGACCTAAAGAGGATGAAAACTCTGGAGCGCAAAGCTAAAATGAGCGAAATCCAGCGCTTCCACAAAGCTCAGGTGAGCAAGATCGATCTATACTGTGTAGATTGTTTCCCATAATGGAAAAAAAAACACATGCCACTTGAAAGAAAAATCAGCATCAATTTATATCAAGATGAAAAATAGAGTGATCTGAATTTCATTCTCATTTGGTCTGATACTGTTCTGGTTCTGACGTCCACACAGACGATTCAGAGACGGCTGGATGAGATAGAAGTGACCTTTAAAGAACTGGAAGAGAAAGGAGTGGAGCTGGAGAGAGTTTTGAGAGGAGAGGCTGGTATGACATCGCATCCATCTACATGCACCACTAATGATTTCACTTCATCATATTATATAGCAGTCAGAATCAGAATGTGGCGTGCTAAAACTCTCTGAAACTCAGTGAACTTGTTAACCCTACACTTGTACGTCACCAAGACGTACCAAGATTTTGTTTTCAGAGTTACAATAAGAGTTACATTTACTGTCTAATACAGCCGGGCATTTCGATTCACAAGCTTTCGATAAAATTGAGTCAATATCACTTTATTTGGATTTTGGATATGTATTTCAGATACAGTACTGTCCATTTTTAGCAAGGAAAAACTAATGTTGTAAACCTTACGGGGAACATTTTCAGTTGGTACAATTAACAACTGATTTGTATTCAAACATTTACATTGCACATAAGGCAGTTTTTATAATAATAATATTAGGACAATAATATTAACTCTTTAATGACAATATGTTTCTGCTCCATTGTTGTTGTTTTTTATTTAAACGTTGGCTCAGGTTGTCATAAAATAGTTTTCATGCTGAATTTATTCAAACATATACTAAATATTGAAGATCATATTAAGTAAAAGTATGAATCTGTAATATAGTGAATGTATATATTTAACAAAATGATCCTCTCTTCATTTTTCTTGATAACTATTGAGTTATGGTAATTGAATTACTTTTTTTTAGACAAATGTAACGTTACGTGACATTGTTATAAAATTGAAAGAATTTGAAAACTAAGACTAAACCAAACTAAACTAAACCACATTTTTTTCATGCATCATCTGAAAAGAGCATAGAATTTAAGAATCTATATCGGCTCATCAAAATGAGTATGGATTAAAATTGAGAAATCAACTCAGCACTACTGACTAACATTAGGACAATTCAGCAGATGTTTTAACGTATAAGAGTTTCAATGAACGTGAACATTTTTTCACGTAGCTTAAAGCTTTAATTAATTTGTTTCTCATTATACAAATGATAAAATGCTTGAAATTAGTTTTTTTGCATATACATTTCTTTAAATTATATTACTTTGAACTTTTTGTGCCCTGCATACAACCCCTTCAATACTGTTTTAAAAGCATCCTAGAATTCACTGTAATCTGATTAAGAGAAGCAAATGTAGCGACGATTGAGGATAAGGAGATCTTGTAGGTGCCGTAACCTCCTGTATGTGTGTTTTAGTTTCAGGTGACCCTGAAACAATTGACCAGTGGATTGATCTGGTCCAGGAGAAGAACAATCTACTCTCAGAGGAGTCTGATCTCATGGTGGCGTAAGTCTGATCACAAAAATAGGCACAAGTTGGGTTAAATTAATAAACATCTTGGTTGTTTAACCAATTGGTAATGTCAGCATTATTACAATGCACATTTAAGGAACTCAATAGCAGTTATTGCTCAAAGTGCATCATTTATTTTTGCATGTGTAAAGGAAAACCTCAAAGCTCACTGAAAGCCAGCTCAGTCTCGTTGCCCTTGGAAACCTCTCTTCTGCATGTCTTTGAGCACTGATGCTTAAGATGAATGCTTAGAGTGGCCTCATTTATTTAACCCACCGCTTTGCATGTATTTATCATGTATTGGCTCTGTGCACAATTGGATCTTCTGTCTTAGAAACTAAATTAAAGGCTGTGCTAACAGCTGCATCATATTTTTGTGTGATTCTGGTTTTGTGTTTCAAAGGTCTCGACAGCTGGAGCTGGAAGACAAACAGAGCATGTTAGAGATGGAGCTACGGCGATACATGGAAATGGATGGTGGGAAATTAAAGATAATTCTGTTCATTATATTATATCATTATATTCTCTTTATGTAATATTCATATAAATATTCCTGTGTTCTTCTGACAAATGAATTTGATTTGAATTTTAATTACAAAAAGTCCATCTGTGAGTTAATATGAAGTCTTAAAAGCTTCATGTGTAATAATAATAAAAATATATATATATTATTTTTATAATCTTGCTTTTAGTGCACATGCTCCAATGCAGAGCAAATGCAAGACAAAAATAAAATTTTGTATAATTGTTTTAATTAATTTAATAATAATTTACAATTAAATTATTGTTCATATTGAAATAGTGTTACTTGACATTATATTCTCTTTATATAATTGTCACTTTAATAGTCCAGTGGAATGAATTACAAATAATCCATTTGTCAATTATTTTTAAGTCATAAAAGCTTAATGTATTAAATATATTTTTTTAAAATAGTTTATTGTATTAAATTATACAATATTAAATATTTTAAGTATAATAATATT
This sequence comes from Meda fulgida, assembly GCA_030578275.1. Classification (NCBI taxonomy): domain Eukaryota; kingdom Metazoa; phylum Chordata; class Actinopteri; order Cypriniformes; family Leuciscidae; genus Meda; species Meda fulgida. Next base: position 25,361,453 of record CM060638.1, read on the forward strand.
TCTAAATATTTAAGTCATTTGAATTAAAATTATTATTATTATTGAAATACTAACATTTCTAATTGAGTATTAATTTGGTTTTAAATTCTTAATTCTAAAGGTCAAGTCATCTTCATTTATATAGCGCTTTTAACAATGTAGGTTGTTCCAAAGCAGCTTTACAGAGATAAGCATAATTTAAGGTAACAGATTGTTTTGGCTTTATAGCGGTTCTTGAATAATGTTATTTTCCAGCTAAAGTTAGTTTTGATTGATTCTCTTCCGTCGAAATGATCATTTGTTATTAAATTAGAGGGCGTTAAGACGACACCCTTCTCTCTCAATAGACTTTAAACACGAACCTGTGATAAACGCTGATGGCGTTCACATGCGTATTAAGAATTGATTCTATAGTTATGTGTGTTTGAATATACTATATGTGAGCAGCTTTGTAATTTCCTACAAACCATGCCTAAACAAACTACTTGTCTTGCCTATAAATTTTGATTTAAAGGTCTATTCACAACTATAACGATAAAGATATAGTTCTAAAAACCTTTCTAAAAATAATAGAATAGCAGACTATCGTTGGAATCAGCAATATCGTTGGAATTAGAATTTTTTTTCCAGCTGATCAATGATAAAAACATTGACAGCCAATCAGAATCCATCCGGCTTTAAAGAGCATTTAAAGCGGCAGACGACAAAACTGCAGCATGCTTTATCAGATTTATCTGATTTATAAGATTTATCAGAACGATATTGTCCGCTGGTGCGGTCACAAATACTGTATAGTTATAGTTATCGTTCTTGGTGTGGAACATGCCTTGATTTGTTTTTATTTATGTAAACGTATGCACACATGCATTAAGATGTTGCTATGTTGTTGTGCGTGTAGAAACTGAGAAGACCCCTGAGCAGCGAGCACAGGAGGAGCGGATCCTGCAGGAGATGCTGGACGTGGTGGACATGAGGGATTCACTGGTGGCCTTCCTGGAGGAGAAGAGGTTAAAGGAAGTCAATGACGAACTGTAGTACTGTAGGCAGCCCAGGTGCTCCGGGACTAAAACACCACAAATACCCACATTTACCGGCTCAAAACACATGCCACATCACCCTAAGGGAGTAGTTCACCATTTAAGTTCATCATTTACTCATCCTCATGCTGTTCTAAACCTTCTGTGGAAAACACAAGGCAAAATTTTGCACAATCTTCTCTTTTCCATACAATGAAATTAAATAGTACTTAAGGGGTTAGTTCACCGAAAAATGAAAATTGTCATTAATTACTCACCATTAATTAGTTCCAAATCCGTAAGACTTTCGTTTATCTTCAGAACACAAATGAAGATCTTTTTGATGAAATCTAAGAGATTTCTGTCCCTCCATTGACAACTGCGCAACTACCTCTTTGACGCTTCAAAAAGCTCATAAATAGATCGTAAAACTAATCCATATGAATTAAATGGTCCAAATTAAGTCCAAATTTCTCAAAAGAGACATAAATTCATATGGATTAGTTTTACGATCACTTTATGAACTTTTTGTAGCGTCAAAGTGGTAGTCGTGTAGCTGTCAATGGAGGGACAGAAAGCTCTTAGATTTCGACGAGCTTCGTTTGTGTTTCAAGGATGAACGAAAAGTCTTGTGTTTGGAACGACATGAGGGAGTAAATGATGACAGAATTTCATTTTTAGGTCAACTATCCCTTTAAATCCAGTTTTAGTACGTTTTTAAGAGAAAGACAGTCGTTAAATTTCAGCTTTTCAGATTTTGAATGTTCAATGTCATTGTTGCCAAACATTAATGCTTCTCATGTGCCTCGTAACCAGTTTTTCAGTGCTCAAAATTTGAATATGCATATCTTCAGATTGCACATATGAGATTTGAGCGTTACAGTGAAGAGGAAGATTTTCAGTAAACAATGACTTTCATTTCAGTATGTTTCCACACATAGCTACTCATTTAGACAACAGTATGGTGCTTTTTGTCATTTTTTTAGGCCTTTACAGCTATGTGACCATCCTGCACCCACATCTCTTGAGTGCACAACGAAAGAAAGAAATCATACAGGATCGCATCGACATGAGGGTGAATAAATGATGCCAGAATTGTGTGAACTGTCTCTATTGATTCACTGATATTGCATATTTTAAAGAAACCCAATGACTTACTGGCACAAACGCTGACATTGCACCACTTTGTGCTAAAACTCTGCTCTTGAAAACCAAAGAGTTAAACTCATCTGTGCACACAGTCACTATGGTCTTGCTCCAAAATAAATGTGCTTTCTAACAGATATAAACTCTGAAGACTGTGCCAAATGTTGTGAAACTGCACATCGTCCCAGACTTCACAGCCATGGCCTTTCCCGAGACCAACTGCGGTCCCGATACAAACTCAAATACACGGACTATAGAATTTGCTGGGTCAGAAGTATGCGCACACATGTGCAATTATATTGCATCTCGCACTTTTATAAAAGTCTATCAAGGTCATGTATGTTCTAAATATCAAGAGATATTATATAAAAGGTATTTACACATTTATGGTGTCATATTTGGCAGAACCTGATGCCAATATCATGTCTTAAACAGCACTTGCATTGTATTATTATGAGTATATTATGGCTTTGCAACATTAAGAGATTCAATATCACAATGGGCTTCTGCGCAGTGTATTGTTTTTTTCTTGTAAGTGATTGTCTTTCTCTTCACACATTATTATTATTATTCATTGATTTGATATTTTCTGCATGATCATGGTTTTGACACTCAGGGGAACATCTGACTGGCCCAGTTTCCATTTATATATTTCTACTTATGTATATTTGCATATCATTATTTGGAAGTGTTTACACAGTTTATCATACTCGTTCATGAATTCATTTTAGGGAGGCACAAAGGAAGTTGAGTGAAATTTAATAAGTCTTTTCTTTTGCTGTATGACATAATTCTCCCACAGAGAATTATTACTTGGAACATTTATGTGTTTGATAAATTGGTTTTCATTTTTGAGGCTCTGAGAATAATTAGTGCCATTAATTCTTGTCAGAGAGGAAATTTGTGGTAGTGTGTTGGGAACAGTGGTGTAATTTTTGCTGTTTGCTTTTGTTCCCTGTATTTCTTTTCTTTAAACATGTTCACATACACAGCATGGTTTCTTTTCTATGGGGACAGTAATTCACTGAATATGCTAATAAAATATCTAGCACTTTTGTGTTTTTCCTCTCGGTTGGGTTTCAGTGCTGTGAAAACGCCCTTGATTTCTTCATGTACATCAGAAAACGATTTTGAGCATGACTGCTTTGGCACGGACGTGTTATTCGACAGGTATTTTAAAAAGTATGTAAAACAGTGTGTACGTACTTACATTTATCATGTTTAAAACAGAAGTATTCTAAATTGTTTTCACATGACCTTGACATATACTACACTGCAGAAATAGTTAGGGTAGGATGGTAGTATGCTGTTCTCCACATATCCTTTGTCTGTTAAGTCCTTATGAAATATTTGCTGAAATGGAGAAGTAAACACATTCCTGTCATATAAAACTGTCACATAAAATGTCATTTTCTCTCATTGCTTTTTTGCTCTGAACTTTGAAGTGTTGTGTTTGTTTAAAGGTCATCACCACTAGAGGGCCTCCTTCATCAGTTTTACAAGAGCAACAGGATGCACAAGGATCAATGACAAGGTTTGATTTAGGTTTGATCTATTCTAGATTACTGATTGAGTACTGAATACACTATATTATATAGTATTGTTTATGAAGTATACATGTTAATCACAAAATTCCCTTTTTCTACAGTAAATATTTAACTAGGCCTATTTATTTTGTATAATTAATGTTCTGTGTATTTTATCATTAATTTTATTTTAACTAGGCCTATTTATTTATCTTGTATAATTAATGTTCTGTGTATTATTTTATCATTTATTTTATTTTAGCAATATATTATTTATACTCATTTGTGTATTTATTTATTATTTATACTCATTTTTGAACAACGCAAAAAAAAAAAAAATCTCACATTAAGATAAAAATAAAGCCCCAGTCCTCCAGTTTTATGGTATGGGAAATAGTTTCTTTGAATTATTTTGTTTTCTACTGATGAAAGAAAGTCACTGGAATAACATGTGTGTGTGTGTGTGTGTGTGTGTGTGTGTGTGTGTGTGTGTGTGTGTGTGTGTGTGTGTGTGTGTGTGTGTGTGTGTGTGTGTGTGTGTGTGTGTGTGTGTGTGTGTGTGTGTGTGTGTGTGTGTGTGTGTGTGTGTGTGTGTGTGTGTGTGTGTGTGTGTGTGGTCACAAGTTTAGGTCGGACTCTCTAAGCATTAGGCCAAATAATTTTGAGATATCTTCTTCTATGCAGGACACTTTCAGGACCTAAAAAATGGCATTCTTACCGAAAAACCATCGACCTTTGCAGCAGATCTAGGATCAGTTGACTTCAGATATTTGATGGTAACTGGATCAGGACACTGATCCCAGAGCTGCACACGCTGCAGGTTAATCCAAACTCCTCCATTTGCTTAGGATCAATTTGGCGAGTTCCTCACATGAATGGGTCATAGAGGGTGATGTGTGTGTTGTCCTAGATCAGTAAACATACTGAACTATGCTTAGGTCAGATGCACGCTTCTTCTCGGCAGATGCAGAAACCTGTAATTAATGAAATGCCATCATACATCAGTGCAGAGCCATCTGTGCACTCCTCCATCAAGAGCTCTGCAGCACAACAGATACTCGTTTGATGTGATGAGTATGTGCCTGCTCCTCAGTTATGGCCTTTTTAATCACTGATACTTTTTAAATTACATTTGCCGTTCCTCTAGAGAATCAATTTGATTTGAGAGGGACACAGAGAGAGAGAGAGAGAGAGAGAGAGAGACAATTGTTTATAAAAATAGTCCATTTTGGATCCTTTGTACACTAGCTAGCATTAACAATGAGTTTTTTCTCCCTCATTTTTGTTTTTAGCATATTTCTGTTGCTAGCAATATTTTTGCTAGCCCTATAACTATTATAATTGATGATGCTAATGCAAATACAATGACAATTATATAAATTATATAAAATGGTAAAATGATTATAGATAGATGTAAGTGAAATCAGGTGACATTTATAAGACATTTAGAATAAGTCATCATATGACTTGCAAATATAGTTAAAGTCAGATGGACAACTGCTATCTCCTTTTTTCTGGTAAGCTTTTGTTGTATGGAAAATAACATAAAAATCTTGCCTAATATCTTCTTTTGTTTCCACATAAATGAAAGAAAGTCGATACGACAGTATCGATATATGACAGTAAATTATGACAGAATTAAAATTTTTACTAAGATTTCATTCTTTTTCTCTCCTTTTTATCCTGTTATTGGTTACTGTATCATCACCATTGTCGTGTGTCCTGTTACTTCCTCTCTTCCTCTATTACTCTCTGACACCTTTCATTTCACCAAACACAATCTGAGTTACATAACACATCATTGGCCATGAATGCTTTCCAGTGACATCACTGTGAGATTATCACTGGCTTTAGATTAGAGCTGCTTTTTACTGTCCAGCCGAATCACAGTAGAGGTTTGTCTGCAATAATCAGCTTTGATTTAGAGTTGTGTAAACTTGCTTTAAGGATATTACATTTTACCATTGAAAAAAGTGTCAGAGGATTGATTGTAACACTGATGGTAAATTTTCATTAACATGAAATAATAATGATGACACAATACATATTTTTACAGCATTTATTAATCGTATTAATCTGTACATTTTAGATAATAAATATACAATTCATTTTTAATTTTAGTTCACAGTGCATTAATATTAACTTTTTATTTTAAAATGAATTAATAAGTGTTGAAATTAAAGCTATAGTAAAGCTATTAAAGATATCATGAATCCATTTTCCAAACCGTGTTTTTGTCTTATCCTGAATCACTAAGGTACACCTATAATGAGTAATGTTTATATTCAGACTATTTTAGACTGGTTCGTGTCGTTCCACTGCGGAGTAGCCCAGAACCTGCGTGAGTCGTCATAGACATAAACAGAGAAAGTAGCTCCGGCTTCAATGTTCTTCCGCAAGACGCATGCAGTTCTGTTTAGTGAGCGGCAAAAGTTAAGGGCTGCAGCTTTAACATTAAAGTTGCAGTAAGTGATTTCTGAGAAAAGCTGTTGAAAGTGGATCGGACAGAGCTGCACAACACATTTGTAGCCAATCAGCAGTAGGGGACGTGTCCACTTATGATAGGGGAGGAGAGAGAGTGAGCCAATCAGCAGTAGGGGACGTGTCCACTTATAATGGGGGAGGAGAGAGTGGACCAATCGGCAGTAGGGGTTGTGTCCACTCATGATGTGGGAAGAGAGAGTGGACCAATCGGCAGTAGGGGTTGTGTCCACTCATGATGTGGGAGGAGAGAGTGAGCCAATCATCAGTAGGGGGGGTGCCCACTTATGATGTGGGAGGGGAGAGAGTGGGCCAATCAGCAGTAGGGGGCGTGTTCACTCATGATATGGGAGGAGAGAGAGGGTCAATAAGTAGTAGGGGGGGTGCCCACTTATGATGTGGGAGGGGAGAGAGTGGGCCAATCAGCAGTAGGGGGCGTGTTCACTCATGATATGGGAGGAGAGAGAGGGTCAATAAGTAGTAGTGGGCGTGTTCACTCATGATGGGGGAGGAGAGAGTGGGCCAATCAGCAGTAGGGGGCGTGTCCACTCATGATGGGGACGAGAGAGAGTGAGCAAGACGGAGATTTGAAGAAAGACTAGAAAGAGAGATTGCTGAGAGGCATTATAAAAGAGCTAGAGGAATATCACTGGAAAAAGAAGGGTTATGATCAGGCAAGAGCTTTAGGCGTTAATATTTGGAAAAGCTTTCCTGCGCTGGAGAGACCTGAGCGGGAAGGCCTGAAAATGGAAGCAGAGGTTGCGTTGTTTTTGCTCCATACACGAGTAACATTGGTTTTGCTAGTACCAAGAAGTGTTGTTGTTGTAATGTTAGCTATTGTAACAGGACGGTTGTGAGTGTCATTGTTTCTAGCTGCTGTGCTGCTGGCGACTAACAACCAACTCCTGCTTATATTTACTCTTGTGTACTGTATGTTCATTTTTTGTTCTTCCTTGTCTTTCATTTGTTCTCGTCACTTCATTATTTAGCTTCCCTTAAGATATGATAAAGAGATATTCACTCTTGCATTGCGTGTTTGTGGATTTTGGGGGCGGAGCAATGAAGGGAGTTTAAATGGAATTTACAACTGTTTCAGATGGTTAAATTTGTCCCTTCAGACGACTCAACCTACCCCTGTCCTGAGGCTATAAAGAACAATGATTGTGATTTACAAATTCTTCATTTTTAATTACAGATTCTTTTGATGCCATCTTGTATACCTGATTTCATGGTCAGTGTAATTTCCTGATAAAAGAAATTGAGTCAAAGACGATCTTCACTAAATGCTCACCCTGAGTTGAGCTCCAGGGGCATGACGGAGAGAACAGGCAAACTTACTATAATATCTGATATGATGCCTCTTAAAACATTCTCCAGCATGTGGGCTTACACTGTGTTTTTCATCAGCATGAAAGGTAAGCTATTTAAAATCTGATGTTGTTTTCAAGCGGACTACTGTTTCAGTGGTTGTGGTTATTAGTTAGGCTGCATGCTGTTAATTTGAAATGCTGGTTCTGTCATGCAAATTAAATTTGTACTAAAAAATGCATCCCATTAAATGTCTAACATACTTGATAGTACAATAGCTTAATAGTTGTTTAAAAATAGCTGTACGAGCTCTTGTCTAATTGTCGTTGATGTCTGTTTGTTTTTAGTTGGGTTTTTTTCTAGCTTTTTATGTAACACATTTTTATATTGTTTTATGTCTAGTGAATGGTAACTGGGATGAGCTAAAGATTGTGATAAAGGGAAAAGTCACTCTGCAAACAGGAGCTACTCAGCTACCGAGAGATGCTGAAGTAATGTGGCTGTTTGAAAGGGGCAACCAAACTACCCGTATAGCACAGCTATTTCAAGGAACAGTTTTCACTCATTATGATCCGAGATTCATCAACAGACTGCAGCTGGACAGAGAAACTGGATCACTGACTATCTGGAACATCAGTACCAGTGAATCTGGATTTTATGAAGTCACCATCGCTAATTTAATGTCCTGGAAGATGTTCAAAGTTGATGTTTATGGTAAGATTTAGTTGCAGCCAATACAATTATTTTTGTGATAACTATTTATAATGATTTCTCTTTCGCTTTCTTGTTGTGTGTGTGTAAAGAATCAGTTTCTGTTCCTGCCATCAGGATTGGCTCACTGATGAGTATAAACCAAGCACAAGGTAAGTCTTTCTCTTACCCAGTAGTGACTTACAAAATTAATAGCGACAGTAATATTAGAAGCTGTGCAATAAAAAAATGCTGGCAAGATATTTGTATGCATCACCTTTACAGCCACAGTGCAAGCAAATAAAGAATACATTGCAACCCAATGATTGACAATTTAACTTTTGTACATCTGTCACACAAGACGGAGCCAAAAAATTGCCGCTTTGACTGGCAGCTATAGGCTCATTTAAAAGCGAGTCAAAAATGCTTAAAAACTGTCTTAACTTTAAAATGTTCAAGAATAACCTTATGATCTGATGTGCAGGTGCATTGACACAATCACAGGTGATTGAAGACCCAAACCAAGAATTCTGTTCTGTGCTTTGTTCTGTAAAAAATGAACGAGACGTGTCCATCTCCTGGTATAAAGGGGGTGAAATGGTGAACCAGACCAGCGATCCTGATCTCAGCATTAACCTGAGTTTACCATTAGAGCTCCATTATAATGATCCAGAGACCTACAGCTGCAAGGCTGCCAATCCAGTGAGCAATAAAACCGTTCATCTTCATGTGAAAAACGTCTGCCCACAACATGAAGGTGCAAAATGTCACATCTCTTCCTGCCACAATGACCTCTGTGTAGCTTATGTGTCTCTTAATGATGGCAGTTGTTGACTTCATGCCTGTCGCTTTCTCTCTTTCTTCTTTATCAGATTGTCTGGAGCATTGTGGTATCACTGAGGTTCTGATCCGACTGGTTCTGTCTGGTTTGATGGGAATTGGCACTGTTTTCTTTCTGGTTGAGCATGTGATGTCCTGCTCAGCTCGGGCTAGAGCTCCATCTGTGTGCTAAAGATATTGCCATGATAGTGTCTAAGGTTATACAGAGTGGCTGTTAAAATCGTTTTATAAATGAAGATGACTTGACTTGACAGTGCCAAATGAAATTACTAAAATTCAGATGGTTTTCAAAAACTCCAAACTGTACTGTAATGTATTTGTGTTGGCCCAAACCCAGAAACAAGTTTGTACTTGTGTTTGTACTTTGGTTTCCTGTTCAGAAGAGGTGTAATATTTTCTTATTTCTTATGATTCTTTTGTTCCGCCTTTCTGCCAACCCACATTCGCTCAGATGTTCCAGAACGCATCTTCTGAGTTTTCAGTGAAAAGAAAGTGTTGCTGATGATCCACGTTCAGTGGAACAGGAAGCGGTCTAGTAGCATGTTTTCTGCAGTGAGGTATGAGCTTTATGAAACCACTTTGTGTGAAAAGATGTTGCCTTCTAAGGGCCCAGTAAACTTTTTAACATGAAGTGCCATTGTCTGTTTTTATTTAAAAATAAAATAAAGTGCCATTTTAAATATGTCCTGGGCTATCTTCCAGTCATCCACACCAGTTTACGTGTATGCTCCTTAAAAGAGGGGCTGAATTCAGAATAACATATCAATTATGCTACATATTGTAAATTAAGTCAGACACCATGTCTCTCAATTGAGTCTCAGGCTGCATTTATGCCCTTCCCTTGCTAACTTCCCTCGCTCACTTGGATACATCATTGCTTAGGTTGCACGAATTCCCACTACTGGCGAAACCCTTGAAATATGTTTAAGTGGAACATTGAACATGGAAAATAAGCCCCTGATACTTCAAATAAATTCAGGTAAATTATGTCTGAGCTCTGCAAGTTGCTGCTGTGACGTCACAATCGTAGACTCGCTCCCTTTGTCAAAATTGAGGGGTTGAGGGTCTGTCTAAATAAACTTCCCTCGCCAACTTGACGAAGTTGAACACTTCAAAAGGGCAGCAAGGATTTCCCCAAGGAAACTGCTTAAGGAAGTTCATGAGTGTATGTCTAAAAGTGGAGTAAAATGCAGTCTCACTTGACACTCCCAATGACTGCCAATGGCCCACTCTTCATCTGTTAAAATCTAATCTGATTGGCTGATTGTAGAAACTTCCATGAGTAAGGGCACACAGGTGTTTTTAACACCCTGGGGTCCAGATTCACAGACAGGGCGTAGATTAAGCCAGGAGTTGCCTTAGTTAATTTAAGTAGTTAACTTTTTTTTTAAACATGCCTTAGAAAAAACACTGATATTTTAAGATATGTCAGTGCAAGTTACTTTCATTTAAGACAGCACAAACATGCATTTCAGCCAGCAGCCATATCACCCTGTAGCCCAAGACTGGTTGCCCACTGAAGCTAAGCAGGGCTGAGGCTGGTCAGTACCTGGATGGGAGACCTTCTGGGAAAACCAGGTTGCTGTTGGAAGAGGTGTTAGTGAGGCCAGCAGGGGGCGCTCACCCTGTGGTCTGTGTGGGTCCTAACACCCCAGTGTATTGATGGGGACACTATACTGTCAAAGAGCACCGTCCTTCAGATGAGACGGTAAACCGAGGCCCTGACTCTCTGTGGACATTAAAAATCCAAGGATGTCCTTTGGAAAAAGAGTAGGGGTGTAACCACGTTGTCCTGGCCAAATTTGCCATTGGCTTCTTCCCATCATGGCCTTCTAATCATCCCAATATACTGATTGGCTTCATCACTGTCTCCTCTCCACCAGTAAGCTGGTGTGTGGTGGGCGTTCTGGCGCACTATGGCTGCCGTCGCATCATCCAGGTGGAGCTGCACATTGGTGGTGGTTGAGGAGATTCCCCCTATTCCATGTAAAGCGCTTTGAGTGCTGAGAAAAGCGCTATATAAATGTAATGAATTATTATTATTTCAATTTTAGTCTGGGACTAGGCTTAAATTCTTGTCTGTGAAACCGACATCTGGACCATCAGAATGCCAGAACGAACTAAACCAAATCCGATGTCTAAACCAAACTGGCAGTGAGTGCTTTTCAGGAGTTTTACTAAACTAAAAAGTGTTTTAGGTTAGTGACATCAAAGATATTCAGTGCTAAGTTTGAGGCACTTTTTCTGAAAAGAAAACTAATAATTACACAAGAAGGCCCATAATTAGGCTATATATATGTTTATTTAGTTCAGCAGTGAAAATACAGAATTAAAAAAAAAAGTGCACAAGTTGATTGAACATTAAAACAGGAAAGACCTAAAACTTTTCTGGTAATGACCTTCATATATCTTAATCCTTCAAGGTAAACATGAAAAAAAAGTGCCTATTTGGAATTCATGGGAGGTTGAATAACATTTTACGCGAAAACACCAATTCAATCGAACTTCAATGTTTAAGTCTCATTCCTTCACTTTCTTGAAAACCTTCCTAAAAACTTTTACACCATTATCAGCCATCATGTATGGTATGGAAATCATATCCCACTAAAGATGCATTGGAATGCAAGTAAATTATATAACTCTCAGAATTCAGATACTATATGAAACACATGTGTATGTGTTTATGCCTTGTGTAAAAGGGGGCCAAAGTCACATGAATACTCAGGCCTGATGCTTTCTTCGAGAGAAATATTGCCAGTTCTCACTGCAGCATTCATTTGTCCGTTCCTCCGCTTGGATTTTTCCTGCACACAAAGGATTTTCTGCTTTTTAATAATTCAGGAGAAAATGCAGGAGACAAATCAACAGGGCAACTACACAATAACATAAATTAGACCAAACAAAGAACTGAGCAAAATAAGGCCTAAATACACATGTAGAGTTAATTAACCAAAACAGAAACAGGTGCGGGATTCATCAGAAACTAATGACCAAAGAACACCAGCGAAACGGGAGCAGGGAAAACCACGATGAAACTAAACATCACATTACCCTGACACTTTTGTGGTCTGAAAAAGATAGAACGGCACACTGCAATAGAACAACACCAGGGTGAGTAACTGACGACTTGTGTTGTGTCTGAAATCCCTACCATACAGTAGGTGAAAAACAGTAGTTAGTATTAGTATGACTGAATACAGTATTGGAAAAACAGTAGGCAAAAAGTACCCGGATGACCTACTACTTCCGGCGAGATTCTGAAGTCCGCATTCGATGGACGGGTGATATCACTTATTTTAATTTTCCATCCGATATTAATATCAATACCGATATATCTAAACTAAGCTGAACTTTTAAATTATTCTTAGAATAAAATAGGTAATTAATACTCACTCAACATTATATTTGAAAGTCATGTTTTTTTTAACAATCAATAGGCCTTAACTGTGAATTATTAGAATATGTTTTTGTTTACACTGTCAGAAATAAAATGTACTAAAATTGTACTTTTAGCTTCTCACTGGAGTAGTAATCTCAAAGGTGCGCCGTCTCTACCCCTAAGGGTGCATATTACAGCATATTACAAGTTTGCACCCTGTAATGGTAAAACCTTTGAGATAACTTGTGAAAAATAGCCTTGGAGTTGCATAAGTAAAAAAAATGTATTGTGACAATGGTTTTATTTTCTGAAACTAATATCAGATGAGTGTCTGAAATGGGACACAATTAAAAGGGTCATAAATGGCCCCAGTAACAGATTTTAGTAGAAAATCAGATTAGGACTACTTTTAACTGCAGTGTGAATGTAGCCCTGGTGAACTAATTTGTGCTATGAAAATGTAATTTCTGTTTGTTTGTTTTTATTACCATAAGTGTTTTGAAAATGTTTTATGTTATTAATCATTTCATTATAAGTTATATTTTATTTTCATAGGTGCAAATATGTCAAACCTTTTTGTTATTATTCTCAAATAAATTGGGAGGTATTTAACCTACTTAACTAGAGCTACTAAAACTGTGAATTTGGGCACTCTTTTTTTATTTATTTAAGCGATGTTCTGTATGATGATATTAAACATTGTTAAATCGACTCTGTCAAATGTGTCAAGGAACTTCTCTTGTCTGGGATTGTGAAGTTCAAGAACAAAACTGCCCTGAATAATGTGCAATAATGCACATGGTCTTTACCGTATCATAGCTGCTAATGAGAGTTATTGCAAATTATTGCAAAAAGTCAAATTATTGTGATAATACTTACATTGTATTTGCAACAGCAAACGAAGCACAGGATCACAAGACCAACACCAACAACACCAACAAGAACGCTGGATGCGGCCGGCAGTGTCTGAACTGAAGTTGTACTATAGAGGGGTGTTGCAGTACTGGACTTTGGGCTGATGGTTGAGTGTGGTTCTGTAAGGGTCACAAGAACAATACATTTTACAAAACTCTAGGCTAACTTCTCTACTGCGCACATGAAACCCAGAACAAGCATAAATTGGAAAGTGTCAAATGTTATTTAAAAAGTTTAGTCATACAGTAACATACTCACTCTTTGCAGTAACATTATAACATTGCTTCTCTCCTTGTATGGGTTCTGCCCTGTAGCATTTGTTAGAGGTGACACCATTTAGAATTAGATAGCCAGGCTCTATTGAAACATTAGGTGCCATCGAGCTGGGGGTGCAGTTATCTTCAGGGCCACAGAATTGAGCGATCTTAGTGATCTTATTCTCTGTTTTGCAATCGATTTCATAGAAATGAGTCAATTTAGAAGTGTTGTAGGGTAGTGTAGCATTCCCACCCTCGATTACATCCATCTTCTCACATTTCTTGCAAGAACCTGACAAAATAAATATTTGAACTAAGTTAACATTAATTATTTGACTCACATTCCGAACTTACAATCATTTGCTGTAAATGCTCAAAACATAGATTTGCAGTAACACATTTAGGAGAACTGCTCAAGGATTCAATAAAATGTTCAAAAAAAACTTTATTTTAGTAAATATTTACTCAGTTAATGTAAATATTTTGAATAAAATTCCACTCAGAACTCCAAATGTTATTCTAAAGTACAGAAACAAGACCGTTAGCAATGAGACAAAATCTGTTAGTTTGCCAGCAAGGCACAGTCATCGGTCGATTTGGATCACCTCAAAACGGCAAAAATCGTTCCAAATATCAGCCATCATTCAACCAGCAGCTTTTTCAGACATTAATCATAATATTAAGTTACTGAGATGATATTATAATCTTTCTCTCATAAATAATATCTCATGAAATGTACAGAGCATGCTAAAAAAGTTGTCATTTCATGTGTGCTAAGTATTATCTACATTGTAGCATAGCTACACGCTTGCCTGTTATTTTCACATGGGCAAAGATGGCCGCCATTGATACATGTGCTAGCGTCAGAATCAACCTGTTTCTTCACTTTGTTTGGCACTTCTGTTAACAAAATAGCTGGGAGCATATCATATCAGTCAATTATGATGTTTTGAAAGGTTTAACTTGTCTAGACATAGCAGGTGTTTGTTTTTCTCAGTCGCTGGAATGAGCCATTTGCACAGCACACGCAAGATTCAACTTGAAAACCAAAACAATATAAATCATGTCTCACCTACGGCAAGTATAGTCATCGACATCAACAACACACGCATCATATCAAAGGAGGTTTCATTGAAACACTTCAGTGTTATGCTTGGATTCGCTTCAACTCTCCGTTTCCCGCCAAGAAATCACTTTCATATTACCCGACACCAAATAAATTCCCGCCACATCTTCTTCTTCTTTGTTGGTATCCGGATTGTTGCATTACTGACACCTGCGGTTCTACACTTAACTACACTCCATTTAAGTCTCTTGTCCAGTCTAGTCTTTTTGAGAAAATAAAAACTACTTATTGTCCTCTAGCTGTCCTATTTCCTATAATTGAATCATCATTCTTGTCTTTCTAGAGGGAAGTTGAACTGTCTCGTATTCCTGACACTGAGACTTGTTGGATGTTTTCCCATGATGAGAAGTGTTGGTTTAGATTGCTTTGTCCCATTCTTAGCTTGCTCATTATCACTTGCTCTCTATGATTCATATCTTTATTTCTTAAAATACCTGCTTTGTATTGAGGATAAATGTCTCCCCTTTACTGCATTATCCCACTGTTGTTAACATTTTTTTTTTCATATTTAGAAAATCCATTATCCAATTAGACATTTTTCCTCTAACACCCAACAAATGCATTTTGATTAGAAGTCCCTCTTTCCGTAGCATATCATAGACCTTTTCAACATCAGAAAATACAGCCATCACTGTTTCTTCACTTGCTTGGGCTTTTCACACTTCATCCTCAAGTTAAATTATTTGATTCTGTAGTACAGTGCTTCTCTCTTTTCTAAATCCGTGTTGATATGTTGCTATCAAATTTCTGCTCTTCAGAAAGTACATTAATCTCTCATTTATCCTACGTTCTATTCATTTACTAATGTATGATGTCAGGGCAATAGGTCTGTAATTTCCTGACTGCTGTTATCCTTTCCAGGCTTGTTGATTGTATGATTATTGCCTCTTTGCTTTCTGGCATTCTTCTTTCTTCCTACACTTTGTTATACAGCAGTAGTAATTTCTTAAGGCTTTCAACGCTTGGGTGTTTTTTGGATTGATTTGAAAAGTGATCACTTCCAACAGTTGAGAGAATTGTGAAGTGAGACGGTGAGTTTCTGCACGCACTCAGACGGGAGGTCCTTGGATGCAGGCTGGGGTCTTACCGGAAGCCATCAGAGGGTGATAACTCCACTTTATTGAGGGATCGAGAGACAGAGGCAGAAGGCGTTGAAATAACTCTATTGAAGGGTATGAGGTCACTAGGAAGCTGGGAGTTGCTATAGTGTGTCTGGCGATCCGACACTCTCTGACTCCAACATTCAGACAGGGGAGCCTCGAATTTAGTGATTCAGGAAGTCAGGAATATTTTAGCCTTTAGTTAAATATGATTGTTATTTTTATTTCTTATGCATAATATTTTTTTATTTCTTATGCATATGTTGTGATTATGACTATTTTAATTCCTTTTTTATGAAAAGCACTTTGAATTACCATTGTGTATGAAATGTGCTATATAAATAAGCGTGCCTTGTCTAACTTTAAAAAAAAGAGCTACCTATCACACTCTAATTCGCTCCAGTTAAAGTGAACTTAAAAACTTTTATCTAATGAGTAACAGGTAGTTCTTTGAACTTAAAAATTATTGTCAAGGCAACTATAGAATGTTTAGCATTTAGCAATGCAATCCATGGATTGTGTCTTAAAGAAATATAAACATTCATATTATTTAACTAAACATTATCTGCTGAAAGCTCATCATGAGCATGTTTCTGTAGTGCAGCTACAGGTTGGCGTATAAATATCTTCTTTACATTGGAGGTACTGGCAGTCAACGTCATCTTTAAAATGCATCAAACTGTATATTGACTGCGCGCTGCACCTGCACGGTAAGTTGGCAATGCGTTATGGATGTTTTTGAAACACTGCTTCATGAAAATTCACAACCTTTGAATCAGTGGTTCGTATCAAACTGGCCAAGTCACGTGATGTCAGCAATCGCGGCTGAGGTGTTTATCCCGAAGTAAACCCACGAACGACCTGCGGTCCTAGAGGGGCTGTGGGAAAGTTTAGAAAATGCTTTTGATTTGAATAAATAGGTTAAAATTCATGAAATTATTAAATTAAATAACTAAATAACAAAAATATTAAAATAAAAAAGCATCTAATAGTACAATGATCATAACTGTAATAATGTAACAATAGAAACTAAATATTTGAAACATGTTTATAATATGATTTGTTTACAGTATAAATTGGGTCTTTATATTTAAAAAATATATAGTGCTTTTACATTTTAGAATTGGGGTCTCTAGCATGAGAATGATTATATTTGGGGGTCCATGGCATCTAAAAGATTGAAGTCCAATAAATGTTTTTAAATGATGTATAAATTAATAAAATTACAAAATGTCATATTTAATTGTATCTAATGATTTGTGGTTAATTGTTTTCATATGTTTAATAGAATACACCCAACAGTTAGTTTGTAAAAGGGTTCATTATAAATGTTTGGGCTGATATAATTTAACCGTTTGGGAAGCTCAATGTTTTTTGATTGTGCTGAGACTAAGTCACGCAAGTATAACAAGAAATATTTGTGATTTTATCCTGGGATAGGAGAAATTATTATTTTTAAGTCGTGCCTAAATACATAATAAAATGACTAATGCACAGTGTAGCTCTACAGGAATATACGCGTGTAGGCCTACTGGATATTCCATATTTAGTTACCTCTTCTCCATTATAGGGCCTAAAATTCAAAATCGAATTGAGAACATCATTATCTTTTGCTCGTACATGCAGGGTTTGTAAATCAGTTGTTCTGTCCGTATAATTACATTAATAGCAAGCCTTTTTAAGACTGTCACTGTGAGTCCTGCTGCAACACATTTATCCATGTATGGCTGTTTGACTCGGCAGAGTGACTGATGCGCTGGCAGCCGAGATTTCCAGCAAATACGACTGAACTACTGCCAGGAAAACAGGAAGAAATCCAGGAACTAAATGATCCTTCCAGAACAGATTCAAAGATGTGGTCACGTATATATGAGTAGTTGAATAATGTCTGAAACCCTGATAAGAGACCCACAGAGTTTCAGCAGAACCATTTAAAGAGCTCGTAACCAGAAGACTGTTGGGTTTGCACATCTCAGGAGACTGAGGAGATTACCTTCAGCTGGACCAGAAC
The DNA here is from genome assembly GCA_030578275.1 of Meda fulgida. Lineage (NCBI taxonomy): Eukaryota > Metazoa > Chordata > Actinopteri > Cypriniformes > Leuciscidae > Meda > Meda fulgida. The sequence continues at coordinate 25,379,227 of CM060638.1, forward strand.
ACCAGCTTCTCTAGGATGAATCTTCACATGCAATCGGGACCAAAAGTCTGAGAGTACACATGTGGGTCCATATATCTACTACCGTTTGAAAGTTTGTTATAATCGTAGTATATAACAAAGTCCACTGCTTGATGAAGCCATGTGCAGTTTTATTAAACCCAATGTGAACAAATACAAAAGAACCAAAGACTTGACTTAAACTTGACTATGAACATAAACCTGGATTAGACATGGACTCATCATCAAACAATGGTTTCAGAGACAAAGCTAGTCAAGAGACAGTGGAAAAATGAGGGCTATTGCAACGCTATCTCACGACCAACTCGTACAAATTCGTACGATTTGTCTAAACCCACGTGATGGGTAGGTTTAGGGGCGGGGCAGGGTCAGGTCTTTCGTACGAATTCATACGAATCGGGCAACTCGTAAAATGTGTATGATTTAGCAAAGATCTTACTAATTCGTACGAATTAGCCACCTCGTAAAATTTGTACGAATTGCCATGAGATCGGGTTGGCTAAACACAGAGACTAATGACTGAACGAGGGACACCTGTGCGCAATCAAACAATGATCCAATGAAAACAAGACACATGAAAAAACCAGGAACATCATAATGAGACAACTTCAAAATAAGAGATATGAAAACATGGACATGAATACAAAACCAAACGTGACATAACTTGGTGAAACCAAAGTTTCTATTCTAAAAATAATTGTATTTGTTTCTTAAATTATGTTTACAATAAAAGTTCTAATTAAACGTGTATCACAAAGCATTAAAAAAAAAGAAAAAACGGTTAGGCCTATATATTTTATAGGCTACTTTAATTTAAAGGGGCTATATGTAACAATGTTTATGTATTAATCGCTTTTTTGTTGCAAATGTGTGAACAGCTTGTAACGAAAAATGAGACCTCTCCCGACTTCAGTCAATGAAAGCCTGCAGACTGATTTTTACATGAAGGACTCGGGACGTTTTTGCCAGGAAAATCAAAAGATGTGATGTTGAAACGGTTTTCCCGAGAGTCTTTCGTCTGTTCAGTGACACAAGAAATTAAACAATGTTCAGGATAATGCCAAAAGAGCCCTTCTGGACTGTAACGTCAATGTGTCATGCAAAGAAAGGCGATTCATTCAAACTAGTCTCACATAGTCAGATCTAGTCTACAGTATACTCAAATATAGGCTACTTTATAATCAAACTATCATAACAGTGTAATTTTAATTTAGTGATTTTTAACTAGTTTTTATTTGACTTCTAAACGAAGAGCGAAAAAGAAGCAAAAAAAGAGTATAACGGGCCTTGAATCACGTTCAGTCTCTTGTGTGTGACGTGTTCACGAGTGCGAGCGCGAGCAAAAAGTTAATGGCTGCAGTTCACTTTAACAGCCACTGGTGTCGCTAATAACAAGGCTTTTTGAATTCTACATAGTTCCTTTAATATAAAGCATTGCATTTGATATAATTCACACACAAAAAAACAAGAAAAATCATGGCTAACAGACAGGGAGGATATAGTAACACTTTCCAATGATGCAGAAACAATTCTGGCTGTGTATGGTTAGTCAGTCTGTGAAATGACTTCATTGCAGATGTTTGTGTAGGATATCTAGAGCAAATGTTCTTTGTAATATCTGTTCATGGCACTGGGTGTTAGATATTTTCTGAAAGTGAATAGCGTCCTCTATGAAACCTCTATGAAAGGTTCCTCGTCTCCACATTCTTATTCCCATTTACGCAAATCATCCTCCCTGAAATAGAACTATCTAGAGATCTTCATGTCCGGTTATCTCCCATGTTTCCTTTCCCCACCATGGCAACACCGTACACAGAGTGTTTTAATGAGAGAACTGTCTCATCATCCCTCCCAGGATACATACGACAACATCTTGCAAACAAGCCAGACTCCCACCAGTCCTGACAGCGTATGTTTGCCAACGGACACAGTTCTGCCAGCGATGCCATCATACTTCATCAAGCAACACCAGGCGCTGGTCAGCAAAAAACAGCATCATAAAGGTAAGCTGGAAGATTTCTCTTCTGTGCCAGGCAGAGGTTTGGACACATTTGACTGAATTTGTTTCACATGGTTGTAAAAACCTTTTGATACAAAGGCTTTTGCTCAAATGCTTGAAATTGTGTTCGACAAATAGTTTTGTAGACAAATAATTGTGCATACATATGAATTTGCTTATAAAACAAACATTTTTACAATTAATTTTTTGTATATATATATATATATATATATATATATATATATATATATATATATATATATATAACTTTTCAAATTAAAATATTAAAACCTTTAATAGTTTTGATTACATTTCAAATTAATAATCAGTAAGTATTAGATCTAGATTCAAAATATATTGTTTACTAATCTTGTAAATGTTACTGTTTTATTTTTACACATTGCTATATTTTGATATTAATAACATTTATATTTGTTTTTATTAAATAAATAATTAGTATGTATTAAATCTACATTTAAAATATAGATTTTTAACATAATGTAATATTATAATAATGTAAACGTTTCTCTTCTATTTTTACACATTGCTATTTTGATATTAATAAAATGTATATTTGTTATATATATATATATATATATATATATATATTACATTCAAGTTCAAAATACATATTACATTTTAAATAATACACAATTTTTTGCATTAATAAGATTTCTGTTTTTATTTATTTTTGCATAAAGATAATGAGAATTGGTCAAGAAAACATGCATAATTGTCACAAGAAATATTTATCTTCTAAAATAAAAAATCAGTAGGTGTGTACAAACTTGACTGCCAGTGAATTATTAAATATATACAGGTCCTTCTCCAAAAAATAGCATATTGTGATAAAGTTCATTATTTTCCATAATGTAATGATAAAAATTAAACTTTCATATGTTTTAGATTCATTGCACACCAACTGAAATATTTCAGGTGTTTTATTGTTTTAATACTGACGATTTTGGCATACAGCTCATGAAAACCCAAAATTCCTGTCTCAAAAAATTAGCATATCATGAAAAGGTTCTCTAAACGAGCTATTAACGTAATCATCTGAATCAACTAATTAACTCTAAACACCTGCAAAAGATTCCTGAGGCTTTTAAAAACTCCCAGCCTGTTTCATTACTCGAAACCGCAATCATGGGTAAGACTGCCGACCTGACTGCTGTCCAGAAGGTCATCATTGACACCCTCAAGCAAGAGGGTAAGACACAGAAAGATATAGGCTGTTCCCAGAGTGCTGTATCAAGGCACCTCAGTGGGAAGTCTGTGGGAAGGAAAAAGTGTGGCAAAAAACGCTGCACAACGAGAGGAGGTGACCGGACCCTGAGGAAGATTGTGGAGAAGGACCGATTCCAGACCTTGGGGGACCTGCGGAAGCAGTGGACTGAGTCTGGAGTAGAAACATCCAGAGCCACCGTGCACAGGCGTGTGCAGGAAATGGGCTACAGGTGCCGCATTCCCCAGGTCAAGCCACTTTTGAACCAGAAACAGCGGCAGAAGCGCCTGACCTGGGCTACAGAGAAGCAGCACTGGACTGTTGCTCAGTGGTTGCATGTCATTCGGAAATCAAGGTGCCAGAGTCTGGAGGAAGACTGGGGAGAAGGAAATGCCCAAATGCCTGAAGTCCAGTGTCAAGTACCCACAGTCAGTGATGGTCTGGGGTGCCATGTCAGCTGCTGGTGTTGGTCCACTGTGTTTTATCAAGGGCAGGGTCAATGCAGCGAGCTATCAGGAGATTTTGGAGCACTTCATGCTTCCACCTGCTGAAAAGCTTTATGGAGATGAAGATTTCATTTTTCAGCACGACCTGGCCCCTGCTCACAGTGCCAAAACCACTGGTAAATGGTTTACTGACCATGGTATTACTGTGCTCAACTGGCCTGCCAACTCTCCTGACCTGAACCCCATAGAGAAACTGTGGGCTATTGTGAAGACAAAGTTGAGAGACGCAAGACCCAACACTCTGGATGAGCTTAAGGCCGCTCTCGAAGCATCCTGGGCCTCCATAACACCTCAGCAGTGCCACAGGCTGATTGCCTCCATGCCACGCCGCATTGAAGCAGTCATTTCTACAAAAGGATTCCCGACCAAGTATTGAGTGCATAACTGAACATAATTATTTGAAGGTTGACTTTTTTTTTTGTATTAAAAACACTTCTTTTATTGGTCGGATGAAATATGCTAATTTTTTGAGACAGGAATTTGGGGTTTTCATGAGCTGTATGCCAAAATCATCAGCATTAAAACAATAAAAGACCTGAAATATTTCAGTTGGTGTGCAATGAATCTAAAATATATGAAACTTTAATTTTTATCATTACATTATGGAAAATAATGAACTTTTTCACAATATGCTAATTTTTTGAGAAGGACCTGTATATATATATATATATATATATATATATATATATATATATATATATATATATATATTCATTACAAATGTAAAAACAAAGAGTAAACAAATTATATTTATTGCATATCAAATTATATAAAATATATTAATATTTTTATTGTAGACAGTGGTCTTAAATGTTGTTGCATGTCCAGTAATAAGAGAACTAAAATTTGCGTTTGAGATTTCCTCAAGCCTATTAAAGGAGGAAGTGTCACACTGTGTTTTATGGGATTATCCTGACTGGCCCAACAGGTCGCATGCAATAATCTCTCCTTGAGCTCACCGTACTCCCTTACAAGTGACCTAGGGAAAACTAAAACACTTAAATGGTCCTTTTTCTTTTGGTGTGAAATGTGACCTGGACATGTTTTTTTGTGACATTCACATGCATTCGGGTTAGCAATAAAGTCACCGTACCATTGCTACCACTCACACTTCTGTGTAAAATGTCTGTGTAAATGGATGTTTGTTTTTTTTGTTTTTTTGCCAAGTTATAGGTTGGTAAAACAAGACATTTAACCTTGACTGAACCTACAATAAGAAAAAAAGTTATTATTATTGAGGAGAATCATGCAGTGCACATTCTTTTAAGACTTGAATTTCATGTGGTGGACCAGATAGAGACCAGATTTGTTCCATTAAAGCAGCCACAACAAGGCAATGTGCTGAATCCAGTAGCACTCAGAACACCTTCACAACCATATAGCAATGCCATGGCATTGTGGCGTGGGAGTTTTACACATGCAAACACCACTCGCATTTTCAGAAACTACAAAAATCAAGTTTGGTTTATTGTCAGATAATGTTTTAAGTGCCATTTCCACCATGTTTTCATGGCAAAGTCCCTCTAAGGCAAGTCATTTCACTCGGCAGCCATCTTTGAAACGTCTCTCGGGCAGCTTTTTCAGTCGCAAGTGCAGCTCTTATCTCTTTGAATTGGGGAAACATCAAATTATCTAAAACTGTTTGCCAAGCTTACGATTTAAATTTCATATTTGAATGAAATCTGACAATAACTGTCACACATTTTGTTTCTAAACACTTAAATCATGTAAAAAAAAAAAAACACCGGTGTAGTGCAGTGACGCGATGACTTTACCAATTGGCGATAGGTTCTTTTTGTCAGATTCTGCAAGAGCGAGAGGACCCAGAATGAGCAGTGATGTTTTATTGACAAGACTGTAGACAGGGAACAACAAGGAGAGTGAGGCGTGAAGCAGGGCAGACAACACGATGACCACTGAGACCAGTCCTGGGGTGACCACGAGCTTGTGGAGTGCAGAAGAGGCAGCACCAGGTGGGACTATGCTGATGTAGCTCCAGTCTTGCTGCCAGGCAGAGGCTCCCAGAACCAGCGGCTTGACACTTGAGGATCAGACTGATCCCACAGTCTAGCTGCTAGGCAGTGAGGGTCAGTGGCCAGGAAATCTCAGGATTAGTGCAGGGAAAGACAAGACAAGATGAACAGGCAAGGCACTAGAGAGTAAAAAATCAAAAGAAAAACAAAACACTAAAACAAGAGAAAAAAGCAAAAGGATACACTAGAGCTAGAAAGATCAATATCACAACAAGAACTAGATTTAACATACACAGAGAGGCAAACAGGAATAAACCACAAAACAAACCAGCAAAGACATGAGGGAAAGAGGCACAATATAAAGGGACCAGAGCACATGAGGATCAGGTGAGCACAGTCAGTGAAAGGAGGACTAGTGGGCTGAACCAGGGGGCGTGGTAACGGGGAGCAAAGAGGCGGGACAAGAGGAGCACATGGCCAATACAAACAAAGACAGAGCCATGTGCTCAAGCGCAAGACAAACAAGGAAACAGAGACAAAACAGAAAGACTGTCACAGCGGGACCCTGACACTTTTATTTAGAAAGCGATACTTAATCCGCCATATTGCGCATTGCACTTTCTACCATTCATAGTAACAGAGATTGACATTAACACCCACCAACCCACCAAATGTGGTGTATTTCAGCAGTGGCGTGTAACAGTCACTACTAGCCACTTTGGCGGTTTGAATGATATATATATATATTGTAGTCTTTTAAAAAGGCACCTGAAATAATAGACTAAGTGTAATGTAGTCGAAAATTTAGATTTTTTTTTATTTTATTTTTTACACATATCAATTCTGAAATATCTGAAACGCTTCTAAAACTAATTTTCCACATAGACACCCGACACCAGCTGCGCTTTCTCTCTCTCATCTCTCCGACAGCGAGTTACACAAACCCGCCTCTCCTCACTCACTCGTTTCATTTGCTCTGGATGAATATTGTCGCTGTTACAGGGCTTGAATAATAATGAGTGCACCGTCTTTATATAGGCTATCTAAACGTGTCTGTTAATGGTCATTCACCTATGGTCAGTTTTAAAATCTACCAACAGCCTTGTCAAGTAAAGTTGAATTTTTTTTTCAAAATGCTTTGTTTTAGTTAAAGTTAGTCTTTATTTAAAATAAGAAATTTTGTGTACATGTGGTGCTGTCATAAAATGTTAAAAGATTTATATCATATGCCCATTGATGACTACCTGTGCTCTCATGATACTGGTATTGAAAAGGCCATTGAAAAACTCATATCGGTGTGTGTGTGTGTGTGTGTGTGTGTGTGTGTGTGTGTGTGTGTGTGTGTGTGTGTGTGTGTGTGTGTGTGTGTGTGTGTGTGTGTGTGTGTGTGTGTGTGTGTGTGTGTGTGTGTGTGTGTGTGTGTGTGTGTGTGTGTGTGTGTGTGTTTTTGTGTGTGTGGTGATATCACATGTACAGTAGCAGTCGTTGAAGAGACCTTGAGAATCTCGCTGGCTGCTCCTCCTTCATTGACAGCTCGTGTAATCTCAACCTGTTGGTTATTTGTGCTCCTCCCGACGGGTTTAATCTGTCCACACTGCAGCGGGCTTTTGGCAGGAGAGTCAGAGCAGGGCATCTTTTGCGCACTTGCCTCTCTAGGTAAGTCAAAGGATGGGACGCTGTCCCGAGTAAACCCGATTCCTGTCCTATTAACAGAGACAAGACGAGACTGAGGATGCTGCAAAAATAGGTCACACTTTAAATTACAGTGTTCATGTTAATGTGCAATTATTTATTGTACTCCGTTATATTTGTATGCAATATGGACATTGTAATGTAAAGTGTTTTTTTTTAAATAGACGATTTTATCTGACATTTTATTGCTTGAGTGCGCGCAACAATTGCTTAAGAAATTAACTTCTGACTGAGTGGTTTGCAAAATTGAAATGCTCGTTTTTCATATGATGATGGTGCATATGAAAGATTTTTGCAAAGTGTACTAATTGCACATAAATGTGCATCATTGCATCTCGGACGCGTTGCAAATGTCCGTTTCGCATCAACCTCTGTCCTCGCCTCTCTTTCTTTGTCAATGCTGTCCTTGCTTGAGCTTCGATAGTTTCTGCAAGAGACAAAAATCCTGCTGGAGTTACAGACCGGAAGGTAAGGTCAAAAACTGGCTCTTTGTAAAATAGTCACCTCTGCTTATGCATGCAGGCAGCATCAGAATGCACATTGTGAAAGATGATTATTGGATCGCATTATTATGCGTGTGGTTTAAGGTGCACGTGAGTACAGATCTATAGACTTGATCGTCAGTCACTGTATGGGACACCTTGCACCAGTCACGCGCCCCATGCATGTTTTTAATGACCCGTGGTGAGCTGCATGTTTCTGTTTATGCTGGTCTCGTGCACTCAGCAGCAAAAATGAGTTTTAGTCCACACAGGTTCCTTGAACATTAAAGGGGCTGCAGAGGAAAGACAAAGCCAGACATGTGCAGAAATTGATCTTCTTGTGTATTAGTTTGCAGTGTTGTGCATTGCAAGATGCATTTTAATTAATGATATAGGCTACTAAAATGAATTACGAGTAAGCTATACTGTGATTGGTAGGCTACTGTTTGTTTTGAACCCTTTTGAACCGTTTTATTTTACACATTTGTTAAATATTGTATTTATTTGTTTTTTTAATTAATTTTCATTTCAATGTTCATTAACTTATTAATTAAATTAATTTAATATTTTAAATATTTGTCTTCATTTTTAAGTTTAATTATTACTATATGTGGCATTTATTTAATAAATTGATCATTTATTTTTATGAATTTGTAGTTTAACATATATGGCGATGGTCATATTCCTCGTTATGACATTGCCGGTAATGATTGCATGCACCCGTGGTGTTTTTTTTTAGACCTGCAGTCCATTCTTGTCTCTTAGTTGGATGTTCTTTTTCTCTTGGTTACCTAATTTGTCTATTACTGGTCCTACTGGTCTATAAATTACTCCATTCCATAGAGTTTTTGCACCTCATTGTACTAAAAAACACTATTAGTGGCAATTTACTGATATTTTTGGCTATTGAAGTTAGAAATTGCAAGTGACCTCATGAACTCATCAGGGAGGTCATTGTTTTAAGGTCAACTCAGAAGATCAGAGCCTTTAACCCATTATATAAGTGGAATGAGAGCAAAGCTTTCCAGAACTTACCAACTCAGTGCTAATCCAAGAGAAGTCTTTATATGTTAGAAATTACAGATTAATTGGATTGCATGAACATCAATTATGAAGAAATAAGAAACATTATGTTTATTTTACCTTAAAATAAAACACAATAGACATGGTGTAAATTAGCAATTTCTGCTGTCTTTGTGTGCAGTATATAGGCTTGAGTTCGTTTTGTTGAAGATGATGACTTCATCAATTTCATCCAATCATTTAGAGGCCTGTGAACACATTTGAGTTGGGTTTGCACAGGTGAAAAGTCTAGTTTAGACAAAATCCACCTTCTCCAAATATAATCCAGTTAAAACAACCAGATTTATTTATAGATATTTCATAGACATTGCCAAAAGAATCTCATAAGTCACCCACTCAACTCAAACTCAAACAAACAAAAAACATAGTAAGTAATAAGACGCACATCTACCTGTCTGTACACTGACCAGTCAAAACCTGATTAGTGTTTTCTGACGGCCTTCTTAAAGCTATAGGACAGCCCATGAGGATCTGTGGAGTTTTTAAAGAGTTCGGCGCAGGTCAGTGACACTACAACTAAAGCTGTTAGATGAACACACTTCCAGTCAAGAGTGAAGCCATGCCTGTCCGTCAGTAGCTGAAAATGAGCTGACTTACGCTGGTTTCTGCTTTGCACCTGGAACCTTAAAGGATGCAGAGGAGTTTTTGATCATCTTGATTTTTCAAATTGTATTTATATTTGGAATCAGGCCTCGTGGCTCCTGGACAGTTAGGGATTATTAGGGATTTGGCTGCGAATAAAGGTACTTTAAAATGAAATGCCACAGATCACAGACGTATAGGTCTTTTTTGGTCACTTTATAAAGAGGTTTCTTCTTTTTATTATCCTCTTCAGAAATCCCTGTAGAAGCTCACACAGAAATGGGGCGAAAGGAGGGCGACTATGATTGGAAAAAGAGCACGGATAACATCCAGGATGTGTTTGAATTCATGGAGGTGCTCGGATCGTAAGTACAACTTTAGTTCCTCTTATTATTTATTGTAAAAGTTGTGAATGGTATATATTTATACACATAATTTTTTCAGTAGGATATTTTATTTTGGTGGTAAATTTATAGACAGTATTTGTCTCATGGCATAATATTATTTATGTGGCATTTTATTTTAATGAAGTATAGCTTAAATTTACTTCCTACATGCAGCGGATTTTTAAAAAGTGTAAACAAATTCTGTGCTAAAAAGTCGTTTATCATGCACGTTACATAGTAATTAAGTAATATAAAGTATTTTAAATATGTTAGAGACATTTTCCAGAAAGCTGATTTTCCTCAGCCAAAGTGTCCGGTAAAGGATTGACCCATATAGTTTACCGGACCTCACCGTGTGGGTAATTCAAGACTCGGCATTTGGGAGATTAGTGATTCCCTCAGAAAAACCTCAGGAGCTTCAGCTTTAACTGTGTCTTTACATTTTAAGCCTTTTGTTTGGATTTTCTTTGATTAAAGAAAATTGACTTAAAGAAAAAAATCTAGTTGTTTATGTCTATGTGGTCTTTTTAATGTGCTTTAAGACAAACAATGTGCAAATTCTTAAGTCAACACCATTGCTGAGTATTTTCTCCTTAAAACTGCATTGAAACCAGCCTGACGTCGTCATACTCAGATTCTAGTCAGAATGTAGATACTGCTCCTTTGGGCTGTGATTATGGGGCGTTTCGACCAGGAAAGAAAATTCCTCTGAACTCAATTGGATAAGACCTACAACCAATCAGAGCAATGGAGTAAATGACGTATGTTGAGCGACGCATATATGACTTGATCGCGGTTCTCTGTTCCTCTTTTGAAATGAATGCGCTGTCTACATCTTCTATAACAGACGCGATGGCTGAATCTACACATCTCAATTCTCCAGCGGCAGCTCTTTGTTGTCTATGAATTCATCCCAAGCGCTCTTTGGTGACGTGGATGATTACGTTACTGTTGATCATCTGTCCATCATCGTATAAAGCCCGCCCTGACAATTTGATTGGTCCGAACAGCTTTGGTTCGAGTATACTTGCTTCACAACGGATCAAGTCCAGACCGAACTTCCCATCCTCAAATGTTGTGGGCGGGGCTAAATTCAGTGTAACTGTGTATACTAAATGAAGTAAGGGTGTAGAGTTACATTCAAGCTATTTTAAGGCATGAAGAATTTTTTTTCACTGGAAAAAAATATTGAAATATGTAATTTTGATGATAAAAGATGAGTTTTAAGGGATAAAATGATTGACTACACGGGGACTTTATTTGAATGTATGTAACTTTCTTTGTATTAAATACTTTATTTTATCCCGGTTTAATATTCAGAACCTTCATAGTAAACACTTTTGGGTAACATTTTACAAAAAGGTCCCATTAGCTAATGTTGCTTAATGCATTTACCAACAATAACTAAAAATGCGCAATATATTTGCTACAGTCTTTATTCATCTTTGTTAATGTTAATAAAAATAAATTGTTAGTTCAGCTGCATTAAATAATATTAGCAGACAGTGTTTGATTTCATCAATGTTGTTGGTTCATGTTAACGAATGTTAACAAACCGAACCTTATTGTAAAGTGTTACATCGTATGGTGATTATAACATTGCTCTATTTGTTTAATAATTTCACTCAACCAATTGCGTGAGTTTGGGGGTGGGACTCTGTTTGACCAGCCAATTGCAGATGGGAAAAATATTCGGGAATCCTGTTTAAAAACTTTATTTTGTAGTCTGTTAGATGATGACACTTGATACTTAATTGAGAAAAAAACATTTATTATTTAGATTGTGAATAACCTTTAAATTTGTAAGATTATTCATTATCTCATGGGAGCCACTTAAAGCTACAATATGTAATTATTTTCACCGCTTGGGGTCGCTAACCTCTTACAATAACAACGACGTAGGTTGATGACGCATAAGCAGAATTATGGAACTTGTCATCATGACGATGGATCTAATAATGTTCATGGATGAGTGAATACATTGATGTTTTTGACTTGAGTGTGGCATGAAGCAGTGCGCGATTGCTAATGAGAGACAGATATCAGCGCCACACGCGAGTCCCGCGGATATAAAGGAATGAGGGCATTTCATTCTACCAAACTTCCCGCAAGTACTGAATTACTACTCACAGGTCAGTTTATTTGACGAATTAAACGTGTGAGGTAACGCAGCGCTGTTTCACTTGGTCTACACTATCATACAAAACTACATTTGAGTGTGTTGAAAGTTATAATGTTATTCTATGTGTTAGTTTGTTGGCTGTATGAGACTAGCAGTAAGCTAGATCAACATTAGAATAACATACTGATCATATTCTAACATTTCATCATGTTGAGCTATATAACATTGATTCGTTATGTACATTTGCTCACCTGTCTAATAAAGTACATGCGAGAACAGCTTTCCTGTCAAGTCGTGACTCGTGAAGCTGTCAAGTCGAAGTTAGTCACGGACGTGGAGCTCTCGGCATCTCGAAAACGCCACGCTGACATTTATCTTCGTTTTATGTCTCCTTTTGTCCCAAAGTCTGCTTGTCATGATCCATAATGTGTGAACGAAACAACAACAGCGTAAGCGTGCCGCTAGACGTGACACAGTTGTCCATGTCTGTTGCCATGGTTACTGTGGCAGTACAAGCGGAAACCAGGGAACGCGGATATTACGTCATTGACAGGCGACAAGTGAACAGGGGCGAGCCATCAATTAAAATGGGAATTTCTCTGAAATTAAAAATCTTTGGGAACTTTTGGGATATTGTAAGTAGCCTACACAACTGCAGGAAATATATCACACTGTGCAAGTGATTTTTTGATATTTTATTACAAAAATCGTACATATTGTAGCTTGAATGGGTCCCAGCCTGTAAAGCAGACAGCAATGATCCGGCCCTAATGTCCTGAACGGGTTGTGTCATTGCGGGCGCAGAAAGCTGACTATACCGTGAGCTCAGCAGACACGAGCAGCTGTACATCGCCTTTGCTGACTGTCCAGCGATCACTGAGCAGAATAATGTTTCGTCCCTGAAGACAGACACTATGAGATCAGTGCAAGCATCATAAACATTATTTGGGACGTTCATTTCCATGTTTCACGGAAGTCTGTAAATAATCAGTTACAGTGTGATCCAAAAGATGCATTTGATTGGCTGATGATGCATGTTTAGGGTGTGAGATTTATTCAGTGGAGTCTGTAGCATTCAGGTCGCCCTGCGTCTGTATGTGATTCAAGGGTAAAGCACAGGTTAAGACACTGCTAGATCGGAGTGTGTTAATCGCTTTGGCAGACAGGGAATAACAGGGATCACAGGCACCGGGGAACAGCTAACGGGATGGAAACAGCTTAGCCATAATCTACCGGGCATGGCCTGCAATGTGCTGTCTAAATCACTACTTAATGCAAGTACATTAAGAATTGCAAACATTTTTGTATTACACATTATCTAAAATGTTGTTGAGGCATCATCTAATTAAATATGCTCTAATTTGCATACATTTCCAGATCAGAATCATCAAAACAATCGACCGATGATTTGTTTACCAAAATAATCGTGTCACAGCCCTAGATTATTTAAAATATTTTAAAATGCACCTGCATTGTTTTGCATTTTGTGACTTTCAGACGAATAAAAAACAATTCATATATTTTGTCATTGAGGATTTTTAAAGTGTTAAAATAATCTCGTGAACTCAATGTCGTGTTTCGTCTCGTCTCATGAGCCAAGTGCAATAAAATAAACATATAAAAATAAATGAGTAATTTTTTTTTAATTAAATGTATTAAATTTAATGTACATCAAGTTAAACTAAATTAAAATGGGAAATGTTACCTTGGCAATTAAATAAGTATATATATATTACTTCAGGTTATGTTTATTTTATTTCAAGTAAGGACAATATTTTTTTAGGATTTTAGTAACCCAGTTTGAAACCACATTCAATTCCTTTTTTTTTTTTTTTTTTTTTTTTATGTTTACAGTCCAAGCAAATCATAAAGTGAGATAATTATCTTTCAGCTATACTTTCAAGCATAAACTGCAGTGTCTAGAGAGCTCTGTCACGACCTGCCCTTGCCTGTGGGTGTTACTGGCACCACTGGGGCATTATGGGCCGTGGGGAGTTGAGCACAGTTTCCTCTGACAAAAACAACCCGAATTAAACTCCCACAATCCCTCAGCAGGCTTCCACTGGGGTTAACACCCATCAGGATGAAGGACATCTAAAATTAGCTTAATCCAGAGATTCAATGATGAAAAATCATATTTCTATGTATTTCATTAGCAGTTTTCTCTGCCTTTTGGCACATTCTGTTCACTGACCTTCAGTGTGAGCTGTATTTAGTTTTTATTCATTCATGCATTTCATTGAAATCTTCAGTGTTTAATGAATTCAGGACTTTCTAAAGGATTATTCACTCCTGACCATAGGTGAAGGTTAACACACATCTCTGAGCTCTTGCATTCAATTCAGAAAAAAAGGTGTTGTGGGAATATGTGATAGACGCTGGCAGTGTCAGTAGACACTTGTTTGGTGTGTGTGTGTGTGTGTGTGTGTGTGTGTGTGTGTGTGTGTGTGTGTGAGGACGATATTGTGTGATATAGCACTTCTTTTGTAACAGGCGTGATTTAAGCATTATGAATTCAGTGCTATATCAAAAATAAATACATACACTGCAAAATAAAGTATGTTATTTAATCTATTCATGGAGTTTCAAGCTTTAAAGTTAATACATTTAGTGAGATATACATTCAAATTACACATTACACTTATTTTCAAGATATATTCTCTTAATGTTTTTCTTTTTATATTCTCTGAGAAATCTGCCATGAAAAGAAGTTGTGATAATAATCTTTTCTTTTCTATTGTGAAGTATGAAACCGCTTCTTGAACAAGAACAAATGTGGGGCGGGGCTTGATTTTGTCCGTGGTAAATTGATTGGATGGTTGAGGTTTGCTATTGGTGATCTCATATGAGTGACAGGTTACCCCGCCCTCATCATCAGAGAAGAGAAGAGATGTCGCTGAAAGAAGAAGGGGAAGTTATTTTGATTAAAGATTACAAGGCGCATGAATTTTGAAAAAATAATAATGATGTGCACGTATTCCATTGAAAATAAGAATTGTCCATTTCTTGGTGACTTTAATATCTTACACAGTTTTACTTCTCTGGTAAATGTTTCTTCGTCTGATCTTTTTTAATGAATTAACACAGAAATGCTGATTAAAAATAGAACTTTCATCTTATCAACTCTTTCTCCGCCATTGACGGAAAGTTCAGTTTTTCAATGTTATACGGTAGGAGGCGTTATTCCTCATCTGGAAGAATACTAAATCTCCTGATCAACACACAGGTGAAGAAGAAGCAGAAGCAAGCGATACCGCAGTCTTTGACAAAAACACCATTTTCTCAGCTTTTAGACATGCCCGCATAAAAGTGTTGATAAAAAAGGAATGCATAGAATAAAACGTGTTGTTGTTGTTTAAAAGCAGATGTTCTGTTCTTTCTTTTGTTATATTGCATGTTCAGATATTCATACAACAACATATCCTGGGGGCCAGGAAGCTTTTGAAAAAAAAATGATCAAAAATGCTGGTGGGGAAAGAGTTAAACAGTGATGATAAGACTGTTACATGAATAATATGAAGATTTGCAGCAGATAAAGCAGTGATGCGTAATCTCAGCAGCTGTTCTTTATAGCCGGTCTTATTCAACCGATCTCATGCTAATTGTAACCTCTCTCTCTCCGTCGGAGGCAGTGCTAGCCGGGCTGTGTTTGTGGAGGCACCTGGATACCAGGCCATTAGCGTTTCCGTTGCGTAAGGGATTGCACATGTAATCCTCGTCCCAGGGCAGCTATCCAGGTTACTTCTGAGGAGGGCATGGAGAAAAGAAAAGTGCTTTAGGTGATCTTCCAAAGCTCCTACAACCAGCCAACCATATTTTACTGATTGTTCAATGATCCGGTTAGTTACGCAATTAGTTTGTAAATGCAGAAAAAAGAATTGTCTGCACTATTTCTGATTCTGTGCTCTGATTAGTTTCTCAGACGTTGCTAAGATGTTCAGAAAGGTTTCTAGGGTGTTGCTAGGCATTTTTCCACTTGTTTTATTCTCCAGACATTTAGCAAATTGATGTGTTTACCTACAATTATAAAATCAATTGCAGTAATAGTTATTGCTTCATAGCAGATCTCGCCAGACTCTCTTTCACATTTCTAGCTGTTATTAAATGGATGGTTTGCAGTGTGGCGCAGAGGTCTCGGCAGGGGTTCAAAAGTCACATCCTCGCATTCATTAAAACCTGTTTTACTCTCAGGGGGGCGAGCCACACCGGCAACACATACACCAAGATCATGCTCTCGCTCAGAAAAACATCATCCCAGGCAATTGCACATTTGACCTAACCCCCATCTTTCTCTCTTTGCTTTCTCTAGGGGAGCGTTCTCAGAAGTCTTCATGGTGAAGGAGAGAAAAACAGGCAAGCTTTTTGCTATGAAGTGTGTGAAGAAGAAAAACAAAAGGGACATCAACCTGGAGAATGAAATCGCCGTGTTGCGAATGTAAGAATGAAATCAGCTATGCAATGAAATTGAAATTGAAACTACATTAGAAATTCAAACCCAACTTAGGACATTGAAATTATGGAAGCTCGTTTCCGCCATGGAATAAAAAAAGTTTATGTCTCGCAATTTGGACTATTTTTTCACAGAATTTTGAGATAAAAACTTGCAATTGCAAGTTATAAAGTCTGAATTGCGAGATCTCAATTTTAACTTTTTTGCAATTGAGGGATATAAACTCGCATTCCTGAGAAAAAAAAAGTCTGAATTGCGATATAAACTCGCTTATATCTTATTATTTGGGTTTTATAACTTGCACTTGTGGGATTCTGAGAATAAAAGGCAAAAAAAAAAAAAAACGTGCAATTCTGACTTTTATTCTCGCAATTGCGAGTTTATATCTTTTTCTGACTTGTGAAATATAAACTCGTAAATTGTGAAAAAAAAGTTAGAATTCAGATGGGTCATAAATTCATAAATAAAAAGAGTTAGAATTCAGATGGGTTTTTTTGCAATTTGAGATAAAAAGTTAAAATGACCTTTTTTATCGTTTTATTTGTTGTAAATAAGCTTATACAGTATATTGTAAATGCATTCAAAACAAACATTTTCTTATTTTAAAACAGCATAACTGTATTTCCTTGTACGAACTTCTTCATTTTTTTGTCTATAGGATCAAACACGACAATGTGGTTTGCTTGGAGGATTTCTATGAAAGTCCGACGCATTACTACCTGCTCATGCAGCTGTAAGTATCATCACCCACACTGAAGCTATTCAAAGCTCGTTGTGTCTTCACAGCATGTTGTTAAATGTCTCGTATCCCGTCAGAGTTTCAGGCGGCGAGCTGTTTGACCGGATCCTGGACCGGGGCATGTACTCAGAGTTGGATGCTAGTCAGGTTATCAAACAGGTGCTTGAGGCAGTCGGCTACCTGCACAAAAACGGCATTGTACACCGCGACCTCAAGGTACAGGGACGCCACATTCACACACACACATAGAAATACATATGCAGATAAAGACTTTGAGCTGTCTGGATCTGTTTTCTCTCTTTAGCCAGAGAATCTGCTCTACTACAGCTCTGATGAAAACTCCAAGATCATGATCAGTGATTTCGGCCTCTCTAAGATGGAAGAGCATGGCGTCATGTCCACGGCCTGTGGGACTCCGGGATATGTCGGTGAGAATGATAGCCACTGACAGCCAGTGAATGTTAAAGCACAAAAAGCAGCTGGTTTTGATTCATTGTCTCTAAAGACACCGTGACACTGCATGTGATGTTTCTCTGAGTGATCCACAGCATTCAGTATGTAATATTCAGTCACAGCATTTTGTTCTGAGACTTGAATTTTATCCATTGGGATCAGGAAAAGTATACTGTAATAGTATTGGTATTATAATACTGCGCTGCAGAAAAGCATTTTATTATATTTTGATTTTAAGATTATTTTAAAAAAGTGTTATTTTAGTAGTCTTTATGAATTTTATTTATTGCAATAAGGTTCCATTTGTTAACATTATTAAACTACATTAGTTAACATGAACTAACAATGAAAAATACTTTTGTTAATCTAAGTTCATGTTAAGTTCAACATTTACTAATACATTATTAAATTAGCAAATTAGCAAATTGTATTAAAATTTGCATGATTAAATTAGCAAAGATTGTATATGTTAATCTAATTTTGTTAATTTGGGAGTCAACCTTCTGTTGTTTGCGGTCAAAACCAAACACCGGTGACCGAACACCTGATTTTTTTTTTTTTTAAATCAGTAAAATCAATGTAATACATTTTTGTTCAATAATGTTTTTTTTTTTTGTATTTTGAGAGAATTTCATGGTACTAATAAATATTTATTTAAATTTTATTTTTGCATTGTGACTATTTCCCACTCATTTCCTATGGCGGTCATTTTTGACCGCGAACAGCACAAGTGCAAATATATCTTTTTTACAACCATTTCGCTTTTTTGAATGTCCACGATTTTTTGTGTGTGTTTACATAGTGACTGGCGCAAAATTCACAGAGTTTCGTACCATTAAAAAAAAAAATTACCGGACAGTATTTAATGGACAGTATTTAATGGACAGTATTTAATGGATAGTATTTAATGGCAATATTTAATGGACAGTATTTAATGGCAGTATTTAATGGCAATATTTAATGGCAATATTTAATGGACAGTATTTAATGGCAGTATTTAATGGACCTGATATAACATGAACAGTTGAATGTATAACAAATATACAAAACATTTTTATTTTTAATTTGTTTTATTTTATTGCAGCATTATTTCAATTAACTTTTTTTTTTTTTTGAATAACGTGCACTGATGAATCTTGCACCATAAAACCAGAGACATTCAAGAAAATAAA
The DNA here is from genome assembly GCA_030578275.1 of Meda fulgida. NCBI lineage: Eukaryota > Metazoa > Chordata > Actinopteri > Cypriniformes > Leuciscidae > Meda > Meda fulgida. Next base: position 25,398,109 of record CM060638.1, read on the forward strand.
AGTGTATGTATTTGTATTTCCTCGCAGCCCCTGAAGTGTTGGCTCAGAAACCCTACAGTAAAGCCGTTGACTGCTGGTCTATTGGAGTCATCACATATATCCTGTAAGTCCCTCCCTAGCACAAATGTCATTTCTAAGAAAACTGATTTTGTACTAAATACACTCCACACTACCAGGTGAGTTGGACTGTAAACAGCACTGTTATTTACCGAGAGTGATAAACAGATGCCAGGTTCTTAATTTGGAAACCTAAAGTTTACTGTTTGTCAAAACTGACAGATTAGCGGTTTGATTCAGAACAAGGTCATTTATCTGTGCTGTTTAAGGTCACACAGTATACATAGTACAATATACACTCTTAAAAATAAAGGTTCCAAAATAGGGCTCATAGAAGAACCATTTTGACTCCCCAAAAACTTGTAGTGAATCGTTCTAAAAAGAACCATTTTTTTGAACATATTAATAATCTAAAGAACCTTTTCCCACTATAAATACATTTTTGTGGAACAAAATGGTTCTTTATGGAGTCAATGATGCAAATAAAGAACCATTACATTCAACTTAACAGAATGATTATTTATCTTACACAAACCTTTCTTAAAGTTAATAAAAAATTGATTTTGGGGTTTTTGAACTGACACTAGGTGGAATGAGCGGCCAAATCATCTAAAAAAATATATTTTTTGAACGATTCACTAACAGGTTTTTTGGGAACCAAAATGGTTCTTCTATGACCCCTATTTTGGAACCTTTATTTGCTTTCAGATTCACGGAGCCCCCTGGTGGAAATCTAAATTTCCATTCATTTATTTGGTTACACTTTATTTCAATAGTCCACTATAGACATACTGCTAACTGTAAGTGTCTTTGCAACTACATGTCAACTAACTCTCATTAGAGTAGTAAACTTAGGTTAGGGTTAGTAAAATAAGCTGATATGTACTTGCAAATTTACTTATAGTCAGTAGAATGTCTGTTCAGCAAACATCATAATAAAGTATAGCAGATATTAAGCAGACAGTACTAATACTCTAATGACTGGTAGTTGACAAGTAGTTGCAAAGTTACTTATAGTTATTAGAATGTCTAAAGTGGAGCATCAGTATAAAGTGTTACCATTTATTTTGCTTTATCTTCACAGTCTCTGTGGATATCCTCCTTTCTATGAAGAAACCGAGACTCGTCTGTTTTCTAAAATCATGAAGGCGCAGTACGAGTTCGACTCGCCCTTCTGGGATGATATCTCTGAGTCTGGTGAGTATCCAATAATACAACCATTCTTTACTTTCCTGCTGCTATCAGATTGATCTAAACCTCTCTTATGATTCTGTAAAAAACACACCTGTAACTAGAAGCCCTTAACCTCATGTATAATTATTATCTCTCTAGCAAAGGACTTCATCCGCAACATGATGCAGAAGAATCCTAAGATGCGTTTCGACACAGAACAGGCTCTCAGACACCCCTGGTGAGTGACCGTAGGACACTTTTATTGCTCAGACGTTGCTCTTTCAAATCCTTAAAGGGATAGTTCACCCAAAAAATTACAATTCTGTCATCAATTACTCACCCTTGTATCATTCCATACTTGCTTGATGCATGAGAATGAATCTCATTGGTTCTCATGAATCTCATTGGTTCTCATGCTCAAGCTTTTGTTTACCAAATTTGAATGCACTACATATTATGCATGTTCGATGATCAATGTTTATCCAAATAAAAGCCTTAATATCTTAATTTGTGTTTCGAAGATAAACGAAAGTCTTAGGGGTTTAGAACGACATGAGGGTGAGTAAATGATGACAGAATTTTCATTTTTGAAAATTTTAACAAATATCTGCTGTTTAATTTATGTATACATTTTTCTTATGATGTCTCAGAAAAAAAGAGGGAAAAGTGTTTTTTTAACCTTTGTTGACAGTATAGAACTGTAAAATTAAGATGGATAGTATAGCACAGATCAGTGTTGTTTGTTAACTAAAACTATAAAAATAGTTTTAAGAAATAAAATAAAATAAAATATGTATTTTGGATGAAAAACTATTAGATGCATACATTAGATGATAAAAGTTATAAATAAAAAAAATTAACTAAAATTTTAAAAATAAAGCTAAATAGAAAGATTAAAAAACACAAAAACAATAAAAATGACAAAATGCATTGCTTACCAAAACTGAAACTGAAATTAAAATAAAAACAATATAAAATCTTTTCAAAATAATTCTCTCTTAATTTGATGAGAAATATTGAGTTTGTATTAATATCTCCAACTTTACTTGATATGAAAAGTCTCCGTTTGCTCTTCGTATAATCTCATTAATGTGCAGGAGAAACGAAACCCACAAATCACATATGAGATCGAAAGTTGTTAGATTAAACTGGACTAAACTTCTTCCTGTCTTAAAGTCTGGTTAAAAGAGGAAACAAAATCCTCCTGTTTTCCACAAGCTCTGGTTTTAAATCCAGCTTTGACCTGCAGGATTATAGGAAAGACGGCCCGGAGTCAGGACATCTACCATTCCGTCAGTGAGCAGATCCAGAAAAACTTTGCCAAGTCCAAGTGGAAGGTAAAGTCATGTTTCAAAACTCTGGTTGGAGTTTGTCTCCTGTGGTTTAGTCTCAGTTGGGTTTTTCAGATGATCTCTGGTCTGATTACACAATTTAAGTCATTGATTTGGTCATCCGTCTTGCTTAAAATTGCTCCATCTGTGTGAATATCTGGAACAGACCAGTTTCAGTTGATTGTAGCAATCTGATTTATGCTTGGAGACATCTAAAGGTGTACTTGGCTTTTTTTTGTGATCAAATCAATGGCCTAGAAAAATATATTTTGGAAACACAGTACTCATGGCAGTAAGCTCATAGTAGATCGCACAGGTCTATCGTTCATTCAGATTTTTTTTGTGTGTGCACCATTAAAATGCATTGATTGCTTTTTCATTTTACTTCATGTTTCAAGATACAATCAAAGTGAGATTTGGTACTAAAAAATGTGGTACTGAATCTGTCTATTAGCTTTTGTTGTTTCCTGCACTATTCTGATATCTGAAATCCTGATCTCGTCCCTCCAGCAAGCCTTCAACGCTACAGTGGCCATTCGCCAGATGAAGAAGCTGCAGCTGGCCCACTCTGAGGCCTGTCTGAAACTCAACCCTCCAACTGTGCCTGAGATCAAGGTCATCGCAACGTCCACTCCTGAATCCGTCCGTAAGGAGCAGTTCGCTGAGACCCCGCAACTGACTGCTCATCAGATGAACGTGCCGTCCGGCTCCACCGAGGCGAAGAGTCAGTACCACCCGATCCGGGTCAGTCACAGCGAGACCACTCATGTTGGGACCCTAAGCATTGCAGAGAAGGGCAAACATGTGTATCACTCGGAGCCAGCTGATCTAAATGGGTACGTGTTTGTGTTTAAAGGTCATGTCATAGAAAACAGATCTTTGTTTGATCGTATGTACTAACACTAGCAGAGAAGCGACCAAACACCTCCACGTTTCCCCGTAACTGTATTTAAATAGGGGAAACGTGGAGGTGTTTGGTCGCTTCTCTGCTTGGCACGTATTGAATGAACTGGGCTAAGCTAAGTGCTAACAAAGTTTCGCCGCAAGACAGAGCGATTTAGTGCACGCACTGAGATGAGAGAGGTATGTATCAACTCGTCTTAGTTAAGGGAATAACATAGTTTAATATGAAAATCCAGTAGAGTGTCCCTTTAACATATGAACTTTGGGCATGTTTACGTGACAATGATGTACTAAAGTGTTTCCTTTGCTTTTTTTCCACGTACAGTGTTGTCAAAACGATCCCCGTTCACTCAGATCTGCAAAAATAACAAAAAACGCTTGGTTACACTTTATTTTAAGGTGACGTAGTTACATTTTACTTGCTCAAGTAAAATTAATGAACTACATGAACTTACTGTAGAGTTACGGTTAGGGTTTGGTTTAGGGTAACTTTTAATTATGCATAATTTACTGTTATTACAATACAAAGCACATAACGTGTAACTACGTCACCTTAAAACAATGAGTTACCGAAGGCTGTTTTTGGCTGCCTGGCCAGTAGATGGCGATAACACTTTGTAAAGACACACTACTCGCTTATAGACTGAACATGTAATATGCATGCGCATTCATTTTAGTTCTTAACAGAGACAATAATAGTATCTTTTCAAAAAGTTAATGTTAATGTGCTATTCATAACCAATTTTCAGTGTTATTGTTAGCTAAAACTAAAACTTTTTTTAAACTTACATAAAATAAAATGAAACATAAATATTAGATATTTATACAAAATAGAAATGTTGCCTCTGCAACTAACTAAAATAATGTTAAAGTACTAAAATGACTAAAACAGAAAATGCATTAAAGCTAAATAGAAACTTAATAAATTAAAGCTAAATAGAAACTTAACAAAAAATGTATAAAACTTAAAACTAAAATTAAAATAAAAAACATGAATTTGTAACAAAAATGAAAAATATGAATAAATATATTATAATTGCAGATAAATTGTACAAAAACAACAGTGCCTTTTCCCCTCTATAATCAGAAATATTTTTGAGTGAAACAGGATATTAAAGGAGAAAAATGTGCAACATGATTTGTTTTTATCCATTGATTGATTTACTCTAATTATGTACTTTCGATTCTTCAGGTACACAAAAAGAAGCTCCAAACGAAGCGGGCCGAACCTGCAGACTGGCGTTTGCTCTGTCATGTGATTTGGCTGCTTTGGAATTATGTGATTTTTGACAGGTAAAGCTGACAGCTTGATTGTTTAATAACACATACAGTATACGCATACATATATATATATATATAATTTCTTGTGCTGGTTACAGGTCTGTGACCTTTCACCCAGCCACTGGCTGCTCTGCTCAAGAGTGTCTGCGAGACAGATGGCCACCGGCCCGCACCGCTCTGAAATACTGAAGTTCAGAGATGTGCCTCCATATCTGCACACACACACGCTCACAGAGCACAAATACAGCCTGTCACACACTCATAATGACACAGTATCCCTGTAAAAGCAGATACAATTACACTTCAAGTGCTGAAACTCAAATTTTGTATTTTTCCTTGAGGAAACAGTTTTACATTATCAAGGGCAATTATTATCTCTGTATTAAAACATTTGGAGCAGGGGTCCGTGTTACTGGACGCTTGTGTGAGGAGTATTGATTCTGTGCTTTTGTACATATACTCTCTGTAATGCATGGCTAGTTTATAATGTGCAATAATATGTGAAACACTTTTGCTTCACTGTAAGCTGTACGTATCGATATTAGATTGTACATCGCTGGAATAAGAAACTACCCAACTGAAGTTCCAGCCTTTCTATTTATTTGTTAAATAGTGTTTTTTTTTTGGTAATTTATCTAGAGTGGTTTATTTTTCTAATGCAGAAATGATTATTGTATGTTTACCCATTATTTTTGTCTTAATAAAGCAGATTAAAATGATTTAACACCTTTTCCCTTCACCGTTGTAAGACTATAGCCCTTGTTTTGTGCACTATATTGCAGTACTTTACGTGACACACATGAACTTCACTGTTAGAAATACTGTACTGTGAATAATTATCTTGTAAAAGATTATAATACAGTGTCCTCTGAACTACAGAAAGGGTTTATGCTTGTGTAGGCTGCTATACTGTCAAAGCTTTGTGCAATATTTTTTACCAATAAACCCTCAGTTTTATCACTTATAGTTTTCTTACTGGTCTAATGTTTGTACTTTTTTGCATGCTTAGATTTAATTAAAGAGACCATGTTCTACCCTTTAACAAAGTCTAACATTTGTTTTTAGTGTCTACTAAAGTAGAGTTTAGATTTAGAGTACATTTTCATGCTTGAATGTTTAAAAAAACGGGTGTGTTGTGATTGGTCAATCGCTACGATTGTGTTTGTGAAATGTCACGAATTTCAACACACTACTAACTAACTCAAACTTTTAGATGGTCCCATTAAACAAATAATGACTGCCCTCAATACAGCATCCAACCTGGACTCCTGACTGACCTGTAGACGTTTTGCGGGTCACTCACCTGAGCTCAGATTAGCATGAGACTTTAGTCATCATCACTGTCATCTTTCTGCTGAGTGTGTACTAATGCATGAGGACACACTGACACCGCTGACATTATGATTGGTCTTACTGTCATTTACTGCCACCTGTTTACTGAAGATGTGGTAAATAATGTAAAAAGTAAATATTTGTCTTTTTTTTACATTATAGGGCATGTTTCATGTAAACAGCATTTTTTAGCGTGTGTGTGTGTGTGTGTGTGTGTGTGTGTGTGTGTGTGTGTGTGTGTGTGTGTGTGTGTGTGTGTGTGTGTGTGTGTGTGTGTGTGTGTGTGTGTGTGTGTGTGTGTGTGTGTGTGTGTGTGTGTGTGTGTGTGTGTGTGTGTGTGTGTGTGTTACCATGCCACTAGGATTCTAAAGTTTGGGGTTGGTACTTTAAAAAAAATGTTTTTGAAAGATATCTCTTATACTCAACATTTGAATATATTATCAAATGTAATGTATTCCTGTGATTAAAGCTGAATTTTCAGCATCATTACTCCAGTCCTCAGTCACATGATCCTTCAGAAATCATTCTAATATGCTGATTTGCTGCTCAAGAAACATTTTCTTATTATTAATTTTGAAAACAGTTGTGCTACTTTAATATTTTTTGTGAAAACCATGATCTCTTTTTATTCTTTGATGAAAATAAATTTAAAAAGAACAGCAATTATTTACAAACCAACATCATTTGTAACATTATAAACGTCTTTACTGCCAATTTAATGTGTCCTTGCGGAATAAAAGTAGCCTATTAATTTCTTTAAAGAAAAAAAAAACTTCTGACCCCAGTCAGCTCACTTAGCCTATATTTAGCTTTACACTTTGCAGATTAACAACTACTAAAACAATCCCATAAGTAAGCATAGGCAATTGTAATATGTCTACATTGTTCTGAGTCGTGTTGTTGTTAAATACAAAGTTTTGTCATGAAACTCTAGATGGCGCAAGCTGATTAACTCAATCTGCTTACAATCACATCATTCTCTATAGGGCACAGCTGATTGGTTCCTGCTGTATCAGTAGCCAATGAACTCGCTGCTCAACCTTCAATACTGGTCAGCATTTGCTGTAGCAGTTTCAGTGCGCTTTCAGAAACCCTCCTCCTTCCCCAGTTTGTCACGGTTGAGGAATTCACTGACTGTTCCTAGCGCTGTGTTTATGTTTGTGTGTGTGCACGTGTGTGGGCGTGGTCGCTGATTATCCTCCGGGAGATCAGCGACAGGTGTTACTCATTCCCTGTGCCTATGTATACTCACCTCATGCGTCTTGTGTTTGTCAGATCGTTTTTTTGTGGATGTGTCTTGCCTGTTCCAGTTCCTTGGGTCCCAGTCTGTTCTTCGTGGATGTCCGGTTCGTCTCTTCGTCTCATCGTCTCTTCGTCTTATGTCTCGTCTTCACGGAGGATTTGTCACACACACTGACCGTGCTTCTCTGAGTTGTCCACGCAAGCCTGCGCTGCCAACGCTTCTGTTCCTGCACTGATTCCGGTTGGGTCGGTGAGTTCGTGTGATCGACTGCATCGGACTGAGACTTTGTTCCTGTCTGTATTCTCCACGTTCTGAGACTGGCTTATCTGTTGGGTCTGTGAGTTGTGTGATCGACAGCATCAGACTGAGACCTTGTTCCTGTCTTTATTCTCCACGTTCTGAGACTGGCTTATCTGTTTGTTCAATAAAGCCCAGTTTTACTTGCACTTGTCTCCTCTGTTCACTCACCGTAACAGAACGATCTGACCAGCTATGGAGGCAGCAGGTACGTCCGAACTCACGGATTATCTCGCTCACAACACGGCCCGGATGGATCGGCAAGAGGAGAATCTCACCACCACAAGCCGCGCTATCCAGGCGTTGGTAGCGCAGGTGTCTGGACTCACCCAGCAAATTCAACAACTGGCCATACCCACTGCGCCAAACCCACCGCCGCCCCCACCCTCCGCTCCTCCCGCACCTAACCGTCCACACGAGCCCCGTTTACCGACGCCGGAGAGTTATTCGGGTGAGCCTAACTACTGCAGAGCCTTTTTGACTAAATGCTCCATGTTTTTTGCTCTACAGCCTCAGACATTCAGTACGGAACAGTCTAGAGTGGCGTTCGTACTTACGCTGCTGTCTGGACGTGCGGCTTTATGGGGGACGGCGGTGTGGGAGAACCAACGAACATGCTGTTCCTCGTTCGCGGCACTCTCGGAAGAGATGAGGAGGGTTTTCGACCGAGCTGTCACAGGGAGAGAAGCGTCTCGTCGGCTCGTGGACCTCACTCAGGGAGAAGGATCTGTTGCTGATTATTCCATCCAGTTTCGTACCCTCGCCGCAGAGTGCCGCTGGAACGAGGAGGCGCAGTGGGATGTCTTCCTGCATGGGCTGGCTGACCGCATCCAACGCGAGATTTACTCCCTGGATCTTCCCGTAAGTCTCAACGGATTAATTGACTTGGCTCTGAAAGTGGACGCTCGCCTGCATCGTCTGGAGCAGCGCACACGTTCCATTCCGATTCCCAGAGATTATGGTTTCCACCAAACAAGTGGTCGTGATGCGGTCAGTCCCGCCAACGATCCGGAGCCCATGCAGGTGGGTCGAGCCCGGCTCTCCCGGGAGGAGAGGGAGAGAAGGAGATCCCGAGGATTGTGCCTCTATTGCGGAGGTTCGGGGCACTTCGTCAATAACTGCCCCGTAAAAGAGCGAGCCCGGCAGTAGAGAAGAGGATTCTGTCGGGCGGGGTCTCCATCCAGAAACCCTCTTCCACCCTCCTTCCGGTGAGATTGCAGTGGGCAACTCAGACTCATCACTGCCAAGCCCTTATCGACTCCGGAGCGGAAGGTAACTTCATGGACTACACCTTAGCACACAGACTTCAGATACCCACCATACCCCTCACCAATAAGATTTCTGTCAACGCACTCAATGGACAAGAATTACCCACTATATCTCACTCCACGGCTCAGATAACACTCATCACTTCCGGCAATCATTCCGAAGACCTATCTTTTCTGCTCCTTGACTCCCCTACCATCCCTATTGTCCTTGGTCATCCCTGGCTCGTGCGGCATAACCCCAGGGTTAACTGGGGACATAACTCCATTTCCGCCTGGAGCACTGAGTGTTATGCGTCTTGTTTAATGTCTGCTGGTTCGTCTCTGTCCAGTTCTGTCTTGCAGGAGGAGCCGGTGAATTTGTCAAACGTGCCCGCTGAGTACCTCGACCTGAAGGAAGTGTTCAGTAAGTCCAGAGCTGCTTCTCTTCCTCCGCATCGTCCCTATGACTGTGCTATAGATCTTCTGCCAGGTACGTCTCCGCCTAAGGGCAAGTTATACTCTCTTTCCATTCCCGAGAGGGAGGCCATGGAGAAATACATTTCTGATTCTCTGACATCCAGGTTCATTCGACCTTCCTCTTCTCCTACGGGGGCGGGGTTCTTTTTTGTGGGGAAGAAGGACGGTTCCCTGCGACCGTGTATTGATTACCGGGGGCTGAACAACATCACGGTAAAGAATACCTATCCTTTGCCGTTGATGTCTTCAGCCTTCGAGCGGTTGCAGGGAGCCTCGGTCTTCACTAAATTGGATCTACGTAATGCTTATCATTTGGTCCGCATCAGGAAGGGAGATGAATGGAAGACCGCTTTTAACACCCCCAGGGGGCATTTTGAATATTTGGTCATGCCTTTTGGGCTGTCCAACTCCCCAGCGGTTTTTCAGGCACTCGTCAATGATGTGCTGAGAGACATGGTAGACCAGTTCATATATGTCTACCTGGATGACATATTGATTTTTTCTTCGTCTCTCCAGGAACACGTTCAGCACGTCAGACGAGTGCTTCAGAGGTTGTTAGAGAATGGGCTTTTTGTCAAGGCGGAGAAATGCTCGTTTCATGCACAGTCTGTTCCTTTCTTAGGTCACATCGTCTCGTCTGAGGGAATGCGTATGGACCCCGACAAGATTAAGGCCGTGGTGGATTGGCCAAGTCCAGATTCCCGTAAGGCCCTACTGAGGTTTCTGGGGTTTGCCAATTTTTACCGACGTTTCATTCGGAATTTCGGCCAACTAGCCGCGCCTCTGACAGCCTTGACCTCCTCCAAGACGACGTTCAGGTGGTCCGATGCAGCCGAGACTGCATTCGCTAACCTCAAGAGCCGCTTTATTTCCGCTCCCATTTTGATAGCCCCTGATCCTTCACGTCAGTTCGTGGTGGAGGTCGATGCGTCAGAGGTGGGGGTAGGTGCGGTACTCTCCCAACGCTCTTCCTCAGACGACAAGATGCACCCTTGCGCGTTTTTTTCTCATCGCTTGTCGCCTACCGAACGCAACTATGACATTGGTAACAGAGAGTTGTTGGCGGTCAAGCTAGCGTTGGAGGAATGGCGACATTGGTTAGAAGGGTCGGGGGTACCTTTTATAGTCTGGACTGACCACAAGAATCTGGAATACATTCAATCTGCTAAAAGACTCAACTCCAGGCAGGCTCGGTGGGCTCTTTTTTTCGGTCGTTTTGATTTTACTCTCTCGTACCGCCCGGGTTCCAAAAACATCAAACCCGATTCTTTATCTCGTATTTTTGACCCATCCGCACGCCCGTCTACTCCCGAGTGCATTTTACCCGAGACTCTATTCATCTCCACACTCACATGGGAGGTCGAATCGAAGGTCAAGACGGCCTTAGAAGGGGTAACGCCTCCGCCCGGAGGCCCACCGAATCGTTTATTTGTGCCGGAGGGGTTGCGGTCCGACGTTATCCAGTGGGGTCATTGTTCCAACGTTGCATGCCACCCAGGAGTAAACCAAACTAGTTTTTTGGTCAAGCAACGATTTTGGTGGCCATTGATGGCTCGCGACATTCGAGATTTTGTTTTGGCTTGTTCGATCTGTGCCACTGGTAAGACTTCCAATCGACCCCCAGATGGGTTACTCCAACCGCTGTCTGTCCCTTCGAGACCCGGGTCCCATATTTCGCTAGATTTTATCACCGCCCTCCCGCCCTCCCAAGGTAAAACGGTTGTTTTGACCGTAGTGGACCGGTTCTCGAAGGCGGCTCATTTCATTCCCTTGGCCAAATTACCTTCTGCCAAGGAGACAGCGGTGACTGTCATTGATCACGTCTTTCGTCTACATGGCCTCCCGACGGACGTGGTCTCTGACAGGGGGTCTCAGTTTGTGTCCAAATTCTGGCAAGAATTTTGTAAATTTCTGGGGGCCACTGTTAGTCTGTCCTCGGGTTACCACCCCCAGAGCAATGGTCAGACCGAGAGAGCCAACCAAGATTTGGAGAGAATGTTGCGATGTGTGGTATCCAAGAATCCTTCCTCCTGGGGTCAACAGCTTTCCATGGTGGAGTACGCACACAACTCGTTACCAGTGTCATCTACGGGCCTATCACCGTTTGAGTGTAGTTTAGGGTACCAGCCACCTATTTTTCCCAGCCTGGAATCCGAAGTCGCGGTCCCCTCCGCTCACGCCTTCGTCCAGAGGTGTCACCGTACATGGACCAGAGCCCGTGAGACTCTGCTCCAGGTAAGGGCGCGCACCAAGGTTAAGGCCGATCGCCACCGGTCAAGACCTCCCGTCTACGTCGTCGGTTCCAAAGTGTGGCTTTCTACTAAGAATATTCCTCTCCGCTCCGTATCGAATAAATTAGCTCCTAAATTCATTGGCCCGTTTCCTGTCACCAAAGTCATTAGTCCGGTGACAGTTCGACTCAAACTGCATCCTGCGTACAGGAGAATTCATCCCGTGTTCCATGTGTCCAAATTAAAGCCCGTATTTTATTCTCCCATTAATCCGCCGGTCCCGGTTCCCCCACCGCCGCGACTCGTAGATGGGGAACCTACTTATTCGGTAAATCGTATTCTGGACTCAAGGCGGAGGGGACGCGGATTTCAGTATCTGGTGGACTGGGAGGGTTACGGTCCGGAGGAGAGAAGTTGGGTCCCTGCTAGGGACATCCTGGATCAGTCCCTTATTGATGATTACAATCAACGGGTAGGTTCTCCTGGGAGCTCCAGGAGGCGCTCCTAGGGGGAGGGGTACTGTCACGGTTGAGGAATTCACTGACTGTTCCTAGCGCTGTGTTTATGTTTGTGTGTGTGCACGTGTGTGGGCGTGGTCGCTGATTATCCTCCGGGAGATCAGCGACTGGTGTTACTCATTCCCTGTGCCTATGAATACTCACCTCATGCGTCTTGTGTTTGTCAGATCGTTGTTTTGTGGATGTGTCTTGCCTGTTCCAGTTCCTTGGGTCCCAGTCTGTTCTTCGTGGATGTCCGGTTCGTCTCTTCGTCTCATCGTCTCTTCGTCTTATGTCTCGTCTTCACGGAGGATTTGTCACACACACTGACCGTGCTTCTCTGAGTTGTCCACGCAAGCCTGCGCTGCCAACGCTTCTGTTCCTGCACTGATTCCGGTTGGGTCGGTGAGTTCGTGTGATCGACTGCATCGGACTGAGACTTTGTTCCTGTCTGTATTCTCCACGTTCTGAGACTGGCTTATCTGTTGGGTCTGTGAGTTGTGTGATCGACAGCATCAGACTGAGACCTTGTTCCTGTCTTTATTCTCCACGTTCTGAGACTGGCTTATCTGTTTGTTCAATAAAGCCCAGTTTTACTTGCACTTGTCTCCTCTGTTCACTCACCGTAACACAGTTCCACCTATATAGATCTGATACGGGTAATTCATGTATGCTGTATTGTACAGAAGCGTGTCTTATATGTATTGGCAGTAGAAAGTCCCGTACTTTCTCTGCAGCAGCAGCAACCATCATCATCAGCAGCAATAACAGCAGCAGTGTAGCAGATCTGTTCCACCAAGACCAAACATATCAAAATTGTCATATCCATACCATGCCAAACACTCCGAGAGTTGTCGTGACAGAAAATGAGTTTCTTCCCATGTTACAGTGTGAACTGTCACGTCTGCTGCTCCAGCACGATCTGCGCGTGTTGAACGTGGTTTCCCAACACTGTCTGTGCATCTAGGGAAGAGAGCATGGCACATATCAGAGCCAAACGGGTCAAAAGTGTCTGATATGGCAGCGGGTCTACAGTGAGTCCATTACCCAACATTCATCTGCCTTCTCACCTCCTGCAAGCAGCCTCATGAGAGCCAGCACTGATGATTCTTAGGATGTGCTTGAGCTGGGATGTTACTAAAAGTGAAAGGTCAGCATGTTTGCTGTTTAAAAACTCCATATTAATGCAAAATCATTGATGCAGTGTTTATAACCTGTTATTGAAGAAAAAGATATTGCAGTAGCTTAAATGATAATTGGCATGAATGGTATATTGTGTTCTGCTTTTGAACTATCGATAACTTATACCACACAAAAGTCCTAATAATTGCTTAGACTTTTTTTTTAAACCAATTCCCCTTTAAACTTTATAAATACAGTATCATACCGTTGCAACGCCTTAATGTTAATTTAAAAAATAAAGAGAATACAAAAATAAAAAGATTCAAATATATTCAAATATATTTAATATCAAATATTAGGTTACACTTTCTTTTAATGTGTCATTGTTACAATGTAATTATACATTTAAGTACTGAGTAATATTAAGCAACTACATATATTTACTGTAGGGTTTGGGTAGGATTAGGGTTTGGTTGGGTTAGATGCATGTAATTATGCGTAATTTACTGTTATTACTATGGTAAGTACATGTAACATAATGTAACATGTTAAAAGTGTTACCAAATATTATTATATTTAAATGAATTGTATTAAATTGAACAGCTCATTTTTTATTTGAAGCATTTAAGAACCATATTAGCTTGCATTACATTATTGTTTCTCTTATTCATCAGACTTCTTAATATAAGAGCATGAACAGAGGGCAGTGGAGTAAAGGTCATCACAGCAAATGATGTGGCGTCTCTTATCATAATTTCCTGTCTCAAAACAACAAACAGTATTTACCTTACTATAGGTTTCTTACAGAACATTTCTGATGCACCTTATGTTTTTTTTTCTAATGTAACACTTAAGGTACACTATTAAGTGTACAGTATTACTAATTTTATTTGCACATTGTATGCTGGAAATACTGTTCTTTTTGGACATATGGTAATACCATTATTCTTCAAAGTATCCTGAATCCATTACCTTAGCCTTCAGGGTTATGAAATAAGAAATGTTTCTTGAGCAGCAAAGCAGCATATTAGAAGGATTTCTGAAGGATCATGTGACACTGAAGCTGAAAATTCTGCTTTGCATTACATGAATTAAAATATTATAAATAGAAAAAAATTCTTTCGAACTGTAATATTTCTCAATATTAATGTTTAACTGTATTTTTCCATTAAATAAACTCAGTGTTGGTGAGCAGAGGAGACTTTTTTCAAAAAACTTTCTAGCTATAAAAGTACCATGGTACCACTACAGTACATTTTTGAATGCTTTTAAACCTTTTGATTATGTTTTTGCTTATAGACCATTTCCTCGCATGTCTGTGTTTACATCTCAAAATTTGCCTTCATCTGTATAATTCAGGTCTATTTGTTGTTAAACATCACACTGTACCGTGTCTTACCGCTCCTCATAATACTATAAAACTTATCTGTGAACTCTGAATCTGAATCACCACATTCTCTGTACTAATAAACCTCTTCAGTTTGTTTACACACTCCTCACGTAGAGTGCGTTTTTATGGCGTTTTCACGTGACCACCAGCACACAGGTTTCCTCCACTGTCTTTGTGTAACTTGGCTGACAGGGTTCATCATCTGGCCAGAAGACCCGGAGTCACTCGCCCCTCTCATGAAGCAACTTGGACAAAAGTTGCATCTGCTTTCCAGCCTCATGAATATTCATGTATTGTGGGCGTCGAGCTATTCCCACTGGCCTTAAATAGGCAGCGCATCTGTTCCTGCAGCACCCACTGAAACTCTGAGCATAAGGAGTTATTACCTGAGCGCGTTCTTCTACGTCTTCTACGCAAGTAAGTATTTTATATATATATATAAATATCTACCCTTATCTGTGTTTACGGTGCACTCTATACAGTGAAAAGCTGTAATAAATCAAATGGGACATTTCATGTCATTTTATAGTAAAATAGGCCTAGTTTTTAGAAAGCTCACATTTGATGGTTTTCATTGGTAAAATCAAACATTGTATCTTAACATTATTGAACCTGAACAAACATGAATTAGCCTATAAGTTGTACTTTTGTTAATTAATGTTGACAAAGATTAATAAGTACAGTAAGGAATGTATTGCTCATTGTTAGTTAATAATAGTTCAGGCATCAACTAACCTTAACTAATGGAACCTTATTATAAAGTGTTACCATGTTGCTTTCAGGCCTTAAAAATAAGCTTTTAAGCTTTTTCTTTTAAGGTTTATTTTCTTAAAGGGTGAGTAAATGATGACAGAATTTTCATTTTTTGGGTAAACAATCCCTTTAATGCATATTCATCCTGGGCACCATATAACATTTTGAGTTTATTTAATGACATATGAAAATAAACAGTTTTGTGAACAGCGTTTAATGTTGATTTTAAGATAAGCCTTCATACCAGCAGTATAGTACTTATTAATGCAATTCAGTTGATTTTGTTATATTTTCATTTCATGACCTTTGACGCTCTTGTTTCCTTTCACAGAAGTAACACAACTGAAAATGAGCATTCATGAGATCATCCCTTTTGCTAAGGAGATGCTGAGGTCCGGTCCCTCCAAGGGCTGCCTGAAGGTCTACCTAGTGGGCGGCACGTTCGCTGTCCTGGGAATGGTGAGCGGTGTAGTGCAGGTCGCTGCTTCCCTCTTCCCTGACCACGAGGAGCTGGATTTTGGGATGCTAAAGGTGCAGGAGATCATAACAGAAAAAGAGCAGGTCCAGGAGCCACAAACCATCATCCCTGAAGATGATGAAATGGATGCTGCGATGGAGGCCAAGGCTAAGGAACTGCCTATGACCAGACAGAGGCGGATGAGTTTCAGAGCTCATGCTTCATAATACTCATGCCCTGCTGCTGTTTATGCCTACATGACAAAAGCTGAGCCAAAATGAAGTTCTGCTTGTGCACTGACCCGTCATGAGGAACCATATGGACCCAGTTATTGCACTGAGAGCTGCAGAGCAGCACGGAGAGGGAAACGACTTGAAAGTTTATGACTGTTACGTATGTCTGTTTAGATGGTGTAATGATTTTTTTATTAGAAGATAACTATTTATAAAGGATGTATAAAAGTCATGTGTAGAGTGTGCTAACTTTTACTGCCATAAAATAAATTCACATTTGCTCAATCTCTGCATCACTCTCTTGTACTGTAAGATGATACTTTGATTCTTTCAACTTAACTGTTTTGTTGTCAATGTCATAATAAGAGTCTTTTCTCTGTTGTCCTTTTTGTGGAATTAATTCATTTATTATTACATAAACATGCTTGCTTATGCATAAGAAGGAAAATCGGATAAATGAATCTCTGTTCGCTCTAAAAATGGTTTCTTTCAAGCAAAAAAAAAAAGTCAAGTGATGGTAATTAAAATATAATATGCTACAAATACACTAAAAAAAGAAAGACAATTTCTTGTCTATCAAGGGAATGACACCTTTTTAAACTTATTATTATTTTTATGGATGCACTGATACCAATTTTTCCAGAACAAGTTCGAAAATGATACTTTCACTGTCGGTACTTGCCGATACCGAGTACCGATACCTGTATTTTCACTGCATTTGTAATTTGTAAATGTATTGGGTAGAGAAACCAAAAGAATATGAATCATTTGGCTTAATTTGGCAAGTTGGCTTAATTTGTTCAGCAAATATATATTTCCTTCAGTTATTTTCATGTTTAATTAAGCCTACTAAAATGTATTATACTAGTTGTTACTTTCACATTTTTCTATAATTTAATAGCACAGCGCATATTTAGAGCTGTTCCAGCAGGAAACATTTGATGAAACTGTTAATTTACATTTTCATTTTAAATTTAAATTTTTTTGCAAAAATAAAGGCCAAAATATGTTTGCAGTTACATGTTAACAAGGTCATACTCAGGTATATTTAGGTTAATAAAGAAAAAACAAGAGTAACACAAAAAAATCTACCTTGTTGCTGTGTTACTTTTGACCCACCTGTGTGTTACTTTCGTCCCAACTGACGGGGTCAAAAGTAACATGAAGTTCAAAGTGAAATTATAGCCTACTGAAGTCGTTCTACATTTTTACAAAATACCACCTGGTATTGATAGACCACACTTGTGAGTGACTGACCACAGCAAAAATATATCTCTGTCTAAACCATCATCTTTTAAAATGATTTTTCCCTGAAAAATGGTACTTTCCAAGACGGGCGTTGGTTTTTACAAGCGCAACAAGACTTGAAAGAGAACCGCAAGCTTCATATATGTTTGCGTTCGTCCTGTAATAATGTAGGGAACCACTCGTTATACATAAATCAGGTAACATGTTTTACTATACATACGATTTAGTCAAAGAGTATAGAAGTATACTGTATATTACTTCTATGCTCTTTGATTTAGTTTTAATCCACATGTGCTGAGTGAATGATCAGCAATGAGCTTCAATTTATCAGCTCTTGTCAGCTCGCGCACCACTAAAAAGACGTTATTATATTTCGTTTAATATTCCACTAATTAGATACATTTACTTCATAGACTTTTTTTATCCCTATTACTCTCTGTCTGTGTTTCTTTGTCTGGACCATATGGTCTGGACACAAACACTGCACACACACGTGGTATCGGTTGTTGTATTGGAGCAAAATAGGCTACAAGCATAATCAGGCCCGATACCGGTATCGCTATCGGTGCATCCCTATATTATTATTATTAATAATTAATAATAATATGGATAGACTAAGATTCAGTATTCATAATCCAAAAACTCATAATCCAAAACATTATTTGTGTGAGAAAAACATTTTTGTGCTTTTTTCTTACACAAATAATATACTCAAACAACACCACCAGCAATAATAGCAACAACCAAATTTATTAAAATTCTTGTCATTTTTAAGAGAAATAATCTATATAAAAAAATGTATTTTTTAAAGACTTGCCTCGGCCATGCCTTTATTTTGAAAGCCGGAACCGGAAGTGAGGCCCAGTCTTCTTTAGGAAGTAAACAAACCTTGGACAGTTCAGAGTCAGACTCAGGTTTAGATTTACCGGACAAATTGTTGTGCAGTGATTGTGTTTCTTATTGTCAAGCAAATAACGTGAGTACAGTTGTATGACAAACTTTAACTGTCTTTTCTCTTCAACAAACGTTCTCATTCTGTCGTTTAATCACTGCCAAATCTGAGAGAAACTGTTTATTACGCGACATTTCTGACTCATCACTGCTGTTCTCTTATCACTCTCTGTCTGATATTTGCAGTAACGTTACATGACTCTGAACTTGTTCTTGTTGGATTCATTACTCAATTTTAAGTACTTCATTGAGACAGACAGCAAACAAGCATTTCACATCTGCAAACATGATTCATTGGCTTCAGTGTGTTTAGGTAAGTAAATCCATAAGCACAACCCTACACATATCCACTGTTAATGACATTACCATGAGTAAAAAAAAAATACAATTTCAACATCTATCTATCTATTTTCATAATGGTCTCATAGGAAAATTGTATTAATTTAAAAACATAATAATTAATCAAATAAGCAAATTACTATTGTTACTGTGTGATTTGACAGCACTATTTTTAAGTTATTTTGGTTTTAGACACCTCACATTTAAACAATTTGAATGTAATCATATATTCATTTATTATTAATTATTATTAAATTGTTATTTGCGGAAAAAGCAATGCTGTGTTTATTTTGATTGTCATATTGAGTGTTCATTTTAAGCACTTCCCCTTGTCATAACTGATTTTGTGATGTTGTGAATTTTATGCTGTTTTTTTTGTCTTGCGTATGTGATAGATCAACGTCTGCATCATCACTGAGTGTAATACAGCGCATCATCATGTCAAGGAAACAGTCAGGAAAGCCCATAAAGGGAAACAGGAAGTATGAATTAGAGAGGAAGAGAGACGAGCGGGCGGCCCGTCGGGCTCTGGCCAAAGACAAAAAGAACAGACCTCCAGGAGGGGAAGATGGAGAGGAGTTTGTCAGCTTCTCCAACCAGCTTCAGGCTCTGGGTCTCAAACTCCGAGAGGTGCCTGGAGACGGGTATGTGTGGGCTTTTGCCACAGGACGATTGTGATGGCCATATATGCGGTTCTTTAAGAAATCAGGCTTCTGTTTCTCATGTTGTCCTGCAGTAACTGTTTGTTCCGGGCTCTTGGAGATCAGCTGGAGGGACATTCGCGGGGTCACCTGCATCTGCGGCAGGAGACGGTGCAGTACATGACGACGCACAGGCAGGATTTCGAGCCCTTTGTTGAAGATGAAGTGCCGTTCACACAGCATTGTAAGAGAAGTCTCTAAAGTGTGTGTGTCTTTTGCCATAAATCCTCTTCTGGTCAAAATAAACTGGACCAAAATAATCAGATTGCATTGCAATTAACATTAACTTCAGAAATGACCGATAATCGTTAATTGATTAGTGGTGCTTGCTTAGTCAAGCATCACTATCAATATATGGTTTAATGCCATAATGGTTTAAACTTTGAAAAAATAACTTGTCTCACATTATTTGTACTACAGACATTTGACTTAAGCTACTATAAAACTATTAAAAAACATTTGTTAATTGAAAAAAAAAAACATTAAAGCTCCAGTCCGTAACTTTTTTCGGTTAATAATTATACAAAATAAATTTTTGAGCAAGTACATTTCCAGCCAGTTCAAAACTATCGGCTTGCCTTAGCTCGATTCAAAAGTAAGCTTGTAATAATGTTGTTAACTCCAGTGGTACTGGTGGATTTCCGCGGGAAATTTGAGCATGTCTTTGCGTCATTACGTCTCATCTGTACACATGAAGAGTCTCGGCTAGTAGGCTATATGTAGGCTATATTGCGTGTGAGGATGTTGGAGGTAGAGATTTATAGCCTTTTCTCATAGCACTAGATATAATTAAACTTATCAATTTGATGGTGGATCCAGAAAGGTTCAAACGACAATCACAGTGACAGCTGGACATTCACCCCTTGTAAAACGCAAAAGACTTCTGAGTGGCTACAGAAAAAAAGAGACTGCAACCGGCCCATGCGAAAATGAGGATAAATATCAGAAGTGCATTAAACGTAGTCACGTAATGCTGATGTTGTTAACATTAACAATTTGATAACAAAGTTTAATTTGCACGGTTTGACGTGATATGATAAGTGATGGTTAGATTTAATCAGCGCGATTTGATGCAATGCTTTTTTCCTTTAGTTGGTCAGAACAAAAGTGGATGTTACTTGTTCAGATGACATTTTCCAGTGAAAATTATTATGTTGGTCATGCATCCAAAAAGTAGAATCTGTGATCAGTCGGTCGCACATTCTCCTCAAAACATTGGACTGCAGCTTTAAAGGGATAGTTTACCCAAAAATTCTGTCATTAATTACTCGCCCTCATGTTGTTCCAAACCCATTCATCTTTTGTTCATCTTTGGAACACAAATGAAGATCTTTTCAATGAAATCTGAGAGTTTGTGTCCCTCCATTGACAGCTTTGCAACTACAACACTTTTCCGCTTCAAAAAGTTCATAAAGAGATCTTAACTTTTTCAGCTGGAAAAAAAAATCTGAAAGCGATTCCAATGATATCATTCCTCTGTGCCGTTATCATGATAGATGTGATATGGACTATTCTTTTAAATTTAGATCTAATTTAAAAAAAAAAAAACTGACAAAAATAAACAGAATTCCAAAAATGGAAATTATCAACATAAAAACTCAAAATTGTAACACTGTATTGATGATACTAAAATGTTTTTAAAAAAACAATGTTAAAATAAAAAATAAATCAAGTTATAACTTTTATTTTTATATATATATACACTAAATGTGAGTGCTGTGTTATCCAGCTATTCCAGTGAATTCCTGCCGGAAAGATCAGTTATGTCATTTTTTTCTCTCTCAGTGTCAAACCTCTCCCAGCCGGGCATGTTTGCCGGTAACGACGCCATCGTGGCCTTCGCTCGCAGCCAACAGTCGAAAGTGGTTATTCATCAGCTGAACGCTCCATTGTGGGAGGTGATGGAGTATTAATGTATTTCATTCATGTAATTCTAAAGTGTGTTGTTATAAATGCTTTTTTCCTTGCCATTTAGATAAATGGTACAGAGAAGCCGTCATGCCGTGAGCTACACATCGCATATCGCTATGGAGACCATTATGACAGCGTCCGAAAGATTGGAGACAACTCGGAGAGTCCAGCACATCTACGTATAGAGGTCTGTCTGCTAAACAAACATCAGACACATACATGAACCAAAGATGGACGTTCCCATTAGGGTCATGTTTTTTTGGAACGATATGGATATTTTTGTTCAGCAAGGACATATTAAATTGATCAAAAGTGACAGGAAGATTTCTATCTCAAATAAATGCTGTTCCTTTGAACTTTCTATTCTTCAAATTATCCTGAGAAAATTATTCAAAATTGTTTGCAGAAGAGTGAAAATGTAAAAAAAAAAAAAAATGAAAAAAAAAATCTTACCAACCACAAACTTTTGATCCTAAATGTATGTAGGTGACCCTCGTTATGATTTACTAAGCTTTTATCTTGTGACTTTCTCATCTTTTCTTTCGATAGAGTCTGAATAATTCCAGACGCTTTGGAGAGGGTCAGAAGGATACGTCGAGAGGTGCCTCTCCCTCGCGCTCTGAAGACGAAGAGCTGATCTTGAGCGATCTCTGTGCCGACAGTCGGTCCATTTTTAATTCACTGTTTTAATTCTGTTTCCCTGTACTCCCAGCATGCTCTCACCACTCTTTTGTGTCCGCAGGTCAATCAGACAATCTAAGTCAATCAAATGACACATCACAGATGTGCCTCAGTGATTGGCTGGAGTCTGAACAGAACAACCAATCATCACAGAGAGATTCGGCTTCAGGGACACACCCTCTATGTCAAGGCATGCGGGCTGAATGTAGTGAAATCATATCGCCAACAGAGGGCAGCATCTCACATAAACCCAAGGTAACTCAGATTGTTTTGAATGATACAAATTTAATATTTGAGATTCTCAGATGAAAATAGTAAAGTATTTGTGTATTTGTTGTGTATTTTTATCCATTTTTAGCTCTCTAACAAACAAAGGAAAGAGCAACAGCGTCTAGAAAAGAAGAAACGGCAAGAGGAGAGACATAAACAGAAGGTTTTACAGGGCAAAGGGTCACATGATCAGAATCAGAACGGACCTGAAGCCGTCACTCTAGTTCCAGCGCTCAACACCCTGAGCATCTAGAGCAAATATGAACCCTGATCAGTGTTGCTCAGTTTTGGGTGGTCCGTACACTGTGTACTGAACCAGAAACTTTAATAGTTTAAATGTACAGGAACTGTGTTGTGTGATTGAGCACGTGTTTCTTTAGCATGAAGATGGCATTGAGATACGTGGAGCTGTACGCTGTGTTTGAGATTGTTTGCGATTGAATTTTTGTACCGAACATAGATTAATTAACCCTCATTAATGTCAGCTGACCCATCGGAGCTCAGCCAAAGAACACTTGGAAAGGCATCTGAAATATTGAGAGGAGAAAGACTATAAGATTAATGATGGTCCACTATTTAAAACTTTCGGTTCTGCCCCTACTTTCAGTTTTTGAAAGCTACTTAAGAATACAGCATTCAAATAATCATGGTTTAAAATCTAGCGTTTCATTTTCAGACAGTTGAGTGACTTCATATTCTGCGGTGAAATCCTATAAATAAATTTTTCAAATGGGATTTAAATTGTGTAGTATTAATTTTATTCACTACAAGGGTGAATTGCAGGATCTCACATTTCACCTCAAAATAAAAATTATATTGTGCTTAAAGAAAATGCTATGAGCACTATTTAGAGTTTTTGCATTTTATGACAAGTACTTTTATAATTTATTTAACGTAAAATTATCATATCATACATTTTCAATATATACATCTTTTTTGACTATAACATCATAAATGACTGCATTTCAGGAATGAGAATGTAATGGGAAAAAAACTTTAAAAACATTAATTTAGGTGGAAATGTGATTTATTGTCATGCAAATAATAGCAAGGTGTTAATGTCTAATAACAGACTTAATTTTCTTTATGCAGAAATATTTTTATTTACTATGGGGTGAAATGTGACTGTCATTTGCCTTGAGCAAGGGAAAGGTGCTCTTAAAAAAACTATATATATTAGATATATTTCTTATTTTTAGGAAATAAAATATAACTTTCTTAAGATATAAATAATGACTATTACACAGAGGTTTAGAAACAAAAGCAGACATGGATTGAAATCGATCCTTTTTTTATTTAATAACTGAAAACATTTTAAAAACAGTGAT
Source organism: Meda fulgida (assembly GCA_030578275.1). Lineage (NCBI taxonomy): Eukaryota > Metazoa > Chordata > Actinopteri > Cypriniformes > Leuciscidae > Meda > Meda fulgida. The sequence continues at coordinate 25,421,562 of CM060638.1, forward strand.
TTGTAAGACTGCAGCCAAGCTGGGAATGAACAAGCACCTTTTCATAATACATAAAGCTTGACCTGCCATTATGATGCAACAAACAAAGACACAAAATACCAGATGCTGAATTTTTTGAATAGCTATAGAAATAGACTACAAATTCTTGCAGAATGACCCTGAAATAGGGATGAAAATGGTTTTCCTTTTTATATCTTGATGAATGATATGATGTAGAGAATTATTCACATCATTAGAAGTCAGAACAAAATGATGTATCTGTAAACACTATTTTAAGACCTTGATCCAGCCTGCGAACTTATGTTTGCCTGTTAAGACACAACTACAGAGAAAATAATGAATAAATGATCAATCTAATCTACAGTATGCATGCACAGGGAAAAGCTTGACCTGCTGAAAGAGTCTTCAAGCAAACCAATCGTGGCCTTTTTGAACCACAAAACATCTGCGACAAACATCTGCAAAGTCTTAATACTTTAGCCACAGCGATTAAGATCCATGCCAGATTTTCAGTGCTTCACCGCTGAGAGAATCTGCAGCTATGGTCACGTGTAAGTTAAGCAGGGTTTCAATATTTGTATTGACCTTAAAGAAAAACCAGTGATGGAGCTCATTCAGATTCCCCCTAATAGTGTCTTATTGTTCCCTTTTAAACTGTATGGAGGAATCTAAAAACAAAAATACAGTAACCAACTATGTCTCTGATAAATATTACTCAAAAAGCATTAGTAGGATATTTACAAAATATTGCTTCGGTGATATAACTCTTGATAAAAACTTGAATTTCTAATGCATAAACATTCTAGCAACTTAAAGGAATATCATGGGTTCAAGACGTAGCACATAAATGTTAAAATGCACAGTTTGGAAAGTATACCCACATGATAAAATTGTTAATTTTGCCTATTATACTCAAATTTATAACCAATGATCAAATAAAGCCGCTTAACCCTTTCACTTTCACTCAATATGCGCGAGGATACTACAAACTACTACTATGTGCATTACTGTAAATGTGAATTTAGCTTGTTTACAAACTGAGGGATGAGTCAAAATCATCTGCGGTAATATGCAGCGAGCCACAGAGATGTGGCCAATAGTGCTGAACTCGTATTGATCCCGAAACATTCCTTTAAAAGTCACTTTTGAGCTCAGAGTCATTTAGTCTCTGTATTATAAGTGTCGTTTGGGGTTTGTGTGTCAGTGCATGTTGTGTTGCTGTGTTTAAAGATCACCATCTATGGGTGATGAGTTTTACAACAGAGTCCTGGACTCCCCTGTCATCCCATCTGTCCATTTGTGGAAAGCTTTTGGTGTTGTTCATCCCTCCATCTTTCGTATTTGCCAGAGCGGTGCTCCACGGTTCCAGGTCAACGCAGCTGTGTAGAAAAAGGTATCAAAAGGTGCCGTTGTTATTATAGTAAATGTGTGTTTAAAAGTGTATGCAGTGTGTAAAGAGCTTAACATTGCGCCTTTTGTTTGTCCAACTAATGTATTTATGTAATATTAAGTCATGCAATTCTGTTTGGTAAAATTACTTTACTTTTAATCCTATAAATCCTGCTGTATCATATTTGATACGCAAATTTCTAAATGATCAAAATGATCCAAAATTTGCTAAAAACACAATCTACTGCATGCCTTTTGTTTTCTGATTGATAATTCATACTTTTTAGCAAGTAAAATATTTTTTGCAATTCAATCTTTAATGATTTTTATAAAGAAAACATAAAATAACTATTATATTGTAAGTAATATTTCATTTTGAACACAGCAACTTATGTTTATCAATATATCATATTTTAAAATCAAACATGATCCATCAGGCTTTTGAGGAAGGGTTATTTGTTCATCTCTCAATCATCATTGTATTGCATTGTATGTTTTGCCCCAAAAATAAAAACTACAGAGCTGTAATCATGAAGCTAAGCACTTAACTCTTTCCCCGCCAGAGTTTTTTAAAAAACAATCACAAAACTTTCATGACCCCAGAATATTTAGCTGTATGAATATCTGAACATACGTCAAAAGAAAGAACAGAGCTTCTGTTTTTAAACAAAAGTTTTATTCTAGATGCATGCATTCTTTTAATTTAATCAACACTTGATTGTTGGTTTTATAAATTAAAAAAGCAAAGTTTTGAACAAACACTTTCAACCCCCCCCCCCCCCCCAAAAAAAGTTCCATCCAGTATTTTCTTAAGTAAGTTAACTGTAAGTACACATAGCCTACTGTAAAAAAAATAAAAATAAAGTGCAACCGAATTTTTTTATTTGTTTTTCTTACTTTTTGCCCATTTAAATAGCAGCAACTGCACCAAATTGCATGTTTTGTTCAGTTTGGGCCTCTGTTCTGAGTTTGAGCTCTATGCTATCTTATACCATATTATGAGCCACAAAATCCTGATGTTTTCAAATATGATACTTGCACGTGAAAACTTTTTAGATCTATTTTTTATATTTCCTCTAAAGGTTCAACAAACTGTTCCATTTCAAACAATGTGATTTTTCAGACTATATTATGCCATATGCCAGGCTTTACAGACTTTTTTCATATCATAAAATAACCCATAATCCCCATGTTTCCCAGACAGGCGTCTCTCTCACCGGAGCCCTTCACGCAGTGCAGCAGAGACCCTCCCCACGGGCTGTCCGGTACACCGGGGAGACGCAGACGCGGGCTCTGGAGGGCACGTGGGTGAGGGTGGTGGACAGCCGGTTGGGTGGTAAATACAGGGTGGAGCGCTGGCTCTGACCTCGCTCCCATGTGACCCAGTAACCGCGCAGGCCGTCGAAACTCCCCTTCCACCGGAGCTGCACGGACTCATTGCCCACTGTGGTCAGCTGCAGATCCGAGAGAGCCGGCAGCACTGGCAGAAAGAGGGAGAAAGGTCAAGCTTCCTGTTTCTTGCTGGGAATCAGAGCGAGGTGAGCGGATGTGGGAAGGATTATAGCAGGAAAGAGGAATTCCAACACTATTCCAGATGCTCCTAATGAATTTAATTAAGGAATAAACGTAATTAACTTATAACGACAATAAGGGTGTTCAAGTCTGGATCAAAAAAGAAAATGATACATTTAGTCCTGATTTGCTTAGCGTTCACACTGTCAGTATTTTGATATATATTTTGCGACGGAACTTGTCGAACATCCAAAACAATGGCGTGTACCGAGCTAAATGCGCTCGCTGTATGTGCGTAGATGGAGCTGAGAACTTTTGAAGAGCTTCTAAAATGTGTAAAGGAGTCAAAACGGCAGCAGGAATCCCTCCGTCACACACACATGAAGATCTGCTGTGTGGAGACCAGTTCCTACACCTGTACTGAACTGTAAATGGGGCAACATTGCAACAAAGACAAGAAAAAACAGGTGTGCTTGAGCATTCTGTCCTTTTTAGGGTCGCATCTCATGATATCATGTCTGTTTTTGGTTTGTTTCGATGTCTTTGGTCCGTGTTGCGTTCATATTTCCGTCAAACCGCGCCAGAGTTTGTTTGGAAGTGGGCCGAGACCCGTTTTTTCAGCGTTTACTCCTTTACACATTTCATAAGCTCTTCACGAGTTCTCAGCTGGTCAGAATACCATCATATGTAGCTACGCACACACAACAAGCGCATTTATCCCAGCACCGAGCAATCTCACCATAGTTCGTTTTAATCGAATCAAGCATGCCAAGTGTGAACACACCCTAAGTGTGATTTCACTGGAAAAGGAAAGTACACTAATAAAGGCGTGCATAAGAGATCGGTTGGTCCTTACCCTCCTGTGTACAGGCTTTAACCGACATTGCTCTCTCTTTGCCGTTGGACTGCCTCGCGCTCACGGTGAGCAGGTACTGTGTGTCGGGCTGGAGGTCGGTTAGGACGGTGGAGTTCTGCCTGTTACTGACGCTGGTGACCCGGAGCGGGCCTGAAGGAAGAGCTGAGTACTCCACCTGATAGTCCTGTATGAGGTGAGGGAGCAGTGGAGCCCAGCTCACACGCACACTCCTGCTGCTCGACTCCGACACACTCACTGTGGAGAGAGTCTGCACCTCTGGCTGAGGAGGATTCACTGGGGACAACACATGGCAGAGGCTTCAACACAGATGGGGAGACATTTCAAAGATCAAGTTTCACTTTTTGTTCAAGGTAAAGTTATTTGTATGAAGACAAGGGGGAATGTGAATTTAACAGTGAATATGCCTTACTTTTGAGTTTGTTTTTCAGAATTTCTCAGTGATTCTCAATTCTCATTATTGTAATAGAGCTAAAATTGCATTTTAAGATTACAATAAATATTAAATATTTCATATTAAATTAATATTAATAAAATATTAACATTAAATTATTGTTATTAATAAATTTTGTTAATTTAATAATAATAAATATGAATAGTACGTTTAATTAATTAAATATAATTCATGATAAAATAATAATAATAATAATAATTAAAAATAATACATTTAATGTTCATGTTTAATCAATGCTGTTTAATAATAATTATTATTATTATTAGTGTTATTGTTATTATTAGCATTAATTAAACATTAAAGCGGTGAAAAAAGTACTGGCCATAAAAATGTATTATTATTATAATATTATTTATTATTATATTATTTAATCTAAAGTCAATGGTATTTAATGCTAATAATTATAATAACAATAATCATAATTATTATTATTAATATTAATACTAAATTTAGCATTCATATTGAATTAATTATATCAAATTAATGCTATTGATAATATTACTAATAACAACAATAATAATATATTTTATGTTCATATTTAATTAATGCTCATCATTATTATTATTATTATTATTATAAGCATGAATTAAAGACACAACGACCAAAAAGTAATGGTCATAAAAATCATTCTCAGTATTCCAAGTATAATTTCTTATTTTTTTTATATTTGTCATTATTATCGTTGTTGTTGTTCCATGTTGTTGTTAATATTAAATCTTAAGTTAATGGTATTTAATTCTAATAGTTGTAATAACAATAATCATAATTAGTATTACTATTATTAATACATTTAATATTAATATTTAATTAATAATTAATTCATTAATTTCATTTAATTAATAATATTACAAATAGTGATAATAATAATAATTTATGATCATATTTAATTCATGCTAATTATTATTATTATTATTATTAAAAGCATGAAATAAACATTAAAGACACAATGACCAAAAAGTAATGATCATAAAATAATTTTCATTATGCAAAGTATATATTTTTTTCTTCTTCTTTTGGACTTGTGATATGATCTGGATATATACATATATTGACAGGCTTTATGAGATTCACCCTTCAGTTTGAAAGATGATTAATCTGCATATTGAGCACCTGTCTGTGTAGTAAAGGTGGCGTGAAGTGAGTTCAGGAACTCCAGGTTGGCCTTCGGTGTGAGTGTGACTGTGTATGTAGTGTCAGGACGCAGGCCGATCAGCTGAGCCGAGCTGGCGTCTCCAGGCCGGGTGATCCTCTGAAACGGACCCAAGCCAGTGCCAGGACTGGTGCCCGGACCTCCAGCTCCTCCGGTCTGCCCTGTTCGGATGGGACCAAACTGGATATCATAGTATCCAGTCCCAGCCAACACAGGCCTCCACTCCAACTGAGCTGAAGTAGCAGTGACCGACTTCACCTGTAGCCTCTCGGCCCGGATAATCTCTGCGTTTCATCAGAGACAAAGAGAAATCAAACATGGCATAAGTTAAATGATGTACTCTAGTCACTAAATCCATGCCTAGGGCAATTTATAACAGGATACAACCCCATCTGGGCTGAATTATAGCGTGCAATCAATATGTTTGTTTATGTAAGTGTCTGGAGGTTGCACATATGTAACGCCTTATATATGTGCGAAGGAATGCCCACTAATAATAGCTGTGTCTAGCGCTCCGGGGGACTTTGCCGGGGGACGAAAAGGACAAAATAATTTCTGTATAAATAGCCCTCATCTCTCATTACAGTGTCTGCCGGTTTCTGGCCCTGTTTCCTCCTGGCACTTCTTATCTGTGAGCCGTCTCAAGCTATTTGTGTCGGAGTTGACTGGCATTCGAGATTCCTTCGGCACACTGGGGCGGAGGCACGGAGATATTCACACCCACATCAGATCACTCTCCCTGTTTAGAGAACACTCTCATGAGATTGACTTACTCTGGGTGAAATATCAAATCATGGTCTACAGAGTTACATAAAGTGTCAAGAATTCTGTTTGAATAATTCTCTTTAACTCTTTCCCCGCCGTTGACAGAATTTTCCAGCAATCTGGAAAATTTTTCACTGTTATACCGTGGGGGGCTAGCCTGGATGCCAGCCGAACTTAGCCCCGCCCACAACATTTGAGGATGGGAAGTTCGGTCTGGACTTGATCCGTTGTGAAGCAAGTATACTCGAACCGAAGCTGTTCGGACCAATCAAATTGTCAGGGCGGGCTTTATACGATGATGGACAGATGTTTCATTCAGTAACTTTAGACAGTTTTGATTCATATGCTGTTTAATGTTTGATGAACGCGTAATTTTACATATGCATCTGCTTACATTTGATATCGCTTGTTTCTGCTTCTTCTTCGCCTGTGTTTTGATCAGGAGATTCAGTACTCCTTCAGAAGATGAGTAATAGCGCCTCCTACTAGCCTGACGTCGTCATACTCAGATTCTAGTCAGAATGTAGATACTGCTCCTTTGGGCTGTGATTATGGGGCGTTTCGACCAGGAAAGAAAATTCCTCTGAACTCAATTGGATAAGACCTACAACCAATCAGAGCAAGGAGTAAATGACGTATGTTGAGCGACGCATATATGACTTGATCGCGGTTCTCTGTTCCTCTTTTGAAATGAATGCGCTGTCTACATCTTCTATAACAGACGCGATGGCTGAATCTACACATCTCAATTCTCCAGCGGCAGCTCTTTGTTGTCTATGAATTCAACCCAAGCGCTCTTTGGTGACGTGGATGATTACGTTACTGTTGATCATCTGTCCATCATCGTATAAAGCCCGCCCTGACAATTTGATTGGTCCGAACAGCTTTCCATGTTTTCCAAACCTAAAATAATTATAATTATTATTATTTTAGGTCTGGAGGGGATATTATTAATCAATTTTTATGTCATGTTCAATTTAACAATGAGCATGTAATGGGTCCCAACATTTCACTTTTGAGTTAGACATTTTTATGATATAGTTTTGTTTATTTATTTTTTTCTTCTTCCAGTAAATCGAATTTTCAGCAATAATTCATAGATTTTTGTTATTGTAATATAGTTAAAATTATGTTTTAATATTACAAAAATATATTACATATTGAATGTATAATAATAATAATTATTATTATTATTAATAAGTTTTTTCCCCTTTGTGGACCTTGACAGTACATGCGTGGTCAATATTTGCTTTTGTAATATGGAATAGATGTATTCAACAGAATAACAAAAGTCAGATTTGGAATTAAATGAGGGTGAGTATGTGATAGAATGTATGTATTTGCTATGGACTAATGCAGTTTTTGAGATATTTAGATGAAACACACCAATAATTGCATTCCTCAAGTCTTCACTGATGATGTTGATATCGTCAATGTCCACAAAGAACAGGTGCTCCTCTGTGGGTGGACTTGCGACCTCTCTCAGCACCTGGTAGTTCCCGTGACCAGTGGAAACCACCAGTACAGCCACCCCTTCTTCTCGCAGCCTCGTCATTGGTTCCTGTACCTCGCCGGGATCCACTCCATCCGTGAGCCAAACCAGAACCCTGGGAAGATCCGGTCTGGCACCTCCCGGGACACCCTGTTTCAAAACCTGGTTCCTAGCCATCAGAAGAGCATCCACCGTGTTGGTGTCGCCCTTCAGCTGTTTAGTCCTCTCCAGGGCCACCTGCAGGCCTTGCTGGGAGCTGTGGGCGTCAAAGCCGAACTCGAGATGGGGCTCTGTCCCAACCTGCAGCAGTCCCACCCGCACCTGATCCGGGCCCAGCGAGAAAGGCAGCATGAGCTCTGACAGAAAGTCCACCATGCGGGAGAACTCGTAGGAGGACACGCTCCCAGAGGAGTCCAGGAGAAACAGGACATCGCCCTCGCAGCAGTTCAAAACTGTAGGTGAAAAACAACAGTAGACATTTAAGTAAATGATTCATGGTTTAACATCTCAAGAGGGGGGGGGGGGGGGGGGTGATGAGTGTTTATTTAGTACATACTGAAGCAGCACTGAAACATTCCAGACTTCTCAAGGCATGAGGAGGAGTTTGTGAGTATAGTCAAGCTACTATGGTCGTATATTATTTGCCCATGGGATTTTTCCGCCGGCTGTACATCGTCCAGTTGGTTGAAAACAAGTAAAAGCACATTTCTTTTCAACAAGCCACATGATTTTAGATATCATTTACCACAAACAAGCCCCAAAGTTTAATATTTAAACGGATAGTTCACTCAAAAATGCATTTTCTGTCATCATTTACTCATCCTCATGTTGTTCCAAACCTGTATGAATGGACACAGAAGAAGATTTTGGAAAGGATGATTAAGCTGTCAGGGTTTTGGACCCCATTGACATGCGGAATAAATTATGACAGAAGTTTATTTTTGGGTGAACTGTCCCTTTAAGGTTAGGGGTTAAAGTCTTGTAGTGAAGCACAATTAATTTGATTAATTGAAATTTATTTATTTGTTTACAAATAAAAAATTCAGCAATAAATTAACAGTTTTCATTAAATTCTTATTATTGAAATAGAGTTAAAATTATATTTTAATATATATATAAATTACATATTGACATTTATTATTAAAAAATGTTAATACTTTTTTAAATCTTATTATTATTATTATCATCATTATTATTATTATTGATAATGTTGTTTGTCCTTTTTGGAGCTTGGCCATGGTCAATATCTGCTTTTGTATTATGGAAAGGATTACATAAAATTCTAAACAACAGAAGAAAAAGTCATACAGGTTTGTAAGGAAATGTGGGTTAATATGATGACAAAAAATCCATTTTTGAAATATTTCTGTGAATATTGAATTAAAACAGTAATATGTCTTTATTTGTTAGTAATATTTACTAAATACAAATATCTTAAATAGTACGATTTTGTAGTAGTAGTAGTAGTATTAGTAGTAGTAGTAGAAATAATTAATAATATTAATAAAGTTAATAATAATAATATTGTATTATTATTATTTTAGTTATATTGATATAAAATAAAAAAAATGTAGGCCATTTTTTTCCGAAATCATGCAGCTATCGGTAGTAATAATTCAATTGCACAGCTTTAGATGTTTACTATGGAAGTTGGCAAAGAAATTTACAAGTTTGGATGCACAAAATTTAAACTCATTAAATGTTTATAGCGAACACAATAAAATGAGGAGAAACTCAGAGAAAGAGCGGCCAAACGAAGATAAGTGTGAAACCGAGTGAGGAAATTAGTCATTTGCGAAAGGAAGTAAGCTGGAACGGTAGATTCTAAAAATAAGGATGAGAAAACAGTAGTATTTATTAGGAGAAGGAAGAACTGGGGGCTTCACAATATTTAAAGAGATGGAACATTTGATTTGGCCATTACAGGAATTTCCTGGCAGAGGAGCCCTCTAACCTGGAGCAGCTTGATAAACATAAACAGATGTGGGAAGGAACAGCCCTGCTACTGGATGTTACAACCGGACTGACGGGCACGCATGGAGAAAAAGGGGGGGAGGTGAGAATTGGCTGTTCCATATGAAGTAAAAGAAGGAATGTAGAGGCTATTCCCTGAAGAGGAAGAAAGATTGTGTGCAGAAAAGTTCAAGTGGGCGATTCAGATGAATGCCACCGAAAACAATACAAAGTCGCCAACCCAAGTCCTGTGAGAAGATCTGGAGGCGTCAAATTATAAGAGAATCTTGCAAATCGCTTTCTTTGTAGCCTATTTTTTGTGATAAAGAAAGTCAGTTTCACAAGTGGACCCAATGAATTCTACTAAAATCTGAAACTTGTCATAAAAAGTTCTCATAGTTTTCTTTTGCGTTGCTAAGAGAAAAGAGGCTATCGGCTCACTTGAACCCGGTGACTGCTAAATAAGAGCCCATTGCCAGACGGCTTGGAACCAGGGTGCGGTGGCATACAGAAACGGCTGGAGTCAAAGCCAAAATGCTCTAAGGCTCTTCCAAAATTACTCTCTGTGAGTCACTGTTGGTGTGTCTATAGTTTTGTTCAGGCAGGCATCGAAATAATCGTTTTATTTTTGAGGCAATCAGATTCAAATGAGTAGTTCAGCCTTGAAACTCTATTCGTGTTCTGATTGGTTGTTGCAATGTAACTTCCACGGTCAATCGATTTCACGTATGCATTGCTAGCTCAACTAGGGGTGTAACAATATATCGTGTCACAATATATGCAAAAATGCAACAATGTGTATCGTGGATAGTGACAATATTTATTGTGTGTAGTTCACCCAAAATGAAAATTACTGTGTGAGAAAAAATTCAAGTTTACAGAGTTTTAGTGTCAGTACTACATTAAACTGTTCAAATAATGTTGAATATAATGTATAATAATGCAATGGGGGAATATTTGTGGGTCCTGATAATGCCAAATGACTGATGTTACCAGTAAAAAATGGCCTACATTATATTTAAATATATCTGGTCAGTGACAGAGTTCAAGCATATTCTTCTAAAATAATTCTGTATTTTCAGCTTCAGAATCATGAATATTTTTATTCTAGTGTCACCATTAGCCTGTGCATTTGGTTACCAGCACCAAGTCTAAGCCTATTCATTTACACCCCCAATGTAATACCGAATTTTGCTATTTAATCAACAGGACATTTTTTGTTAACGTTTTACCATATGTCTTGGAGTATCGCAATAATATCGTATCGTGAGTTCAGTATCAGGATATATATAATTGTGACTTGTGGGTATTGTTACACCCCTAAAACCGACTCATTCAAACGAACACACTACGGGTGCTTTCACACTAGGTTCGATTGCTTGGTCTGAACCCGAGATCGATTGCTCCCCTGCCCCGTCTGGACTGTGTTCAGATTATATTATTTGGGTTTGAACCGCGGTGCGTCATCAAAGCAGCAGCTGTTTACCCCATTACTTGGTAGCGACGGCGCAGGACAAGGTGGAAAAATGCATAGCAGTGCCTCACCTTTATATTTTGACACACTTTTACACACCAAAAGTGCTAGTGTAAAAGCACCAGAACTCTGTGCCCTCCGCCTCCCCAGCACCACCTGCCTAGATCTGCTACGGGGGTCTACACCACATATGCTGTTTGAAATCTGATTAAAGTCCAAAATGTTATGACATTGGCATGCAAAAGGCATGTTTGAGTTCAGCTGTTCGAATTGAGCTGTATTTGAATACAATAGTTTTTTCTCTCATATAGTGAACAATGTGACATTCACTAGTGAGTCAGCGAGTTGGATACAGTACATGCATGAATTCCTCTGTTGCTTGTCTTTCATCATGCGTTTCATGGGTGCAGTGGGATGTCATGATAGATATCAACAGAGGCGAAGTGTACACAATACCCCTATTTTCTGCCATTTAATTGGTTTTGTGAAAGCGGTCGATAGCCGAACATTAGTGACTGACAGGAAGAATCCTTTAATTCGCACCCCTCACTCAATGTGCATGTCAGTGACGTGCTGACAAGAAGTCAGTTATAAGTCCTGAAAATGTAAGGCAGTAATTTTTTATAGAATCCAAATTGTGAATGAATATAACTGTCTTTAACACAGCAAAATATAAGAAGATAGTCAGACCACAGTCCAGGGAGAAAATGCTTTAATTCAACATAAAATGTTTATGAACTTTTTCCTTTGAATCACTTAAACTTGGACCATATGTGTTGAAAGAAAAGAATCCCATAACATGATGTGTGAAGGAAAATGCTTTTACACACGTTTCTCTTCTAGCTCACGTTTGTAATGTATGTCTGCTGGTGCTCCATCAGTCATGTTTAACAGAAAGTAATCCTCTGTAATGAAATAAAAGTATCTTCAGATTTCTTATCAGTCGCATTATTGTTTAAAAGGGATCTTGATGAATTAACCAAGAATAGAATAGAACAGAATGTGGTTACACTTTATTTTAAGGTGTCCTTGTTACAGTGTAATTAAACATTTAAGTATTGATTAAGATTAATTAACTATGTGTACTTACTATAGGGTTATGTTTAGGAGGACTAGGTTTGTTGTAGTTGCATGTAATTATGCAATTAGTAACTACATGTAATATGGAAAAAGGACACTGTAAAATAAAGTGTTGCCTAGAATACTAAGGTTAACATTAACTCTGAGCAGTGGTCAGCGATTTACATTAGTAATGATTATTATAGCACTCAAACTTAATGCATGTTTGTTCTGGAGAATGGGACTATTAAATAAATAGTTAACACTTTATATATGTTAACAGTAGGTAATACAATAATAACATGAAATTTATTTTTGCTCTTGTGCGTTGCAAAATGAATCATCAGATACTCAGTGATGTCTCACCATCAGGTACTGACCCACATGACTCACCTGTCCTGACTCCTGAATCAGATGAATCACCTGTCCTAAAACATGACTCACTTAAATCAAATACTGACTCCTGAATTGACCAATGTGCTTCATCGTATGCCGAACAGAAATAATTTACCTAAATTACCTACAGAGTATAGATATTAATCAGGTAGGCTACTGAAAGTTGATTTAACCAATATAATCCACTAACATACTGAGTCATACCATACGGAATAGCTTATCGTTTTGGCTTGACTCAAATGACTCGGCTGAATCAGGCACCGAGTTTAGAATTAGCACATATGACTCAAATAAATTGTGTACTGCGTCCTATGGATTAAAGAATACGAAGTCTCACACTGGAGCTCAGAATTAAAACATGACTGAAACGACTCACCTGAATCAGGTACCGAGTCCTGAGCGTCACCAGCCCACAGAAACACGCTGATCAAAACACACGTGAGCGCTTTTCTGACCTCCATGGTTGACTTTTGTGTCAAAATTATAGTCAATTCTGCACGTTTTAACGCGTCTACATTGCCTAGCACAATTTCTATTCGATTTCTATTTCTAAAATCCGCACGGTTCACTTTAAAAGTCTCATTCAATACAGGCAGTCACCAGAACTGCAATAAAATATGCGGCTGCAGCACCTGCGCGACTATTCTACATTCTACGCGTCGAGATCGAAATAAACACGAAACTTTTTGCGCTGCCATAAACTGCTCAGTGTGGATCAAAAGCAGTTTCGGATTAAAAGGCTCTCTCTCATGGCTACTGAATGCAGCAGGTTCCTCCCGCCCTCGGTGAACTGCGCACTCCTCCTCTACTTTAGACGGGTAGCAAGCGTCACCATCTTGAACCTGTGCCCGGTTTCTGGTCCTTCTGATCTTTATGTTACAGTTATTTTCTTGCTAGGGAATGGTCATATAATATGTATCATTATGGGTAACTAGAACTGGCCACTTGAGAGTTCAGTTGTTCATTAGTTCAGTAGAGCCTTTAAGTTGACACTAATGCACATGGTCACATGACACTATTTTTTCTTTACACATAGGCTATATAGTGATGATATGTGTTTTGGTCATGCATTCGGGTCAATGCGTATTTTAAAAGTATACTTCTATAATTAAATATAGGCCTAATTATAATGCATCATACTTGCAATAAATAAATGTTTATTTGATTAAAAAATACAGTAAAAACAGTACTATTGTGAAATATTATTACAATTTAAAATAATTGTTTTCTATTTGAATATATTGTAAAAATGTGATTTATTCCTGCAATCAAAACTTTCATATTTTCAGCATCATTACTCCAGTCTTCAGTGTCACATGATGCTTCAGAAATCATTCTAATATGATGATTTGCTGGTCAAGAAAAAAATCTGATTATTATCAATGTTGAAAAGTTACATTTTTGATAAATAGAAATATCATAAGAGACACATTTATTTGGAATATAAATCTTTTGTAACATTTTAGGTCTTTACTGTCACATTAATTAATGCATCTTTGTCGAATAAAAATATTGAAGGCAAAAATAGCTGAAAATTGATCTTTGCATCACAGGAATAAGTTATATATGATAGAAAACACTTATTTTAAATTGTAATAATATTTTACAATATTGTTTTTACAGTATTTTCAAAGAAATTTCAAAAGAAATTACCTTCTTGACGATAGTACATTTATATAACTAAAAATATATTTAACAATGCATGCTTCAACTGATATTTTCAGTTTCTTTCTGGAAGATATGCATATGGTGAAGGGTTTGTTATCTTGATAATAATGTACTTGTGAACATGGTTTCATTTTATTGTGTTTGCCTTACAGGTACACACTTCCAGATGCACCTAATAATAGAAACACACGTGAGTCACTTCAATCACGTGAGGAGATGAGATAAAGTCTGAAATAGAGTAAGTATATAAGGAAGTAGTAAAGACAACTTTCGACCAAACATTGTATTTGACCACATGCAGCAAATTTTTATACAGTGTGAAAAGATCCCTAAAGCCGTGTTCACCATTACACACCTTCTAAGCAAACAGAAATGATATGACGTTTGCGGCTCTGAATTTGCATTCAGTAACTTAACCGCAAGTCTTCCTTTGAACTATCCCTGGACAAACCCTGTGGAGAGTTCAAAACCTCTGCAGAGATTGTAAAATGAATGACTGGATATTGCAATTCATATATAAACGTGACCGGTAACACAGTGTCGGGACAGTGTTGTGCATTGCTGCACCCAACCAGTCTAGACACGCACCCTCATAAGACTGTCATCATTTGTACACTGTCCAGTCTTTGAATAGTTCATCAAATAAATCAGGTGCATCTGTGCACCTGGAGAAATGTTGCTCTGGAATGTGTCTATACAGCTTTTTTTAGTGACTTGCAAAGCAAGTTGTCCAGCGATACTGTTATTCTCATCGAAGGTGAGGTAATATCATTCCAGAGAGTGTTGAGAGTGGAAATAAAGTGGGAGGAGAGTGATTTGAATATCAAATATTACTGCAGAGCAGATTTTAATCAAGGACCAAGTCAAAAAGCATGGACTTTCCACTTGAGATGTGTTGAATTTCAAGAGCTCTTCATGAAAACACAAATAGGTGTCTGAGTTCTCAGCCAAAATGGCTAATAGCTGTTCAAGTGAGCATTGTCCTGGGAACTGCATGGTCACGTGATCTCACTATAGGGCTTATATTAACTGGATTGAGTCATTGGATGTGAGAGGGTATGAGGGAAGGGTACAGACATGGCACTCAGAGCTCCTCAGAGACGGCTCAGTTTTCTTAATATGGACCAACATATGTTGCTTTGAATGGCAGTTTGCTGGTGTCCCTATCAGGATTTACTAACAAGAATTTAATGATTAAAAAGACCAAGCTGGTTGGTTGAGTTGATACTGTTAGTTTCTGCATGGCTATGGTGTGTCACCAGCTGGAAGAGTTGAAGTCTTGCACAGATGTCGCTGCAAGAAGGAGGGGAAGTTATTTAGATTAAAGATTACGAGGCACGTGAATTTAAAATAAATAATCATGATGTGCACGGATAGATCATTTATAATAAATACTGCAATATTCCATAAGAAAAATAAGAATTGTCCATTTTGATTTCATGGTGACTTTAAGACCGGAACGGCCTCTTCAGCGGTGAAGTGTACTGTAACCGTAAACCGTTCTTAAACACCCTCGGAAAGAGTATGTAATTGTGGATAATACTAGTTTTTTGCTGAATCAAAAACTGCCATTTCAGTTCTGTGCACAATATACGCTCTCAGCTGTCAGACTCAGGGCCCTATTTTAAGGATCTAAGTGCATGGTCTAAAGCACACGGCGCAAGCGCACTTAGGTCGTGTTCGAATACACTTTTGCTAGTTTAATGACGGGAAAAATGGTCGATGCACCTGGCGCATGGTCTAAAAATGTCGTCCCTATTCTCTTAATGAGTGATGGATGTGTTTTGGGTGTGTGATCAGAGTCTCATCTCCCATTCCCTTTAAAAAGCCAGTTGCGCGGATTTGCTATTTACACGATGGATTGCAAGCGGAAATAGAATAAACAAAGCTGTTAACTGATTTCTGTTATCTGCGCGAATTGCAGGCAAGAGATCCGATAATCAGAAGCACTCGGTACAAGGAGCCCGTGAGCCGCGTCATATAGTCTCTGGCCGCGTTCACTAATGAGGACCAGACAGAAGACATAAATGATCACCTTCCATGCAAACACTAAAAATACTGTGGGAATGCAGAGGGGTTTCCCATGCATCCCCTATTTGTAAAGAGCTGCCTTCCTGACTCTAAGTGTGAGTCTTCAGTACCTGCGTCACTTTAACTTCCCTCTTTGTGGTCTGAATGACCTGACTTCCATTCCTTCCCATGCTCAAGGTTTGTCCCGAGGGTTTGTTTGTGCACTACACGTATTTATGGCTTCCCATATGGGCCCCATGTGTAGGTATGTGTCTCCGCCTGCACAGGGCTGGTAATCTGTGTTTGTTTACCACCATGTACAGTACATGTTATTGCATGTTTTGTATCTATAGTAATCAGTAGGCAATCTTATAGAGGTAATGCTGTTTTTCCATCCCTATAAGTTTCAGGGAAAAAGCAGCGGTTTCATCACAATTTCAGCACTCAGAGTTTCCCAATTTTATAGCGCCAACACCCACTTTACAACTTTTCCATGCAGCGCTCCCACACCGCATCTCCCTGCCAGCTGTAGTGCTGCATCTTAAGAAATCAATCCATCACATCCATCGCAACAATCATGAAACTGCAGCTAACCGGGAGAGAGAGTCCCGTATTTACAGCATTCCTAAAGCTTGGAAAGAATTCCTCAGTGGAAGAGGAATTTCCAACAAAAAAACAGCTATTATATCCATGACAAATACAATGAGGCCCTTGTGTCCTCATCTGGTGTCCGCTAAAGGGTCCTTTATTAGAGCGAGTTTGTGCTAGAACTCATCGTTTTGAATGGAAACCACATAATGTCTGGGGTTAAAACTAGTAAAGCGCACGTGATCTTTTTCATTCAGCTCAGATTTAGTCATCTGTCGTGTGAGTAAGTGTGGATAAAGGGCACTGCATGGGCTTTTTCTCCCATGAGAAGCAGCAGCAGAGATTGCGTGCATTGAAGTCAGAGGAGAGTCTCGATCCAGAGGGATGTTTGTAAATGCACGCACATGCAGAGATTATGGTGTCAGCTTAATTATGTTTTCCGTCATACTGTATTTCATTCAAAATACTATTCTTGGTTCAGTATCATTTAAGCTTTGTCGACAGCATTTGAGCCATAATGTTGGTTAGCACACACAAATCTAAAAAACAACATTTAAATAACAAATAATAATAATAATAATGAAAACAATAAAAACAAATAATAATAATAATATTTAAAAAAAAAATACCTTCACACTGGTTTTGTGTTTTATTTTTTGTTTGTTTTGTGTTTTATTTTACTTTATTAGTTTATGGTTTATTTTATTAGTTTAGTTTAGTTATTTTATTTTGTTTCGTTTTTTATTATTATTTTATTTAGTATATTTTATTTTTTTAGTTTAGTTTATTATTTATTTATTTTATTAGCCTAGTTTAAAGTGGTAAAATTTGATATAAATTTACATAGCAAAGGTTAGTAGCAGTTTCTTTACACTAAAACCAGGCTAACACTCATATTGTTCATTCTTGTGGCTATACTTTTAAATAAGTGAGTATTTGAACATGTAGTAAACAACATTATGCCATAAGTGCTGCTGATTCAGCATAATCTGCGAAAAAAATCTTCCTCACTATTTTTGTCTTGTTTCCCAGTACAAATATAAACATTCTTAAATCAAGATAAATTTACTGGAGGAGAAAAATTACTTAAAATATTAAGTTTTGTATGCTGAAAAATTGATCTAAATTAAGTGAGATTATGCTTAAAACAAGAACAAATATCTGCCAAAGGAGTCAGAAAAAATAAATAAATGTATAAATAAAACAAGATTTTTCTTACCTCAATAGCAGATATTTTTCTTGTTTTAAGCATAAACTCACTTTCAGCATACAAGACAAGTCATTTTGCTTGATTTAAGAATGTTAATATATTTGTTCTGGAAAACAAGGCAAAATCCCTGAGGCAGAAGAAAATATTTTTTGCAGTGTACATGAGCTTTGAATATTCCTTTTCTCTGATAACATTTTAGACATAAATGGAAAAAATTGTTGATGTATAGTCAGAGTTATTGAGATATATAACTAATCTGGATAGCAGCTCAACTAATTTGGTCTTGGAAGAATTCGATGAGAAATGTTTGAGGTCGTATTGAGATCTCTGTATGTTTTATTGCAGACTGAAGTCTTTACACATTCGAGCACAGTTTGAGACAAAGATGAGACAACTAATAGAGTATTTTTACCCAAAGAACCAAAAGTCTCCACTGATCTAGGAGAAATATGAAAGAAACCTGTTCTTGCACTGCTTTGCATTCCTCCCATTCCCCTAAGTCATCGTTAGTTCCTCACATGTTCTCATGCGTTTCAATGCATTTAAAAATGTTCCCGTGTTGGCCGCAGTCTTATGCAGCTGCGGTTTTCTTTTATATCTCTCTTTAGACATATCCTGACCTACTCTTCCACTCCCACCCCCATCATTCCCAGAAGACTGTCCAGCTGCCCTTCTTTCCATAGAAACACACGTATACACAATCACACACAAAAGTCTCTTTCTACACGTGCGTAAGAAGGCCAGACATGCAGGCTTTGGCGTAGACCAGTGGTTGTTTCGAGAGCTTGTTTGTGTGCTGCGAATGATCTTTTTGAGTTTGTTTACCTTATCTGACTGAGCGGATGTCAAGAGGGTGTATTCAGTTTATAAGGCCTTTGATTGGGCGCCAAATTCCCCAAGAATCCTCCTGTTCGGTGAGGCCTGTCTCGACAGATTCGTCTGCGGATGTACTGAAAACACACACTTACTGTGGAACAATGCTTGCTAAGACAGATCTTTATATATGTGTGTGTGTGTGTGTGTGTGTGTGTGTGTGTGTGTGTGTGTGTGTGTGTGTGTGTGTGTGTGTGTTCTCTGCTCTGTTATCTCTCAACAGATGTTGATGACAGTAAACCCGCTGCACTTTTAGCTTTGAACAAACAGCTTTAGCACCTTTCTTCTGTTTGTCTCTGCGTCTGAGCTCTAGGTTATACCCGTCTCTCATCGGGATGATGGGAATGAGATGGAGAAGATGAGGAGCAGTGAATCACTAAAGCACAGTATGTCTGTCTGTCTAAACTGCTCTATTTGAAAATCTGAGAAAAGAATCTCAGTCAAATAACATAAGCTCAACTAATCACTAAGCTAATAACAAACCATCCCAAAGTGAGCCAATAAGATGCTACAGATAATAGAGATGCATAACAAGAAACTAGACATTTGACAAGAAACCAGAAAGGGTTTAATTATTATTTACTATTACTATTAATACTATTTATTTATTTATTTAACATCATAAAAACAATACACTTGTATTTATTTATAATTTGTTCAGTTTAATATAATAAAACAATATAAATATTTTATGTTAAATAAAAAAAAATTATTAATATTTAAAAGTAATATATTTTTTTTACAATATTTACAATTTTATACTATATTTAATAATAATTGATCATTATTATTACGTAATAGTGGTATAATAATTGTAACGGTTACCCTTGAGAGCCTCCAGAGGGCACTTCACCCTGGACTATTGTTACTCTCAAAAATCATCACTGCATTCACTGTCTCATTACCCTGTTAGTCTCAGCCTATTTATTCCATGTTCACTCGTTCACTCACTGCAAAGTTGTGTATGTTGTTGCACTGCATTTCCAAGCATTTTCCCTGTTTTTTCCATGTCTCTTGGTTTTTGGATTTTTGTCTGTTCCGTGGATTACTCTTTTGCCTCTGACCCCTGCCTGCCTGTGTTTTGACCTATTGCCTGTATATTGGATTACGTGTCTGGATTGCCCTTTAATTAAAGATGCATTTGGCATTTCTCAACCTTCGTGTCTCGGAGCAGTTCGTAACAATAAGAATATTATTATAGTAATAATAATTTATAAAATATAATAAGAATAATTATTACAAATGTTGCATTATAAAATTAAATATGTCATTATAATTGTATTATTAAATTTATAATAATTACTATTATCATTCAAATGTAATAAAACATAATATATTTAATAGATGGTAATAATATTTATAATAATAATAATATATTATTATTTAATTGTGGTATAATAATAATATAAATAATTTAATTTTGTATTGTTATATTAAATTAATAATAATAATTTAGTATAATATTATAGTGTAATAATAATAAAATGAGTAATTATTATTATTGTTTAAAAGTAATATAATATATCTAATAGATCATAAAAAAATATTGTATTGTGATATGAAATATATAATTACAACAATAATAAGTATTATTGTTATTATTACTATTATTATTATGTAATTTATTCAAATTAACATCTATATTTTGTCCACTGCCAATGTTTTTAATTAAGGGTGCTTTGTGAATCTCGATGTAGATTCTGTTTCTGTTGGTTGTGAATGCTGGAACTGTTGGGCAACAGATGGTTTTACATTTAAGGAAAATGCAACAAATGACATGTAGTGCTCTGTATCTCTCTCAGGCAGGTTGCATACAAACTTCTCAAGTTGAAATGGAGAAAGAAGACGTCTGTAACACACACTGACGTATAAACAGGAAGTTTTGACCTCAAACACAAAGGTAAGATGGCATTTGTTTGCATGTATGAAGGAGCCAGGTTTGTATTACTGTAACGTTGATGGCTAGTTCTTCCTTTCTCTTCTCCTTTCTCCGAGTCTTGACCTCATAACCTCTGTAAAGAGACGGTACCATGCAGAGAGAGAGAAAGACACAGGAGAGGAATACAGACATGACATAGATATGTACAAAATACACACACATTCTCTTGTTACGAATGTCAGTTACATGTTGTGAAAGGAATATGAATAGACATGTCCATGAGCCTGTGTACAGACTTGTGAAGCTGTAAAGACATGTTCATATATAGCCGTTGCTCCTATGGATATTGTTAATTACATCATACTAGATATGCTTTTTTGGTTTTTGGAAAATTATGTAATTATGCATTTCGCAAACTGTTGCGCCTGGATCATCCCAAGTATGGGCTTTCAGTGGACATAGCAGCTCATTCACTATAACAACACATGCCATCAAGATCATGAAAAAGTGAGCTATTGCTTGCAATGCGAATTATGTAACTCAGACAAATTGCTATAATCAATCAAAGACAGGTAATTCCTGATAAAATATTCAGGGATGATTATGTCATTTTATAGCTACATACACTACCAGTCAAAAGTTTTGGATCGGTAAGATTTTTAATGTTTTTGAAAGAAGTCTCTTCTGCTCACCAATGCTGCATTTATTCATAAAAACATAAAAATCATACTGATCCAAAACTTTTGACTGGTAGTGTACATACAACAATATACATGACCAACAGCTGCTTAGTGTTCAGTGCTGGGCTATAATCACCGATGCAGGATACAATCAAGGAAAAAATAATACAAAAACACACTTTTTTTATGCATTACAATAACCAAGCTTATAAACACATAGCCTACAGTGAAGTTGTGTGTGTCTGTAAGGTTGTTTAAACTGTAGGATGCAACATAACTGGGTATTATATGAATGCAGTTTTATATGGACCTCTAGTGATCTCTGCTGGCAGAGAAATGGCACTTCAACAATATTTCTGAAGGGCATATGTTTATGTATTTACTATAGGCTACTCAGTCTCCTATAACACAAAGAGAAGGGCTGATTGATTACATTTATGAAGCACAACATCAACAATTAAAAACATAAATCTTCCTCAAAACATAAAATCATGTTTAAATTATATATTCTAAGAAGACGATTAATCTTATGAATATTAATTAATTATTAAGGTTATGCAGACTTTCTAACCTCCCTAGAGCGTCAAGTCAAGGAACCCAATTAATATTAATATTTTATAGCCAGCGGAAATTATTTTTTCATTCAATCACAAGACAGTTTATTCACAAATATCTTAAATTTGTCAGGCAAAACGTCTACATTAATAGCATTCATTATTAATTGGCATCATCAGAACGTTTCAAATAAATCTACAATCGTCATGGGGCAATTTTGAGTTTTAATCAGTGATCTATATAACTTATTTTATATGATTTATAGATCAGTGTTTTTTAATCCAGTCATTCCGATAACATTCCGATATTCCTGTCCTCTATGCAACTGTCACGTTACCTCATTAATATTCATAAGCAAATCTTACTCATTTGCCAGCTGACGCCAAACGGCTCTGGCCAAAAATGACTCCTCTGTGACCAACGTCTGCCAACGTGCCGTTTCTTATTAATATTCATAAGCCAATCCTTCGCTTTTAGGATTCGCTTATTTCCCAGCTGAAACCTCACCAACTCTTGCAGTTCAGCCAATCGGTTAGGCCAGCTGGACGAGCGTAATTTTGCGTAATGAATATTAATAAGCAAGTCCTTCATATAATTGGTGAATTTATTTGACCAATAGGGGGCGTTGCTGCATACAAGACAACTTTGTGCTGAACTTTCATCTGTCACGACAACAAACTAACACCTTTTTTGCATGGAGTGAACAAATCTGCTGTAATTTACTGTTGGGATAAACCAATGGAACCAACAAATAACAACAACGAGGACCCGAAATTAACTCCAGGTACTCATAAACTTCACTAAGTGCAGTATTATTTTTTTTAAGGACTTTGAAAAGATTTGAGTTTTTCACAACAGCGTACAACAAAATAAGAGTCTTTGGTTTTCTTATTCTTAACTCTTATTAGTTATTGCTCGTTATGTTGTGTAGGGAGGCTTTTATGTATTATTTTGATGTTCTTTTCTAATTATCGTATTTACATGCGTGTCTAACAGCTGCTTAGTGTTCAGTTCAGTTTTAATCACAGAAGCAGGATAAGATCAAGGCCTAAAATATGTTTTGGTTAAACAAGGGACATTTTAAGTTACGTAGTAATAACACACGCAGATCTTATGTATTTCCCGGGGCTTTTTAGTGAAGAGAGCTCGAGACCATTGAGTTAAATTACATATTACATACATAGTGTCATAGATTGACACATGTTTGTGCAAATTCTCTATGCAAAGTAATAATGTTTTAATATAATAGTTTTGTGTGGCCTCCAGTGTCAGAAAACATGCAAATGAAGTTTTTTCTAGAACCTGTGGCATTTTAACCAGAAATATTAAGCATTGCACGTCATCAAAAGCACAAAAATAAATGCACCGTTCTTCATTAGAAGAGGAAGGTGTGTAATATTTTAAGATTCTGGCTGAAAAGGGTCAACAGGGTAAAGTGTTTATATTTTAAAATTATGTACTGGTTGCTATGCAATCACAACATTAATGCATACCATAATTATGATTAAGTTAAGCAACAACAAAAAAATGTGATCATAAAATTTGTAATGTTTAAACAAAAGAACAAACATTTCTGCTTGGATCTCTACAATAAGCATGTAATGAAAATGTGGAAAACTGGATTTGTTCTTAAACAAATTCACAGTCTGTATCTATGCGCACACATTCTTCACATGCACTTTTTGTGTTTTTTCTTTTTATTGTGACAGACCCAGGAGGACAGATGAAAAAGCAGTCGCCAGTAGAGAAGGTGTTTGGCCGACAGCTGAGTGAACCAGGGAGGTTTGCGTACGCTGGGTTATGTGCTGTGTCCCTGGGACAGCTCTTTCATGGACACGAGCAAAAGTAAAACATTTAACAACACTTTAATGTACCGTGAAAAAAGTTTGGGTTCATTATGTTTTTTTTATGTTTTTGAAATTATTTTATGCCCACCAGGGCCTGTATGTATCAGTTTAGTTTAGTTGACTGGGTTTTGGGCAGTTCAAACTTTTGAACGGTAATGTACTTCCAGCAGATTGAGGTTTGGGGTTGTGACACTTCACTGTGATGTTTTCCCGATGCAGACGTTTTCGTGAGGCGTATCTGGAGGGTCTGGTTCAGTGGCTGAATCTCGATGAGTCGGTCATGCCTGTTATGCAAGCTTTCCTGACAGGACTCGGGTTCGAAGGCTCTGACACCTTCCTGTCCATTTTGCACGCGGAGCCACTGCTCCGAGCCGGAGCTTTACCCATCACTCATGTACGCATTTGACATGAACATAGCTGGATAATTGCATTGACATATAGATGCTCGTCCAACTCACTGTTTGTGACGTTCTCTTTTGTAACACTGTTTTTCAGGATCTCGTGTCTTTCTCTGTCAAAGATGGTGAGCTGTCGGTTCTTATTTTAGTTACCTTTTTGCACTGGCATGCATAAAAAAAAACTAGTATTTAAAATGATAAATAAATCATTAAATTTAATGTCCAGAAAAAAATGCATAAAGAAAATGAATCCTGTTTCATTAGCATTTTAATTTAAATTTCTAGCACAATTAAGTACATTCACATCCCAATGCTTCTTATTATTTAAATTGTAAAAAAAAATTACACATTACAATATTATTTATTCTGCTACATTACTTTATACTGGTGTGAATGTAAACAAAACCTTGAATTACATTTTGTACTTTCAGTAGTAACGTCACGATACAAAACGATCGAGTCAAAACGATCCTAAAACGTCTTTATTTTCTTTATGCAAAATATTACTTTTTTCTTTAGACTGAACATATTACTTTCACATAATCTATGAGATTCATCTCCGTGTTATTTTAATATCATTCAGATACTATTATAGTTTTTATGAATATTTTGAATTAAATTTTTAATATCAGTTGAAGTTTTAGTAATTTTGGCAACACTTTACATTTCATTTGTTAACATTAACTAACAATGAAAAATACTTCTAAAGTATTTATTAATCTCAGCTAATGTTAATTTCAACACTTATTGTAAAGTGTTACCGTAATTTTTTTTTCTTTTTTTTCCCATTGTTTATATAGATTTTTTTTAATTATTACCTAAATGAAAATGGAAAATTGCCTTTTTTATTTGATTTCAGCTAACATTTATTTTATTCAGAATAAAGAAAATGTTTTTTTTGATGTTTTTAGTTTTAGTCTCAGTTCTAATAATAACCCTGATTGATCTGTTACTCTTGTTTTGTGTGTAATGAGCATTTCTTAATTTCTTCTCATGTAGGACATTATGATGCCAGGGCTCGTGTTCTGATCCGACATGTCAGCTGTCTCCTGCGTGTGACCCAACAGCAGCTGGAGGATTTTGAAGAGACTCTCGGAGAGAAATTGAGAGAGGCAGGAGAGGAGAGCGAGTGAGTGAAACTTCCTCAGATCATCAGCTGCTGCCTCTTTATGGGCTTTTTGCGAGCTAATCCTCATGTCTCTAAGAAACACACACTGGCTTCACTGTTGGATGGATTATTTACAAGAGATTATTTTCTACAAACCCTACCTGGGCCATCTGCAGATTCCTTCCCTGCAGAAGGAAAAGTCAATGCAAATCATACAGAAACACTGTGGCACAATCAATATTATTGTTAAATGGAATACTTTTGACGTGGGGAATGAGCTTTGAATGCATTTGCTGATTTCTGTCTTTTAATGTGTTCTCTGCTGCATGACACGTGATGTGTGCCACACACAGCCGTGAGTATTTTATGTCTTTGCAGTCTAGGTCAAGGTTTTTCCTTTCAGTACGATGCATTCATTTTAGTCTTGGTTTTTAATAGAATTTTGCTCTCAATGAACAAGACCTCTGAGCTTTCAGCGACTCCACTGAGTGTGTTATCGATGAAATTGACATTCTCTCAACAGAGAAGAATCTTCAAGACGGCAGAAGAAAGAGAGAGGTCGTAAATTGCGCCGGTACCTGCTCATTGGACTTGCCACTGTGGGTGGAGGGACAGTAATCGGTGAGTCTAAATGCCACGGGACGTTTGTTTTAATCTACACTGGTCTTGCAGAGGTGATCGATCCGGTCACTATTAATGTCACGAGAAAGTCCTTGAAAATTTTTATGTGATATATTTATTTTATATTTTTAATAAGAAATTAAAGCCTTACAGGCTTTTCCCCCTGTTTTAATTATATAATTATATCATACAGTACTGTCAAAAGTTTGGAAACATTAAGATTTTTAATGTTTTTGAAAGAAGTCTCTTCTGCTCACCAAGCCTGCATTTGTTTTGATCAGAAAATACAGTAAAAAAACGGTAATATTGTGAAATATTATTACAACCTAAAATAACTTGTTTTCTGTTTTAATATAATGCTAAATGTAATTTATTCCTGTGATCAAAGCTGAATTTTCAGCATCATTGCTCCAGTCTTCAGTGTCACATGATCCCTCAGAAATCATTCTAATGTGATGATTTAATGCTCAAGCAACATTTCTGATTAAAAATCATAATAAATGTATCAAAAGTGACAATAAAGACATTAGATTTCTGTTGTCACAAAAAAATCTTGTTACAAAAGATTTCTGTTTCAAATAAATGCTGTTCTTTTGAAATTTCTATTAATCAAATCATCCAGAAAAAAAGCATCATGGTTTCTGCAAAAATATTACGCAGCAAAAATGTTTTTCAACATTGATAAAAATAAGAACCATTATTAATAATTGAGCACCAATAATAATTGAGCATCAAATTATCATATTAAAATTATTTCTGAAGGATCATGTGACACTGAAGACTGGAGTTTATGTATTTAATTTATATTCACAAACTTTCATTACTGTAATTTATCCAGAGGTTTTATTTGTGAATTTTTATTTATTTTCTTTATTTATTTAAATAAATAATATAAATGATTTATTATGTTGAATTTAATTTGATATTAATTTAACATTTTAATTTAAGATGTATACATACTGCACAATTAAATAATAATAAAAAACTTTATTTATGTTATGGTTATGATAATTTGAGAGGAAATGTTCTTAATTTTCATTAAAAAATATTGTCATAATTGAAAAATGTATATATTATTATCTTTTAAATAAGAATATTATTTAATTATTAAATGAAAGAATTATCATTATTTATCTCTTAGTTTTGTCCATCTTAATTGATGGGTGAAAGACAAGTCCAGGACTGATTTCATGAGATTCTCCCACTAATATCAGATGTGTTTCCCTGGTCTGGTGTGAATGATCGTGTGTGTGTGTGTGTGTGTGTGTGTGTGTGTGTGTGTGTGTGTGTGTGTGTGTGTGTGTGTGTGTGTGTGTGTGTGTGTGTGTGTGTGTTTTGATCAGGTGTCACAGGAGGGTTGGCGGCTCCTCTGGTGGCTGCCGGGGCAGGAGCTGTGCTGGGAGCGGGTGGAGCCGCTGTTCTGGGATCTGCCACGGGCATCGCCGTCATAGCCTCGTTGTTTGGTGCCGCAGGGGCCGGGTTAACAGGTGCTTTACAGAATATAACTGTAGTAGAAAATGTTTTGTTATTTTTCTGACTCTAAAATAGCTGATATATACACTAAAACTATGACCACATATCAGATGTACTGTATACAGTATACAGTTTATCTAATATGTGATCATCGTTTTAGTGTATATGTAAATGTATATTGTGCTCAGTTGCAGTAATGCTTGGTAACCATACAGTGTACAGTTAGGCTAATTATATTACTTTCATAATATGTTACTATTATAATGAATTGGGAATTATGCTCATAATAACAATATTAATATAGTAATTAATAAAAATTAAACAAATCTTGCTCCATCCAGACAATCTGCATTAATAGACAGTTTTAGGTAATAGTGGCCCTCAGATGATTAGCAGTATTTCAGTAAGACCGCAATAACGCGAGTTAGCCGGTTAGCAAATGTGTTACCCAGAGACGCGTAGTCATAACAAAGTGGGATTCGAATTACTGACGACTCATTTAGGTGGTTCAGAGGTGATTCTTTCTTTTGAGAGATTATAACTTTATTTATCGCGCGCCTTCTGCTTTACAACTTTGCAGATCGTTTACATCGTTTACAAAAAGCTATTGTACACACTGCATGAAAGGGAATATTCGAAAAAGTGTATTGGGGGCACTTCAATTTACAAGGCTTTGGTAGAGGATTGGTATGTGAGCAGATCAATTGGCATACTGACAGTGATAAAGTTACAGTCCGTTTTCTGGTTCGAATAGAGTTTTATATAATCTTGCTTTTAAACCGAGCACATTGTCAGCTACCATTTAAACTGAACTGAGCTCAAGGTTGTTGATATCAAGATATATATATCAAGTAATATATATATATATATATATATATATATATATATATATATATATATATACATCAAGTAATATCTAGACTTCGATCGAGGCGTTTTGGGTATGTCTGGAGCAGCATTCTCTGTTAGATAGAATGAGGCAAACATTTAAAAGCATCATATGACCCCTTTAATGTAAAAAGCCATAAATAGCCATGAAATATTTTTCACACTAAGTTTCAGTTTGGATTGCCCATCAAAGGTTCGTTCCAGGGACCCTGAAAGTTGAAGTTGCTTGGTATTTCTTCAAATGCAGTTTGTGTGTGTGTGTGTGCCTCAAATTATCTCTATTTGCAGATCAAGTTTTCTATATTTTTGTTTAAATCTCTTATGTGTTTTTATATATATATATATATATATATATATATATATATATATATGAAGATACCACAAGGTATATTTACTCATTTTTGCATTACTCATCAGGCTATAAAATGAACAAGCGTGTCGGTGCTATACAGGAGTTTGAGTTTCTTCCGATGACTTCTGGAAAGCATCTGCATCTGACTATAGCCGTGACCGGCTGGTTGTGCGGCGGCAAATACAGTGAGTGCTCAAATTAACCATCATATCACCATCAAAATAACATTTTCTCAATTACTATTAAGTTTCATAGTCTCTTGTGTTAGTACTTTAACATGCACTGAATATATGTGGCATTTATTATTTATTAAAGGGATCGTATGATGCTATTTTAAAAGTTTATTTTGTTTATTGGGTGTAATAGAATAGGTTAACATGCTTGGATGTTTAAAAAAGTCCTCTATTCCCAGTCTGTGTGAAACGCACTGATTTCTACAAAAACCCTCCTTCCGAAAAGCTCAGAGTGCTCTGATTGGCCAGCTGAACCAGTGCGTTGTGATTGGCCAAACACCTCAGGCGTGTCAGAAATGTAACTCCCCTTAAAGGTGCAGTGTGTGATTTCTAGTGGTGAGGTTGCGAAATGCAACCAACAGAAGTTACGGTGACCGACAGGAAATGTCGTCGTCTGAGACAGCAGAGAGTAGCCAGTTAAGCAATGAGGTTTCTTTACAAAGATAGAAGTAAGAAATTATGTTTACTTAATTATTCAGTAAAATTTTATTGCGAATATTATTGTTACTTGTTCATCATTGTGTCAGTGTTTTATTTTAAAGTCGCTGACTTTAGCTAGCTTCTTTGCCTGAAGAACAACATAACGTGTTTGTCCGTTTAGGGCTTCTGTAGAAACATGTCGGCGCAAAATGGCGACTTAACATGTAAGGGGACCCGCGATGTATATAGAATGGCTCATTCTAAGGTAATAAAATCATAAAAGTTCATTATGTAATGTCTTTATACACCACTGAAAACATAGTTATGTATATGATATTGCATTTCTGTCAACAGATCCTCCTAAATATTACACAGTGCACCTTTAAGGGTTAGTTCACCCAAAAATGAAAATGATTCCATAATTTACTCCCCCTCATGTCATCCTCGGAGTATATCTCCGGACTTTCTTCTTACAGCCAAACACAATCGTAAAAGTAATATCAAGATATATATATATATATATATATATAAAGTAATATCTAGACTTCGATCGAGGCGTTTTGGACATGTCTGGAGCAGCATTCTCTGTTAGATAGAATACGGCAAACATTTAAAAGCATCATATGACCCCTTTAATGTAAAAAGCCAGAAATAGCCATGAAATATTGTTCACACTAAGGTTCAGTTTGGATTGCCCATCATAGGTTCGTTCCAGGGACCCTGGTCCAGTCTAGGAGCGTGTGGTGAGCAGTACTGTCTGAAATGGGAGTCGCGTTATTTATTGGACTTGGGCTCTATTCTGGACTCATTATGGGACGGGCTTGTTAGTGTCTTTGCCCAGGAGGCCCTCAAATACACAGTGCTCTCAGGTATGTCTGCTTTACTATAACAATGCTGTTAAGTTATAAAAAGGTAGTACTTCATGGTTTGAGGAAAAAAGAAAGTCTCCTGTACTTTATCTTTCCTTATTTATGTGAGTATTGAACTGTGCACTCATATTAATTCACTTAAGTCTAATCTGAATTGGACCATCTTTCACAGTCATCCTCGCAGGAGTGTGTCTAATACAGAGGAAGTGTCTCTAATAGTCAAACTGGAATTTCTGTTTCTGTGAGGATGTAATAAATGCTGCTGCTTCTGCATAAATATTCATACATAAATCCTGTAGCAGATCTAGGCAGGTGGAGCTGGGGGAGGTGGAGGGGTTTCATAGGAACTCTGCTGTGACAAGCTTACAGCAAGCAATGAACCAGGCTATTTAAATGTTGAGCACTGCAGGATCAGCATAGGCCAATCAGCTTGTGCCATGTGGCAATGAAATGATTGCTTGCAGATTGCATGTAAAGGACCTATCAGCCTTGCAAAAATTCAAAAAATAAAATGAATATGAAATAAACCAGCTTGTATACTATTTAGTTTGTCCTCCTGAGGTTGACAGTCAACAAAGTAAATGTTATACCCTGTTATACCCTGTTAATTGAGAATACCTCCAAATTGCTCCATTAAATTGTAGCATACTGAAATAATGATTTGTCACACATTGCTTTACGGTGTCCAGAATAACTGGACTCCACATTGCTGATTGTCTTGTTCATGCTCAGGCATAGTAACCGCTCTGACATGGCCTGCCTCTCTGCTGGCTGTGGCCAGTGTGATCGACAACCCCTGGGGAGTGTGTCTGAGTCGCTCAGCGGAGGTGGGGAAACACCTGGCACAGGTGCTCCGGAGCCGGCAGCAGGTCAGAGTCCAGACAATGAGTCCTTCTAGATTCTCCATTAGTATTTGATCTTTTCAGTTCAGAAACTTGTAATGACTAATTCAAGGAATGTTACAGCAGGTCACGTTCAATTATGTCAAGTAGTCAGTTATGATAGACAGACGTTTAGACTCGTCTCTTAGAAACAAAATGTGTGAGCAGAAATGCGCTTACAGTACATTGGACTTTTGCCCTATATACTTGTATTGTAACAGCATGACATGCCAAGTTTTAGTTACATGTATAAATCATAAAGATGCAATGCTCATGGCAGGATGCTCAGAAATAGTGTGACATATGGTGCAACATCCAAAGACGTTTGTGTGAATGTCTGTAGCTGAAGAATTGATGCTTTAAAGGGGATCAGTTTTCATTTATTATTTAAAGTCCCCCCCATAGGCAATAATTGTATCCCTTAAAACTCATCTTTAATCACCAAAATGACAAATTTAAAAGGTTTGTCCTTAATAAAAATATTCTTCATGCCTTAAAATAGTTTGCATGTAAATCCACACCCTTGCCTCATTTAGAATAGATGGTTCAATGAATATGCAAATGAGCCCCGCCTCCACTCACTCGCACAGCTCAGGGAGCCACTCGTTGACGATCACACATTGACCTGATTGGTAGTTTGTGACGTCAAAAACACCATCGATTTCAAACCGCAGTTTACTGGTTTGGTTCACTGCAGTTTTAAGAAGAACATACTTAGCAATGATGTTGACTTATGAATTTACACATGGTTTGTCTTAAAGCAGATTAAAAACACCAAATATAAACAACATTAAAAGCTTGATTTTCACCACAGGGGGACTTTAACCTCGAAGGTATTAACCCTGCAAATCCTGACTTGTGAAATAAGTCAGAAAAATCTGAAAAATTAAACCCTTAGACAAAATGTTTAAAAAAAAAAAACATGTTTTTTGTTGAGTATCATATTTGACAGGCTTTTACGATTCATATAGTATGATATAGGATAATATGGATCTAATAATTGAGAAAGAAAAACACCTAAATTTTATTCAGAGATCAAAACTGAGCAAAAATATGCAATTTGGTGCCGTTGCTGATATTTATGAAAAGTACATTGAAATTCTGATAGCTTTTAATGTAAATCTTTATAACAGTATACTGTAGGAGACCACTTGCATAAATTGCATAGAAATATCAGTCACTATATCTCCCAATAATATGTTTTAGTATTTAAATTATTATTTTATGATTAAAGCTCTGTAGTTTTTATTGTGGAGGCAAAACATATAATGCAATGTAATACAATGATGAACAACAGATGCACAAATCAACATTTCTCAAAAGCCTGATGGATCATATTTGATATTCGCATTATAAAAAATGATGTATGGATAATCACTTTATAATTGAAACGATTTAAGTTATTTTTATGTTTACTTTATAAAAATCAGTAAAGATTTCACTGCAAAAGCTCTTGTGTATCACAACCTGAAGGTTGGCTTTTTTAGGCCTTCTACATGCTAAAAAAGTATAAACTGTCAATCAGATTGCATGTAATAGATTGAGTGCAACAGGTTTTTCAGCAAAGTTTTGATCATGTCGATGATTATTAGAGGCCTTAGAAATGTACGTATCAAATATGATAGATATATACTGCTAGAAATGTTAAAACTAATTAAATTAATAGGATAAACCTGGAATATTTTTTTCAAATGTGTTTAATTATCTTCCTTTTTTCATCTTTGTGCAGGGAAAGCGCCCTGTCAATCTAATTGGCTTTAGCCTTGGAGCTCGTGTCATATACTTTTGTCTAGAAGAGCTCGCTAATGATCAAGGTAGGCTTTCTATTATTTGTACGGAGTGGGTGAGTGATGATGGAACATCCTTTTGTCTTTAAAACCTTGCTTCTAAAGAAGTGCTGACTTGAGAGAGCTGGACATGGCCACATTTTCTCTTTATCAGCCTAATGAAAGATGAAGTCGGAGAGGTGTGATGCTGTAAATGAGAATATGTTCGCACGGAGCCGGTTGAAAGACATTCTGTCTCTTATTATCGGGCAGGTAGTGAAGGTGTGGTGGAAGATGTGGTGCTCCTGGGGGCCCCTGTGGACGGCTCCGAGAAAGCATGGAAGAGACTCTCCAGGGTAGTGGCGGGGAAGATTGTTAATGGATATTGCAGGTAAGACACTATTAGTGTTACTTCTAAGTAGGGATGTCCTGACTGAATTTAAGAATCGGGATCGGGGCCGATGAAGCATTTTTTTAACTGATCGGTATCGGCCATTCCTTAGCCCAATCCTTTATTTTACATCAGCTGTCATGCCGGTTCTGCCAACTGGCAACCTCCATTAAAAGGAAAATGTGTGTGTGTGAACTAATCTGGTCTGTTCTACCGCCTCACATCCAAGTTCAAGGCTCCATGTTTAGCATTTGATGCTCACTTTTGTAATTAATTAAAAAAAAAAAAAAAAAAAAAAAAAGTATCTTCCGTCAGACTATATGAGACTGCATTGCATCTTGCTTCAGACTTGACAGATGGCATTCTGACACCGTGAGCGTCACGCTTTACAACCTTAAATTCACTTTTTTTCCCCTTTATGTTCAAATTATTCTGCTTATTGTACATATAAAATACAAGAAGTTTATATCAGTAGTCCCATATTCATAATTGTGACCACACAGTCTGTTTACAATGTCTACCATTGTAACGTACCATTGTAAATCTACCAATGTCAATATATATACATGTATCGGATCGGCAGATACTCAGTATTCATTGACTTTGGGTCAGGGGCACAAAAAAACAGATCAGGACATCCCTACTTCTAGGTAATAATTGTATCTTATACAAAATGTTTTTAAAATTATATTACAATTTAAAAGAACTGTTCTCTGCATCACAGGAATAAATTACATTTTAAAATATATTCAAACAAAGTCATCATTACTCCAGTCTTCAGTGTCACATGATCCTTCAGAAATCGTTCTATGCTGATTTGCTGCTCAAGAAAATTTCTTTAATATTATCAATATTGAAAACCGTTTTGGTGCTTCATATTTTTGTGGAAACAGTGATAAATCTTTTTCAGGATTTTTTGATGAACAGAAAGTTCAAAACAACAGCATTTATTTAAAATAGAAATATCTTGTAATATTATAAATGTATTTACTGTCACGTTTAAGTCAGCAAAAATGCATTCAATTGAAGTATTAATTTAAAAAAAATCTTACTGACCCCAAACATTTGAACAGTAGCGTTTGTGTAGTAAGTTCATTATGCCAGATTTTCAGCTTATGAAATCAGTTCAGATGGGAATTAAATTACGTCTTCATCAATGCAAGAAAACCAATGACATGTCAAATTTGCCAACTAGTGCCTCTAAATGCTGAAATCATACTAGGCGACCAGAAAAGGGTTAAAGGTAACTTTTTAGATTATTATATATGTTTAATTATGAATTAGATCAGATGGTGTAATGGGTAATTCATTACTAATCAAATTGAAATTACTATTTAACAAATTAATCATTTTAGGCCACGCATGAATAATTCGAATTGACACTATTTATTTAATAGAAAGTAACAGAATGTCTCAATGTTAAATCCAAACAAATTTTGATATTGCAATTTTTATTGTTTTAACCACATTTATTTCTTTTTGTCATTATTGGTTTAGAGGGGATTGGCTTCTTGGATTCCTGTATAGAAGTTCATCTGTCCAGCTGTCTGTTGCTGGGCTCCAGCCAATCAATTCACAAGACCGCAAAATAATCAACGTGGATCTGTCATCAGTGGTAAGCAAATGCGTGTGTGCATTTGAGTTTTGCATCCCTGATGTTCGTTTTAAATGCTCTTGGTGTCTGTGAGATGCATTTAGATTCACATTCAAATTACTGGCTGTGAGTAACTATTCAACACAACTTCACGACATTACATTAGCGTAGAGTCAAAGTTTAATATCCTTCAGGTGACTTCAAACCTTAAGCAACTGAAAGGTACTTTTTATAGACAAAAGTGATTTAATGCTTTTTGCATTAAACACCCCCTTACATGAATAGAAAGGGCATTGTTAAATTGTCAGCCACAAAAGACTAGAATTACTGTAATTACTGTCACAGGAAGTTCCTCGTTGATATTCAAGTGCTTAAATCCAGCGCTGTTACCTCATAAAAAAGATTAAAAAATGTGTCATTTTGTGCAATGCACAAATGTAAAAAGATAGACACTTCAACTTAAAATGATCCATTCATAACAATCCCTTCTAAGTTACACAGAGCAACAGATAGTCTGTACATCTCGACAGAGGTCGTCAGGCCCGCCATCCATATGATGTATTGTAAACAAAGGACTGAATCTGAGATATTCCTTATCTCACAGACACAGAATACAGGTTGCATCACATCGGCCTTAATCCAGGACAACAACAAAAAACATGCTTGTGTTATCTTTGTGAAAGAAGTATAAAAAAAGAAACAGCTTAGAAAAATTGTCAGAAGATATGGCAAGGTTTTGGTTTTGCGACTGCAATGCGAGGCATGTGAAGAATTGCACCTTCATTCGGCATGAGAAGAATTGCACCTTCATTCGGCATGTGAAGGACTGTTAATAAGCAATTAAATGAGCATTTTCTGAAATAAATACCAGTGCTTGTAAGGCAGCGCTAAAATGGTGTTACAGTTTTCTTTACATAATAACTGTTACATAATGTCAAGGCAGCTATAGTTAAATAAATCAATTCAATAGACCAGTTCAGGATGCAAATATTGCAGTGGCAACAAATGGTGGATGTTAATCAATGGGAGATGATCAAAATTAGGTCTTAAGTTTCATAAAAGTATAAAGTTCATAAGAATTTTTTTTAATTATTAGCGTTTTTTTGTGTTAAATTTGAGCTATTTTCCAATGTCAATCAGTTTAAGTTAAAAATATGATGACTACCCACTGAATAGACTGTACATTGTATTCCCCTTTTTACTTGTGAGAAATCAAATACGGCATTTACTTGCTGGTCTAAATCAAAAGATTCCACCCCTGAGTCTCTATATGTTGGTTCTGGCTGTAAAGTCTGTGGGAGTTTATTTCACCTGGCATAAAATAAAACTCAAATTTGATCGCTTCGAACAGTAATAGCATACATTGTATGATGTGAGGTATCATGCACACCTGAGTTATTCACCAAAGTGTGATTTGTCAGAAAAGTTAGCAAGCAACACTAATTAAAATGATGCTATTAATATAGTAATGGATTGCAAGCACTGTAAAAATGTTATTTTTGACTTATTAAATACTGACTAGGTTCTGTCCAACTTTTAGGTAAAAGGACACCTGGACTACATGCGTCAGATGGACACCATCCTTGTAGCAGTGGGGGTTCCTACTAGGGAAGAGGCTGGAGCCATGAGTAGCAAATTACAGCTTGTTCATTTATCTCAGGAAAAACCAGGCACTCCAGAATCAGCTGGTCAAAGCAGCGTCAAAGGGGAACCATCCATGAAAATTTCAAACAAAGATACTTTAGATGATGTCCCATCATCAAATGTAGATCAATACGAGAAGGAGGACTCTGAGAATGGCTGGGATATCCCTGATATATCCGATTTACTGGATTCCATCAGTGAATGTGATGGCATCCTTGAATCCTGTCAAGGTAATGCTCATTCACAGTGTGTTCTTGGAGATGAGAACCATGTTGAACCATCTCAGGACCAAAGCAAAATAGACAGAGACAATGAAAATAACACAGACTTTGAGCACACGTCCTGGGACTGGGACGACATGAACTGGACTGCTGAACACACAAACACAACCTACCAATCGCACACTGGAGCACAGACCCAATTAACCAATGGCAAACCTGATTGTTCTGAGCCAAGATGATATTTCCATGATTCACTTCCAGAATGTGGGTTGGGTCTAGATGATAAACCTCGTTTCGCGAAACTCTCCATGGAGTTACATTTGCTGCTACCAAGATGAGGGTTGGGGACTCAAATAAACACAGTGTTTGAATGTCGCATGTGAGACTTTTTGCAGAAGAAGGATTACCATCTAGACACCACCCAGAATATAAAATAGCAATATAAGCTAGAACCAACTGGAACCTTGGCTTTTTGCCAGTCTGGAATCACATAATAATCTCATTAAGTTTTTACTGTATATCATCTGTAATTAATATCAATACTGCTGAATGTGATTTGTGATAAACTGCTATGTAAAAACTGTCAGTATTCTGTGTATACCATTTGCCCCCTTCATTAGAAGTGGTTTGTTGTTTAATTAAGATGTGAATTACAGCTCCACAGACAACCCACTTGACACTGTGTGAGGTATTAGTGAGATTTCTTTCGCTCTCGTCTGCTTTATCCATCTGTTGTTTTGGTTGTTATGGTAATGAATGAATGAAGCGGGATGCGTGTTGAGACCATACTAAATGTACAATCTCTGTGATCTGCCTTGAGGAACGATGCAGCCTCCCAGTTTATGCACGACTAACCCATTAACACATATCCCATTGATTTTTTTAGCACGGTATGTTTTAACACATTTTCTCACAAACCTATAATTATAAGTCACACATCTTGCCGTCCACAGTATATTGCATTTCTTTTATAGTCTCTACGGTGTATCAATCGTCCAGCGTATCGACCTGGTTGGGCAGCAGCAGAGGCAGGTTGATACCGGCATGTTCAGCGTCGAGAAGGTTAACAGCATCCGTGGCCGTCGCTGGTAGTTGAGGCGGGTCAGACACGACGGAGGGGGGTTCGGTGGGCAGTTGCGGTTCTCCTGAGTTGCGCAGAGAAAGGGAAAGTGGCAGCGATGGCCTACGAGGGGCTTGAGATGAAGAACAGCAGGGTAGAAGCCGTGCCAAAGCCCTCTTGAAATCCCTCATGAACATTGGATATATAATTGGGTTCATGGTGCTGTTACAGTAGCCCAACCAGGTGATGGCGTCGAAGAAGGAAGGTGGTATGCACTCACACACTGCCTGAATGTACAGAATAAAAGGTCTTAGATCACAACGTGAATACAGAATGTGGTTGAGACTCAATACCAAAGAGGTGGAAAAGGTCAAAGATGTCTAGTTCATCGGAAGAGGATGTCGGGATGCCACGTATGAAGAAAGTGTGAGAGTAAGAGACAAAGATGGAGTGCTATTCACACACCATAATGTGTGTGAATAAGGGCTAGAGACAGGCTTGCACAGAAGCTCAAAATCTAAGCAAAGTGAGGGACACAGATGGGGGGACAGGATCATTGACAACTTGAGAGCAAGCTCAGGAATAATTGCTCAATTAAATAGAAACTTTTCTCTTTGTCAATTTGTCATATTGCAATTAATTTGCCACCCATTCCGTTTTTTGTTGCAGACTTGCTAAGGTCAAGGTAGGGTCCACTTTAAATGTGAATGAGATGTTTCTTCTAGTGTGATTTGTGGACTGACCTGTGCCATGTTGGTGATAAAAAAGGGAAGCCAAGCACTGAAGAAAAGACCCAGGAGCACTCCCAGGGTTAGGCTGGCTTTCAGAGCTCTCTTCCTTTGCCTGTGTGCCAGTCTGCGCTCGCTGTTCACCGACAACTGAGAACAAGAGATGGGGAGAGAGAGAGAAGAATATATTCAGAGATTTCACAGTGATTCACCTGCCAAGAGATGGGAAATAATGTTACCTTGGCCTGGGGTAATTATTTATGTCTTTCCGTTTCTCAGATGAAAGCTTTTTGAAAGTGAGTGTCTCACAAGGTCTTTGCTAGTGTCTTGAAAAGTTCTACCCTCCCTTTTCGCACTTCTTCATCTTCGAACGTCTCTCTTTCTATTCTAATCCTTAAAATCAAAATGTCCTTTTCTGCTATATGTTTTACCTTTCTTTTTGTGTTTAAGGTACAAGGATTTCTCCACACTCTCTCTACACAATGCATTGTCAGCAATGGCACAGCCTTCACTTCCATAAGTGTTGGGTTTGTGAATGACCAATAAGCCGAAAGAGCTTGAGAATGTATACTCTCCAATTGGCTTAGTTTGTCGAGCGTTCACAGCAAGAATTTGCACATTTACATAAAGCAAGACATCCATCACAATTTGCATCTAATAACTTATTTTTTTTTAAGCACTTGCTACTTCACAAATTGAATTCCTGTCACATTTTTTTACTCTGACTCAGGACTTCTCACCGGACCATGCCGCAGCACGGGTGGCTCCTGATGGCTGTAGTCGTCTCCATCATGCACAGCGTGACCGGGAGACGGAGGATGAGATGGTTCACCATGTGAGTGCTGTGGGTAAGGAGGATGAGTAAGTACCTCCACCTGTCGTGCCTGTCTTCTGGCCGCCAACAGGATCCGGCAGTAGGTGAAACAGATGGCCGTAGAGGGCAAGAAGAAGGTGAGAAAGGTCGCCACGAGGGCGAAGGGGAGAGTCACCCGCAGGCGGCACTGTGTGGACGGTGTCCCTGATGTGGAAAGCTGGAAGTATGAAGAGGGGTAGAAGGAATTCAACGGCGAGACTGTGGCGTTGGCGGGATAGTGCTCGGAAAGGTCTTGCACGCGACCCAGGCTGTGCCAGTCCATCTTGATTGGCAGGAAAGACGTAAGCGCTGCCAACCCCCAAGCCCCGCTCACCAGCAGCAAGGCACGGGGCGGGGTCATGTGCTGTTTGTATCGCAATGGAGAGATAATGAGGAGGTAGCGGTCCAGACTGATGACACACAAGTTGAGGATGGAAGCACTACAGCACATCACATCGAAGCAAAGCCAGACGGGGCAGAATCCAGGCGCCAGCACCCAGGTCCCACACAGCACGTTGAGCATAGCAGGAGGCATCACGACCAGAGCCACCATCAAATCTGACAGAAAGAGGGACACCAGGAAGCAATTGGAGGTGCAGCGCAGCGACCGATGTGCGAACACCAAGGCAATCAACAAAATGTTCCCACAAGCTGTCACCAGAATTATGAGGGAAAGCATGACTGCGAGAAGCCAGGGACCGCTGCCACTAATGCTCCAACCATCACCGATAGTACCGCTGTCATTGAAGCTCCTGTGAGCGTTCCAGGGATCCGCACCTGATGCTGCCTCTAATCGAGGGATAGGTGAGCCACTCATCATCGAAGAGTTGAATAGGACTGTGTGCGCTTCCTCAGGTCTCGATGAAGCAAACACACATCCAGGGTTTTTCAAGTGCATTGAGAGAGTGATGCTGAATGTGAAACAGTTGATCTGCGGGTCACCTCGCTGAATCCAATGCAGACCACCTCAGATGGTGAAAAAGATCAAGATGTCCC
Organism: Meda fulgida; assembly: GCA_030578275.1. Classification (NCBI taxonomy): domain Eukaryota; kingdom Metazoa; phylum Chordata; class Actinopteri; order Cypriniformes; family Leuciscidae; genus Meda; species Meda fulgida. The sequence continues at coordinate 25,461,886 of CM060638.1, forward strand.
GTTTATAGTAATCCTTTCCATCTTTCCCTTTGGCAAGGTTGGTGATTTCACTCCCTCTGTGCTCCTCAGTCACATCAGTGCGAGGATATTCATCTGCCATCACTCCATTTGTTAACATGAGATGAGCAAAGCAATAAAATGACACATTTCCTTGTCCATAGTCTGGCTTCTTCAATGCTTAGCACCGGTATGAGCAATTCTGTGCCTGTCAGTGTATTTCAAAGCTACGTGTCATGATGACACTCTTTGGGGGAGGGCAACTGAGAGGTGGGTTTCAGTACAAGAGTGTGTGAGAAAGAGAGGGAGTGTTACAAGTGCAAGACTACCATTTAGATATTTTTAGATGGATGAACTCAAAAACAAACTTATCTCGGTCTGGTTCTTCCCTTCGAGGTGGATTTCTTTTTGCTTTCAATGCATTTTTATGAGCTCAGCGTTCTTTATTCAGTAATTGTGTGGCTGTAATTGAGTAAAAGGGAGCAGACGAGTGCACTAGAGTTAACTGTGTTGGCGTCTTTGCTGTTCTTTTTGCCCTACTAATCCCTGTATCATCCACTTCAGGGTGCCTGCAGGATCCGCACTCTGCCACTGGGCATAAAGCGTGTCTGAGTATTGTGCTCTTAATGCGACTTTATGCACATTCACAGCCAATCATTATTCAGGGTTAATTGAGGCACGCATTTAACATCTTACAAAAGGCTTATGTAAATGTGTGCGAAAAAATGTTTGTGATTGTTGATTAAAATGTTTTTTCTTTCTTGTATCTTATAAATCTATATAATTAGTTTTTTTGCAATCTGCAAGATTGTACTCGAGTCATTGGTCATAGACTTCCAAAACTCATTTTTTGTTTTGGGTTTTTCTTTTTTCAAACTGATTTGAGTTCTGCAGTAATCAACTGCATGATATAGTGCTTACTTTGTATGTTTGAATGGACATTTGTAATATTGTTGATGATCTGAGAATTAGAGCAGATAAAGAATCAAAGGGTTTTGAAATTAAAGTTTATTCCAAAAGAGAAGCTGAAAAGACGGTCTTCCTAAACTGTTGTACAGTTGTGAATACCTTTGACAAATGCAAGAGATGATACATTTAATTTATTATTTGTAATTTTATGAGCATAAAAATGCCTGCAACCATTCTCTGAAGACTTAATTCTGAACAATGCATGGGAACTTATTTCGATATGTAGTGCTACCTTTGGATAAAAGGAAACAAAAAATGTATTTAATTATTAATAGAACAGCAGAATAAAAAAAAAAAGGTATGCTTGTACTTCACAACTGGAGAACTGTCACCATGCCAACACTGCTCTGGAAACAAAACATGTTTTTTGCTTTAAGCATAAGTGCACTAGTTCTGCATGGTTGCCAAAAATCATCTTGGCCAGTGCGGGTCAAAAGCCAGATGACAATGTGGGTTGCTATCACTGATTTTTGAAATTATACTGTAGGGTCTTTTAAAATATTTTCTTAAAATATAAATTAAAGGGGGAAAAAAAACATTCATGTCATCCTTTGCAAACCTCGAATCTCCTTTATCATTTTATTAAATAACCACAGACTGTCCTGTACAAGAACATATATATTATGGAGAGAGAAAGACAACCAGACTGACAAAGCAGTCAGGCTTCAAATACGAAAAGGCAGATGACAGAATCCATAACTGATGCTCTGAACTCTACGGTTCCTGAAAGAGAAGAGAAAACAGCAGTCAGGATTTTAAACATTTAAACTGATATTCAAATGTCTTGAGATTCCATGCATGCATATGATCTTATGTTAAAGGTGACAAACAAATCAGCGTGTAGAAACTGATGTGAAAGAGCACATACAGTCCACCAAAGAAAAGCATACATACAAACTTTATGCATTGGTGCATAAGATGACTTGATCCTCTGGTGATTTTAAACAAAGCAAGTGTGCTAGTTTGAAGTTGTAGCTTTTTGGGATGGCTTTAAGAACTGATTAGGGTGAACAGGATTTAATTTAGTTTGCGTGACTATGTAACTGCTTTTGTTTTATTAATTATGCTGGAAGCACTTTGGTATATTTGGTGTATTTTCTTTGGCAGTTAGTTAAATAATTACATATACACACACACATACATATATATATATATGAATACTGGCTGATAGTATTTGCACCTCAGTGTTGTTGTAGATTAAACGGTATATAATAATAACGGAGTGTAAATGATTCTATTTATTACAATTATTAAATGTATATCGCCTTATTGGGAAAAAAAGGCCTCCCTTCCTCTAAACAATAAATACTTTATAATTAAACACGTTAGACAATTTATTTCCACTTTTCGAATGTTTTCTTCATTTTTATTGAAAATAGTTCAGCAAAAGAAGGATTCTAACTCGGGTCGATTTGTGTCAAAACTTTCTACCACGTGCCTTACCCATACACTATTGTTACTGTGGACAATCCAGTGTCTTCTGTAATTCTCAGTGGGTGGAGTTAGTGTACATAGCCTCTGCCATCAAGGATACTTATTAGACACTCTGTATTAATTATTCATCTGCCATTAGAGTCAAATAGTAACAGTAGGAAAAGTATCAAATTCGGCACACTTATAGAGGTGGTCCTGAATAGGAATCTGACCAACTTTGACAAACTGATGTTTTTGCCACATGGACATGAACTGCAAGGTAATGGTGAGATTTGATGGTCTCTATTAATCAAAAACACAAACCTTAGCAATGTTACTGTGCAGTACATAATGTGACCTGAAGTCATTCTGGCAGTTGGAATACGCCATGCCAAGACCCAGTCCTGTACCAAAGACAATGGGCGACGTCCGGCCTGCAAACACATCTTGATGATAAAGATGGATGAAGACATTTATTTTATTAGGTCTGGTTTACACAAGGTATATTATAAAATACTCACGCTTGAAGAATACAACAGAGAACACAATTCCTAGACCCAGCCCGGTACCTACAAGAGAAAACCATTATATGACATTGCAATATGATTGCAATACCATGGTACTTTGATATACATTGTATTTTAAAATACCATGATAATATAGAAAAACAGTCAAAAGATTTACCATTGTATAATGTTCAAAATTATACGGTAACTATCCATAGTACTAGTAGTATGTCACTGCCATAGTGACGAGATTAGTAGAAGGCGGTCCTAGTAGTAATTCACGTTGCACCTTTTTTAATATAACACAAAAACATTAGTTCTCAAAGCCTAATACGCTCTCAAAACATACCGAGTTACAAACTTAGACAGGATTTATGGGTGTACCGCCGTCTAATTGGGAAGTTCACAACGTTTTGAGTCCAATGCGATGTGCGAGTGAGCGTCTTTTCTTATCAATGACCTGAGTGCCCTACACGGACTTGACCTCCTGCCGTGAATTAAGCAGATTATGAAGTAAAACCAATCCTTACCGACTTTAATAGCGCAGTCTGCGAGGCAGCGATCCCATTTTTGGCCGATCTCTTTCTCAGACATGATGACAGAGACTGGATGACTTTAGCTTGAAGGCTGCACTAGAACGCTGTCATACTTTCCTTCGCCGACGCCGAGAGTGGAGGAGATATTCGCGCTACATGATGGCGCCACCAGCTGGACAGGCGGGGAAATAATGCAACTTTAATTAAAGTTTACCATAACATTTGAATTCCATCATCATTTACTCACCCTTAAGTTGTTCCAAAACTGTATGAGTTTCTTTCCCTTTGTTGAACACAAAAGAAGACATATTTGAAGAATGTTGATAAGACCCCATTGACTTCCATAGTATTTATTTCCTACTATGGAAGTCAATGTCTATCATCAACTGTGTGATTACAAACACGTTTTAAAATATCTTCTTTTGTGTTCAACAGAGGAAATAAACTCATGCAAGTTTGAAACAACCTGAGGGTGAGTAATGACAACATTTACATTTTTGGGTGAACTATTCCTTTAATATAATAGTACAAAAATGATATTATGAGGAAAATTACAATTTTAATCTAAATTTTTATTAACCCTCTGGTGTTATTCAGTCATATTAGACCAAATATATATATATATATATATATATATATATATATATATATATATATATATATTTGGAATTTTAAAAAATTGTTGCTTCATTGGAATGGTACACAACTCTGTGACATTTAGAAAAAGCAAAATGGTTGTTAAACAAAAATGCACACTTGTGTCCACAGTCAAACATGACCATAAGAAATGATTGGGAAATAGGCAAAATACATTTTTCAAAAATACAAATCAGCCATGATGCAGAAAAAGTGCACACCAATGAAGGGCTGACACTCTAAAATATAAAGAGTGCGAAATAGAAAAAAACATGACTCCCAAATGAACAATACCAAAGGGTTAATCAATAATACAATGAAATCATAATTATAGCTTGATAATCAGCCATTTTAAGTTATATTAAAAAATAATAATGCATTTTAAGCAAGCAAACTAAATAAAATGAGTTATTTAAATAGCTCCAGTCTGTTTTGATACAAAAGCATGTCATACTGTATGCAAATTATTAAATGTAACCAAACGCTTGATTTCTATAATTAAATTTGTTTTCATAAATATTTCATAAAAATGAACTGTCACAACGTATGATGGTTTTTAAGTTTTAGAAAACTACAAAACATTCATACTCCATAATGATTCATCACATAAATATCAACCTTATAATGTAATATTAACTCGTTTAAACTTGAATATTTCTATTTTATTTTTTACATATTGAGTTATACAAAATAACTGTGGTACACATGATTGCTTTCCTGAGATGAAAATACAACAATTTACAATAAAAAGACGATTTTAAGAAGATTCTGGTCACTGTGGAAGTGTGCTGAACATGTGACACGGCGTACAAGATCATCACATCAAACTGTATACAGATGCAATACTGCTGATACACACAACTTTCTTACCGATACAACTATCTTACGCTGAGGTTAGTTATTAGGTCTGCAAATAATCTGTTTTCACATATACAGAATGCACTGTCAATTCAATCATATGACCTAAGACCACCTATAAACCTGCTAAAGGTAAAGCTACAACTCCATTTACAACCCAAAAAATCTCATTTTAAAAATTTTTGTTTTTGTAAATGCAAATAGAAATAGAGGCAGAATTGATCTATAATGCACATTTGCTTAAGTGTCTGCTATTAAAACTGACCTTTTCAGAATAACAACAATAAACACCAGAAAGTGCATCATCGGGCAGCAGGAAGCTAAACCAGGACCGTTCAAAAGAACACCAGAAAACCCAATACAGATTTTAACGTCAGTGGACGCCAGGTCACCCGACATACTAACATACAAGCTGCGATCTAAAGGAACATTTCCTCTATTCAGTGCCCTGTTTCTCATCCGTCTGTGGTGTGTTTGTCTGCTCTCTACTGGGCCTCACGGCGCTGCTGCTGATGGACAGAAGATCCCTCAGCTCCTTGTTTTCAATCTGCAGCAACAAAAAGGTGTTTTATTAACATACCAATAATATTGCGTAATATTCAGTGTTTGACTGCACTGACACTATTGGATGAAGCTAAATAACACTAGTCTTCTGTAGAGCTGCCTTACAGCAGGATTCAACTTGTTTCATAATGAACTTTGCAGTTATTGAACTGAACTGTATCAACACTGACTTGACTTCAGCTGAATGATGATGACACTATTGTCTTTTTAAAGCTGCTTTACAGCAAAATTTGAATTAGTCTCATATTTCATCTATTCATCATTAATTCTGTTACTTTCCTGTAATGTGATTGACTGTTATGGTTTCAAAACAATTGATATTGTATAAAGTAGTATATAAATAAAGGTGACATACAAAAGCATAAATTATAAGTGTCTAATCGGACAAAATCAAATAAAGCCAATACTTCAAGCTGTGCCAGCCGCTCTTTCACCGAGCAGTAGTGTTGGTCGTCCATGTGTACAGCTCGACGCATAACTTGACCCATTTCACAGATCCGCTCCAACTGGTTTTGAACCTCCTGGGGAAAAAAAGCTTATTTTAGGTTTCATTCGGACATGTTTTTTTAACACTGAATCAGACTTATTTTAAAGTGCCTCTATTATGCTATTTTAAAGATTGCAAATTTTGTTTTGGAGTCTCCTACAAAACATTTACATGCATCCAGTAAATTCACTTAAATTTCCTTATAATATACATTACAGCATCATCTCTTTTCTCAGTGTTTGAAACGGTTCAGTAAAAGATTCAGTCTCTCTAAACTCCTCCTTTCCAAGAGCTACTCTGCTGATTGGTCACATGGCTCAGTCTGTTGTGATTGGTCGACCGCTCACAAAGTATGTCCCGAAACCAAACAACCATTACCATATCTGAATTTCAGCTGTGGATCTTCCTCAGCACTTGATGCACAATAGGCGCGTTTCCATTACAGATTTGCGCAAAACCTTTACGAATTTTTTTAAAAATGTCGACAAAAAATAATTGCGAAATGACGGCGTTTCCATTAATTGATGTTACGTGACTAAAAAAATTTTTTTTCCTCACGACAAGTCATTACAAAAATCATGGCGACGGATGTTGGTAGATTTACGTATATCCCAGCCACTGCACTGGCCATTATTTTTAATCAAAAGAGACATCTATGTGTTATCCAAGCATTAATGGCCAGGAAAGACCCTTATTCTTGGAGCGGTTGGTGTTTCTGGGTGTTTCTCACTCATTTCACATTATGTCTTGATTGTGGCATTTTTTTGAGGATTAGAATCCAGTATTCCTGTAATTCTTTTGTCTTTCATGAATTTAATAAAGAACTCTGTCTCGTATTCGGACCAAACGTACTGTGTCATCTACACCAGGTGACCTGTAAATGTGCAAAACTGTTTCCATTGCAGTTTTGCTAAATATTTCTTTTTCGAATTGCCTGAAGAACCACCTCATGCGAGCGCAAAAAACTTTTTTGTGATAAATGGGAGTTTTTGCATAATTGAGGTGTTTCCATTGGGCGTATTTTCAATTCGCAATTTGAAGGGTAATGGAAACGCGGCTAGTGATACGAGCAGTAACGACGGCATTGGTTTTACCGTATAAATTCAAGCCAGTGTCCTTTGAATGTGCAGCAAAGTGGATTTGCTTTCTCAGCACTGAAAACAGCGTCTTCTCAACATGTCGACACATAAACCAAACTCTTCCAGTCTCAGCTGCAACTGCAATATTGTTGCAATATGCAAATTTGTTATAAACCTACGTAGGTTTGTTGAGACTGGGACACTCTTTAAAACTTTGCAGACCTTTTACATTCACAAACAGCTGTATTACACACTACATGAAAGGTTATCGTTGAAAAAGCATAACAGGGACACTTTAAAGGAAACACAACTTATGTAATGAAAACTACTAAGAAATCAAAGGTTTGGCACCAAGGCATGATCCTGGTGAAGGTTGAGCACAGGTTTAGTGTCCAGCTCTTTCTTTTCCATCATCAGCTGAAGCATCTGCTTTCGGTACCGGCCCATGATCAGCTCTAAAGCGTACTGGTGCTCCTCCAGAGACAGCCAGAGATCTGTGAACAGCACAAAGAGTTGAATCAAGGATTCACTTTCAAAATGAGAGACTCTATGAAGAAACTCAAGCTGTCTTGCCTCTGTTCTCCTGCTGGAGATCTTTGATTTGGGTGTTCTCCTGGGTCAGCAGGACGTGAGGTTTGTATCTGGACAGCTCCTGATACTCTGTGCCTTCCTCTGTGTACTAAAGACAGGAAAAATAGAGCTTCATATTGGGTAGTTATTGTTTATTCTTCATTTGGTGTCAATAGGGATGCAACATATACAGGGTTCTGGGGCTATACAATAAAACTGCTAATGTAAATCATGAACAAGGATAAAACATTTTTTTACATACAAACATACACATATATATATATATATAAATACACATACAATTATGATCCTTGTTCATTATTTACACAAGCAGTATACATATATATATATATATATATATAAATATATAAATATATGTTTTTTGTTTTTTCAAGAGAGAGAAGATTATTTAACTAATCTAATATCCAATGAATCGAGTAGATAAACAACAGAATAATCAATCAAAATTATCATTAGTCGCAGGCTTGAAATCAGCATAAAATAAATTTTGTCTCAAATGCAAAAAAAATTGATTGGTACTAGAACATTAACAAAAATTCTTCGTAAAGTTCAACCATCTAAATTGTCAAGTTTTTATTTATTATTCCTGATTTCACTTTTCACAAAATTCAAGACTACAGCTTTAAAGTGCAAGTCAACAGTATAGATTTATAAAATCAGACATCTTATCAATTATCAGCACTGCAAAAATGTTCTTCCTCTGTATTTAATTTTTTGTCTTGTTTTAAATAACAAATATAAAAAAAAATCTTAAATCACCATACAAACAAACAAACAAACTCAAGGACATAAATGACTTAAGATAAATCTTGTTTTCTGAAAAATTTATCAACATTTTGTTTATTCTTAAAACAAGAAAAACATCTGCCTTGCCCTTTATAATATAAGCCTTTGAATTAAGTTTATTTTTCATAACCCACTGTCATATTTTTTCTTTCTTATTTTAAGCACAAACTTACTTGTTTTTGACAAGACTCACTATCTGAAGTCATTTTGCTCAAGTAAAAAAAAAAAAAACACCGAGTAATAAAATCATTTTTTGCAGTGTTTACTACAACCTTTGCTCATCAGTCCAGCTCTTACACACTATAAGCCAAATGCTTTGCAGCAATAAATCATATTGTGCAATGTACATGCAAACAACTGTATAATTAGTGCAGTGCATGCTTTTCGTCATACTACAGGTGCTCTGTAGGGTGGTCAGTAAGAGATTTCATATCATGCCTTGTCAGGGAGAGTGTTTCCGACCTCCTTCATGCTGTGTATCTTCTGGCTGAGGACGCTGGACTGATCGATGAGACCCTCCGCGGCGTTATCGTGTTCCTTCAGCCGCTCCAGGAGAGTCCTCGCGTCGCCGAGCACCTTCTCCAGCGAGCACGACATCCTCAGCGACACACTCAAACTACACCGCTGTGCTTATCGAGCGCCACGCATAACAGGACAACTAGAACAATGTTGAGATATATTACATATCCTGATATCGATGACAAAACGAAAGTCTAATAAGATAATCGATTAAGAAGATCAGTCAACTAACTAACTATAGGAACTTCCTGTACTACTAAGTCAACGTCAAATACGTCAACGTATTTTGAACAATTTATTTTCAAAATAAAAGTCTGTTTGGTAAAAAAAAAAAAATTAAAGTACTCCAATTCATTTTTTTTAACTTGATAAAATTTTCAGTATTCTAAATTTTGAGCATATTTTTTAAATATTAAAATCCGCATATATTCAGTCCCAAAAGCAAAACGATGCAAAAAAAAAAAAACCTTCAACGGATTACCGGTATTAGAAGGTATTTATTCTCCGCAAAATTTAAACGTCAAGATTGTATATTACCATGTTTTTATTCCTGAAGACTACAGCTTTAATGTACATGACAAAAGTATAGATCTATTATATTAGCCATCATTTCAGTCATATCAACCATAACACAAAAATGATTATCATTTTTCAGGAATAATTGTAATATTAACTTGAGGTTTATACTTCAAAAAATGAAAAGCCTGTTTGGGTGAAAATAAAAGTAGTCAAATTAATTAACATGTTTTCTTTTTATTAATAACATCCTAAAATTACTACTATTACTAATTGCAATAGTACGTAAAATGTAGGCCTACATTGCTAACAAATTAACATCATATAAAAGAAAAAAAATCTAACTTTTAAATTCACATTTGAGAACTATAAGAAGTTCGAGACAAATTATGATGTTGGCTTGAGAAAGCCTGAACAGAAAGTTTGAAAAGGTTTTAAAAGCTTGAAGTTTGAAGGTTTTCAGTTTGAAGTAGTTTGAAGTTTGAAGTAGATTTAAAGGTTTTGAAGGCAATCAGAAAACAGATTGATATTTTGATAGATATACAGATAGATAGTTAAGGTGTTTTAGCATGTTGTTGTGTTTTTTTCTACTGATCTCCCCGCACTTTGAGAACCACTGCTTTAACCAATCAGTTTTAACATTGTCACTATGTTTTATCACATTGCTAGCATGTTTTAGCTCATTGTTAGCACGATTAACATGTTGTTATCATGTTTTAACATGTTGCTAACATGAATTAACAACATGTTGCTATAATGTATTTTAACATGCTGTTAGCATGGTGCTGTCTTGTTTTAGCACATTGGTCCAAAGGTAGTTGCTAGGTTTTGTTAAATCAAGCTAACAAAATGCTAAATCATGTTATGAACATGCAATGTGCTTAAACATGCTTGAAAGCTCTAAGAGGAGTTTTCAGTCTCAAAAGATGAATATTAAATAGCACAACAGTATATTGGCTCATAGCTCTCTCAAGCCAACGTAATAAACAACACACTACTTCACCTTTAACACTACTTTACAGTAAGAACCCCACGGTGAACTGTAATTTAGAGATGATTATTGCAAAATTATCTTTTAAAACCAGTGTAAAATAAACATGAAGTCCCTTTCAAATATGTCAGTGCGGGAGTGAGGGTGTAGAAGAAACCATAGATACAAACATGCCATTTATTTAATGTTTTGCAGATCACTGCAGATTCACATGAGGCATGCATTAAAAGAACCATGGAACTGTATTTAAATGTGAACCATCACTGTAACATCCCTTTATGGTAAGATATCATAAAAACATGCAGTGAGATGAGAACATTTGGTCTAATTTGCCAAAACTTATTTCTAATATAATCATACATTCAGGTCTAAAGATTTGGTGTTATTATGGCTTCCAGCAGCTGATGCTTGTCACACAGTCACCATTATGTCACTGAGGTCCTTGCGTTGGAGGTCAGGCACTTTGGCGTCAGACGCAGGATAGCCAACAGGAAGCAGAATTAGAAGCTTCTCATTGGCTGGTCGCTGGAGGAGGGACCTCAACTGTGGACCACAGTTCAAAGGAGTGGTCGTCACGGTAACCAGCCCAACATTCTAACACCACAAAATGGAATATCACATGAAATTCAAATTCAAAGATCCACAAATGTTTGATGTGTGCGTTTCTGAGTCTCACCTGCAGGGCGGCCAGCAGAATCCCACAGGAAATCGACACACTAATTTCATTGTAATAGTGAGTCTTTTTCCTGCCGTTGGGCAGAAGTCCATGTGTCTGCTTAAACACTAGGATCAGATACGGAGCCACATCCAAATACTCCTTCACCCAGTTTGTCCTGTGAAAGTGACCGTATATTACAGTGTGGAGGATTATAAATATTATCTCTTCTACTTATTATTATATTACTCTGTAATACAACAACAAAAACAAAAACAATAATAATCATAATTATTATTATCATATTACAGTGTATACTATTATAACATTTGTTATTTCTAATAAAAAAAATTATATTACTGTGTACTGAACAGTATATTTTTATTTATTTAATAAATATTATAGTATTATAAATATTATTTCTTATATATTATTATATCACTGTGTATACCATTACAACAACAAAAACAATAATAATAATAATTTTTATTATATTAGTGTATAGTATTATAAAATATTATTTAAATCTTAATTATTTTAGTATTATAAAAATTAACAATAATTCTTATACAAAATCTGTGTAAAGTATTACAAAAATAATAATAATAAAGATTTCATTATTAATATATTATAATGGATCACATTATAAATATATAATTTTTATTTTTATAATATAGTATTATAAATATTATTGTTTCTTATAAATAATATTAATAAATGACTGTATGTTGTATTATAATCATAATATATATATATTTTTTTTATTGTTGTTTTATGTGACCTCTTAAAATGGTAAAAAAAAGAGATAGAAAAAAGTAACCACAAGGGGGCACTAATGTCATAGCTAAATGAGTTTATCGACTCATATTACTATTATTATGTGTCTGTAATTGTTATATTAAATTGTAATACTAATGGTATAGTACAGTAAAAAATAAAACTAAAAAAACATTAAGCATAAAACTATATGTAAAATGTATATATTTTTGAAGTCTAAGTCTATTTGAAACACACCGAAGTCTCTTCAGGTCATGGACCCACTTGTCTCCCATCCTTTGCTTGTAGTTGATCTCCTCCTCTTCCTCAACGATCTCTCTGATCTTGTGTTTCACATCGGCATCAGACACCACCACAAACGTCCAGGGCTCAGTGTGAGCTCCACTGGGTGCAGTGCCTTTCACACACACACACACACACACACACACACACACACACACACACACACACACACACACACACACACACACACACACACACACACACACACACACACACACACAAACGCACACACACACACACACACACACACACACACACACACACACACACACACACACACACACACACACACACGTTGTGTTTTCATGTTTTATGGGGACTTTCCATAGACATAATGATTTTTATACTGTACAGACTGTATATTCTATTCCCTTACACTAACCCTATCCCTAAACCTACCCATCACAGGAAAGATTCTGGATTTTTACATTTTCAAACAACATCATTTAGTATGATTTAAAAGCTGATTTCCTCATGGGGACCAAAAAATGTTCCCACACGAACAAGGATTTCGGATTTTGCCATCCTTGTGAGGACATTTTGTCCCCATAACGTAGGGTTTACCAGGCCAGACACACACACACACACACACACACACACACACACACACACACTGAGAGTGAATGAGTGAAGAAATGAAGGGCTTCCTTTGGTGATTGGCTGCATTACCTGCAGTGCGTATGACATTATCAATGACTTCTTTTGGAACCGGTTCTGGACTGATGAAGCGGACAGACCGTCTCAGATTCATGAGCGAGTAAAACTTCTCTGAGCGCTCCAGCATCTCGGCAGAAGAGTACTGGGCTGGAGTGTATGGGATATGGACCAAGTTTTCTTCCTCTGTTGTGTCTAGCCAATCATCCTCATCCTCTGTGCACAGATAACAGATTTAGCCAACAAAACCAATAAAAAGAAACACAAATTCACATCATGGCAGTCTCATCTGTTTTTGTTTTGTTTTTATTGGTCATCAGAAACTGTAATAATATACAAAAATATGATTGGCCTACTTATATGCAAGTATGAAAAATAATATATTGGGTAGCAATTTAGTTTAGGGTCCAATTCTCACTAACTGGTATTAGCATGCATATTACTAGGATATTGGCAGTTTATTAGTACTTATAAAGCACATAAGTTATAAAACACGTCGTTGTCCGCGGAGGGAGCACATATAAACCGAGGGAGGAGTTCTAGCAGGCCAATCACAGCGCTTGCGTACGCGTATTGACGCGTTGGTACATTTTTGCAGGGGTGCACGCTCGCTACACACAGCCCAAGACGTATTGAAGGCGTGAGTTCAACACAGAAGTATAAATTGGGCATTATTCTGCATGATCATATTCTACATCCCTTGATCCTACCCAATACATAAACTTAACAACTACATTACAACACTGTTAAACATGATATGATCAATAAGTTATGTTAACATGCGTTTTTACAGTGCTTTAACTCATCGAAATAAGTCAAGTAATTATAAAATATATAAGATATAGCCTACAAGATGCAACTCGTTTTTTAAGTCAGTTTAATGAAATTTAAGTTGAGATGACTCAAATATCCAAGTTGATTGTACTTAAAAATTTAAAGCAGCAACTTTTTTTTTAAAATAAGCCGTAATTAGGAGTTTATTGAGGCAAGTCATAGCTGAATGTGTGTTCGCCAAATTAAAGTGTGACCAAATATTGCATATAAACAGTGCACTTAATTGTCCAACAGACAAAATATTTTTGAAAGTGGGCTGTAATCGAGTATGTTGCAACATCTTCAGGAAGACTTTTTTGGACTTGAATTTGCATTGGGTTCAAAACTCGGTCCCAGCACGGTGAGATCTCTTCAAAAGTTCTGCATCTTTGCGCTCGACATCCCTCTTCAAAGGCCTCTTCGAATTAAAGCTCTTGTGTCGAGTTTATGTTTGTTTTCCTCTCTTGTCCTGACTCTAACCATCCCGACAGTTTCAAGTAGCCTACTCAAGATGACACTGATGATTTTCAACATTATGTAACCTCCTGAGATCCAGTAATGAATTTTTTGCTCATTGTAATCATGTGCTTTATTGTTTAAATACAATTTTTTTACATGGTCTATGTATTTATTTGCCAATGTTTGGGCCCAAGGCCAGTATGATTCAATTATTATATGACATAATTTTACAATATTACTATAGTATATCTATACATTAATTTGAATTATAATTAGAAAATCTGTATTATTCTGACACTCTAATTAAAAAATCTATAATGCATCTATACTAATGCTGCTGTATTTATTTAAATGTTTACATCATATTTGATTATTAGTATTATTGTAAGTAGCATATTATTGCTTTTGTAGACTGGACAATGGGTGTAAAACTAAAATAAAAAAGTGAAGTTCCTGTCACTTACTACTTTATTGTTACAGTAATATAATAGTGTAGAGTACAGTACCGTTGTGTTGCCTGCTGATTTCGGTGTCGTCCTGCAGATCCCCATCCACCCATGGCCTGGCTGTCTTTCCTGAACTCTTCTGCTTGGATCTGCTCTCTCTCCTCTGGGAGTTTTTGAAGAGAAACACTATAATAACGCACAAAAGCGCCACGAACACCGGAGTAAGACACGAAAACACCGCCATGGTGGACGAGTCAACTCAGCCTGAAGGAGTTTCACAAAAGTTCAGTGAAAAGGGAGGGACTCACTTATCTCACTTTCTTTCTTCTGTTAATATTCAAACAGCTCAAAGGGAACATAAAACCGCACAGTTGTCTCTATAGTGTGCAAGTCTCGTTATAACACTAGCATTATTTCTGTAATAGTTATAATATTTTTTACAATAATCAATTATTTAATAATAATAATAATAATAATAGGTTAATAATAATAATAAGCAATACATTATTGTTGTTGATATTATTATTCAATAAACAATAAAAATGCAATGAAGTGACCGCCCGTTACATCGTTTCGTCAGTAGGTGCCGAAATGTGACCGTCTATGAATCATGGAAACATTTATTTAAACGATTTGTTCAAAAAACGCGGATTCAGTCAGGAACGAACAATGACGTCTTTATGAATGAGTCGTTGAATCGTTCACTCAAAAACGATTCATTCAAACATGTTGACTCAATCAGGAATGAATCACTACACCACATGTCTTGAAGTGATGCACGGAAACGCGCGACAGTCGATTCTGTTGTGACTTCGTTTGGAAACATTTTCGTTGGCGGAACAAAACATCACTATACGGTACGCCTATAACAAGTGTTTATATTTATTATTAGTATTATTATATTCGGACTATTTAATTAAGACCGAAAGGGACGACAACCGCTGCGGAGTAGCCCAGTACCTGGGTGACTGGTCATATACTTACTTAACCCTCATCCTTCCTTCCCTCGCGGGTCAAAATCACCCGAAGCCCTAAAATTATACTTACTTGTTTTTTGTCCAGAAAGCTTATTTTATTTCATTTTGAGAATATATTTTTCCTATTTTTTAATGCATTTTTTTCTTATTTTATTTACCTTTAAATTACTAGATTTAATTAAAAAAAAAAAAAAAAATAGTATTTTAGTAATTTAAGCACATTCTTTCAACTTAAATTCCAAAATAACACAATTTCATGCATACACCTTTTTAATTCAGCTCAAAATATCTTGCATTGGGTGTCTTTGCCGTTCTCTTGTGGAAAAAAATAATATAACATGATATTTCATGACTCTAGCCACTATGGCCTTATAGATTTATTTAGAGCAAATGAGCTGTTTCGCTTGGTCCTAAAGTCATTTTTTCTTCAGTATGCATTAAGATACGTGAAGACATTATAAAATATTTTTTTATTTGTAACGTTTTAGCATTTAAGTTTGAATTGAGCATTTTTTATTTTTTATCTTTTTCTATGTGTAGTCTTCTGAAGCATTCCGTTCATAATTATGGGGGTCAAATTGACCCGCAAGGGAAGGATTTGTTACTTTTTTAAATCTCAACCACAGAACTCCTCGAATCCATTACATTTTTCTGGTGTATTCGTGGTTCATGTGCGACAAAAGTCCTGAGGTCTTGGACCCCTCCGATGAACTCTACATTTTTAACAAAAAACAAAAAAAACGGCTCAAAATGATCTGAGGGAAGGATGAGCGAGAGAAGTAGTTCCGGCTACAATATTCTTCCGCAAAACGCACCTTTAATATAAATGTATTTATTGAACTGTTGTATAAAAGCAATGGATCGGCATGCTTGCTCCTGTGATACTGCTTATATATAGTTATTATTATTAGACTATTTTGTTGTTGCTGCTGTTATTATTATCTCTATTTATGTTTATAAGAGTGTGTCTGTGTGAAGAAGAAAAGCTGGCCCGTTACTGCAATTTGGAGAAGAGAGAGAGAGAAAAAGAAAAGGCTTATTGGAGGCGCTGACTGCTGTCTCATTTAAATCCTCTTAAAACATTCTCAGCATCAACGTTAATAAACAAATATATTTTTCTTATGAATGCATTCCCAGAAAAGAATATCCAGTGGGCCTGAACAACATGCTGCAAAGCAAATTACACAGGACAGAATTATTAGACATTTCAGTGCATATTTCATCTTTACATACATCTTTACATGCTACGCAGCAATTTATTTTCAGCAGAAACAAACAAAAATCCCAGCCACAGCACTGCTGACATCCCAGCTAACAATTTTACGTACTGGGAACGTTAGTTTTTGGTTGCCAGAACGTTCCCTATTGGTGATCCAGGAAAGTTTTCTTAACGTAAATAGAACGTTCCCTTAAGGTTAGGGGAACGTTCTGGGAACGTTCCCTTTAGGTTATAAAAATAGAACCTAAAAAGAACCTTGTTTGGTTCCCAAAAAAATAACCAAATGGGAACCATACGGGAACGTTAGGGAAACGTTCTGTGTTTGCTGGGATGAGATTTATTAATTTAATTGGAAATCTTTCTCACTCGCCATGATGTTATAATGCGTTCACATTTGAATTATAAGCTCGGAGTTAATTTAATGATATTAATCATAATATCAGATTTTAAAAAAAAGTCAAAGGTTCTCTTCATACCACAACATTAAAATGATGTCATTACTGCACTGTTGCCATAGTGACTACAGTTTCCCTTAGGAAACAAAAGAAAAACTTCTGTTCTGATTTAGCAATTAATGATATGAAGGCTTACTTAGGAATTTATTTTTGCTAATTTAAAGATCATACAAAGGTCATTTTGTTGTAGATGTTGTTCTGTTGTTGTTTTTATTAAGGAAATAATCTCATTTGCGTCACTGTTTTCCTCACAGACATGAAATAATCAAAACAGATGGCAATGTGCCCTGTGTTGACTTTTTCTGGAATAGTATTCTTCCTCTACGGGCACACACACACACACACACGCACGCACGCGCACACACACGCACGCGCACACACACACACGCACGCGAACACATACGCACGTGCACACACACGCACGCGCACACACACACACACACGCGGGCGCGCACACACACACACACAAACACAAAGGCACTTGTTTACGTGTTTTTAAGATCTGTTAATCTTCTTTACAGTAGCATCTGTGAATACACTGACCCTGACCAGCTAGACTATAAACCAATCAGATCAGTGTATGTCATTAAACACACATGTAGTTCTGCCCATTAAACCATAATCAGATTAGATATGATAATGTGCATGTTATTCTCAGGAAACAGTGCTATTTGTGTCCCTATGACCTACTAGTGATATAATTAATATTATTTGATAAATCGGCGTCTGTTTAGTGTGAATACGAGAGAAATTTTAATATACAACATTAGAAACCAATCAATCTCTGGAATTATTTAAAGCACAATGAGAAGTTCAAAACATGTTGTTAGATTTACCATTTACTGATTCAACACAGTTATGCTTGCGATGTTTAGAAGATCTCAGAAACTCATTTGTGATAATTATATTTCAGTGTGATGATAACAAGCTCTCAGTTCTGTTAAACAGGGGCGACGAATTTCTGCCCAGTCAGATTTCAGCATCACACATCCATATCACATCCATTTCATGCTTTTCCATCTCAGTATCACTCTAGAAGGGAAATATGCAACCTGACTGAGACCAGTGAGAAAGAAAGAGAGGTGGAGAACATATTTTCATATAATTGTCTCAAAATATTAAATATTAAATTATATGAAATGATCAGTGAAATGCAAGTTAAATGCAAATTAAATTGCAGCTGTTCAGTGTGGCTTTGCTAATTTATCTATAAGATGACTAAATGACTCGATTATGGCTAATAGTAGATAAGCCATAAGTCTAATAGTAGATTAGACTTTTATATCCCCTAAAGTTGATACAAAATCCTTTCATTGCCTCTTTAGAGTCATGTTATTGTGCCGCTGATACTTTGCCGAGGCCATGGGTTCAGTTTGAAGTGTCTTCATTTACGTAGTATGTGCACTTTTGACCGTTTGGACTTTTAGAATACAAAATACGTACAAAATAATCTTTTCACATAATTTATCTATTTACAACAGTGGATATACAGTACATGATCACAGGAGATTTGTTTCATTTTGTTATCGTTGTTATCTACTATTGAATCAGTTTGCAAATTGTTTTGTTTTCAGGTAAAAAATACCATACTTAAAACAACTGAGTGTAAAACAAAGATTGAAATGACTGCAACCACTGAACTTTTACAGTTTGTTATACATTTGTTTTACATGTACATGGGCAGCAAACAGTTTTCACTACTTTTCAATGCAAGTATCTGTAATAAACTTAAATTTCCCTGGTAGCTTACAACATATTGCATTTGATCTGCTATAAACATGCTTGACAAAAATAAACATTGCATTTAGTGTCAAAGTGCACCTTCCAATAATCACTTTGTAAAAAACTGAAAAATCTTTTCTGTTTTTAGTACATCTAACGTACCCTAATGCCTGGCTCACACTACAGGTGTTTTAGGCTGATTTATCCCCAAATTTCCCCTTGTCGAGGCAAAATCTTGTCGAGGACCTCGATTGGTTCCGATGTTCGGCAAAGATTATCTGGTAATGTGAGGCGTTCACAGATCAAATCTTGCTCCTCCTGATCTGCTCTCACACAAATCGGGCCCGCCCCGATCATATCAAACATGTGTGATATTTGGGATTTTAAATCGGGATGAGCGAGACTGTGACTAACGTCATTACTTTCACAATAGCCAATAAGAAAAGTGGGTTTCACTTCATTTGGATGGTCCCCGTAACACATTCTGTTGACTCTAAGTAACGTTGCACCTACATGTCTACTAACTCTCATTAGAGTGTTAGTAGAGTATTAGTAGACTGGTAGGGTTAGGGTTAGAATAAGTTGACATGTAGTTGCATAGTTACTTATAGTCAGCAGACTGTCTGTTGGAGGACCATCACAATAAAGAGTTAGCAGATATTAAGCAGACAGTACACTAATACTCTACTGAGAGTTAGTTGACATGTAGTTGCAAAGTTACTTATAGTCACCAGAATGTTCAAAAGGGACCATCAAAATAAAGTGTTACCGAAAAGTACGGGTATCGCGGTGAAGGAATTTCCCTTGAGGCAATTTTGAATGAGTCAACAGTGCGATATGCGGTATTAGGCTATCGCCATTTATTTATTGCTATATAAATAAGTGTTATGCTGTGATCAGCAGGCGAAAAAATGAGTACGTGTTCAGTAATGATACCAAACAGAGCGTTGAAACGAAGCTGAGAGGCTAAACAGAAAATGTCAAAATAAGGGTCCACATAATGATAACAGAACATAAACCTGACAATAAGCTTGTTAGGCCATTGTTATATAATTAGATCCGATCCTCGAATCTCACTTTACGAGAGGCTTTCTGCTGATATTTCACCAGTATCGGCATTGCTCGTCTCTACTCAAGACAGGCGTGAGTCACTCAGTCCAGTTACACTGTTACAGGAACTGTGTTTAAGTGAGTCATTAAACCGTTCATTCAACGAAAATTAAACCAAAAAAATCATTCAGAGATAGATGTAATGAAACAATGTGTTAATTATTTTAATATTTCATTTTAACTTTGAGCTCCACTTTACAAGGTTCAGCTGAGCAGCAATGAGGGGCGAGTGGGCAACGCTGAAGCTGATGCGTCACTTCATAGAGATCAATGGCATTGATTTTTTAGGCTTGTTTGAGATGAGCAAGATCTGCGCAGAACCGATCACCGCGAGATGCATGCCGGTTAGAAATGTGTCAGAGAGTGGTCCGCCTTGCTCTGATGTCGTGCTGATATATAGAAAACTCTCGCGAGTGCAAGGCGGCCATGTCGGAATCTGCAGTCGCGTGCAGTTGCTCTCCACCGATTGCGCTGATCAAAAGCATGATGGGAAACGACTTGCTGACGACACAGCTTAATGCTCATTTTTGTTTAAACAACCACGATGTATTGTTCTCTTTCAAAATGTTTGAATTTAAAACTCTGATATCGTGTTTTTATGTGTATAAATTATGTGTGAGTATCACAAACTCTCGGTGTGATCTCTATATTGGTTATTTGATTGTTGTCATATTTATAAAAAAATATATAAAACATGTCTGTCAAAGTAAAATTGTCTAACACGTATTTGGTATGTAATTAAATAACAAGTACTTTGGGTGTCTTGTTCATTATATTTATTTTCATATAAAAGCTACAGAACTTAAATTACATCCAGTTTATTAGCAACACCGTGCACAAGCGTGAATCCCGCAATATCCGCCTTTGTGAGATGTCTGACTCTGATCCACTGCAAGAAGAGAGATCTGTGCGTCTTGCCTGCACTTTTCTCACTCCCCACTGCAGCCGCCTACTCTCACCTACTTTTCAGGCGAGCTAGGCGTATCTCAAACAAGCCTATTGTAACCAGTGCTGACGCCTGGAAATTCATTGGACATATCCTGAAAATGAAGAGTTTAGATTTACTTTGACTTTTGATATATTTTATTTACATCCGCTTTTCCGCTTCCGATCTGCTGCTTGAGATATCGCAAGGCGCTTCCTCTGGCGCGATAATCTTAATAACATTTTGAAGTAGGCCTATGTGATGTGCTGCAATTTTTAAATCTTGTAGTGTGAGCATGTTTAAGATTTGAGGAAAGAAAATCTGCAAAGATTCTCGTTAAGTGTGCGCTGCAAACAGATTTCAGAAACGGTTAGGATTTTTAAGCTCCTGTAGTGAGAGCCAGGCATAAGAGCATGTGTTTCAGAGTTGGCAACCCTGTGATTAATTACCGGGGCTCCGCCTCTAAAGAGTCCAGATTGCCTGTGAGTGCTAAATCAACCTGATCTGAATTATAAAGAGCGTTTAAATAACGCTGTCATTAGTGCAGCTGATTTATAGTTAAGCCGTTGAACGGTGTGGATCTTAACAGAACTGCTGCAAGGTTGTTGTTTTTTTGGTTTTTGAAAGAGACTCTTGATTTCTGTCTAGTCTTGGATGATTGCTCTTCATGGCTGTGAGGGAGATTTGTGTTTGGAAAGGGTTCTTTTTCTCTTTGCTGTTGATGGACAGAAAAGGCCGTAAGTACCATGGGTTTTGAAGTGAAAAGTGGCCTAATGTCTAATCTATGCTGAATGATGCAGTTTTAAAGATGGCGAAATGAAGAACCAAAGCATTAACCGTTTGGTAAAAGTTCTTCAATCATGTTGTACTTTCCCCTTCTGGTGTCAAAGGATCAATGGGACCCACCAACCGAATATTCATTAACACTTGTTTTTGCTTTTTTTTTTTTTAAGGTTAAAGGTTTGTCCCCAGACAACCAATCCCCACTTTTGGTACTTAAACCCCCTCGCTGATGGAGATAACTGCTTTGGCCTGTTTTTGATTGGCTATCAGGCTATTTTTGAAGCTCAGACCTGGCAACCCTGTGGCAGCCACTTTCTGTGAATGTTCAACCAACATGTACATGTTTTGACCTGATTTTCTTTAGTCTCTTAACCTATACTTCATGATGTTTACACAGGTTATTCATGGTGACGTTCCCTGCAGTGATTGAAACTGGATCGGTTGCCAAATTGTGTGCAAGTCTTCTGAAACCCCAAGACAGTCTCACAATGACAGTTTCTCTGTTTGATGACAA
This sequence comes from Meda fulgida, assembly GCA_030578275.1. Lineage (NCBI taxonomy): Eukaryota > Metazoa > Chordata > Actinopteri > Cypriniformes > Leuciscidae > Meda > Meda fulgida. Next base: position 25,484,125 of record CM060638.1, read on the forward strand.
AAGGATGACTCAACTTGTGCGGCAGGTTTCTTCAAAGCCATTTCACCGCTGCTTTAGTTTCCAGGTCTGTTATGAGACATTACTTTTTTATATATGTATATATATATTTTTTTTCTGCTTTGTTAACTGCGCTTCTTTACAGGCTCCTCAAATAGATGGAGAATCTGTGCAGATGCTGAAGGTAGAAGTTACAGGGAATGTATTCAGAGCGACTGAAGAGAGGAAAGTCATGTTCAGATCTTACCTGCCTTTGAACTTCATCCAAACAGACAAACCCATCTACAATCCAGGACAAACAGGTGAGCTGTGAATGATCCTTGGTTGAATATTAAAGGTGTAGAAAGTTCAATACGCTCAAGTTCTGATCATCTTAAGTGTATTATGCTATTAATGAGTTTATCTGTCTTTGCAGTGAACTTCAGAGTTGTCACCATGGATGCCAAATTTGTGCCACTTGATCAGATGGTAAGGTCTGGCCATGAACAAATTGCAAACTTATTGCTGGTTAGTTTTACACCGCAGTTGCACAGTTTTGCAATTCTCTTCAATAACTGCTGCAATAGTGTCTTTTAATGCTTAATATTCCTGTCTTTGTCTTTCAGTACAATCTGGTGGTGGTGGAGGTGAGAACTTGTTCTGGTGCAAGTCTTTGAATGGAGCCACTGCCTCTTTCTGTACATTGTTTGCTTTTTTTAATACATATTTCTTTTATGAGCTGTTCATTGTTTTAATAGGACCATAACGATAACCGCATTGGTCAGTGGACAAATGTTTCCTCAACTAGCTGGATATTGCAGCTTTCTCATGAGTTAAACCCAGAGGCTCAGATGGGGATGTACACACTAAAGGCCTTTATTGGTGACCAAATGATCTCCCATGTTTTTTAGGTGAAAAAATACGGTAAGTTGTTGTGAAATGATGTGCAACAGTACATAAACAGATTTGAGGTCTTACAGTGGCTTTATTTCTGGCTTTGTTATGCCCAAGTTTGATGTGACCATAAGCACACCACAGACGTACAGTGTTGCTGATGTGGGACTGAAAGTCGAGGCTTGTGCCAAGTGAGTGAAACCTACAGATCATGTCTTGTGGTTGGTCCGTTCTTTATTTATTTTTGTTCCTTGTGACGTTTCCCAGATACACATATGGCCAACCTGTACCTGGCCAAGCCTTGGTGGAAGTATGCCGTGAGCCATTTCCATACGTTGTGGCTCCTGAATTGACCCGTCATTGCCTGGCCAAAACTGCAAAGGTTTGACTCCTGCCTAACAGTGGAGGGTTTTTCTTGTGCTTGACTTTAATGTGACACTTTGTTCTGCTAACAGATGAATGCCACCGGCTGTTTCTCCCTTACACTCGATACTGAGTTTTTTGGCACCAAATTTGAAAATATGCAAGGCACTTTTCTTGTAAGTGTGAACGTCACTGAGGAGGGAACAGGTGAGCTACTGACTGATGTGAACCCACATGTGTATGGAGGAAGTTGACTTGTTTATTTGAGTTTCTTTTTCCCCCAGATGTAGTCATGTCAAAATCTGCAACAGTGTCCATTACCTTTGAAGTCGGCAAAGTCATGTTTTTGGACATCCCGGAATATTTTGAACCTGGATCAACAATTAATGGGAAGGCAAGTTAATTCCTTGTTGCAGAAGCCTTCAGATTGTTCCCTTTCCTAACCTTGATCATTCCCAACAGATCTCACTGTCTCTGTTTGATGGTAACCACTGGACCAACAACATGTTGATGGATCTGACCACAAATTGGAACGGACTGGCCACGTTCTCCCTCAATACTGCTAATCTTCCTAAAGCTGCTCTCAATCTTGTGGCATGATGTGCTCTTTGTATTTTGAGATGTAGGCATCTCAATTTCTCTTGCAAGAAACCGATTGCATTCGTTGTTCCCCAGGCAAGTGCGACTCCAGAGGTTAATGGTTACAAATCACCATACTTCACTACAGATACAAGGGTTGTTCAGCTTCTCTCAACAACCCATCTAATGAACTGACTATAGTGAAGCTCGAGCAGCCGCTCAAATGTGGTGCTGCGTTTCCAGTGACGGTCAAGTATTCTTTTTTTGGAGAGGCTGGTGTCTACAGTGTTGACATCTATATGGTGAGGTTGTTGTGTTTTTATTAGGGAACAGGTTTTATGTATCTTTGTTCTTTGTCAGGTCTTGTCCAGAGGAGTGATCGTCCTCCATGGAATTCAGACGGTCGAAGCAAAGGCTTCTAATACTGTCACCAGCGGCTCTGTCATTCCAGCTGTCTGTCAGTGTCGATATGGCTCCAGTTGTGCAGATTCTGGTCTACTGCATTCTTCCCAGTGAGTGTAGTGGTTGGTTGTGCGTTGTTTGACACAGAAACATGTTTCAAAAACCAGGTATGCAGTACACTGGCATTTTGTTTTCAAGTGGGGAATGGTGATGTGTCTTGATTCTTGTTCCAGGTGTCTCTACAGTTCTCTCCTGCTATGGCTGTTCCTGCTGAGGGAAATGTTCTGACTGTCTCTGCTCAAGCAGGTTCTCTGTGACATCAGTGCTGTAGATCAGAGCGTCTGGATCTCGGAGCCAGGAAGACGTCTGAGTGCTAAAAGGGTATCCATGTGCAGTTATTTAAGTTATTGTTGGTCTTGACTGACACCGTTTCAGCTTTAAAACTTGAGTAATGCTGAGATCAATTGGACAAACCTGTTCTGTTATGATTATAGCAGTTTTAGTGGGTGTTGGGTGTTTTAATAATTTTCACAAGTGCAGCAAGAGGGGCAGTTATGAACCCTGTTTATTCTGCAGATACTGAGACAGTTTGTTGTAAAATTGCTTGTCTCTTTCAGTGAGTTTGAATGCTCCTGTAGAAAAGGCTCTTCCAGATGGAGGTGACACTACTTTTGAAGTGACTGTCAGGACTTATTTTCCAGAAACATGGCTCTGGCAGCTTGCTCAAGTGGGGTTGGTGAACCATCTTGTTCCTTCTAAGCTACTTACCCAGTTTTTACTTCTCCTGTTTCCCCCTTATTTCTCTCTGCTATCTTTCAGAAACACTGGATCCACACGAGTTCCTCTCACTGTTCCTGACACCATCACCACATGGGAGACAGAGGCGTTCTGCCTGTCTTCAAAAGGTTTTGGTCTGGCTCCTCCTGCTTTGCTGACGGTCTTCAGCCCTTCTTTCTTGAGATCTCCCTGCCGTACTCCATCATCCGTGGGGAGTCTTTTGATCTGAAGGCCACGGTCTTCAGCTATCTAAGTGCATCATGGTCTGTCATGATTTATTTTTATAATAGATCTGTATAGAGAAGTTTGTGTCTGCTCCATGTGCACTCTTGTTGCAGGTTAAAGTAACACCAGCTTAATCCACGGCCTACACACTTAAACCATATACTGAACCGTATGTGTCCTGTCTTTGTGCCAATGGGAAAAAAACCTTCAAATGGGTTCTCTCAGCCTCTGTTCTTGGTCAGTTTTGGATCCTCTCTCTAAATGTGAAGTGTATATTAGGTGTGGCTCACTTGTCTGTCTCTGCAGGACCGGTCAATGTGACTGTCAAAACTTCAGCTGAAGCATCATGTACCCAATGTGGCACTGAGGTTGTGACTGTGCCGATGAGAGGATGCATTGACGTAGTCACTCGTCGAAATCTACTTGTCCTGGTAAGTGTTAACCAGTAAAGTAGCATGGAGCTCCATGACCAGACTCCAGAAGACTGGGGTTATTTGCTTTTCTAGCCTGAAGGAGTTGAAAGGACAAACACCCAGAGTTGGTTACTGTGTCCAAAGGGTTTGTTTGCACTCAATGATTCCCAAACACCTTCTCCCTGTGCAGCCAAACATTAGCCTAGTGCTCAATACTGATCCATTCTGTTTGGTCTGCAGGAAATATTCTTTCTGAAGACGTGACTCTGACACTTCCAAAAGATGTGGTTCAGGGATCAGCTAGATGCTCCGTTTCGGTCCTTGGTAAAGCTTTTCATTGAGTAGAAACTGACAGGTAATGTTTAGCAGAATAACTGTTTCTGATGTGGGTTTTATATTTGACCTCTTGTAGGGGACATAATGGGTCGTGCGCTGAAGAATCTAGATAGGTTATTACAGATGCCATCTGGCTGTGGAGAACAGAATATGATTGTTCTGGCTCCCAATATTTACATACTGTTGTACCTGGAAGTCACGGGGCAACTCACCACACCCATCCGAGAGACGGCCACAGGCTACCTTCAGAGAGGTATGGATCGTGTTGGGGGTAACTCATTACTAGTAGCTCGAGTTATGTAATCTGATTACTTTTTCAAGTAACTAGTTAAGTAACGCATTACTTCTATTTATAAAAAAATATTGGATACTTTTTCAAAAAAGTAACAGTTACTTTACATTTATTGACAAAGCTCTCCTGTCCATGTTAAGAGAAATAAAGCGAGGTTTTGTGCGCTATGTAGACATGATGGTGGTTTTAGTTCTAGATAGTTAGTTTAGTTTAAATGTGAACCTGCATTTACTCATCTTACTTGAACAAAAACATTCAGTATTCCTCAAATTGAATAAAAACCGTAATTTGCAATCTCAGAATTTTAGGCAAAACTTTTGTAATTAAATACAAAGTGTATTTGAATAGTTTATTTCACTTTTAATCAAAGACTTTGCTGCTGACCTTCAATGATCTAATTCAACCATACTAAGCAAATTACTTTCTTGTTTCTAAATCTAATATACAGTGTTGAACTTCTTCTTTCTGTGTCCTATTGCTCTTTAATCCAGAGTAGTACGTCTGTTTGAGCGGCGCTCTACTGTACATGTATTTCCTTCAGCCTGAGGATTATTCATTTCACTTTTGGTGTGAAAGGGACGAGAAAACGCGAAAGTTGCGTTATCACTTTTTATTCTGCGTTTGGACGAGCGTTGTGGGGGGGAAATCCGCGTGCATATGGTGACGCAAAAGTGTGAAATTCGATGTAGTATGCACTCCAGGTGGCTAGGTGGCTGTGAAGCACTGACAAACACCACCAATATCTGAGAATATTTTGTGCAACTGCTGAAAACACTCTTGTATGTTTATCAGAGCTGCGAGGGCAACTTGAAGGTCCGACGTATGGAAATAATCCAACATGTTGGTTATGTTCCTGTACTGGCGCATGCATGTGACGTAAACGCGTATGCGACGAGAGCCACCGAGAGCAGATTTGCGTTTTTACCGTTTAGACGGGAACACGACGGTGGAGCGCTTTTAAGATTTCCACTGGAGGGTGGTTTCACTTTGCGTTTTTAAGCCCCAAAAACGCCGTCGCCGTGTAAACAAAAGGCACATCCGATAAAATATTACGCTTTCACCCGGTATCGTCCTTGTGTAAACAGGGCCTTAAAATTTGCCAAAAATAGATTTAGAAAAATAGAAGAAAAAAAGAAACCAGCAAGCCCAGCCAATAATGCAATGTAATGCATTACATTTCATAAAGTAACTTACGGAATTCGTTACTTTTTTGAGTAAAGCAATATTGTAATATAATGTATTACTTTAATGTATAATGTATAACTTTCCCCAACACTGGGTATGGATGAACAGAGCCATTTTGAGTGTTGGAGCCTAAATGAATCTAAAGGACTTTCAGTCCTGCGTTTCACATTAGCTGCGTTTACACTGTGCCGGGCTAAAAGCCCGTAGCACCGAGCCCAAAACACTGCGTTTCCACTGTCAGGCCAGAAGCTCCACAGCGCTTCACTAAAACGCGCCTCTTTGTAACAACCTCACACTAATGGTTAGCGTGCATTGTCTTTTGCATCGCGTATAAATATTTCTACCTATATGGTAATAAGAAACCACATCTGATCGCAAATAATTTACCTCAACTCACTTTCATGTTTGAATGCCTTTTAAAGCAAAAGTCTTTAAAGCTGACAGAATCATCTGGCTCTCCCGAGTCGGGTAAACACCGCCTTTGTTCGTAACCACTCCTATAGCCTGAGCTGGCCCGCTTTGGGCCAAGGTATCTGGCGGGCCGTAAACCCTGGCCGTTGGCCCTGAGGAAGCCGTGACGAGACCCGATCAAGCCCCGGAAGTGACAGTAGAAGCGCGACTGGCCCTGGCATCCACTAGCACGCCCGCTTTTGGCCCGACAGTGGAAACTCGGTTATTGAAGCTGTCAAGACTCCCTAATAATCCCCCCGACTTTTTTTTTTTTTTTTTTTTTTTTTTACTTTAACAGGATACCAAGGACAGCTAAACTACAGACACAGTGATGGATCATACAGCACATTTGGTTATGATGCATCCAATACATGGTGAGTTTCATGCTGTCGTTCTAGTCTTGTGTAACCTTTGTGTCCCCAGCGGTTTTTAAGTTTGTTTTTGATATTATCCACGGCCAGGTTGACTGCCTTTGTCCTAAGGTCCTTTGGTCTAGCGAGGCAATTTATCTTCATTGATTCACATGTCCTGCAGACTGCAAAAGATTGGTTGATCAGCAAGCAGGGCTCAGACGGCTGTTTCATTCAGCACGGAACTCTGTACCATAGTGACATGAAGGTGCAGTACATGTTTCTTAATGCACAGGAACCAATGGACTAGGTGTGAGACTTCTAAAGTTATCTTTTTTTTTTTAGGGTGGAGTTGGTGACGGTGTGACCATGACGGCCTACATTGTTGCATCGCTGCTTGAACTTGGTGTCCCCGCCACGGTAAAATCGATCCAGTTGTATGAGCTCCTTGCAGATGACCTTCCTCACTTACACCACGGCTCTGTTGGCCTACACCTTCAGTCTGGCTGGAGAGACCACCACTCGATCACAGCATTTAACTGCTTTGGACAACCTTGCTATTTCTGATGGTAAGATTTACCAGCTGCTTGATGTTGGTTCATCAGGGTCTTTGGCATCAGCTTTCTCCCCTCCATCTCATCCTAAGGCACTAAGCTCCATTGGTCTCAGACGACATCTGGTGATACTCTGGCGGTGGAGATCAGCTCTTATGTGCTGCTAGCGGTTCTTGCTGTCCAGCCTCTCACAACGGCTAATCTGGGCTATGCTAACCGCATTGTCAACTGGCTCGTGGCACAGCAGAATCCCTATGGAGGCTTCTCTTCCACCCAGGTGCCTTTGACTACCAAACACAATCACTGAGTGCAATCATTTGATTCAACCCTTTCGCATGTACGATTACACCAATGTGATCAGTCATGGCTGGTCCCTGGAGCGTACGATAACACCGGTATGATTAGAACGGTCAGTGCATCACGTGATCAACTGCTACATTCAAACGTGCTTTGGCGCATTGGCTGGCGCTGAGCCAGAGATGGATGCGCTCAGTGCTTGTATATCACAACTATTTAGTGTTTTCAACCACATAATGTTTATTTTAGGTTTCAGACATTTACATGCACATAGGAACTAGCAAAACAACGATTTTGAGTTTGTAAAATGCACACTAATGTCTATGGAAGCGGCAATAATCCTTTCCATTATAAGACAACATGTTTTATTCATGTTAGATACACATTGTGTAAGTAGCTTTAAATGTTGCCCTATTCTTCTCCCAGTTCACCGGCCACTTTCAGACTTTCATTTTGTGATTAGTGGAGAAGTTGCCGTGTTGTAAATCCAACAGATTCGATTCTCTGAACTGTGGCACAAACCAGCATGGCGCTACCATCACGCATACAGCTCAACTAACGCGATCATTATAAAGGTGTTTAAACAAAACACATCCACTTGCATATATTTGACAATCGGAATATCAGTGTTTCATGCTATAGCTAATACATTTGTGAATATTTTGAATAAAGGGAAAATTACTTAAGCAGATCATCATTCATTCAGCACTGTTGTGGTTGCGCTGTGTCACGTGACAAGCAATGACGTGTCACCATGGAAACAAAGTGAAAAGTTCTAAATAACGGTCACCTTAAACTCACGCTGGGGGGTCAGTTAGAATATTTAAAACGTACGTGTGAAAGGGTTAAAAGAATTAATGTGGTACTTGTTTTTAGGACCCAGTGGTGGCTCTTCAGGCTCTGTCTGCATACGCTGCTCAAGTGTTAATCTTGGATGGCTCCAGCACTGTTACCGTACAGTCCTCAGTAGTAGGAGGAGACTCATATAGCTTCAAAGTGAATCGGGACAATAGGCTGCTGTATCAGGAGAAGCTGCTGAAGAACGTTCCTGGCAAATATAGTGTTAAAGCATCAGGATCCTCTTGTGTGTCTGTGCAGGTCTGTATCCTTACCCTCTCCATTTGTTGTACATATCCAAATGTAATTTTTTTTTTTTCTTGCCTTTTCTCTTACTATAGGTTGCATGTTTCTACAACATCCCAACACCCGTTAAAGTCTCAACGACGCTGAGTGTTGAAGCAAAGGTGACTGGAGAATGCCGACCTCTTGGAGCCAATATCATATTGAAGTTCACTGTGAAGTAGAATTGTGTCCTGAAACCAACTGATGTTTGACAAAGGAAGTTGCGTTCTTGGTCTTGTTGACTAAACCTCTTCACCCTTATTCAGATACAATGGTGTAAAATCAAGCACTAACATGGTTCTAGTGGACACTAAGCTCCTGTCGGGCTTCACCGCAGATACTGCACTGGTTCGTATTTATGATTTAGAAAAGTCCCAAGATGCTTGAAGCTCCTTCAAGTTTAATTGTGTAAATTATGGTCCTACACTCAGCTTGGTTCTTCGCCCCAATTGTTTGTCCCGCTAGTGGAGCGGGTTGATGCTGAAGATGATCATGTCCTAGTGTATCTGAAAGAGGTGAGACTGTACCCTGGGTATATTACTAGCTGCCATTTTCTCATGTGCTGCTGTTCATCCTTTCTGTCTCACAGGTTCCCAAAGGTGTCCCCATGAGTTACACTCTGCAGCTGAAACAGGTTCTTGCAGTGGACAATCTCAAGCCAGTGGTCATAAACGTTTGACTACTATCAGACTGGTAGGCTTTCATCCTAATCATGCTTTGCTCTGAACTAGATCATGTTCAACAGCAAATTCAGCCATTTTCTGTTCCTCTTTCAGTTGATTCGTTCGAGACCACCTACACATCCCCCCTGTCCATGATCTGATTCAGTACTGGCTGTAGGATATGGGACTAATAAAACTGCTTTTATCCTTTCGTTTGAGTTGGGGAATTGCAGTGTTCACAATTTTCTGTTTGTCCTGTGACTTCAAATCCTTATAATATGGTTCACTGCGTGTTCTCTTGTGTGAATGAGAAGAATTAAATTGAGATGTGCTTTGCTTGCAGGTAGCCCTTCATTAATTACCTGGCAGATTTAAGAAACGTTACTTTTCCAACCAGGGTAATTAGTCATTTTTGAACAAATCACATGAAACACTTGTGGTCTTCGCGGTCAAAAATGACCACCATAACAGAATGGGAAATGGGCAAAATATATGAAAATTATTGTGTACAATCAACAAATCAGCCACAATGTGGCAAAAAAAATGCACAGCAATGAAGGGGTTGGTCTGTAAAACATCAAGAGTGCAAAACAGGCAGACACACTTAAAGACACATACCTATGAACTGGTGTGGCTGTAACAGAGTCATTATGAGACCAACTAAATAAAGACCAACATGAGATAACCAGTTGGAGTCCTTAAAGTAAGTGTGGACGGCTGCAGCTGTATTACTTAAATGATGAGGGGACACTTCAAAAACCACCAATGCCTTTGGATTTTCACGGCCGACTGTTTCTGTTATTGTCAGGCAAATATGCAGTACCATCTGTTCACCTAGGTCCGAAATGCATAAAACTGCCTTTCACTGTGCCCGAAGCCCACCAGCTACTGTCTGCATTTGAGCGAGCTCATGGTATGCCTCAGTGTTTAGGAGTTGTTGATGGGACCCACATCGAAATAAAGCAACCGTCTGTCAACTCAATAGATTACCTGAACCCGAAGGGAAGATATATTTGCAAACTGTATGTGACTACAAATACAGATTTATGAATGTTGTCATAAAATGGCCAGGGAGTGTTCATGACATGCATGTCTTCACCAATTCCAAAAGCTAAATCCATATTTTAAGTGCAGAAAGATCCCTGCACTGCAGAAGAAAATTGTGGATGATGAGGCGATGCCAATTTTTATTTTTGGAGATCCTGGGACAAGGGTGAAATTGTCAAATCTACAGCCTAAATAAAAGGCATTTGAAACAGCAAAAATAATGATAGTTTTAGTGTGACCTCATATAACAAAATATGAAATATTCGATTGAATGAAAATCTTGGTTATGTGAACGTTAAAGTCCCCCTGTGGTGAAAATCAAGCTTTAAATGTGTTTATATGTCTGTGGTGTTTTTAATATGCTTTAAGACAAACCATGTGTAAATTCATAACTCCTTAAAACTGCAGTGAACCAAAGACACTCAAAAACACGTTTTAAAATCGCTGGTGTTTCTGATGTCACAAACTACCTTGTAACCAATCAGATCAACGTGTGATCGTTAACGAGTGGATCTCTGAGCTAGAGTAAGTGAATGGAGGCGGGGCTCATTTGCATATCATAGAATACTAAATGAGGCGAGGGTGTAGTAGAGTTACATTCAAGCTATTTTAAGGCATGACATTATTTTTCAAGAAAACAAAAAAAGTTTAAATTTGTCATTTTGGTGATCAAAGATGAGTTTTTAACGGATAAAACGATTGATTACAAGGGGACTTTAAGGGAACATTCCATTTGGCCATTTTGTAAACATTATGGCAATGTTACTTTTCTGAACATTCTGAAACAATGAGTATCATTCAAAAGTATTATGAACGTCCAACTAAAACGTTCCAGAAAGAAAATGTTCTTTTGAATGAATGTTTTGAGAACGTTATTATCTTTAAAACAACATTCTTTTTACGTGACTGAAAGAACATTTGTTTATAACTTTGAGAGAACCTTGCCAAAACGTCAGCCTGAGAACTTTCCCTTTTAGCTGGAATAGTAGTAGTGGAGCAGAAGAAATTTGAGCATGGCGTTAGTGTAATAATAGTAGCAGTAGTACAAGTGAAGTGAAGGCTGCTGTAATGGCAGTAAAGTGAACGGATTCTGCAGAAGTGGCTCTGATAGCACTAGAGGTATTCCAGTACTTACGTGTCTCTAGAGACAGACTGTGTTTACTGGAGTGAAATAAACCAATTACAGTACACACACTGTACACACGCAGACCGTCACGGTCACGTGACAGCAGTGTGTTTGTATGTGCGTTCCTGAAGAGCTTTCAGACCCCGGGGTTTCTCCACAGATCTGGGTCAATGCTCGGCAAGTCAAACATTAACTAATAAAAACACAAATCTGCCCTTCGCTGCTCAAAATCTACTGGCCTCTGCGAGTAATATTTTCTGCAAAAATAAAACATGATTGATGAGTTTGTGGTTAACAGTCACATGTTATCTTTTTTTTTTTCTTTTTTTTTACAGTAAATTCATTGTAAATGAGATCAGATCCCGAAACACTGTGATTCTTGTTCTTGTTTTCATGCTTTCTGTGTATGTGTAGATAAGATGGTGGGGGAAGATTTATGGGGCTACTGTTCTTTTAATTATCCGAGAATGCACCAGTTTCTCAAATGGAAGAATCTTCTTAGCAGAACAAGAAGTTTGAGTTTGGGTCCTCCATGAAACCCTGTTTATTCAGTTACTCTTTCTGCGGTTTATAAGTTCGCCAGTAGATGGCGACAACTGTATGAGTGAGTCATTGGTTCATTCATTAAAAAGTATTTGTTCAAAACGTTGATTATTACAAGAATGAAGCAAGTGAGTGTCTGAGTATGTGCAGACCGATTCGAAAGTCTGCTCTCTATCGCTCTCGCTGTACTTTGATGTCATGCACTGATTGATCTGCACAGCTGTGTTGAAATCCCCCTTATTCCCTCATTCATTATTCCCTACATTAGTCCACCAATAGTTTACTTGAAGTGCATGAAAATGAGTGAGTGAATTCAGACACTGAGTGCGACGGAAGTTCTGCCACTTTTGCATAGTTTGTCCTTGTAAAGTCCCCCTGTGTAAATTAAATTCACAAGTATTTTCTCCGCAGTGAACCAAAGACAGTCTCAAAAACACAGTTTGAAATCGCTGGTGTTTCTGACGTCACAAACTACCTTGTAACCAATCAGATCAACGTGTGATCGGAAACCATTGATTCTCAGAGCTGTGTGAGTGAGTGGAGGCGGGGCTCATTTGCATATTCATAGAACCGTGTATACTAAATGAAGAAAGGGTGTATAGTTACATTCAAGCTATTTTAAGGCATGAAGAATTTTTTTTCCAAGGAAATTTTTTTTAACTATGTAATTTTGGTGATTAAATATGAGTTTTAAGGGATAAAATTTGTGACTACAGGGGGATTTTAACAATTTTTTGAGACTTAGCAAACTGGCAGCTCCTTTTAGAAATGAAAAAAAAAATGTATCTTGAAACCTGTCATGGAAACTAGCTAGTATAAACCTTAATTAAACAATTTAATAATTTATTAAAAATAAATACCTGTATGAAATTAGATTATTAGATTAGACCCAGATTAGACCAGTGGTTTGGAAAATAATGGATGGATGATTAGTCCACTTCTGGTCAGACGTGAGTAATTCGGCACGACCCTCACAACGCATTATGGGTAATCTCTAGCTGTTGAGCATACATCAGTTGTACACTCATTATTGCGGTGCATTGTGGGATCGACAGAACTGCATCTACACGCAGCAGATCGTTTGTGTGTGTGACGGAAGGATTCCTGCTGCTGTTTTTAATCTTTACACATTTTATAAGTGTGTAAAGATTTAACTCTTCACAAGTTCTCAGCTGGTCAAAATATGTGCAGATTACGTACATACAACGAGCGCATTTATCCCAACGTACAGCATAGTTTTGGATGTTTGGTAAGTTCCATCTAAAAATAGGCAATACGTCATAAAAGATGACCAATCAGGTTGTGAGCATATCCCTATGCCTTTAGGTTCTGTGATAAAAATGCCAATCTGAACGCTAATCGGACCAGGACTAAGTGATTTTTTTTTTGGTCCGGACCAAACGAACCAAGCGAACAGAACTACAAGTGTGAACACACCCTCAAATAGTCCAATATTTAACGGTATATGGGGCGATTTCGGAAACAGCCCTAGTGACTCTTATTAGCGAGTCATTGAATCATTCACTCAACCAATTTGTTCAAATCTCGGATTCATCCGATAACGCCATTACCGCATGTTGCTTGGAGACGCGTAGCGGTTGCTTCATTAGGAACTATTTTATTTTTGTTGGCTGTATAAATATTGTCTAAAATTTAACTTACTCATATTAGCTTTTTTTATTGAACTGTTTGTTGTATAAAAGCAATATCACACTCGCAAAAGTGTTGTGTTTACGATAATGAGTTGTGTACCTGCACTGGATTACCAGCTCCTGTGATATGGCTGCTATGTAGTTAATCATACATATACCATCATATATTATAATAATCATATTTGCTTAGCAGTAAACCAACAATATCCAGTGTGTGTTGTGGTGACATCTCTGGCACTTGAGGCTGAGGTGGGAAAATATAGCCTAATTTCTTGGAAATGTAGCAATAAAATGTAAACATTTTCCAGTTTCCATGTGTCTGTTTTCTCTCTTCCTCTTTCTGTCCTTTTCTGTGTTCTCCCCTGTGGTGTTTGCCTCTCTTCATGGCTGACTGCAGCGTAATGCCAAAGAAAAAAGCGCATTCATTATAAATGGATTGATTTTTAATGATGAATGTGACGCATGTTTTGATCATGAATGATTTTTTTCTTTGTGAAAGACAGTTTTCGGAAAAGCACAAGTGCATGAATGAATATTTTGTCTTTATGATGGGTCTGGGAAATGCAGAGAGGAATGTGTGTTTTAAATTCTGCTTCATGTGGCTTTTTAATCTTCCTCGCATGGCCAATCTCTGATTGCATCGCTAGGTAGCAGATGCTTCGGTACTGTCTTCTCCTATCCTCTGGCACAGGCACACTAACATTGGCATGCTAGATTTGAGAGAGTTAAAGAAACAAATTAATGAGACGAAGGCTGGGATTCAAAGATGAAAGAAAAAGACATGCCAAGAGAGGAGAATGGTGCACAAAAAGAGCAACAGAGATGTCTGAAGGAAAATGTAGGGTGAAGATGAGCATGCTGACCAGTGCTTTTACAGAATACATTAGCTGAATAGAGTTAAACTGGGCTGCTTCAGTCAGCCCACATCACAATCTTAACATGATGCTATAATGGTCGACAACAGCTCTGATGACAATCAAATTAGACCTGATTGGATCGTTTACTTGCAGAGAAACCCTAATACCCTTTCGGTCTAGATTGTTGATTGAGCTAAATGACATTTGAATGGATTGTGTTGCACATCTGTAGGGCGCAGAGCCAGAGCACCCGCCTGTCATTAGACATTCTCCTCACATGCACCTCCCAGTCTCCCTCGTGAACGCGCCTGCAAAAAGTGGGTCAGGAAATTTAAAGGGGAAGTGTTGACATAAAGGGATTTCACAGTTTATGTGTTTGTAATGTATCGGTGCTCTTTAAAGAGATGGATCCCTGAAAAATATGTCATAATTTACTCACCCTCATGTTGTTTTAAACCAGTATTGAGTTTCTTTGTTCTGTTCAATGCAAAAGAAGATATTGCTGATCCCCATTGACTTCCATACAATGGAAGGCATTGGAGACCAGAAGCCGTTTGGTTACTTACATTCTTCGGAACATCTTCTTTTGTGTTCAACAGAAGAAAGAAACACATTAAGGCTTAGAACAACTTGAGGGTGAGAAAATGATGACAGAACTTTTTATATTTTTGGGTGAACTATCCCTTTAACGGAGGCTGTATTTAACATATTGACATAAATGGCATCACTTTGTTTTTATTCTCTTTATTAAACCATATATATATATATATATATTTCAATCATGACACCTCAAAAGAATTCCAGACTATATTTAAATGTTGCGCAAGCAATCTCACTGGCAGCAGGATCAGCAAATAATCATATATAACATGACCAATTTAATTGCATAATAGCTGCACTGCTGGTGTCTTACACATTCTAGAAAACAGAAGGAATAGATGTTGGTGAAGAGCATGAAAATGCATTAGAATTACAGACAGATAACAGAATCCTCATATGGACCAAGATGAGCGGCCTTAACGTGCAATGAAGCAGATTAATACATTTTAAGGATTAATGTGGCACGTTCAGTAATTACTTGCAAATTTGTGACTATAACAGCCCAAAGTGAGCGTGTTTTTCACAAATAGGCCTGCTTGTAGTATGATGATGTTTGATATATTGTGCATTTGTGTGAATAAAATTAAGCAACACTGATGAATGTGTATTATAACAGTTCAAACATTTTGCCTTTATTGTAAGTAGAACAGCACAAAAAAGACCACACTTTACATATATTTAAAAAACGAAAAACAATTAAAAACACCCAGAACGCAGATATACAGTCCTTAAAAATGAATAAAAAGTGAATTTAATATTTATAAGAGTAATACTTGTAATAATGTATAAAAAGACAAATCATCGCTTTAGTAAGCAATCCAAAAATGTTCCTATCATGCCAATAAAACATGCATAAATAAAGCTTTCGCACACTCAAATACATTTTAGAACAAACTTAATAAACCAAAATAAAGAGATCAGCCTAAACCCTGAATGTTCTTCTCAGAGAGAAGGGTCAAACTCTTTAAAATCCACAATGATACTAGATGCAGGCCGACAGAAACTGCGATATCATAAAAATAGAAGAGTCTTCTAGAACAAGAGTGAATCTCTATATATTTTTGCACTTTCTATCTCGGCCTGCAAAACGCATCATCCATCCACGCTGTGTAGAGGGTTAAAAGTTTAAACAGCACCATATTTTTTCCCCTGGATTCCTTGATATACAACTTACACCATCAAACACAAATTTTGGCCCATGAGTATGACACCAACCGACATGAAGATTAAATGTTCATTATAGCCAAACATAATATACCAATTTACACCCATAGCACTTTATAATATGCTAATATTCAGCCACTTAACAGTATATTCTTTGGCAGCCTCCGTATGAAACCGTATGAGGATAAGGAGATAAAAGCTTAGATTTATGTGATTTCGATAATGGCTTGAGTCAAACTAGACTTCCTCATCCAGCTATCATTAGACTTGATCATTAGATGAACACTTACTCACAGTGTGTCTGTTAATAAGATCAAGTGTCATGCAGCCCTTGTGGTCTTTTAGAAGCATTCAAATCTCAAGCTATGTTCGCAATAGCATACTAGAATACTACATAATAAATAGTTCACTAGCATTTAATTCCGAATGTAGTCTTATTTCTTTACTTTCTGGCAGCACATCCCACCGAAAATCTTTCCACTTTTCACATTCTACAATCATATCCACTTTATGAAAGTAGTCATTTTAGCCATGTTGTTTAAACCCAATTTTGGGTCAAATATGGACAAACTCAAATGTTGGGTTGAAAATGTAATTTAAAAATTTAACCTCCCAGCTGGATTTGTCCATATTTGACCCAAATGTGGGTTGAAACAAACCAGATTTTTTTAAGAGACCTGTCAAAAAACGGTTCAACATTCTTGAAAGATTAGCGTTATCAAAATACAATAATGATGGTATATTATTAGACTGATATGTATTCTGGACAATTATATGACTTAAAACTGAACATTACACAATTAGTTCATGACCACTTTTGCTCACTGCAAAAAAATGATTTTAGCCTTGTTTTCCAGTACAATATAAACATTCTTAAATCAAGATGATTTCTTGAAGCAATGCGATGCTTAAAACAAAAAGAAATATCTTCCAAAGAGGTCCAAAAAAAATAAATCTTGTTTTCCCTTTAATTAAGATATTTGCTCTTGTTTTAAGCATAAATTCACTTAATTTTGATCAGAATAAAATACTTAAATCAAGATAATTTACTTGAGAAGCGAAATGACTTAAGAATGTTTAGACTGATTGCAAAATTATGAAAGTCAATTTAACATGGCCAGATATTGGTGAATATTGGCTATCAGTACAGGAGAGTGATTGGACATAACCAAAAAAACTATTCTGAGATCAGCAGGAAAGGCCAACGGGTGTTAAAATGTCTGTTAATTATTAAGAAGAAAAAATTGATTGTAACTTTAATAACTTTGCTTAAAAGAAAAACAATATAAAATATAATGAATAGGCTATATGAAATGGCTCAGTCAGTTGTGGTTTCACACAAATAGCTGTAATACTGCACCAAACCGTGTAATAATGTATTGGGCCTGTGAGACTGATTCAGAGGTTGAGGCCAGGAACATCAGGATGTCCCGATCGGCTGCGGAGATTGTTTTTAGATTGCGTCCCGGATGAACTTTGCTCTCTTGGATTGATTGCGTGTTCTATGTGAAATGAAGGTGGTCTGAACAAAGTAGCTTTTTTTGGATATGTGTCCTTGGAAAATGAGCTCTGGTATATTGATTCTGGGCCAGAGAGGAATCCTGGGATATGGAGTCCTTGAGGGCTGCATGTCGACTAGACTGAGTGATGGATTGTGGGACATGTAGTCCAGGTAGCTGGATTGTCGTTGGCATTTTCAAGCACTTAAAAGCTTTTCTTCTGCGGAGCGCTGAGTTTTCTCATTCCTCTTATCCTGCCGAGAAGCTCACGCACGAAGACCTTGTGAAGAGAGAAAGACAGAGAGACAGTGAGACAGACTGTATGTAGTAAAATTATTCAAGTCTCATCTACTCATGTTTCCGCTTCATTCCTTCACTGAGTAAAGCTTGTGGCTGTAGGTCAGCAACAATGCTGCAAGGTCTTTGATTCACAAACTACGTGCTTGGTTTTGATGCACAATACACACACTCAAACAAGCATGCATGATAGTTTAAGCATCTGTGATTAGATAAAAGAGGATTGTAAGAATGTGTACAGATGCTTTTAATATAATATAAACACCCATGGCTTGATGAGGACACTTCTGTGTGTGTTTTGTAATTTTACATTTATATAACCACACACACACACACACACACACACACACACGTGTGTGGGTTAGTGGGTTATTGTGTCTGCTGTCTTCTGCATTGGGATTTTCATAATGTTGGATGGATTCTTTGAACACACACATGTTTTCAGGTCAGTGCACTCTCATATGAAATCCACTAGCATGTCCTAAAGCAGTGTGTGTGTAGAGTGACTGGTACAGCATTTAATAAAAAAAGACAACATACAGATGTTAGCAAGTCTCAGTTTGTATCGAATTTGTGGCTCTGTTTCAAACTAAATAGGCAGCAGCCTTTTATATATATATATATATATATATATATATATATAGATATATAGATGTATGTATATATATATATACACTGTATATATAGGCTTTGCTTTGTGAGTGCACCTTGATGCCTTAAAATACTTAAAATGCTGTCTACGTAGGCAGCTCACTGTGTTTCGGAACAGCTGTAGGTTGGTGGCCTATATTTTGTGTTATGACTTACATCAGTGGGCTTGAAGCAGTCTGTGAGCGATTCCTGAGGGACAAAAAAAAAGGAAGATATCATCCGACTGAGACACACACAAACAGCTTCAGAAACGTAAACATTCACAGACAATTACGTACATAACGGGAATTTTTGGCTTGAGCATATAGCATTTTTGTGTTACTGTGGCAGTAAAAACCCTCAAGGAGGTGCTAGGGTTTATTTGATTATCTCGATCAATAAAGCAGATTTTATTATTCAGATAGTATAAAAACATACGTTAAAGAGGACCTTGTTTAGTGTGTAATGTTGCTGTTTGAGCATGAATAAGGTCTGCAAAGTTACAAAACGGTATCTAAACTTCCTAAAATGACTCAAGTCTTTAGTTTTCTTCTGGGAATGAACACGCCACAATATTCCTCATTTATAATATAATATAATTAAATAATTCCCGCCCAAGGCACACGCAAAATAAAGGGATGATGCCTGGTTGAGTTAGTCAGTAGTTCGTTGAAACTCATGGTTATGGTAAGGGTCGGGACATTTCCAAAACACGCTTAACCAATCATAACACACCAGTCCAGCTGACCAATCAGATCACACTGCACTTTTCGGAAAGAGGGGCTTCATAGAGACAGGAACTAAACAGGGGTGTGTCTCCAGAAGCCAACTATAGTCGCAAATTCCGTCGTTACCAATACAATTAAACAGAACTTGCAAGCATAGTTTGGCAACGATGCTTTTACGAAACGCACCGCAGACCGTTACTAACAGACTGGAAGAGAGGTGCTGCAACAGTGCAAAATATGTGAAATTATTTGTTTTTTATGTTTTTTTTTTTTTTTTTAAATATATATATATACACATTTTTGAAACCTATGTTAGTAGAGCCCAAAAACAAAATCATGACTTTGTATAAGGGCATAATATTAGAGAACTTGTTATGGATTTTGACCGTTCAGTAACACAACAACACCGTTTTGGGGGCCGGAAAACGCTAAATTTTGAAAACTAGTTTCAAAGTGCCCTTGTTTGAAAACAATACCGTTATCGTCTCCATGTAGGCTAAACCACAAAAAAGCAACAGTGCCAACGACTGGCCTGGCAGCATAATACAGGGTGTTTAGGAACACGAAAAACGCAAAGAAACAAAAGTTTCTGGTTTTAGTTCATCATTGTCGTGTAAACGTACCCTAATAGGAAAATGCAATCTTTTCTAAACACACGCTCACATAGGAGTTTACCTGTAGTTTTACAGCTCTCTCATCTTCACTGTTCACCTCCAGGAGATCATCAATGTCAATCTCCACCTCTGGCATTTCCTCTTCCTGTACAAACAGAGATCACACATAGTAGGTGAGTGGAAGCACACGAGAAATCACAAAATTATCTCTTTTGTGCCTGAGTTTAAAACATCTGCAAACATCTGATACTCAAACGAAACCACCAAGAGACCTCCAAGTAATTCATTTTCCTTCATTAGTGCAGAAATTCTTACAGATTGGATATATGTGGTCTAGATAAAATCAGCAGCCAAGAAATTATATGTGAATTATATGTTCATCAGGGCTATTTGGGAAGCGAGAACGTCAGGAAACACTCCAGTCACAAGCTGAGGTTAATCTGAAGGCTGTGCCACTGATGACAGACAGAAGCACACAGACACGATGAGATGAGGTCTATAAATACACCCCCCCGTTTAAAGGTGAGAGGAAGAGAGGGGACAATTTTCCATGTGGTAATCGCTTTGGCTCGTTTGGCAAATGAGAGAGATAGAATAATAAACACCATCAATATGAAAGCACATTTGTCATTTCTGTCTGTGAAAGTTTGCCAGAGTGTTACAGCCAATTCTCCATTTGCTTGACAGATCCAAGGACAAATCCCGGACTTACTGCCCAGATTTACTCTACTTCATCAAATGTGCATGAATGGTTTTTCGCATGATGTAGGATTTTGTTCAAAGTTTTTTCACATACGTTAGTACAATGGCATTGATTTTTTTTTTCAAATTAAAGACAAATTCACACCAAAAACATTTCACCAATGCATTATTTTACATGTTTTATACACACACACACAAATATATACATATATATTACACACCACACACACACGCACACCTAATCAGCCAATCACATGGCAGCATCGCAATGAATTCAGTCATGTAGACATGACCAAGACGATCTGCTGAAGTTCAAGCTGAGCATCAGAACGAGGAAGAAAGGGGATTTAGGTTACTTTGAATGTGGCATGGTTGTTGGTGCCAGACGGGCTGGTCTGAGTATTTCAGAGGTCAGAAGAGAATGACCAGACTGGTTCACCTGATAGAAAGGCAACAGCAACTCAAATAACAGTTCATTACAACCGAGGTGCAGAAAAGTATCTCTGAACGATCAACACATCAAACCTTGAAGCAGAAGAACATCTCTGAAACTGAGGCTATAATTCACACGGCTCAACTAAACTGGACAATAGAAGATTGGAAGAACGTTGGCTGGTCTGATGAGATGATTTATGATCACAGTGTGGATAACACACCGTAAAGCTCAAATCATCTCAAACTGGTTTCTTGATCATGACAGTGAGTTCAGGAAACTCAAACCTCCACAGTCTCCAGATCTCAATCCAATAGAGCAGCTTTGGGATGTGGAGGAACGGGAGATTTGCATCATGAATGTGCAGCTGATAAATCTGCAACAACTGATCCTATCATGACACTATGGACCAAAATATTTCCAGCACCTTGTTGAATCTGTGCTTTGAAGAATCAAGGCAGTTCTGAAGGCAATCCAGTACTAGCAAGATGAACCTAACAAAGTGGCCGGTGAGTGAATATAGGAGAGTGAAAGAGAAACAGAAATTTAGCGAGAAGCAGGTCAAAATGATTATTTCGGTGTGCATGTTAAGAAAGTATTGGTGGTTGAAAGAAAAAAAAAAAACACTCTATGGTTCATACTGTGAGGAAAAATCTGACAATGATGCATTGTCAGAATTGTTTGTATACATTTAAAAGTAAGATTTCATCCAAAAATATTATTTTCCCTCTAGAGTTTCTAAAGAGATCTCAATATGAAGTAAAACATTTTCCACCAACTTCTGCGTAAACCAAATGATCTTAGCTGTGCTATCCACACAAAGGTGAATATTGTGAATTCGTGTAAATCTACAGTGGGATAATATTTTCAGAAAGATTATGACACACTTTTACATTTAAAGACAAATACAAATGAATGCAGATCAATATATTATCACTATGAATCTTCAAAAACAGACACCCTCACAAATGCACAATAAATGAAGATATTGACAAATCATTCTCTTAGAATGACATCATGGCTTTTTATTAAATCTTTTTACTAAAATAATGATCGCCTGGCTGCTGTCAGATGAGCTAACATGCGTTTACACATTCACCATCACAAGGTCTATTATTTTAGAGCTTTTGTGTGTGTGTGTGCATGTGTGTGTGTGCGCGCGTTCATTCCTTCCTGAGTTTCCTAGAAAGAAAAAATAGCAACAAAAAAAGACAATGCCAGCCACAAAGACTAAATCAGATAAACCTAAACCATCAGCAGATCAGTCAAGCTAGCCGCCAAGACATGGCTAATCAATCACACACTGATCCGACATCAATCGAGATAACCTGACACAGATGCCATCAGCCACCTCAAACAATCATTGCATTAGCTATATTTCACACCGATTCACCAAGTCAGTAAGAAACCCCTTTGCAACCACCAAGACAATCCTAGCAACATGCTAAAACCACATTAACCACCTCGGGAACACATATATATGAACACACACATATTATTAATTAAATATTATTGTGTATTATTAAATACATTTAATGTATATTCATTGAACAATGAATTATTTATTATCTTTTGAATCTATCTATCATATTGCAGTTGTTTTATAAAGAATTCTTGTCATTTTCATAATTGTTTTGACCAATCATTAATGGCCTCTACAGTACAAAGCATTTTTCATTCCAGCTGTTCAAATGTGCTTGCATATAATCTATGTGTATTGAGAATGAAAAGCCCTGCAGGTGGATTGTGGGTACTGCATGTGTGTGTGTGTGTGTGTGTGTGTGTGTGTGTGCTGTATAAGCTGCAGAACCAGCACAGACACCTTGACTTGAGCTATTTGTTCACGGTGCCTGAAAGCGCAGTCGACTGGCGTCTCATCTGCGAACACAAAGCAGAGGGAAGCGATCTCTCCGCCTCTCAGAGCAGACAGGTCAGACAACTGAGGACTTCACACAGGCGTTAAGTGTGAGAGAGGGCTCGCAGGAAAGTGCGAAATGTGCACAGAAACGCCGGCAGCAATGCTCAGAAATCACACGGGAACTCCTACACACATAACACCATTTGCATACCAACATAAACAAGCATATTGTACTGTACGGCACACATATGTGCTCATAAAATACCATGCGCATGCATATTCTGTGTCACAGATGATTTACGACCGGGGTCCTTCAGTTGGCAGAATAAAGATGATAAAATTGCTCTCTACAAGGGATGGAGTGACATGAACCCATTTTTTGAGGGAGCATCAGCAGCATTTGTGGTTTTATTAGTGTCACTGGTAAGAAAAAACATGACTGAAGAAAAAAAAAAAAAAAAAAACGTAATTCATTATATACAAATAAAATGTTTCTCTAGACATTCAGTTGATTAGTAAAGGGACCCGAATTTGACCTAATATGTCGTTTTTAAATAAACTTAGCAAAATTGTAACTAAACTTGCATTTTTATCAAAAAGTCAAATGCTTGAAATAATGATTTTTTTTGTTTTTGAAAAAAACATTAAAATATTCTCACAAAGGCTGCATTTATTTGACTGCAAATGCTGTAAAAACAGTAATATTGTGGAATGATTTAAAAATACAGTTTTTCTATTTGAATGCATTTTAAAATGTAATTTATTCCTGTGATCAACGCTGAATTTTCAGCATCATTACTCCAGTCTTCAGTGTCACATGATCCTTCAGCATATTAGAATGATTTCTGAAGGATCATATGACACTAAAGATTGGAGTAATTATATAAATAGACTCACCTTTAAGCATTTGCCTATTTAAATCTAAACAGCAACTTTTTTGGCCGGGCAGAGTATATAATATAATATATAAAGACAATTTTTTACATGCAATAATTACGCTTCTTAATGGTCAATATTTCAGAAAATCTTTTGGAATTTGCAAAAAAAACGATTTTGTTTAAAAAGGTAGGATGCTTCTGCTACAAGGTCAGATGGAGATTAAAATACAATATAAACAAACAAATGCAGACAGGATCGTCTCTAATACAAAACACAAACACGCTGAATCAATACAAACAGTCGAAGTGAAATGAAATGCAGTGGCCATGATATCAGACAGATAGACAGAGCCCTGGAGCGTTGAGCATCAAAGACGAACCCCTTCCCCCTCGCTGAAGAGAAAGACAGCAGAGAGGGGGGTTGTGGGTATCTTTTGCAGACAGGGGCATATTAGCAGAACCCCATGGGCTGAATGTAGAGGACACATCTCGCTGCTTCTTATGCTGTGTTGTGTGTCAGTAGAGAGAGGGTTTTGCAGCCATTCTCAAAAAACGTCTCTATGACTCAGTACTGATATAATTAACAGGAGACTGAATGTAGTCACAATATTTGATAGATTGCACTATTTAGTGCATAATGCAAAATCATTTTTAAAATATATATTTTTTATATCCCATTATGTAAGAAAATAAAATCAAATTCTGCTTAAATTGAGCTTTTATCACGATTAAAATGTAATGCTTTAACTGCATGCAATTTTTTGTAGCATTCAACACCCAAACAGAATATAACAGGGTCTGCGCAAAACAGGTTTTGAACAATAAAATGTTATGGGCTGCCATTATAGTGTGATTCATTGTGAAAGTGATTCCAACAGTATAATTTATAGTGCCGGCCCGTTATCATTATATTTGTGGTATGGACTCTGCTATTCTTTTACATTTAGATTTTAAAGTGACATCTTTATAGTTATCGCCCTGAATCGCCTCAAGTTTGAAAAATATGAAAACATGTTCATTGAGTAGTAAGCACTAATCTTAATATTTTGGATTAGTGTTTAGTACAGCAGTGCTACTGAATTAGCTTTCACATCCTATCACAGCAATATTCATCCTCGATTCTCACACAGAGAGAATCTGCATGCTTGCAAACCGCTGTCCTGTTCCTGAAATAGACCGAATCCTCGGCAGAAAACAGCTTCGGCAGCAGTTTGTGACCGTCATAGATTTGAAGACTCAGTTAGACAGAGGACTCCATCATTAGCTCGCACGTATACCACCTCATCTCTGTGTTCAATACGCTAATGAACTCCAGATGGACCTGTTTTACTAAGGCAAAGCCCATCCAAGAGCTCTGATACACATGTACATGCAAATTGCAACGAGAAACGTCCTACATTTGTTCTTTTAAGTCTAGAAGCACAGGTGAGGTGCTGAGAATGCAGAGATCATGCTGTAGAAATGAACACACACTTTTAGTGTTTCTCAGAGGGTTGTTATTAATAATAATAATAATAATTAGTTACATTTATATAGCGCCTTTTCTGGGACCTCAAAGTGCTTTACATGGAATAGGGGGAATCTCCTCAACCACCACCAATGTGCAGCTCCACCTGGATGATGCGACGGCAGCCATATTGTGTCAGAACGCCCACCACACACCAGCTTACTGGTGGAGAGGAGACAGTGATGAAGCCAATCAGTATATATATATATATATATATATATGGGGATGATTAGGAGGCCATGATGGACAGAGGCCACTGGGGCAAATTTGGCCAGGACACCGTGGTCACACCCCTACTCTTTTTCGAAGGACATCCTGGGATTTTTAATGACCAGAGAGTCAGGACCTCGGTTTAACGTCTCATCCAAAGGACGGAAATTAGTGTGTGCATGAGATGACATGCCGTTTTACTCGAGGCATGAAATTGATTCAATTCCAAGTCCAAAATTGCCTTATTTTCCTTTGTTTTACCGGCGTCCACTGAACGCATTCAATTCTAATTCTATTATATTCTTCCTTACTGCTTTCCCATTACTTTCCTCTCATCTTCCGTTCTAATTTCTGCTCTAATTCCTTATCCAAAATCCTCTTCTTCCAGAAGTCACAGAAATTAACCTCCAAATATCCTGATAACGTTCATCCTTTTTCTCACTTTCGCTCTGTTGGATACATTCACTCACTATATGACCACCAAATTCATCTAATCCACGCTGTGCTGTCACTCATTGTGATCGGTTGGGGTCAGAGTTCAGCTCTGTGACTGAAAGCCTGTGATGTCATAGTCAAGTGATGCTTTAAAGCGTGAGATCTGACGCTGCGCCAGGCTCAAATATTTGATATGTGTTGCAAGCACTGTAAAAGCATTCTTGTACTCAATGGGGCAGCCTTCAAATGATTGCACTATTAAACTAAATGTTATTGTTCAGGTAGTTAGCAATAAACGAAGTGTATACGTTAACATGCTGAGCAAGCTTTCTGCTATTAAAGTAGAACTCTAGAAGGTAGTTTACACTAATGCATGCAGTTCGTCTCACAGCCGAAAGGATAAATGATGAAAATTCAATAAATGCTTGCATTGCATCATTAATTATATTTTGGTATATTTGGGAATGCAACAACGCATTAAATCAAGTCTGCATTGCTTGAAGCCATTGCTAAAAGCATGTGCATTCATGTACTAGAGGATCAGGGTTTTGGTTGAATTCTGTCAAACTTCTCTAGATATAGAAAACCTTTACTGTCAGCAAGCAATCCCATGCTGACCTACTCTTCCTTAACTAGGTCTATTAGGTGTCATCACCTTTCTCCACTAACCCTTACGGCCATATTGCACAATGAAGATGTTGTTGTTAGTGAGTTGCACGCAAATCCAATCAGCTAAACACTTTCCCTTATCTCATTTAGCTGTGTGAGAGAGACATAAAGAAGTAATATCAAACAAGCAAGCATCCTGCTAGCGAATATCAAAACGGCGTTGGTTATTGTTGCTCAGGCAATTAAAAGAGTGCCCAAAAAGATGATAATGAGAGCTGCATAAATGCTAACAAACATGAGTTGTCATGAAATGGAAGTCGTGGCGGATATCCAAGTGAAATGGCTTCTCAAACTAGAAAATGTCGCTACAAGAGGGCGTGGAAGTTATTTTAATTAAAGATTATGAGGGCATTTTAAAAAAAAATGTACACTGATAAATTACTTATAATAAATACTTCAATATTTCATTAAAAAAAAAGAATAGAAAAAAATTTGTCAATTTTGATTTCATAATGACTTTAACCCAAACACTGCCATATTACAAATGCAACAATCTCACTCTTACTCTTTTAATAAAGCTCTAAATATACCGCTGAAGATTATTTCTCACAGTGTTGATTAGTGCAGCTGGGATGCGCCAGTCTAATTCAGATTGCTTTTGTTTACATGAGGTCTTTTGCCTTTCATTGAAACCTGCTATTAATGGGTGGCCAGGCATTGAGCTGTGAACAGTTATTGGCTATGTGTGACTTCCTTCTCTTGTTTATAGAGTAAATGTGACAGGTCATTAAAGTACACCTGAGTAAACACATCTTTATTAGCTCACATTCTTAATCTAATTAGATGCCTTATCTTGTAAATAGCATCCTATTTAATGTTATGATTAGGACCACAAATATAATGCTTTTTTTGGCACAAATAAGTCACTGCTGCCATAAGATGTTCGACTCTAAAGACCGACAAGATGCTGCTGTGATTGTGTGTAAAGTCTAGAGAGACCATGTTAAAGGTTCATTTACCATATGCACATGTCTGCTTACTTTGAAGAAGATACATGCAAAAAAAACAACAACACAGCATTACATTAACCCTATAATCACTACCCTTAAACCAACTTCCCCCAGACCATAACTCAATATGTTTTATATATTAAAAGACACTAAACTCAATAAATACAGAAATGTAATAGTTTTTAAACTAAAATATTTCCATTCAAGTATATAATAAGTATTTGACACTATTTTTGTATCTGATGGTGTTAAAAGAAACACATTTTTAAATTAAATGGTGAATACCTGAGAACATGTTAAACAGATGTATTATTTAATTCTAATTAGTGCTGTAAAATAGATTAATCGCATCTTAGTAGGTTTATATGTGTGTGAGCCTTTTTTTTTTTAGGGCTGTGCAACGATTAATCGTGATTAATCGCATCCAAAATAAAAGTTTGTGTTTATATAATATGTGTGTGTACTATTTATAATTATTTTGTATATATAAATACACTCCCATGCATGTATACTTAAGAAATATTTGCATGTACATACTGTATATATATTTATATATAATTTGTATTATATATAAATATTATATATATTTAAATAACACACTTTTCCTAAATATATACATGCATATTTTTGTATTTATATATACAAAATAATTATACACAGTACACACACATATATTATGTAAAATAAACTTTTGTTTTGAATGCAATTAATCACGATTAATCGTTGTGTGTATATATATATATATATATATATATATATATATATATATATATATATATATATACACACACACACTATACACACACACTTTTATGTTAGATGTGATTAATCACGATTAATCGATTAGAATTATTAAAACTGAATTAATCCATAATATATCATTTGAATAAGAAGGTTTGTGTCCTGTTTTGCTCAACTAAGAATCTGTGCTCCTGTAAATATCAATTCCCTTATTTTTACTCAGAGTTTGGAAAACTCACAGAATCCAGCTTTTAACAGGGTCAACGTTATTCTCCCTCACAAGTCAAACTAGCTGTTTCTCTCTTTCTTGTCTCTCTAAAGCCAACGTAGCATCAGCAGAAAAAAAGCAAGCTGCCGCAGAACAGAAACACAGAGGGAGACAGATAGAGAGAACAAAAGAGGATAAGAGCAAGAAGACACCTCACAGAGGTCAGCAGAAAGACATTTGGTCATCTTGAAATGAGGACTGAGGATGCTAAAGGATGCCACGCTTTAAAGATTCCTAGCTGTATAGTGCCATGCATTACATTGCTGCTTTAAAGAAGACAAATGTAGGTCACACAAAGACAAACACAATTTATCAACCTATAAACCCAAGGGGTTGGTGAACTGTAGCTTTGAGAGAAAAAAATCTTGCTTTGTGACCATTCAGGTCAGGACTCCACAAGAGCAGATTCACATATCATCGCCACTGTGCCCTTGATCAAGACATTTACTCCAAGAAGACTTAACTAGTAATGCTGTAAAAAAAAGAAGAAGCTGAAAATAACCAATCATTTTGCCTGGCTGATAAGTGATAAGTTGGTATGCATATCTATACTGCTGTTGTGTTTCTAAAATATACCACTCACACAAAAGAGCCAAAATGTAAATCATTATAAAATACAGTAAAAAAAAAGAACTGTAAACGGTAAAAATGTCAAAATACTTGACATAAATGCTAATCAAAATCCATACAATTAGGCTATATTTTTCGAAATATATTACAATTAATTTATGTAACTATTTAGGCTACATTTGTTTAATTTACTATTACAATCTGAATTACAACATATAATTTTTTTTAGAAAAAATTTATTAAAAATAATTAAAAAAAAAAATATTCACACACACACACACAAACAAAAATCTAATAATCAAAATTAAACTTAAACTTATTTATTAAAACCATAAACTAAACTAAAATATAATTAAATAAAATTATAATTATGGTATCTAAATTAAAGTCGAGCTCTTTTTATGAAGTTCTGGTGCAGTCTTACCTCACAGTCGTAAAGTTCGCTCAGCTGTTCAATGATCCATTCCTCCAGGATGAGTCTCTTCCTCAGCTCCTTTCTGTCGTACTTCACCGTCACTTTGCCCTGCTTTTTCTGCACCGGGTCATCGCGTTGCATCGGTCCGGAGCCGGCGCAACCCACGCCAGCCACGCCGGGCTGGAAGAACACCCTGGCCGCGGCCGGGGGAAGCTGTGCGCTCGTCTCAGCGCTGGCGGTGGACATTGCGTCGGTGATGGTGGCGATGAGGATGATGATGGCGGTGTCTGTGGGGTGTATGTTGCAGGACACAGTTTCTCACACCTGCTATTTAAAGCGCAGCGCGAGCATTTAAAGGACGCCCGGCGCGTGGGAGGGGAATGGCAAGCCAATGTGCGCGTTCGCGTTAACGCTGTGAGTGCCAGAACGCGCACAGTATTGGTGAAACGGGAATCCCTCTGCGCTGGTTGGACAGTATCAGATGGATAGTTTGACAGCTACCATGGTATTAAAATATTAGCATATTCATAGGCTACCATGTATGTACTCTTTTCACTCACAGGGAAGTGAGAAACCAAACATAACAAAAACATACATCAAATAAATGTTTTTTATTTATTTTTTGGCTCTGTGAAGCTGCCTTTGAAAATCCTACATAAAAGTTTTGGTTAAAAGCTAGGTATTTTAGATATCTTGAATATTGAAATGAGAGCTTATTTTACTATCTGCCTGACAAAGATGTTCATCTGTAATTTGCAAATAATTCTGAATACTGTGATTTTAGCTTTTTCAAGTGTGTTTGGATAGGGTCAGAGCACTTTTAGATACACTTGCATGTTAGAACTGGAGTTGAAGTGCCCTGACATAAATAAAATAAATGTTTTTATTTTGTGTCTGTAGTTGCTTTTGAATGGATGAGGGTCAAATTGACCCACGAAACGTAATAGTAATTTTGTTTGTATATGTCAAAACACATCAGCATGTTGAAACTTTGCATGCATGTTCATCATGATAAATGAGAAAAAGTCACAAAATATCAAGAAAAAAACAAAGGTTAACCAGTATTTCCAACAACTAGAAATCTAAACAGGTCAAACTGACCCGCAACATAACACAAGGGTTATAACAGTTTGATACTGGTTTGATAGTTTGCTTCATAATGATACATATGCAGGCCATATACTTTAATACAATATATGCAATACTAAAAATGAAAATGCAGAATACAATACACATGTGGAGTATAAATAAAACAAAGGAAAACAGGTCAAACATGTTCCACACACATTCTTGCTAAACTGGTTGACATAAATCAAATGCATATTGTCACCTAACTCAGAGAAAGAGTTGCCTGGGTTATCTGTCTTTTATGTTGATCCAGATGTTTGTACTTGTTAGATGGGAGCTGAGGTGGGATAGAGCACACTGGGGAGAGAAAGTGATCAGGGTTTATGTAACGTAATGAAACTCTCACTAATGACATGGCCCAATCCCAAAACAGCTTCCCTAGAAAGAGAACAAGAGAGACTGAGGGAGAGATTTAGTTCCACCATGTTCTCATTTATCTACTTTATAATGCTTCCTAATAACCAAGTGGGATGCATGATGTGTGTGAGCAGCCAGGATGATGGATTGGTAGACAAAATGCATGGTGTGAGTGTGGATTAGAGGTTATGTGGGGATATTCAGTATTAAATCATCCAATCCAAAAATACACGGCTTATTGTTCTATTTTTGTACATTCTGCATTAAGCTGATCAGAACAATTCTTAGAAGTATTTTTTTTCTGATATTTTATGCATTTGTTTGTGTGTAATAGAGAGTGATGTCAAATGATTTTATGGCCAAAATAACAACTGGCTCACACACACACACACACGCACACGCACACGCACACGCACACGCACACACACACGCACACACACACGCACACACACACACGCACACACACACGCCACATAAGATTATGGTGCACTTTGCAGTCATTGACTTATATTTTTATTATGGGACCTTTACATTTACCCTTTACAAATACTGGCTCATGAAATGTAAAAAAATAAAATACAAAATACTGATGTGAAAAATGTATTTAAATAAAATACAAGTAATTAGTATTTTGAAAATACAAAATTCTCCCACAATAATCTTAAGTCTTTTTTTTAAAAATTATTGCTGAAAGGTCATTAACACAAATAGTAGCAATAACACAAATATGAGAAATGTGTCAATTCAAAATGGCGAAGTAGCAAAATAAAAAAGTATGGGCATCTGCAACGCTATCTCACGACCAATTCGTAGGAATTTGTACGAGTGATTAAAAGGTGGCTAATTGTACGAATTGATACGACCTCGTACGGAAACAGCCATAAATCTATATGTTATGTGCACTAACAGCTTTAATGAGTACCTTTATTGAAAGGTTAGCAATACAGCAATAACACAACTAATAGTAGCAATAACACAACTATGCTACAAAAGAGAAAACTAAACCATTGTCATTTGGGCTAGTTTTTTTTTTAAGTACAACCAACTTGGCAAAATCATTTACTATGGTGATTTTTCTGAAGTATTTAAGTATTTGAAATACTTTAAATACACTCCCTCAAAATATTTTGTTACAAATTGCATTTTATTTTTTCCACACCTGCAAAATACAAATTACAAAATACACTAAAGTAATTAAATACGTATTTAAAATACATTTAATTGAAATACTGCCCATGTCTGCCTTTACATAGGTTGAAGTTGTGAAAATGTACAATAAACTGGTGCCACCTTCTGGATATGTCATATTATTACATGGAAAACACAAACACTTGTAACATTAAAAATGTAGGTCATTCAAGGCTACGGTAGACTACTCAAAAGGCCAGTTTTACAATTAATCACAATGAATTGAGCAATGAATGCAAGAATAAAATCCTAAAATAAAATGTGGCCATGTCCCATGGGTTTAAGCAGTATTTACAAATTAAAGAGCCCATACAACAAGACTTTTATATCTCACATTTCTCAAAAGATCACCCTTTACTGTCTAAGGAAAGCAGAATTTGATTTACCAACAAATAACATAAAGGTACAATATCCCTAGATGGCAACGCATTCACGTAAGTGCATGGTAAGTGTGTTAATTAAAAATATTTAATATATTTGAAGATATTCAAATGTTTATTAAAATAGCCTCATAATACTTATTATAATAAATAAATAACTATTATAATATAATAATAGCCTAAATATAACCGATGGAATAATTAGAAAATATGAAAATATTATAATTAAAGCATTAAACACATTTTATACAATACAAAATAAAATAAAATGTCAAATTAAATTCATTTAACAAATAACCAAAAAACATATAATTGTATTTAATACCATTTATTAAAAATAATATAAATAATGAATGAAATTGAACATAAGCAAAAATCTCTTGCAGACGGACAAGATTTATGGAGAGATGATCCGTCTTTCTGTATATTTGTTTGTTATATTCTGCACCTGTCCGCTAGAGGCTTTTGTACTAAGCGCGCTCTCTAATCTAATCCTCTCATGTGACGTCGGTGAAATGGCGGATCGGGATGGAAGCGACGTCTGTCAGAGTTCCAGCCAAGGTGAGTTTATTTATATAGTGTAAAGTTTGTCCTGAAGTACTATCCCGCTTCCAAACGAGTTTACCAAACTATCCTCTATGCTTAAAGCTGGTTGGTTAAACTTGTCACGAAATAAAACACGTTTTTAACCTCAGAAGCAGCGCGAGCCGGTCAGAGGAAAGGGATTAAATCAGTAAATCAGCCTAAACGCTGAGCCAAAGCACTGGCCGCGGGTGTTTACATCAGCTTTCTCGCAGAAAACAATTTTGTTTGTGTTGCGTTATGTTTTTATGTGACACTGGCTCTGTATAATTAGTTAAAAAGCGTTTAAATGCCGTTGAAGCAGTTTTGAGCGGAGCACCTGTTACGTGAGCGCGCGCGTATTCTACGCGATCACATCTTTTGATCTCTGTTACTTGTGTTGTTGTGTGTTCTTTGAACAGTAAAATAGATATCTAAGTAGTCAGAAGTAATCATACTATCTTAATGGGTTTTGTTTGTTGGTTAAGTATTCAGTTGAGTGAATCACGTCTGTAAGATTACCCCGCCCACGTCATCTTCATTCCCCTCTTATTATCTAAAATTGTCTTATTCGTCTTTATCCTGGTGACTAAAATGTCTGATGCAACCCATATCACTTTGAAAAACTATTGAAAATATAAATGAGCTAAGGCAGTTTGAGAAATAAAAACTTGCTAGAAAAGGAAAGTAAAAATATGCTAAAAAAATGTTACAGCTTATTGATGGTTTGTTTCTGATTAGTTTTGTATTTGCATTAAGTCAGTAAACCATATTAGATTATGATGAATAAAGTTAGACTGATATTTTGGTCAGGTAGATATTTTTCCATTCCTAGATGAACTTAACCCAATTCTGTCGATTAACAGAGATATTACGTTCCCTTTGTGGCTCCAAGCTCTACCTAAAGTTTTTTTTCTTCAGTTGATTGTAGGCACAGACAACAACAGTGTTACTAGTTAAAGTGTAAGGTTACGGTCTGTCACTGGGGCTGGAGGGGCAAAGATCAGATTCCTGTGCCTGTTATGAATTGAGAAAAATAAGACACACAGAATTCGAGTGATAGAGTAGTTGCATGATAGTGTTTTATAGATCTATAGATCAATGTGCTAAATCTCAAGATATTTGATTATTTCCAGATTATCAACATCAGCTCATAACCCTACTTGCTTTGCTGATCAATATAAGCATTAAAGGGTTAGTTCACCCAAAAATGAAAATTATCCCATCATTTACTCACCCTCAAGCCATCCTAGGTGTATATGACATTCTTCTTTCAGCCGAACACAATCAA
This sequence comes from Meda fulgida, assembly GCA_030578275.1. Classification (NCBI taxonomy): domain Eukaryota; kingdom Metazoa; phylum Chordata; class Actinopteri; order Cypriniformes; family Leuciscidae; genus Meda; species Meda fulgida. Next base: position 25,518,300 of record CM060638.1, read on the forward strand.
AGTTATATTAAAAAATATCCTGACTCTTCCAAGCTTTATAATGGGAGTAAATGATACGTTGTGTCAGAGGTCACTCTTCCGCCTGAACCAGACAAGTTAATGTACGGCCAGTACCGGAAGCTACAAGCCAGTGATTTTATTTTCTAAAGTTATACAAAAATGTATTGCTTCACTTCAGAAGGCTTTTATTAACCTGTGCGCCGTATGGATTACTTTTATGACGGATGGATGTGCTTTTTTGGGTTTAATTTTTTTTAAGTTAATTCATTATTAAGCTGGAAAGAGTCAGTATATTACTTAATATAACTCAGATTGTGTTTTGTGAAAGTAATATACTCCTAGGATGGCTTGAGGGTGAGTAAATTGATAATTTTCATTTTGAGGTGAACAAACACTAACTATCCCTTGTGTATAGGCTACAATTTATAGTTTCAGATGTTTTTAAGTAAATTTCTAGTAAATATTGTGTATTAGGGCATAATGGAGTCAATTGTTTTTGTAATATAACTGAAACATGAAGTGTAGATGATGCTGCATCCTTTTCAAAGCTCTGATGACGGCTTCATTGTGGCAATGCTAATTGTATTCCCCCTCTCTGAATATTTAAACGAGTTAGCATCTAAATAAATCAGACCTTTCCATTTATGAGTGCTTAATGCGCATTTTTTGCTTTTATTTGCTCAGGACAGTAAGCAATGTGAATATGACACATGAGTATAAATGCATTTTCAGTGTTACCAGATCTAATCTGAAATGGCCACACAGTTCATATAGACAACTGCAAAAAGCTGTTAATTTCACTTTCAGTATTTGAATACTGTATTTGATGTTTGCTAGTAAAGATGCATGGCAATCATTACACAAATCTGTTTGCAAATGCAGTTTTATGGATTCAATACACATACGATTAGCAGGTATTGGCTTATTCGTGCAACATGCATTTAAGATTAGTGCTACAGTGCATGTTAAGTGTCTCCTATACAGGTAGATGTGTTAAATACCATATATCACACATGAGTTTCTTAACAGAATATGTGGGAATAATTGTGCGTAGAATTTACTTATAATAGCCTTATTTATATTGGTGGTATAGTGAATTATATTAGAAGTATTTACATTAGCGATTATAGTGGTTGTAGTCGACTGTGCACTGTTAAGTGTGTAGGGAAAAAATGATCAGATTACTGTATTTCATTACTGCATACATAGCAATTTTTGTGTTTGTGTGTGAGAGTCATATATGATGCTTTCATTTTGCAGGAGGTCGTAGGTTGATCTTTACGTGTCATTCACCTGTTGGCTGTAAACTATCAGCGGTTTCTCATTCATAAACACACATACCCTTATCCACTGGTAGTAAAGAGTGGGACACAAGCAATAACTTGTCTGATAGATTCAGTATTTTTTAGACTGATTAAAAAAAAACACAACTTTTCCAATTCATTAAAATTGGTATTTTATACAAACGTTCATTAACATGCTTTGTCCCTATCAAATAAATAAACAAACAAAAATAACTGGCTCATTAGTTGTTTGTTTGTGAATCAGACTGTTTGGATTTGCATGCAGCCAGCAAATACAACACAATGGAAGGATGTTGTCGCACCAATCCTTTTGACTCATCACATTCAATCTGAACAAACTCGCAGCTCTTTTGATGTTCAAACACTTTTAGATGACTAGGCGATCATCCCGACCCATCCCTAGTTTGATCATCATTTGTTTGAGGGCCTATGTGAGCTGCATCTATTGTTTAAAGTACAATGTAAAACACTCTTCTTCTCACTGCTAAAGGTGCGGTAACAATAGCGGCATATTGGCAAAATTTTGCTGGCAAAAAGGTCCATTGTATGGAGCACAACTCACAAAGAAGTCACTTTCAAAACAAGCAGCTTTCTGTTGGTTATACCTAGTCTGTGTATTTGTTTGTGAACATATGTGAGCTAGTGTTGAAATGTCTGAGGTGGGACGACTGTTTTATGTGGCCGGATTTACCGTTGTTTGATTTTCGTGGGCAAAATCCTGTCATTATCATTTCAATGGGCTATAATCCATCTCTTTCCAGTCCAGTTTATCCCACCACTCTGTAATGGTGCTCATAATAGGTGAAATGGTGCTCATATTGGCCGATAACAGCTTTATATAGTTTGATCTGTGATCTCTATAAAGGCAGATCAGATGACGCAGAAATCGTGAGAACATTTTTCTATGCACAGGTAAAATTGCTTCACTATATTCTGGCAGTTTTACCAAGTGTCTGAAAATGACAATAAAAATCTTTGCAGAGAGCGGAGACATTGCATTAAGCCATGAAAGTGAAACTGTTCCTCAAGTGGCTTTCTGTGCGTGCGCTCTGAGACTGAGTGGAACACGGACATGCAAAGTGAACTTTGAACTTCGGTTCTCGCCTAAACTATTAAATGCATGCACACAGAAATATATCAAAATGCCCAGCTTGTTAAGTATTAGGGATGTGATGGTGAGGATATTTTCCCACCGGTTTATCAACGTGTGAGAACACTGGTAATGCCGGTATCACCAGCGGGGGCTTTTAAATCGATAGTAATTTGTAGGTGAAAGTTAAATGCACAGATCCGCACGGTCATTCATAATGGTGCGGAGCAGAGTGAGCGTTTTCAGTTCATTCCTATGGAATGAACGCTCTGTTCTGCTCGCTCCGCACCCGTGGACACGTGCGGCCGTGCACATTTTAGTGTTGCTTTCAAATTAGTACCAATTTGGGCGCGGATTTCTTGAATGGTAAGTTCATTATCCTATTATTCTTTCTTAATGAATAACACAACAATAAAACAGTACAATGACAAATTAACTTAAATTGGCGCTTTTGCACCAAATATTCCGCCATTATCTCGTCAGTCAGCTCCTCACTCTCGTGTTAAATGAAATCTAACTGATCTGTGCTTCGACTCTCGTTCAGCTCATGATTTATTAAGCAGACACATTCAGTTTTTAATTGTAGTGACTGTTCTCTTTGGATTGAATTGGATCTGTGCATTCAGCCTTCAAGTGAAAGCAGCCTAATATTCCTATTCCAAAGGCTACGTTCACACTGTCAGTCTAAATCTGATTGTTTGTGTATCCGATTGGATTCTGATCTAAAATTATTGATGTCCACACTGTGTATCACAACTGTTCAGATCCGATTTGTGTGTCCATGCAGCTCTTTCGTTTTCCCGAATATCTGCATTGGTTTCAATTATTGCGTTGGCATACGGCAAAAACAACAACAACCTCAACATGGAGGGGTTTGCAATCGAGATGTTGTCTTATTTAAATTTTACAACATGATCATGTGTAGCCGTGCACTGGATTGTGCGTCTTCTGACGCAGCGGCAGAACCGTTTTTTTTTACAATTCATGTGATTCATGTTATTTTTTAAATTTTTTTTGCTGTTCACATTAGCTAATTCTGATTGGATTTCAATCGAATATGCACAAAAATCGGATTTTGACAGTTCTATCTATGCTAAGCTATGCTAAAAGTGCTACCACCAGACCCGGAGATCGGCTGAATGGATTCGAAAACAGTAAAACTCAACTGTTTAACTCTAGGGGAGCTGGAAAATGAGCCTATTTCCAAAAAAAGTGGAGTGTTCCTTTAAGAATAGTTGGCCTATTATTTATTTTGGTGATCCGTATCAGTCAATACTGCTTCCAGTGATCGGTAATCATTAATTGGACCCAAAAATCCCATTCGGAGCACCTTTACTATTCTGTGTGCCATAGCTGTCTTGGTGTCCGTTAATCCGCTGGATCACCTTGCTGGTCTTCATACTGAATATTTCAGTAGGAAACAGAGAGCTGTGTGCGTGTGTAGGCAGTGTTTCAGTGCATTTGTCAGTCTGTGTTACTTTCTCTATAAGGGCCTGAGAGAGCGAGAGAGAGAGAGGGCGAGAGAGAGCAAGACAGACCTGTATGTAGAGAGACAGTGGCAGCATCAGCATCAGCAACTAGAGCAGTCGTATCTCTCAGGCTTAAGGAGGAAGAGAGCCGGCCGTTTCTGTGGATTACAGGAGCGTCAGTAAGCTGGGCTGGACTGGAAGAGTTTTGGCTCATCTCTCTCTTTCCTTTCAATCTGCTGCTTTTACTGTGTCTGTCACTCTTCCCACCGCATGCTGTTTTATCTGTCAGATTCAGAGGAGATGTGTGGGGTGTTAGCTGTTAGCAGCACTGAGTACTGAGAGAGAGATAGAGACACAGGAGAAGAGGGGAGAATGCCGGCCCCCCTCAGGATGAGAAGGGGGGCTTGTAGGTCGGCTATCCCGTCTCTCTCCACCATCGCTGAGGAAGAGGAGGGACAGCGCAGTCGCAAGAGACGCAGGAAAGGAGGAGGTATGTGGGAGGTCAGGATAGGAAAGATAAAAAAAGCTGGCTCTCAGGGGTGCTAAGCTAATAATCAGCCTATTAAGATGGTTTGATTGCATGTTTTGGTATCAGCTTTTGTTGTTAAAAGTTGTATTTTTCATTTTGAACTGGTTGGAAGGATCAGATAACGGCATAGAAGTGCAGGGTTAAAGATGTGTGAATATTTATTACATTTTATTATGCTTATTTAAACTTATGATGATAAATTATATGTAATTAGTACATATATTTGCGTATGTTATTTTGAGAGACTACATGGAATTTATCTTTTAAATTTACTTGTCACTATTGTAAAAGTGCAAAAAAATAAATGGTGATTTAAAATGGTAAAACTTTGAAACTGTGAACAGTTACATAATCTAAAATATATATTTAATCTCTATAAATGATGAAAACCAAAATGCATACAATTCAAAATCTCTTGAGAATTCAGGACAACCTCATTAAGAGCCCTGATTCATGTGCGCAATGAAAGTGTGGCCGTTAAAACTCATTTGCTAATGTTTTGTGTCTGTCTGCATTGACATTTGTTTTAGTCTATGGCTGTGTGTCAAAACTAAGTGAGCTACCAGCCGAGACAGCAGTTTTGGACATCAAAGATGTGAAGCTTAAAATGGCAATCTAGTCAGGCAGCTCACAAGGCTTTGAGATTGAGACACACCCTTTGCTCTTAACCACTCATGCGTTTGACCTAAATAAAAAAATGCTACATTTTTACATGTTTGCTTTACTTAGTTAATATTAGGTTTTTTAGTATCCTTGTAAGCTAATTTCTGCTAGTATCTGTGCACAGTCACAAATATCATTGTCAGTTTTATCATTGTGAGTACAGAGTACAGAAAATGATGTCAGTCTATGGTCAGCGTTAACATCATATCTATTACACTGAAGAGGCGAAAAACACATTTATCCATCTTGAGTGTCTAGTGTTTCAGCACCACTTCGACTGAGCAGGAAAAGATTGTTGCTTTCTTTTTTTGTTAGGTGTGGCTGTTTTGCCCCACCCATTGTCACCACAGTGGCAGATGACTGTCAAGTTGAACTGGATGTCCTAGGCTGTGGGTGGGTCACATGACCACCGGTAGGAGAAATGTAAACAGCAGCTCAGTTAGCTTGAGCAACATAAAGGTGGATGCTGTTCAGACTGAGACAAAAAGCTGTATGTAATAATTAGGGATGTAGATTAATGCCGGTATTCAATATTTACATTTCTAGATCTGAAATGACAGATCTCTTTCATAGAAGAATCACTAATGTAAGCTTTCTAATGACAATTAGCCTAAACCACCTCACATTTAAAATGTAAATCAAACACAAGTGCATGTGGATGTTAGCTCTTCAACCTATAAGGAATGACTCTTCACATGGTCTGATTTTGGTCACAAGACTGTGCAGTGTGGCTCAGCTGGGTCAGAAATCCCTCAGATCTCAAAGCACTGCTGCCTCACTGGAGCTAATGCTTCTGTTGCTAGTGAGTGACTCAACCCGTTTGTCTCCATTGTCCACATTAATATTTGAAGGCAACATGAGTTTTCCGGTTATTTGTGATTTCATGGATTAGGATGTTTAAATATATACAGGTCCTTTTAAAAAAATTAGCATATTGTGATAAAGTTCATTATTTTCCATAATGTAATGATAAAAATTAAACTTTCAAATATTTTAGATTCATTGCACACCAACTAAAATATTTCAGGTCTTTTATTGTTTTAATACTGATTATTTTGGCATACAGCTCATGAAAACCCCAAATTCCTATCTCAAAAAATTAGCATATTTCATCCGACCAACAAAAGAAGTGTTTTTAATACAACAAAAAAAAAGTCAACCTTCAAATAATTATGTTCAGTTATGCACTCAATACTTGGTCGGGAATCCTTTTGCAGAAATGACTGCTTCAATGCGGCATGGCAGGGAGGATGCCTGTGGCACTGCTGAGGTGTTCTGGAGGCCCAGGATGCTTCGAGAGCGGCCTTAAGCTCATATAGAGTGTTGGGTCTTGCGTCTCTCAACTTTCTCTTCACAATAGCCCACAGTTTCTCTATGGGGTTCAGGTCAGGAGAGTTGGCAGGCCAATTGAGCACAGTAATACCATGGTCAGTAAACCATTTACCAGTGGTTTTGGCACTGTGAGCAGGTGCCAGGTCGTGCTGAAAAATGAAATCTTCATCTCCATAAAGCTTTTCAGCAGGTGGAAGCATGAAGTGCTCCAAAATCTCCTGATAGCTCGCTGCATTGACCCTGCCCTTGATAAAACACAGTGGACCAACACCAGCAGCTGACATGGCACCCCAGACCATCACTGACTGTGGGTACTTGACACTGGACTTCAGGCATTTGGGCATTTCCTTCTCCCCAGTCTTCCTCCAGACTCTGGCACCTTGATTTCCGAATGACATGCAACCACTGAGCAACAGTCTAGTGCTGCTTCTCTGTAGCCCAGGTCAGGCGCTTCTGCCGCTGTTTCTGGTTCAAAAGTGGCTTGACCTGGGGAATGCGGCACCTGTAGCCCATTTCCTGCACACACCTGTGCACGGTGGCTCTGGATGTTTCTACTCCAGACTCAGTCCACTGCTTCCGCAGGTCCCCCAAGGTCTGGAATCGGTCCTTCTCCACAATCTTCCCCAGGGCCCGGTCACCTCTTCTCGTTGTGCAGCGTTTTTTGCCACACTTTTTCCTTCCCACAGACTTCCCACTGAGGTGCCTTGATACAGCACTCTGGGAACAGCCTATTTGTTCAAAAATTTCTTTCTGTGTTTTACCCTCTTGCTTGAGGGTGTCAATGATGGCCTTCTGGACAGCAGTCAGGTCGGCAGTCTTACCCATGATTGCGGTTTTGAGTAATGAAACAGGCTGGGAGTTTTTAAAAGCCTCAGGAATCTTTTGCAGGTGTTTAGAGTTAATTAGTTGATTCAGATGATTAGGTTAATAGCTCGTTTAGAGAACCTTTTCATGATATGCTAATTTTTTTAGATTCGAATTATTTCAGTTGGTGTGCAATTAATCTAAATAAATATGAAAGTTAAATTTTTATCATTACATTATGGAAAATAATGAACTTTATCACAATATGCTAATTTCTTGAGAAGGACCTGTATTTGTATTGAGTTTTTTTTTTTTTTTTTTTACTAAAATATTTATTATAAAACTTGTCAAATGTATAGTAGTAAGTTATAAGATTTTACTAATTTACTTGACTTACACTTAGGCTAAATAAAACTGAAATTTTCATATGTGATTAACAAATCAAAAAGGCTACAATGTGCATTAAATGAATACATGTGCTGTGTGAAGCGTGGCACTGTGTTTTTGTTTCCAGAGTCTCAGAAGGGCTTTTCACTTTTAAAATAGTTAACCCTGAGTCATTCTAAACCCAGGTAAATAAAATCCTGGGTTATCTTTCACACGTTTCACCATGCTCATTATTTACCTGGGGTTTACAATTAATAGTGGATGTTCATAAGCTTACGTTTAACATTGTTTCGCAAATATGAGTACGCGATTTGTTTGTCTGTTGCTAACTGTAACATTCTGACACCGCATTGTTTCACACTGTACAAGTTTGGCACCACAATGCAGGGTTAACACTGCAAAAGTGGTTGGGTTTCATAACCCTGGGTAAAAAAAAAGCATTGCTTAGTGTGAAACAGTCCTTTACCCAGTGTTAAAGCGGTGTTTAGAACGACAATAACCTGGGGTTAAGTGCAATGTGAAAAGTCCTAGAGTGGCTCATTATGCAGTTAATGCGACTCCACATGAACTCATCTCTGCATGTGCTGTGACTTTGGGTCACTTATAATGTGCATTTGAGAACACAACCTGTGCCAACCATCTTCCAAAACTTCTAATGAGAAGCACTCGTAAACCAGCTATTGTTAACAAAAGAGAAGCTAGTGGTTTTCTGACAACATAAAAGCTCAATGGTTTAATGTTTGAAAATGAAGAAATGTATGCCTAATTAAGCCATACATATTAGTATTGTTCCACTGTAAAATGCATTTATTTTTGTTTTATTTTTATTAAATACTTTTTTTACAGTAAAATAGTAAAAGTAAAATAGTTTTTCATAATATTTGATTTTATTTCTATGTAATAGTCAAATATCCGTGCACCCAAATCGTGCAGCTTTAGTTTTTCAATTATTGAAAAAGGACAGGTATTTGAGCTACTTCTGTTAGCTGTTGTATGAACAGGACATTTCTAGAATCACACTTGTTAGTATGCAGTTGTCATGTCAACCCCAAATACTGAATGTTAACATAGCCTTATTCTGTACTGTTATTATGCTACAGTTTCTCTCTTGTTCAATTTCCAAAGTGTTCACTCGATAAACTAGCACCCTGTTGTTTAGCAGGGGAGGAAGGGCAGTAAATCTAGTCAGTGCACTAAATGTGTCTAAGCTGGTCATTGATCACTTGCTGAGAGAAAAACTGCATTCAACATGAGATTCAAATGTTACAGACAAAAAGATAGGTCTACTTTATTGATCCCCATGTCAAAATCCAACTCAAAATGACTGTCATTTCACATTGTTTTGATGAGTCATAACTGAGAGGCTTGAATATTTGGTGGCTTCAAATCTTGCAGATGTTGTCACACACGGTCTGGAATAACTAATAGTGTTAAATTTTCTGAATTGTCTTGTACTGGTTGGTGAGGCTAAGGCTCTCTCTTCCTCTCTCAGTAAGCTTAGCATTAGCCACTGCTAAGCTGCTCAGATCTCTGAGCCTTCCCGCTCCAATACTCTCAAACACGCATACACACGTATCCTTGTGCCATGTGGAGAATTGCACACTAATCGCTGATCTCTCTCTCTCTCTCTCTCTCTCTCTCTCTCTCTCTCTCTCTCTCTCTCTCTCTCTTTCTCTCTCTCTCTCTTTAATCTTGCCTTTTTTTCTCTCTCCCTCTCTCTCTCTCTTTAATCTTGCATTTTTTTTCTGCACAGCAATCACACACAATTGTGATTTGTAATCTGACTTGTACATGCTCAAAGCGGGGGATCTACGGTCTCCTCTTGATTGGTCTCAGATTGAAGGGGTGTGGTGAAAGTCTCATCCATGTCTTCATCACATATTCCTCTCTTTTTTTTGGCAATGTATCAGCACACAGTTTTCATCAGATGGATGTCACGTCCTTTGGACTTTTGTGTTTGCGGGAGGTTGGGTCTGATGTGTTGGATTAGGATTTCTTCCTTGGCAATGTAGATGAGTTTTGCATGGGGTTTTCCAAAATTCTCCAAAACCATGAGTGAAATTCAAGGTAAGAGCTGTCAGTGATGTGCAGTTCACTGTTTCTTAGAGCAGGGGTTTAAGCTTTTTAATGCCAAGATCCCCCAAATATGAAACTCTTCCTAAAATATAAAGGCTAGGCTATATTAATGCATACAGACCCATTTATATTGTGTGTGGACAAATCGTAAGCATAAACATTTTTTTTTTTTTGAAATTGTCAAAATTAAATAACTTTTGTTGATTTCACAATAGAATTTTTGTAAAACATTTCTATAATGCTTTTCACTTCGAATATGCATATTTTGTGTACCCCCTAAACCTTGAGGTCCTCTTTGAAAACCCCTGTGCAAAAGAAGTAAACTGATTCTTTAGTCTTGTATAGGTCATGAAGGTCAACAGAAGTCATTAAGGTTGAGCTTTCCTGCACTAAATGAAGCAGTATGTTTTTCTCATAAAAATGAAACATGTGAGTAAGTTACCAAGTTTAACGGTTTAGTTGAGTTGGTTGCTAAGGTTAATCAAACAGAAGGTGCCTCTATCCTGTTGGAGTCAGGATTGTGTTGGTAGACATGATTGTTTACAGGCTTGGTTACAAGGTGTGTATAATTTAAACTACCTTATTAAATAACACCACCAACATTAGCTGTTCAGTTTAGAAACTGCTGCTCTCTCCTTCTAGTCTCTTCATTGAGGCTCCAGGTGAAGGGTTGCAGTTGGGGGATGTAACGATACCCTCATATCACAATTCGATACATATCACGATAATGAACTCACGATAATATATTATTGCGATACATATGAAAACATATGGTAAAAGGTTAACAAAAAATATACAGGCTTTCTTATATATAAGGAGGGGGCTTCAGGGACAATAAATAAAATCAAATAAAAAACAATCAAATCTATGCCGAATCGAAATTTGACTTTTAATCGAATCGTGACCCTAAGATTCGATTTTAATCGAATTGTGAGATTTCAAAGGATTCCCACCTCTAGTACTCTGTGTGATCAGCGCTTCAGCTCTTTGTATTAAACTATGCATAAATACATGATGCTTTTCGTTCATAATTAGTTATGCAATTTTTTTTCCACAGACAGTCATGTTATTCACTAGTATGTTTTCATAGCATTCAGTTGGCATGTTTTTTGAAGGACAACATTAGGCAGGATGTGGAATAGTGTGTGTTGTCAATAAAATAACATATAAGAAATAATCGGCCAACTGATCAAAATAATAATTAGTTGCAGCCACCTTGAATTAACTGTTTAATGCGGTGCATTAATATTTTGCTCAATGCACCCTCTTTGTGGCCTCAGGAGACAAGCCAAAAGCTTTTTTCCCCCTTACTGAAATTATGCCTCTTAATATAATTATATAGGGTTGGGCGCTATATGACTACCGGTATTATGTTGTGCCATGATATGGATTTTGCTATACCGTGAATACCGTTACATATTCATGAATTCTAATTTTTCATTTATATTTTTTTTTTCTAGTTTGGTACTCTTTACAACTTTTAACACTACTAATGACGACGCAGAGTCGATGCTGAAACGTCCTCTACTGTGTCCTTACTACACAGGGCATCTGAAAGAATAGCTGATGTGGGGAAAGTGCATCATCCAATTTGTCCTAAACATGAGCCATGCTTTATATTAAGGGCTTTAAAATAACTGGTAAGATATAACGTGTATAGTTTAAAGCGGCTTGCCTCGTCAGATACTCTGACAGATACATGTGTGTGCGCCAAACAGACGGAGTGCAATAGAATAGGATCAAAATGGTTCTGACTTAAATATACATATTGCTAAAATATTTGTTGTTGGACAATAACTGTGCCATATGTTGAAATTTAAACCTACAAGTAAGTGTATTTTTATGATAGCAGTAACTCTAAGGTGACTATTGTAATAGGGTTAATTAGTCTTTGCTTTTGATTGTATTTATTTTTATTTTTAGTGTAGTGAGTTTAAAAAAAAATGTTTTTAGATTGTAATGTTACAATATTTGAATGTAATGTGATTTTTGCACCAGAGCCTACATGGTTTACTATATTTGTTTTCATAGCCTTCAATATGAACATTGTTTGTAGGACAACATTGGGCAGGATGTGAAAAAAAAAAAAAATACAGATATTTTCTTTTAATCCAAGTAGAATTTTTTTGAAAATACAGAGATATATACCGTATATCGCCATTCAACCAAAAAATACAGAGATATGATTTTTGCCCATTTCACCCAGCCCTATAATTATAAATAATATAATTTAAAAATGTGTAATATCTAAGTAAAAGATTCAAATTTAGTTAAAACATGATGTTTGCCATTTACCCGGTTTAGACCCATTTACACAATTTACATTGTGCCGACTAGAAGACATGTTATTGGTTGCATTTGATTTCAGAGTCTGTCTGCTCACAAACAAGTGAACTCAAGTTCAGGGTCACTAAGCTCAACTCTGACCTTAGCCCTTAAAGTCGAATCATCTAACACTTGGGAAACGCTCCTGGACACCATATTTTTTTGCAACACACCATTAATCCTAATCTCAGATATTAGTTTGGATGGATTGTGTGCAAATTGGGATGTTTTCCATGTCATTTTGCAGCACATACAAAATTGTCTAGTAAGCTGGTAAACAAGCATTTGGATTTAACAGGAATTTCTTTCTTCTCCTCCCTTCATATATTATCTTGTGTAACAAAAGCAAGCTCCTGATTCACATAGTATGATGCTTGGTCTTCAGACCTCAGCTTCACTCTGACTCCAGCAGTTCTGCATCGCTGCACACACTGGCATGGAAACCGTTCACAGAAGAGCCAAGATGAACAACATTGACAGGAGTAGTAAATAAGAGTCACACCGGATGTGTTCCTGTATTTGTGTTTTAGTTTGCATAGCTATCTCTTCTTATTTGATTTTCAGAGAGCCCGAATGGAGAACGTTTCCTTAAATCCTCCTTCTACTACATTGTCTACATTTCGGCACACTATGGATTTTTTTTTTTTTTGTGAATACATTTATTTTTGTGGAATAAATGTGAATAATTAGGCTGTTACTTTGTGTGTGTGTGACTGTGTGTACGTGTGTGTGTGTGTATATAAAAAGTAACAGCCTAAACCACCATAATACTAACTAGATAAACAAAGCCTGTTAGTCAAAGTCCAAGAAGTGTTGTTAGTGCACATTGACTTTTCATATTGTTTATATTACGGTATGTAAATATACCACCCCTAAAAGCCTGTATGCCGTCATATCTTGAGCCCTGTTCATTGTTAGCATTCTGCATATTTGTTGTCTAAATAATTGTTCAAAAGTTTGTGTAACTACCTCTAGGTGATGATTTTATTACTGCTGTTTGCTGCTGTAGATGGTTGGTGTCTGTGTATCCTCCTGTTTATTCTGTTCTGCCGTCAATAGTGCATACTTAACCAGCCTGTTCAGCCCTGCTTTCAGGACACAGATTATTAAGCTAGCCAGGCATGGGCCTCAGACCAAAGTTTCATGAGCTGGTATGTTCTGTGCAGGAATGGAGAGAAAATGCAAAAAGGAAAGTCCAAAACCTGCTTGAAGGGGCTCAGTTCATGCATTCTAATCTCGAGAGGAAAGATGTGATGGTATTGTAACTATCTAGCCTATCTTTTGTCATCTCAAAAGAATGTATAGACTAGATAACATTGATTTCGTTCTGAGATTTGACTGTTTTTGCACCCCTTGGGCATTTGAGTAAATGCTGTGGGTCAAGTGAAAAGCCTTTACTGGCGAGCTACATGAAGGCAAAATCAGGTGTTCACACAAACACACCCCACAGGTGTCATGTTAAAGTTTCACAATAGCCTGAGGTTTGTTTAGATGGTGCACATATCGGATGATTTCAGCCACGTTTGCCTTCCGTTATTTAACAAAGATAAAACCATTTAAGGTGCAGCGATGTAAAATATGTGTTTAGGATTGATTGCAGTTTTATGAGCTACAAACAAGCTTGCCTTGCAAGTAGCACATCACAATATGTTGGACCATGAAGTGTCTATATCACTTGGGCATCTGGGCTTATGATTCACTGTCAGGTATTTTCTGGGTTAAACGCCACTGGGACTACCTCCCACACAAGTAATGAGCCAAAGCTAGACACACACACACACACACACACGCACGCACACGCACACACACATTTTCTGGCTTTACATTCTCTTAGGGATTTATAAACTTGTATTCTGCATTTTAATAATTCTCAGTAGAGAACTGATGACTAGATTAGATTGTATTACTGTAGTATTGAAGTCTGTGTGTGTTTGTTCAGGGCTGGTAGAAACTGAGGGTATTCTGACTTAATGAAATATGAAACAATGAAGAATTTCATCAACGTCCCTTCTTCTGGAATATAATTATTTCAGAAATTGCCCTCAGTAATCATTTGAGACCTTGCCCATTGTTTGTCACAGAAAGGTGATATCCTGCGTTTTTGGTAAGTGGGTAAATTGGGTCGGATGGAGTTTGGCCTGGGATGAATCAGGAGCAACACTGTCCTGAAATCTAGAGCAAGTGGCGGCCGTCAACTCCTCAGGGATCACACAGAAATAGATTGAATAATATCACGATAGCTCTGTTCCAACGCATAACAAGCTGCCTGTGTCGGCAGTTTATGAATTCATGAATCATGAGACACAGCGAACATTAGTGGTGCAACGGATCACAAAACTCACAGTTCGGATCATTTTTATGGTTTTTGAGTTAGATCAAATCATAAATTTAGCTTTACTTTTCGTCTATTACTCAAAGCTCACTTTACTCTCTTTTGATACTACAGCAAAAACTACTAGCCTAACTAATAAAGTTCAAACATTATTTAAGACAAGTGAACAGTCAGTAATAAAATAATTACAAGCTTATATAACAAAGTTACTAACAGTAGTATTCAGGTACATAAATTAATAATTAGGCCTAAATGTAAAATAACACTATTTGTTTACTGTAGAAATTAAAAATAGGTTAATCTTTGTTAAAGCTGTATTTTATTTCATTAACATTAATGACACAGACAACAGCAGGAATATTGGGCTGCTGTCACTTTAAGACCGAATGCACGGACCGAATATACTGACACACATCCGGTTTCTTTCTCAACTGTTCACTTATGACACAACCGAGAGAATACTTGTCGAGACGGGTATTTTGACATAATTTTGTGTAAATGTGCGCAAATAAACGTGAAAGAGGAATCAATTCGGTGTTCGAGCGCTGTCTGAAACGCATCTCTATCACTGCACGCGCTTCGAGTGTGTGGCTAGGCGCAGAGATTACAGCGTGCAACACCCGATTTTTGCTGCTTCCTCTGTATTTAAAATCGCTTGAATGTGTAAATTGGCAAGACAAGACACGTCCAAATGACAGTTTCACTGTATGATGGTTAAACTTTGCAGTCAATCCGCGAATCACATGTGTGCCGAATCGTGTGTCCTGATCGTTGCACCCCTACCGAACATTCATTTTAAATAGCTTTTTGCGGTTTAATATTCACAGATCACGATTTGATTAATTGTTCAGCCCTACTTTTAATTTATTCATCCAACATTTGCCAAATTCTGTGACATTCCGCATTCTACAGTAAATTCCATTTTTGTCAATGAACTCTGCAATTCCGTTCATGTTTTCCTGTGTATTTCGTGTATTATGTAGAATAGGGTGTTTTTGTTTTTGGCATCAGTCGTCAATGACTTTTGCTAAAATGCAGTGACTTATGTCTTTGCTTGTTGTGATTGTGTTTGTCCTTTATCCATTCCCCCCTCGTCTAGACGCACCATCTGCCCATAGCTCGTTCATCCCCTCCTCCCCCACAGTGGAATTATGGGTAGCACTCTTTAAAGATCAGTATTTGTGGGAGCCATAATACAGTACATGCTATTATGTGGGTGGTTTCATGTAAAGGATGGCAATACTTTTGTTCTTTTTTGCCATTGAATCTTCCTTTACAGCAGTCTGATAACGTGTTTGAATTTTTTATCTCACGATTGCTACAGAAATGGCTTTGTTGTGCCTCATTTCCAAAAGCATAATTTGGGATATTATTCAGATGCCTAACCTCAACGGAATTGAGGGACATTGTGCCTGCAATTTCTGTATTATAAGTTTGGGTTAAACAAGCATAATGTATAACAAACAAAAAAAACATAACTATTATTGATTGGTGTGTGAGATGACACACACAGCAGGAGACTGATTGGTTTTAGAGCAGGAATCAATAACAGTTTAACCAGATTGCTGATTCTGATGTGCTGTTTGCTTCAGTGTCTGTCACTGATCACAGGATGCTTGCAGATGTAGAGACCTGGTTATAGTACACTTTCTGTCTGTGGATGGCTAAACATCTCAAGCCATATATTTTATGTTTACCCATGGATTCCTAAGCCTATTTGCCATCTGGTTTCAAGGAATTGTTTAATTTTCATGCTGAGATCTGTCAGGTCATAAACCTTCTCAGTCACTTCCTAAAAGAGTGTGTGAGGGGGAATGATCTCAGGTCCTTAAGTAAATCAACATGATGTAGAGCAAGCAACGTTGACTTTTTGCAACTTCTTTAACACGATGTCTTGTGTATATATCACTGTGCAAATAAAAAATACATTTTATGTACAATATGATACTAGTGTTTGTTTACATCTGTATAAATCAAAAGTATGTTTACAGTTTGTGAAAGTTGTAAAAACATTTCTTGGTTACAATTTACTGTTTTAATATAGCCTATATCATAAATATTTAGTATTTTAAAATATTTAATATATATAAAATATTGTATTATTTTAATAATGATTTAATATATTTTGATTAATTTTAAATCTAAAAACAATATAAATATTTTTGTTTAATATTTTAAAATGAATTTAAATTAATTTAATATTCATTAATATTATTATTAATATTAAAATACATTTATTTTGTGTAATTTATTATTGATCAAAATTATGTAATCCGATTTATGTAATTTTTAATAATAATAAATGGTTATATTCCTATTATATCCCCCTTTTAAATGATATGATGACTTAAGAGCACCAATACAGTTGACAGCGATATACCTAGATGTTTCAAAAAGAAATGAAGCACTTTGTATTTTCAATTCTCTGATGAATAAACAATTCCCTCTATCTGTGTCATTCAGGTTCTGACTATCTTCTCAGAGCAGATGAGAAGTCGTCATCATGGAGTCGGCCGGACTCATCTGCCTCGGGACAGTACACCTACACCATTCCCAGCCCTACAGAGACTCACATCATTACCAGACCAGGTCTCTCTCTCTCTCTCTCACACACACACACACACACACACACACACACACACACACACACACACACACACACACAGCCTGTGCACTACTGTTGGCTGTATGTATGCAAACATCATCTCCCAGCTTTAGTGCCTGAACTCATCCTGCTTGTGTGCTTGTGTTTGCAGAGCCTCTCATGCAGAAGATCGATGAAAGGCAGAGACTCGCACGAGAACGGAGGGAGGAACTGGAGAAGCAGAATGGTATGACAAACACACACATTGTTATTAAAGACAATGTCAGAGTGCCTTTGCAACACATTTAACTTCCATAATGTGACACATTTCAGAATTAAGCAGTATGTTAAATTAGGTGGATGGGACTTTTTTTTATCATGATTATTTTTTATTATGATTTGATTGGCATTTAAATGTTATGCTTTGTTTACTGTTATTAGTTTTCTGACAACTTAATTTTTCTCTTTTTAACTTCTGAACAAAGACATTTTTTTGAGGTACTACATACAAAACAGATACAAATGACAAAGGATGCATATTTGGTATGTAAGTGATGCTTTGTTTTTTATAATTCTTGTTTTGCATCGGAGAATGATGGGAAATGTAGTTTAGTCATGCAAGACTGTCATCTCATAAATAATATAAATGAGTAGTTCTTTCTAGCAAGCTTCATCCACAGTTACGGTACACACAATGTAAAAACCAAAACAAAAAAAACTATCTTCTTTACAAACATATTCTTTAACAGAGGTATTAAATTTCCTGACTTGACTCGAATGCGTCTTAAGAGCGGGCTGGTTATTAAGATGTACATGGGTACACGAGTCCTAATGAGAGTCCTCATGTATGATCAGTTTAGTATAAAAGCAGTTACATGTTCACGTGTTGTTCTTGTTATTTTTGTGAGTTGTTGGAATATGTGTCAATCATGTGAATTTGTCAAATCAAACCTTCTTCACCATGTAAAGCTCAGGGTTAAACTTCTTGCTCTTTTTCTTGAGCTTTTTTTTAACACATTTTGCTCTTTCTTGTGTCGGTCTGTTTTCCCTGTTTGTAACTGCATGACTAACTTGAAGGGGTAGGTTGCTGTGGCGAGATGCAGTTGTTTTGTAAACTCTTGGCAAGGTTGTTACCAGGACACCCAGTTTTATGTAAGGGGTTATAGGCCAAGACAGAGAGGCCAGAGAGAGATTGGCAGATTAATTTCGCTCGCTTTCGATTACTGGAGTGCTTGGTTGCAAATGAAATTGATAATCCACAATGTTGACTATTAACATCTGCCTTTCTTATTATTTATTACATCTTCTCTTTTTATAGCTTTAGCATTAAACTTTACATTTAAAGGGATAGTTCACCCAAATATAAAAATTCTGTCATCATTTACTCACCATCTTGTCGTTCCAAACCCATAAGACTTTAAAAAGATCTTAATTTATGTTTCAAAGATTATGCATAATCCATATTATGGATTCATTTTATGATTTTGATTCAAGTTAATTTAGACTTTTACTTATGCTGACACACATACATAGAGCACATCACTTGGTGAACAATGTGAAAGCCCAATGTAAAGCCCAAATGTACATGCGTGATGCACGAAAACCAATTAAGTTTATTCTAACACCATGTGACGTACCATAAGCTGCTTTGTTTAACACATGTAAAGGCTCTTATGCATCAAGTTCCTGAGGGTACTTAAAAATATCAGTTTTATATTTTTTTTTAATTTCATAACACCTCTTAAATGATTTAACAAATGTCTTAATTATCATTTTAAGAGAGGTCTTACATTTGTGGATGGAAAAACGGGAATCTGACTTGCAATGTCAGAGCAGTTCGTAATCAACAAATATTGAATTGATTGCTTAAGATCTACGGTTGATAAATTATGAAGATGTTTACTTGGTGGTCTTTATATTGTAATATGTTGTAGATGGTTGTCCTGGGCTGCCCTGTAACAGAAGGAAAGACTAAAAAAAATATTTAACACATATTATTCAGTACATAGAATTTATTAGTGTTGGCACATTAATCTGTACTTTTTGTAAATTAATAAATTAATTTTGTTTTGCTTGTAAATGTCTCATTGTGCCTCTTTATTAAGGAGAAATGCATTAGTTGATCAATTTTCATTGCGCTATTAAAGTTTGTAATTGTCATCCTAAATTTTCAACTAGTACATTTGCTCCTTGGGGAATATCTTAAATATATTATGGTTTTGGACTAGGGATGTCACTGTGAGGAAGTTTTCACACTAGTATATAAACTTGACAACACCGGTATTGCCAATATCACCGGATGCTGAACTAAATTACAGCTAAATGATAATGGGGCTGGTGACTGACTACTGCAGGAAGATTGAATGATAACAGATTTCACATTTTTGGGTAAATATCCCTTTAAAGACTTTTATAATCCGCTAATCTCTGTGAAATTAGTAACAATTCTTAAAGGTTTGGAGGTCCAATATAGTTGTGTTGCCCTGTCCTTCAATGACAGCCTCTTTGCAAATCTCAAATATGACTGGTTGAACTTACATTATCAGGGATCCCGCTTTCATTTTGGGATCCTCATCCAGGAACAGAACATATTTGGTAGGGCATTCCCACATCTAGATACCAGCTGGGCTATTTAGGAATAATATTATCAATCCTCTTTCCGTCCCTCCTTTAGTGTTCCAGTAGTCATGACAATGCTAAAAATTGTGATTTCCAGACATCCTTCACAGTGACGCTGGAAAAGTTGCGTTAGAGTTTAAATTATAAACAAATCACTATGCATAAGTCTTTCTGAATTTGGAGTATATGTTATAGGGCCAGCAAAAAATCCAAGACTTGACTAAGGGAATTCATTGTGTGTGTCTGTCTGTGTGTGTGTGTCTGTGTGTGTGTGTCTGTGTGTGTGTGTGTGTGTCTGTGTGTGTGTCTGTGTGTGTGTCTGTGTGTGTGTCTGTGTGTGTGTGTCTGTGTGTGTGTCTGTGTGTGTGTCTGTGTGTGTGTGTGTGTGTGTGTGTGTGTGTGTGTGTGTGTGTGTGTGTGTGTGCGCGCGCGCAGCTGCACGGGGGTCCAAGTGGTTTGAGAGAGAGGAGAGAGCCCGACAGTTTCACGAGAGACAGCTGGAGGAGCGCAGGAAAAGGATGGAGGAGCAACGGGTGAAAGAGGAGAGGAGACGAGCTGCCGTGGAGGAGAAACGACGGCAGAAACTGGAGGAGGAGAAGGTGAGCACATCGGGGAAAACCCTTCCCTGCAGTTGAATTTATTCAGCTGTTTGTATATATTCACTCCCTATACGTTTAGTTTTCATTATTTATCTGTATATTTCTCATCAGTCATTATTAAAGCACAATTACATCAGTGGTTCTCAACAGTTTTGACTCCAAGCCCCTGTTTGACCACGACTATGTTTGAAGGTTGTCTTACAGTATCTAAGCTCCTCTGGTACTGCTGTTGTAATAAAAATAAACGTAACACTTTTCTTATAGCATTTTTATCTTTTATTATGATTTTTTACTTTTTCAACTTTTTGAGCATAAAAAAAGATCTGCAAGGTTACAAAGCTCAAAGTCCACTCCATAGGGAGATATTTTATTTTTACAGAATCCACTTTCCAAGAACAACGCGTTTTTTCTGGGCTTTATGAATTCACAATGTTCCTTATTTAAATAATCCCCGCCCACAGAATACTTAAACAAAGGGTCAGTGGGCCAGCTAACCAATCACAGCACATTTCGTATTTCGGAAGGACAGGCTTTATCTAAATCAGCGTGTTCAAGCCAGACTGGGGAGAGAGGTGCTGTAATGTAAAATATGTGAAAAATAATGTGTTTTTTGAACAATCAAGCATGAATGCATATTCTAGTACCCCTCAAAAACAAAATCAAGACTTTAAAAGGGCATAATTGGACCCCTTTAATAGTGCTTGAGAACCATTACATTGTCATCACTGTTAAGGTATACAGAGACCCTTTCCTTATTATTGTAATACTAAAGGAAATAATAAAGGCAAACCATACATCTTGTAAAAAGATCTCAATAATATAGACTGCAGGAACAATTAATTAAAAACAAAATAAAAAAGGATGCGTTTATCGAATAAAACGCTCTCTGGAAAGAAAAAGTCCTTGTTTGTTTCAGGCACGGTATGAGGCTGTTATCAGGAGGACCATGGAGAGGGGTCAGAGAGCCAGGCCGAAGCCAAACCGCTGGAGCTGGGGGGCACCGCTCTCCGCTAGCACGTCACACAACAGCGGTAAACACACAGAATGATTCAGGATGTGGTTCCCTGATACTCACTTTAGCCTGGTTTTCAAGATTTGAAGTTATAATATTAGTGCCTTTTATAGTGTTATAAATTGAATGTTTATGTATGCAGAACAGCACATTTATTTTATTCTCTGTTCACATTTGTTGACTAAGAGCCATGAGCTCACTGCACACCCCCTTTGATTCCTTTATTTTCTGCTCCATCAATATCTCTCTCACTCTCTCTATGCATGGTTCTGCACTTCTCTTCTTCCCTCTTTCCTCTCTCTCTCTCTCTCTCTCTCTCTCTCTCTCTCTCTCTCTCTCTCGCTCTCTCTCAGGTTTTGATGATTCTGCTCTCTTTCCACTGGATCTAGCTGGGCTGGAGCACTATCATGGTGTTTTCAGCTTAACGCGTCAGCAGCAGTTTCGCTCTAAATGTGAATATAACCGGCAGTGTAGAGCAGCTGACTAGCACTATTAGCTAGAACCTGTAGCATCACCTATAAATGATTGGTTTCCTTTCCCGTAAGCAGTTAGCAAGGAGCCAAAAACATAAACAGGCTGCTTATCAGTCTTATTTTAGATGAGTCAGCTGTTTGTAGTTTCTGTTTTAAAGGGGACATGTATCTCTTTGTCAAATTTTTGGCTAATAGTCCACTTTTTTGCTTTTACACCTTTAAGATTTTGTATACAAAACAAACTTAAAGTATTAAAGCTTGAGCTTTATTTTTTTTAAAAGCTTTAAAAAAAAATTTAAAAAAAATTGTGAGGAACATTTCAGGTTTGTCAAAACTTTTGACTTGTTCAGTACATCAAAAGTCTATTTAAGTCTTTGAGCAAGAAACATCCTATTTTCCATGATATGACGTTTTAAAGTCGTCAATGTGTTTGTCCATTTTGGGACACATATGGAAGGCAGGTTGTGATAAAGTGTTGTCATCCTCAGTAGTCTTTAGTACACATAGCTAAGCACTTTTCCTCTTATCTAACTTTTAAAAAATAGCATCCATTAGCTGCTGCAAGCATACACACAGTAGAAAAGGTCTCAGTAAAGCCTCTTATGCCCTCTTCCCCATTTTCTATCTTTCTTTAGTGCATTTTTCTGTATTACGCCTTTAAGTTGTTTAAAGTTTTGCATCTCATGTTGTATTTTTTTTTGTCTGTGTGTTTGTAGATGCTGACAGAAGGTCAGTCTCCACTATGAATCTGTCCAAACACACACATCCAGTAATTTCCAAACGCCTGTCATCTTCCTCAGCCACCTTGCTGAATTCCCCAGATAGAGGTAAAAAATCTTTACACACTCTCATAGCCAAACAAGTCCCTTTTTAGATGAATAATTTACCAAGGAGCTTCCTTTTTGCATTTACCCATAATTGATGTGTATGTGTTTTTGTGTGATTTTGCTGTACCATCCAAGCCTTACAGAAGCGGACATCTCTCTCGTCATCTTGCTTAATTAAAAAAACGCTATCTAAATCCCATATATCCAGAGAGAAGATCACTCAGGACAAACCAGCAGGTGGATTTTAGAAATCCAGAAGTCTTTTTTTCTCTTTTACTGGGCTCAAACCTGTGTTACCCAGGGCTTCAGACTGCAAAGTAACTGATCATAGATGAAGTAACTAGCATAAATGAACAGTTACAAATAGAATATCATTAGCGACAAATTTCAAAACCTTTTTTTTGATATGTGACTTCAATTTAACGTGTGTTAATTCTGTTTCAATCTAGGCACTACCATAGTGCTTTTTCAGTGGCATTGGTTCTGGAGTATTTTTTTTATAGATTTTTTTGGTATTGGTATTTAAAAATAAATAAATAATTAAAGTGTTATAAGCCATGAATCAAACCAACCTGCTATGAGGCAAATCACAACATTACAAACTTTAATTTGTAGCAAAAAAGTATTTGACATTTGGACAAAACGGCAAAGATAACATTGTCCTTAACGGCTTTAATGGGGGAAAGAACTTTAATCCCATGAAGCATTGCAAATGATCAATTTAAAAGTAACGATGATATATAAAAAATATTCAAAGTTGTTGATTATACCTACAGAAACAATATAATTTAAGTTGTTGTTAAAAATATTTTTTCATATGGAGAAAATGTTTGAGTTTTTACTCAACATGTTGCACTTTATTGCATCCACACAATGTAAGCATGACCAAGTGCTTCTAAACAAAATATATCAAATCTATGATCATGCAATTCTGTAATTTGTCGTTTTTAGTCTTGAGCCCTGAGTCATGCAGTCTCTTCCAGCATTATTGCATGTTAAAGTTTGTGTAAGTTTGAAAGGGTTTATACATTAGCGAATAATAGTTAAGCTATAAAAATAGTGGGGGAAAGTTGTACTGTGTGTGCACTGCTGCATGCTTTATTTAAGGGGCTTCACTGGCATTTGACTATATTGTTTTTGATATTTAGGTCTTGCATGTTTGTCCCTACAGCAGTTGGCTAGCTTTTTTTAAAGACAACATGAAAACAAAACAGATTTATTTACTTTTTTTTTATGTTATTATACACAATTAATCAGTGCATGTTATTTTAAAGAAACCATTTGTTTTCAGGAATTTAATGTAGTAACTGACTTTAGTTTTTGCTGCGCGACTGGCCATGTGCGCTGGTCAAAATAATGTTAATTTCATAGCTGACTTTTCACAATCCAGTCAAATCATGATGGATAAAAAGTCCCACCCTAAAATATTATTTCATTTAGACATTAAATGGGGTGTTATTGCAGTTTCATGTTGTCTTTCCACTGGTGGTTATGTTTAGGGTAACTAACTCTGTTTTCTCTTGATTGGTTGGTTCACTTAACTCAAAACATTTTAAAACATGCATGATTCACTGTCACCTGCAGATGATGCAAATTGGGTAACCAATTCTGGGCATATGAAGTTATGAATGCATGTGATGGGATTCATGTGTGTCAAGTTCTTTAGCATGT
Organism: Meda fulgida; assembly: GCA_030578275.1. Classification (NCBI taxonomy): domain Eukaryota; kingdom Metazoa; phylum Chordata; class Actinopteri; order Cypriniformes; family Leuciscidae; genus Meda; species Meda fulgida. The sequence continues at coordinate 25,542,396 of CM060638.1, forward strand.
TTAAGGTGCTTATTTAGGACTTTTGTTGAGAATGTGCATTTGTGTCTTTGCTGTCCAGGTACGCGTTGCATGCCTCTTACCCCATGGGAGAATACAATGATCACTCGACTACAGACACCAACACACTCCTACCTGGCCAGGAGTCGCAGCGCCATGTCTTTGTCTGGAGAAGCAGGTAGAACACAAACACATGCACAGCATAAAACAATCTAATACACTTTTTTAATGTTTATTTTGGTCACAGATAGGGTGGGAAATATACTTTTTTGCCTATCAGCTGGTGAATGGACAATTTAACCAGCAATCTTTTAAAAATTTTATTCAATTCAAATGTATTAAATAACATGAAATTGAATTGTGCATGTGTTGCTTTAAATTCTTGTTAAATCTTAAGCTAAGAGACATCTTACTGGTTTCCTGCCACGTTGGTTGGTACATAAGGAAAATGACCTGACACTGCACAAAAAGGGCCTGCATTTGTCTGGTGGCAAGTGTTAATTTTACACCCTAGCTAGTGAAGCGTTTTGTCAGACCTGACCAGTGTTGAGGTAGAATTGTTTCTTATTTAACCATGTTTTTCAGAAGCATAACAGTTACAGTAACAATACTATAAAAAAATAGTATAGCTTTTCAAGCCATCTTCTAACAAGTTTTGATGAGGTGTGACTAGAAAAGAGAAAAATATTATAAAATACATTGTTTTTTGTCATAAAAGCTATACATTTTTTTTTAAAACATCTGAGTTACTGTTATGCTTCTAAAAAAACTTATTTAGCTTCAGTGTTATTAACTCAACTTTTTGATATTAACTTGTAGAATAGCAACAAAGTATGAGAAGCTCATAGCTTGACAAGATGCATTTTCAAAGTAGTTAACTTTTAACTTATACAATAGCTGAGCTTCAAGATGTTCAGTGTGAAAACACGTTTACAAAGAAAGAAAGCAGAGAAAGAGTATTGGAGAACTGTGAGCCGTTTCTGGCAAGGCCCGTGTCTTAAAACAAAACACCTCTTTTAGACAGACTTCTCTCTGCAACAGCTTTGCCCAGTTACTGCCCTCTGCATCTAAAGCGTGTGTGTGTGTGTGTGTGTGTGTGTGTGTGTGTGTGTGTGTGTGTGTGTGTGTGTGTGTGTGTGTGTGTGTGTGTGTGTGTGTGTGTGTGTGTGTGTGTGTGTGTGTGTGTGTGCAAATAGGGCTGATGCTAATCTCTTTTGTGTATTTATATGTTCTGTCTTTTTCTTGCTAAATGATTGGGTTTTCTTTCTGTTTGGGAATTCTGTTATCAACTGATTAAATTAAAAGCTTCTAACATGGGCAACTGCATCATAATTTGACTATGAGAAATTGAATTGTCTGCATTCAGAATGAAATACTACCCTACTGCATGCTGTTTTTATAATAGTGTGTGAAACACTTCGCAGTGCAAAAACAAAACGTATGCTACGTTGTTGTCAACCTAATAATTTGTATGACGTCCAGTTTTTGTTTAGGAATTAAAAATGTTATTTTGCAGTTTTATTCCAATTTAAGATCACATTTAGACAAATGCAAAGCTTTGCATACAGTAAATGTACAAATTAAACAGTATGCATAATGCACACCATTGTATGGTAGTATGCCATTATGAACATACTCTCAGATTGTCCTCCATCAGTGATGTAGCTTTATAGATACTAATACACACTTTCTTTTTCTTCCCTTTCCACTTTTCCACCACTCATTCATCCTTTTCCACCTTTTTCTTTTGCGCACCTTCCTCCCTGTCGCTGCTCATGTCCATAATGGATCAATTTAATTATCTCATAATACACCCTGGTTGGTTAAACTTGATCGTGGTACAGTGACCCCCGTTTGTCCTCGCTCAGCCTCCTGTCACCCAATGAGCTCCATGTCCTTCAAGTCCATCCAGTCACGCAGCGGCGAGCGACCAATCAAAGCAGGCCTTAATTTTGAGAGACCAATCAGAGCAGGGCTCATCCCTTCGGACGGCAGCTCTCGCAGAAAGACCACCCAGAATATCCTGGTATGGTATTGATGTAAATATGTGCTTGAATTTTTTTGTGTCTGTGCAAGTGCCCTATGCTTGAAAGAGTGTACTTAAGAGCCTGTGTAGGGCAATTGCAATTTGTTGATCTTTGTATAATGTAGTATGGAAGTACTCTCGAAAGATGTGTTTCATGCCTCTGTGTATAGATTGACAGGAAGGATAAGGACTATGTGAGGAAGTCATGGAGTAACCTCTCATATCCCACTCCCAGTCTGAGCCTGTTCACACCCAAGAGATCTCCCTCTCCTGTCAGTCAACGCAGCAGAGTCACCAATCCATCCCCCAACAGGTATAAGCACCATTGCTACGATGAGTATTAAGAGTATCTTCAGTATGTCATTCTGTCTGAGGGTGCATCTCATTTTCACAACCAAGAGGGGTTTTTATACTGAAAATCTGTGGAAATATTTGTGGAATTTGTCTTTATTTTTTGGATGTTTTGTTGGATAAACAGTCAACCAGGATTAGTAAATTAAAAACTAAAATAATTACAAAACCTCATAATCATCCTATGTTAGAACCAATCTCTGATTTCTAAAATTACTAACATATATATATTACACAAAAAGTTGTATATACAAAGTATTAAAAAAGTTTTGTTAAAATAAAAATAAAATATTTTAATTGATTTCATTTTAAATTTAAATCTAGAAATGGTGTATATATATATATATATATATATATATATATATATATATATATATATATATATATATATATATTAAAAATAGTAGTATAAATATACATTTGTGACTTCAACTTTGCTGTGAGTTTTGTTGGACAGAATGAAAAGGACTAAAACTTCCCTCACTGATTCAGTTTTTTTTTTTTTTGGTCTGTTCCACAGGGGCTCCACTGCTAAACCCTCTCAGAAGATGTTTAACCCCAAAAAGTCCAGGTCTCCTCCTCCCCCAGCATCAATTCCACTGTCTTCTAGTAACCCCTCCTTATTGCCAGGCAATCTCAGGCCCAACAGAGTGACATCAGAGAGCCCGAGAGTTACCCCAGAACGAGAGAGGGCCAAAAAACAGGATGTTGAACCTCCTAAAATTGAACCAGAGGCTCCTGCAACAAACCCGTCTGGTCTGTAATATTGCACAACCATACATGAACCATCAAGTTTGATTGAACTAGCATCATATACTATATTCCTGTGGCTCTTTCTTTTTGTAGAAGGTTCTGGAAGTTCTCCAACAGCACGGCCCTCTGCAGGCACCACCGATCCTGAGGAGGCATCTCGTCAGCTGGCTGAGAAACGACGGCAGGCCAAAAAACAGAGAGAAAGAGAAGAGGAGGAGAAGAGACAGCAGGAAGAGGCTGAAAGGTGTGTGTGTGTGTGTGAGAGATTTTCATGAGCACTTTTTTTTTTATATATCCACTGTTGGGGAAGCTACTCTAAAACTAGTTGCAATAACAGCTCTGCATTTTGAAAAAATGTTCTGCTGTTTTGCAACCAAAAAAAAAAAACCCTGATCGTATTACATAGTTTTATGATGCTGAGTTCAAAAATAAAAAAAACATCAATAAAAACTTAGCCTCATGTACACACACACACACACACACACGCACACACACACACACACACACACGCACACACACACACACACACACACACACGGTATGATACATATGTATCAGTTTTAATTCACCCATGTAGCAGAAAACATCTGGGTCAGGAAATCAGGATTAGGCATAAAATAATGTCATACATTAGTCATAAATTAGATAGTTGTAACCTGGCTCAGCGGAAGAGAGGAACCATGTATCTGTGGCAGTTTTTCTGGTGATTAAAAGATAATACAGGACTTCTTCACCTTACAAATGGATATTAAAATCAAGAATGCTGTGAAATGCACATCATATTTTGTTGGAAATTGTGATGTTCTAGAGCTAAACTTTAGTAATAATTAATTCAGCAAATATGTTGCAGGGTTGCGTAATCTACAGTGTTGTCTAAATGTACACTGAACACAACTAAAGCACTTTTACATTTGTTTATTTTGAAAGAATCTTTTGAATGATCATGTACCTGTGCAGGCGCAGCAGGGAGGAGATGGCCCGGAGGAAGGCAGAGGAGCGAGCCAAGAGAGAGGAGGAGGCGCAGCGGCAGGCAGAAGAGAAGAAGAGACGAGAGGAGGAGGAGGAGAAGCGATTAGAGGAGGAGAGGACACGGAGGGAGAGAGAGGAAGCTGAACGCCTGCAGAGACAGGTACACAAACATATACACACAACAATCTCATTCATTAATCACACCAAACCGATAAATAAATGCACAACACTCAATATGTGCTTTATTAAGATAACATATCAACATTAGGGCTGTAAATAGATAATTCAACATTGATTGATTGTGGCGGAATTTATTTATTTATATACACCACTGTTCAATAGTTGGTGGCCAATAAGATTTTTTTTTGTTTTTTTAAAGATGCATTAAATTGACCAAAAGTGACAGTGAATGCATTTATGTTTCAAATTAATGGTCTTTTTGTTTACATTTAAAAACCACATTAATGCTCTAAATTTTCTTTTGAACTTTCTGTTAATCAAAGAATCTTGAATAAAAATGTATTAAGCAGCACAGCTGTTTTCAATATTGATAATGGCCAGAAATATTTCTTGAGCAGCAAATCAGCATATTATAATGATTTCTGAAGGATCGTGTGACACTGAAGACTTGAGTAATGCTGATGAATCACTTTAATCACAGGAATAAATTACATTTCACAATATATTCACATAGAAAAGAGTTATTTTAATTTGTAATAATATTTCATAATATTACTGTTTTTTTTTAATCAAATCAATGCAGCTGTTCTGAGCGTAAGATACTTTCAAAAACATTAAAGAAACTTACCGACCACAAACATTTGAAAAGTAGTGTATATATGTATATAATTTGCCTCTAATACTTTTTAAATATAAAATACATATATAATGCATAGTATGTATTATTTGAATGCATATGAATATAGTCAAATGAAATGTGTACAAACAATATATTGGCACTTTCTAAAGCCACATTTTTGTAATATGTGAACTAACCAACATTTTTCACTTAATTAATCTCAAAAACATGTTAAGTTTGACAGCCCTAAAGTTAATGCATTCTGAATAATGCATATACGTAAAATTTCGAATGCGTTTGTTTCAAGTGTGTTTTTTGTGGCTCTGTATGTTCAGAAAGAAGAAGAAGAGGCTCGCCAGAGAGAAGAGGCAGAGCGTTTACGTCTGGAGAGAGAGAAACACTTCCAGAAAGAGGAGGCTGAGAGAATGGAGAGGAAGAAGGTAAACAAGTTCATTTTATTGATGACTTTTAAGGTAATTACAGGATTGTACAGTTACCTGAGTGTGTTCTTGTCTGTCACAGCGCCTTGAGGAAATTATGAAACGCACACGTCGATCTGATCAGGTAAGATGTAAAGCAGTTGCTGCTGCTTTTTCGGCATTGTTGTCTTTCATTCGAAGTGCTGGCTTTTTCTCTAACACACTTTCCTTTTTACACATTTTGTGTTTTGAAGAAAGCCACCCCACAGAGAAATGGCGATGTCAGCCAGCAGAGCGTACAGGATTCAGGTGAATTGTGATTTTTACATTTACATGTGCAACATAGTGTTTCCTCTCTGACCCTATCATGAGTTTGTCATTAATCTGACATCACTAATGTCTCTCTCTCTTGTCTGTTAGTGATTTCAATATCCAGCAGTCCCTCAGTGAGTGTGTCTATCCCTCAGGCTCCGGAGACCTCTGAGACCGGACGCAGTGACAGTAACGGACACACGGACCCCAGCTTCATTACACCCATACTGCCCACATCAGGTCACAGGTGAGATTTTTTCATAATTATTCATAATAACAAACATTAAAAACATATTCAGTTTGATTCCAACTTGCATAATTTCCCATTCTGTCCAAAAAATTAATAAACAAAAAATAATAATAAAAATGTCTATGTATATATTATTAATAATAGTAATCTATCTATCTATATTAAATAAACGCCTTCATTTGTCTTTATATTAAGAAAGCGATAGAAAAATCGCACATTGCGATGCTTACTGTACATTAGGTTTGTGCTATTCTAGTTTCCTATCCACAGTATTCCTGCGTCCCATGAAGCTTTGCGTGAATTATGGGTATAACTTCCGTTAAGCTGTAAACAATCAGTGAAAGACTAGCTCTATGGACGCAATAATATATATAGCCTATATTTTTTTTAAACCGTGTATGATGACATATTATTCTACTCACCCTTCAACCATTGAACATTAAAAGGACATTTAAAAGTGTAAAAGCATCAACAAGGTATTTTCAACAGACCATGAATAATCTCTGAAAAAGCATCTTTCCACAGCAAAATCGGTCGGATAAAAATCACTGTGGTAATCTGTATTATGTAACATACGCCTTAATAATAAAAAAATGTTTTACTTCAGCATTGCGTGATACTATTTTAAAGTGATTTCAGTCATTTTGACACATAATAAATTGTATTTACCTGTGAAACCAAACCTGGAAAGAGACGTGAGGATTTGGAGAGGATTCCAGTGAATTATTAATGATATACATCGTAAATTAAATCGGGAGAACAGACCACAAATGTGCAGCATATGTTGACCTTTATCATACTATTACAGCGAAATTCAAAAGTAAAAAAGAAAATAATCATGAGGAAATGCAGAACTCTTACTATAGATATTCTTGTCATAACATGTCACGTTAAAATACCAAGTGTTACGTTATTCTCATGTTATTCTTAGATAAAACATAAAAGAAAACTGATAGCTCATTAAGTCAAACTGAAGGATGAGCTTTATTTGTAGGGCAACCTTATGATTTGAAATGATTTGTTTCAGTCTTTTTGAATGGAAGTTCCCCAAACCGGAAGTGCCACCCATAATCCAGAACGCAGTAAACCCATCAGGAATAAGGTGGATTGAAATTGCTTTGAATTGTCCTCATTTCAAAGTCACTTTGGAAAATGTTCTTCTAAATGAATGTTTAATGTAGAAAATGGTCGGACACTAATGTTTCTCTGCAACACTTATGTTGATCTGCAGCTCTCCTGTCCTCTACTGGTGATAGGAGGAAGTCACACTTTATTTTTTATAGGCTTTCGATAATTTATTAACAGACCGTATGAAAACTGTTTGCATTTATTCATTAAACACTTTTATCCAAAGCTACTTACAAATGAGAATACAAGCAGAAGCAGTTAATTCAACAATATGTTTAATCAGAGAAACCTGAACTTGATCTATATATATAAAAAAAATACGGTTTGTAATCTGTGACTCTTTTCTTCACTGCAAGTGTGACTGCCCAACTCAGAGAAAACGGCGCCGTCACAGAAGCCTTCGAGGAGGTCATAGAGCTTCCCATGGCGGACAAACTGTCCCGTCAAGATGGAGATGGAGAGGAAGTGGAAAATGAGGAAGAGGAGGAGAAGAGGAAGGTTCCCATATTGGCTTTCAGAGAGAATGGCAGCACGCATAACGTGAGTGGACTGGAGGAGAACCCGCCACAGTAAACGCTTCTCTCAGGTCAGTCAGTCTGGACACAACACTGATCGTTTTAGTTTTTTTTGGGTGACATACCATGTCCCCTTTACCTTATTTTGATTTTTTCCCCCATTATAGATACATGAACATTTATAATTGTGGAAGTGCACAGAACACAGGAAATAGAGTCAGAGGGAGACCCCTCACTGTACTTCCCTTCATCTGACACTTAGATAAAATGGCAAAGAGAATTTACAGAAACGAAACGTGTCCTCGCAGCTGAGACGGATCTCTTGACTTCTCCTTCCTGTAATCAGCTCCTGTCTCCCCAAACTGAAGTGGTACGCTCCAGGAACCACCTCTTCCGTCATTTGGGGAGTCGTGGTGACTGAAGGCACATTTACTACTTGAAGAAAAGTGTTGTCGCTGTCGTGGAAGCTCCTGTGAAGTGCTAACCAGAAGGAATGTGTGACGAGAATTATGTTTGTTGTGTTTGCGTAGATTTATGGCGAAACCTTGTAGTTTTGCTCTTGTTATGCCAGCACTATGAACTCTCTGCTTATTTTTATAATTAATGTTCATATGAAGAGAACTTATTTTCTTCCGTCTTTGAAAAGCTTGAACAGATTTTTGCCTCTTGAATTACATCTCATTCCACTCCAACGTACGGCCCTCTACGCAGTCCGAGCAAAGCAAAGCTTTCATTCTTGATTTTTATTTTCTTCCTAATGTGGTTGGGTGATTTGAATCTCATGCAACTTATCAGGAACATATCCATGATATATTTAACTTAAAATTAAATGAAAAAAAAAAGAGTAATTTTTTCATATTTCGTTAAAATTAAGCACATCCTCACAATTTCTCATTATAGTAATAATGCAAAACATTTGTAAATTGTGAAGTATTTATATACCATTGTAACTGTTCTACTGCCTTTAATCAATACTGATTTAAATCAAACAAAGTGTATTACTTTTTCCCCCATTAGATTTTAGGTTGAAATGTGACCTGGATGTGTTATGTGAGATTCACCCAGCTGATGGTTTGCTTGCCATGTTGTTTTGTGTAGCTTTAATCAGACACCCGAAAGCAACTTGTAATATAGAGACTTGCGCATAATGAGAGGTTACGTCTATTTAATGGTAGTACGGTAGAACCCATACAAGCTAATCTTTAAAATCAAGAGATCTTTCGAATGTAATCATAACGTAATAAATAAGCAGAATCTCTTTAAATCTGAAATGCTGCTACCTATGTCTTTCCTCTGCCTTATCAGATGAAGTGAAGTTTTGAGGATTTGTTTGTAGAACTGTTGTTAAAGGGCTGATTTGTTTTAGTTTTTTTGAATAGGCTCTAAATCTATAATTTTCCATAGGCTCGTAACACATGCTGTCGGTACAGCCTTGTAAGTGCTGCTGCATCATGTAGCTGTTTCCATCCCAGCCCTATGAGATACAAGTAATCAATATGTCATAGGGCTCATGGAAAACCAAGTATCCTATATAGGACATATTATGAAGCGATTTGTAAACAACAAAAGACTATCTCTGTTTTTGTTGTGATCAGTATCAGTGGATGGTCAGTGGACACCATGCAAAAAAAAAAAAAAAAAAGAAGCAGTGGGGATCAATTAAATATCTTGAAATGAAGAAACTGTAAATCTTGATATGCAAACACTAAAAAAGTATACATGAATGTTGCACAAAATCTGTTAGCAGAATGGTGGGTGAAGGTTTAAAACAAGCACAACTTGTTTATTGAGACGTCAGGGACAGATTTCTCAGTGAAGACTTATTTATAGAGCACTTCTCATAAAGCACCCATGTGCCCTAGACCTAATCAACAGCACTGAGTACCACTTTAAAAACTGAAGCGTTTTCTCCCTACCAAGTCGATCTATATGCATGTACAAATGATGAAAATCAATAAAACTTGACTACATGACTTAAGACTGCTTTGTGTTTCTAGTGTGCATGTGTCTGTTACAAACTAAGTTGTCACAGTAAATTAGGGCTGCGGTTGTATGATTCTGACATTTTGCTGGCCTAGATTAAACTTCTGCATGTGGAACGATGTGATGTTTAGATCCATCCGTGTTTTATATGGTTCCAGTGTGAAGCTGATGATCTCTCTGAGGTTTACTTGGTAAGATAAACATGTAAACATGCTTTCAGGGGTTTTCAAAATGTGCATCTGGAAATTTTCAGTGGCTATCAAATAACATGCCACAGATGATGTCTATCAAGCTTTTGTTTAATGTTGAATATTTAATTAAGATCATATGGGGTATTAAATTAAGCCTTTATCTTTTTAGATTATTGTAGAGAGTTATGATTTGAATCACAATCAATTGTTTTACATTTTAATCAAGATATATGAAATAATGATTTTGTTATCGTCCAAAACATTCTGCCGTAGCAAAAACCCATGATTAGAAATGCAATGCAGAAAAAAGCATTTTTGAAAATAAGCAATGCCAGAATTAATTTCAACATTAAATTAAAATAATTAAAATATGATATAACTTTGCTATGAAGTGAAACTGCTCCACTCAGGATCCAAACGATAAAGGGAGCGACTGAAAAGCATCTGCATTTCTCCCAGTCAGACAGAGGATGAACCACTGCCATGTAACGCTGAATGGTCATGAGAGTTAAGAACAACACGCTGCTGTAAAAGCCAACATAGAACAGAAACTTCACCGCTTTACAGCCAATCTCTCCAAACGTCCAACCCCAGATGAAGTACGAGGCCCAGAATGGAAGTCCAAAAGTGAACAGCAGATCTGACAGAGCCAAATTGAGGATCAGGATGTTTATCAGACATCTAAACTTCTCATACAGAACCAGAATGACCAGAACCAGCAGGTTACCAATGCAACTAAACACAACCAGAAGAGTGAAAAAAAGTGGAATGACAATGGATCCGACTTTCACTACCTCTTCTTTGCGACATAGTTGGTCGTCTGGTGGATCATACTCAGAAGGTGTATAGTCCTCAGTCATGATGTTCTCTGTATGATCATGTTAAATTTGTAGTTAGAATTCATTGTAGTTGTTTATTTGCCTAATAAAAAAGATACAAGATACAAATAAAGAATAATTTAATCCTATTAATAATTCTTACCTTAATTTTGTCAGTCCTGTTAGTACTAATGACTCCTGGCTAAGGGGGATATTTGAGTGTTATGATGAATGGGAAGGTTAAATGTGTGTCTACCTAAAACTCAGCCATTCCTCTTTACCTCAAACATGAAATGAAAGTATCACTTTCAGAATGAAATGTAATTGTTTTTTTTGTGTTGTGTTGCAGCAATTCCTTAGTAACACATTTTAGGGTAGTTACCATGTTAATGGGCATGTCGAAACTGTTGGTTTATAATGGTGTTCGTATTATTCACTTTATTTCCATGTTAAGAAGTAAAACGGCATAATTCAAAGGCTGCGTAGTTCTAGCTGTTGCTTTTGCTTTTGAATCAACAGCAGGACTGAATTTGCGTGATTAATGTCAGTAAATAGATGATAAAAATGCTTGACAACTGCTTTTCTGTAATTGTTTTTTCAAATCATGCATTTATGTCATGATTATAATTTAAAAATGTGTAGGAGTATGTTGTTTTTATGAAGATAATAATGATTGCAGAGATCTCATGTACATTGTAGGCTGCAATATTGCTTTATTAACATAGTACAAAGTAGATGCATAAAAAATGAGTTTATGATCTCAAATCTTCCATTTTCCTGTTTATGTAGGTCAATGATGATGCTGTGCTTCCTTCCACAGACCACATTGATTTACACTTTGTCACGTGAAAGAAGAAAATGTCACTTTCCAGTCATAACTTCATTTAGCTAATTTCTTTGCACTAAAACAAAACTCCGTAATTGCATTTCACAGACAGTTCTCATGTAGTTTCTTTTATACGTGAGACGACTCAAGTATTATCTTGTCAAGTAAAACAAAGCACATTATTCATAGACATAAATCTTTACATAAGACCCTCCTTGGTATTGCTCGCAAGTTATTAAGAAACCTTGCATCTACAAAAACTAAAAAGGCAGGGTTCAAGCAACAGTGTGTAAAAGCTAACATTCTGCAAGCATAATATGCATAGTCGAGGCTAACGCTTACTGTACAGTCTGTGAATGGATGGATTTTCTGATCAGTCAAAGATTTTAAGAACATAACAATGTTATATGGAGCCCAACCAATAAAAAACACAAGCACAATAACAAATGTAAGTCTAACAGTCTTGTGTTTCTTTTTGACCTGGTTTTTTGTTATTGTCTGAAGCATTCTGCCGTAGCAAAAACCCATGATTAGAAATGCAATGCAGAAGAAAGCATTTTGAAAATAAGCAATCCCAGATTTCATTTCAGCAGTGTCATATTCACAGTATGTACCATTTAAATGTGCTATAACCTTGCTATTAAATGATCCGAGCATTGAAACCGCTCCGCTCAGGATCCAAACGATAAAGGGAGCGACTGAAAAGCATCTGCATTTCTCCCAGTCAGACAGAGGATGAACCACTGCCATGTAACGCTGAATGGTCATGAGAGTTAAGAACAACACGCTGCTGTAAAAGCCAACATAGAACAGAAACTTCACCGCTTTACAGCCAATCTCTCCAAACGTCCAACCCCAGATGAAGTACGAGGCCCAGAATGGAAGTCCAAAAGTGAACAGCAGATCTGACAGAGCCAAATTGAGGATGAACACGTTGGTCAGGGATTTGATGTTCTCGTAGAGCGGCAGAATGACCAGAACAAGGATGTTACCAATGCAGCTTAACACCACCACTAATGAGAGGAAGACTGGAATGAGAATGGATCCAACTTTCACCATTTCATCTTTGCGACACATCTCGTCTTCATAGTCCGAGTCATAGTAGTCACTGTCCGTTGTATTCTCATCAGTCATGTTCGTTCTGCAATCACAAACTGACAAGATCCAATTTGTCCAGGTTATTTTTTTTGCTCATTGTATGTTAATAAATAAATAAAAAAATACTTTGAAACAATTTTTACTCAGAAATTGCATGTGAAATTTAGAAATAATTACAAAGAAATGGCGTCAATGTTTTTTTTTTTTTTTTACAGGTTGTGTATGAAGAGTCATTAATGCAATCTCTGGGTTTTCATAAGGGGAAAAAGAGAAGTTATACAAGTCAGTTTAAATTGAGTAACCTAGTCAAATGCTAAACAACGCATGACTTACCTGAATTCTTGATGATATGGACCTTGCAGTGCACAATGATGATCAGAACAGCACATTACAGACCGCTGCACAACAATCTCTAGTATAAAATTTACTGGAATTTCATGAGATTTGTACATCCATTGTCACATGAAGCAGTTGCTGTTTTCTCAAGACATGCATATCATCATGTGATGATTGTGATGTGAAATGTTCCTTAGATCACCTAAAATAACCTAGTTAGAAGAATGTATCTAATCAGTGTATTAAAAAGAGCAACATGATTGTTCTTTTGTCGACATGCATCCTCCCTCAAACCTCATTCTCTAGATCCCTTCATCTCATACACAGAGGAAGCTCAAGTGGCTTTGTGATCTTTACATCTGAAGTAACTGTTCAGCTTAAACCCATAATGACAGATGAGACATGCAACAGATACCATAGGAAATATCAAAGATGACACTATAAGATTTCCACCTTCTTCAGATTAACTTAAAAGTCAGTTGCTACATCAATTGTTTAAGTATAATCAAACTGGTCTGTCCAAGTTATTTCAACTTAAATTATATTAAACTGACTTAAAAAATCAAGTTGAATCTCATAGAACTGTGTAAGAGAGTTCAGCAAAGTCACACGCTCTGCTCAAATTTTCCAAGAAATACAATTTTGCAATCATTTGGTTTTTGACCTCATTTGCCATTGTTAAGGCATCACGTTATATTGTTTGCTCAATATTTCTCTTAAGAAAACATCTTTTTTTATCTCAAGTTTTATGGATTTTGTTTCTATGTTTTGTATTTGGTTTTAAATGTTTTCATGTATTGTATTGTACCTTGTTTTATTGTATCACATTTTATTGTGAAGCACTTTGTGATTTTTATCTGTGAAAGGTGCTATACAAATAAACTTACTTCAGTAAACTTTGTAGCAGATTTTATGAGGATATAAACCTGAGTGTGCGGATGTAAAACTTGTTGCTTAGTTTTGTTGAGTCTATTTGGGACACTGGAGGCCAATACACTTTCTGACTGTCAGTAGCTACTGTATGTCCTGCTCAGTAGCTGGGGGCCTATGCCATTCACTTGAAACGGGCCTCAGCTTGAGCTCGAAAAAAAAAGTCTGCCCCCTGCTACCAAAAAGAATAAAAATCCCTCAAATTTTAAGATATGGGGCAAAAAAAATTCTTGATAATTTTTAAGCGTAACACCAACACGTAACAAATATCATTCAAGCAAGAGTGATGTTTTCCCGAATATCAGCACGTTAGCAAATGTAGACAACAGCTCAATAAAAAAGCTGATATTAAGTGACTCACATTTTAGACTCAGAATATTGTCAGTTTTTGCGCCTTTTTGCCAACAAAAATAGTCCCAAACAAATCCACATAGCGCCACATCTTTGAGTAACACAGTGATGTTTCATGAATGATGAATGATAATGAATGATGCAACGACTCACTTATAAAAGCTGCGTTTAACTCCACTTTTAGAGATTCACTCGTGAACTTCTGGAAGAAAGTGCATTCAACTTCGTCAAGTTGGCTAGGGAGGTTTATTTGGACAGATCCTCGGTTTGGCGATATGGCCAAAAAAAATTATCACGATAATTGTTTTATATCAGTCGGTATTGGTAATTATCACGATAAATGTCAAATCTTTATTTATTTCAAGTTTAAAGGCAGATTTTTGCTCCTAAGTGAAAGTTGAAGAAACCAGAGCGTTAATTGTGGTGATAAACTACTCTTTATTGTCAGAACATATCATGACAAACACTTGCCAAACAGGTGAATATTTCACAGATCTGAGGTAGAACATTCAAACATTTGTCATTTTTCCTTAACAAAATAAATATCTTTATTGGAAAATTAATTGCTTAGTTTCTGCATGTGCTAATGGGGGATATTGTTTCAAGTCTTGAAACAGGTTTGTGTTGCCTATAACTTGGCATGTATCTTCAGCACAGTTTGCAGCGCAGGCTGCAATATTAATTTGACATGTTTTGTCTCGAAACGCATGTTTGACAGTGAGTTGACAGTAATATTATCTGGAGTTAGATGCAGATTTACTATGTTAAAGTAACACCAGGTAACTTTTGCTCTCTTTTGCTCTCGGAATCCCCCTACAGTTGGGAAACAGTATTGTCCTCTACTACTGTCGTAAACTCTGTCATCCTACATGCACGTGCAATTGTTGACAACCATGATAGCCCTGAACACTGTAGGAGGAGGTCACATGCAGGTGTTCTGCTTGCGTCGCATGTGAAATGTCTTCATCCCAGGTAGCCTACAGTGGCATATATTTCAGCATGTCATATGAATATAATTTCATGGGTTTTATTTTTTTTCTAACGACAAATGATCGCGATGATCATGTCTACAAGCCAGCGTCATTATAGTAGCCTGAACACAATGATAATATTAAAAATCTTCCTACTTTCTTTATGAGTACACTTTTTAGGTCAAACATTTGCTATTTGCATTTCATCGATTGCAAAGTTCAAATCAGAGCGAGAATGCTATAGTTAACCATCAAAAACTAGAATATCGTTTACTATAGCTACCAGATTGATAATTCGCTACTCTACTATCATTACTTGATTCATGAAGACGGAGGATAAGATTCCGTAACAGTCAGGCAGACCAAAAAAAAACAAAAAAAAAACAGATAGTATGCAAGCAATATACTTACTAGTCCAAAAGCATGACAGCCAAGTCCGCATCGGTCAGGCACCCCTCCTCCTCCTTCAGCTCACGCCAGCGAGAAAACACTGGCCCAATGTTGATCCTCGTTCTGCCTTTAACGCGATCACTTTCTCTTTTTCTCTTTTTGCTTTGCTCCGATAAAACCTTTGCTTTCTTGTTTTTCTTTTCGGCCATGACTATAACATTTGGCTCGCACGTCCGATTTTAAGTGACATATATGCCGTAAAGCAGTCCTAATTTTGTAGTTCTCTTTGTTCGCCGGTTACCCGAAACCCAAGTTTAAAGTACGATTAAAAACGCTACAGACCCCCTCAGGCTATGGCAGACGAGTCGATGTACCATCACAAGAGACTTGGAAATATATTATGAAGGTTTAAAAGTTACCTAGTGCTGCTTTAAATTTATGTTCATAACAAAAACAGTAACATCTGTTAAAAAAGTTACAACCTTATTTTTATTTGGTAAAATATAATATTCTGACTGTTTGAGTTTTATTAAAATTAACCATTGGTCATCCAGTATCATGCATTTAGATAATGATAACCACAGATAAAACAACCCATAGCCTATAGCACCTCACTATCATGGCAACTTTAGACTTTATGGTATCATGTAACTTTATGGTTTCTATTGTGTTTGTATGGAAAACAGTAGCCTAAATATTATATTCCATTAGTCCTTTAATACATTCTACATTAATAATATAATACAATTCAATATGTATATCCCACATTTCATGGTGCAGTTAATATACTAGGCCCTAGTATACTGCACCATGAAATGTGGGATATACAAGTAACTAGGCTAACGTTACAGTAAATCCGTGGTAGGGGCCTAAATCATGGGAATTTACGGAAAAGCTTTCTGACTGTCTCGTTGTGCAGTGTTTCTCCTGTTTGTCAGCGCTGTTTCATCTGCCTTTAAAATTTTTAAATCTAAAAAAAAAATCACAATGTAAAAGATTATTATTGTGTTCATTAAGATATGGTGGAATCCGGCTTGTCCCGTTGATGGTCTGCTTGCCCGTTTTAACCTCGCGCACGACCAGATCCGTTTCCTCTCTGGATAAGTTCAGTCTTTCCATTTGCAAATTCTGCTGTGTAAATAGTGAATCCGCCATGGCGCGAGTGGAACTGGCTTTACTAGATAGACTCTGGTTGTTTTTTTGCATGTTACGCCCAAAACACACCCATTACTCATTAAGACAATAGGGACAAGCCTTTTAGACCATGCTCCGGGTGCGCCGGCCATTTCTGCCGTCGTTAAACCAGCAAAAGTGGTAAACTAGCAAACGTGCGCTTGCGCTTTGCGCTTTAACCATGCACTTAAATAGTTAAAATAGAGCCCGAAGATTGGATGTTGTTTTTGTTTTCGGTCGTGATTGTAATAAAAGTTCCAAGCAAAGATATCCTGTCAATTTTACAAACTTTTATAAACACATCCAAAATTAAATATTGTTAATGTGTTTTCAATTCATTCCTATGGAAGTCGAGCCTGACGCTCGCACAGTGCATTTTGGGATTGACAGCGGACCGGAGAAAGCGTTTGAGAGCGTCAAAAGGTTTGGCAGTACTTTATGCAAATATCAAACAAAAAACGCGGTCAGCAGCCAATTGCCGTGAGGTTCGGAATGCAACGTTTTTCTTGAGAGTTTAAAAATATGCAAATTGTGCCGGAGTTTATGCTGGATTTAGTGCGTAAATCATATTGTTCACAAATTAGACGGTTTGCAGTTTTTATATATAGCCTATGTTAAATTTTTCATTTTGGATGTGTTCAATGTGATTATACTGGCTGGATTATAAAAGTTTGTAAAATTTACATGATATCTTTGCTTGGGGCATTTGGAAACAAAGCTTGTCTATTTTCGAATGTAATCGAGTGCATCTCTGATGATTATACTGTGTGTGTTGAAAAAACAATGATTAAACACACCCGCAACAGACACACCTCAAAGTGGAGACGTTATAGCGTTGCCAGCGGCACTGTGTAGAGTTTTGCCGCTGTAGGGGACATGCACCGTTAAACGAATCCGCGCATCTCCGGACTTTTCCTCCCATTTCTGCACGGACTATTCCTCCCATTCCCCCATGGACTCTTTCTCCCATTCCCTCGTGGACACTTCCTCCCATTCCCCTGTAAACTCTTCCTCCCATTCGCCCAAAGACTCTTCCTCCCATTCCCCTGTGGACTCTTCCTCCCATTCCCTTGTGGACTCTTCCTCCCATTCCCCTGTAAACGCTTCCTCCCATTCTCCCATAGACTCTTCCTCTCATTCCCCCGTGGACTCTTCTTCCCATTCCTCTGTGAACTCTTCCTCCCATTCCCCCGTAGATCATTCCTCCCATTCCCCCATAGATCATTCCTCTCATTCCCCTGTGGACTCTTCCTCCCATTCCTCTGTGGACTCTTCCTCCCATTCCCCTGTGGACTCTTCCTCCCATTCCCCTGTGGACTCTTCCTCCCATTCCCCCATGGACTCTTCCTCCTATTCCCCTGTGGACTCTTCCTCCCATTCCCCTTTGGACTCTTCCTCCCATTCCCCCATGGACTTTTCCTCCTATTGCCCTGTGGACTCTTCCTCCCATTCCCCTGTGGACTCTTCCTCCTATTGCCCCTTGGACTCTTCCTCACATTCCCCCGTGGACTCTTACCTCCCATTCCCCCGTGGAGTCTTCCTCCCGTTCCCCCATGGACTCTTCTTCACATTCCCCCGTGGACTCTTTCTCCCATTCCTCCGTGGACTCTTCCTCCCATTCCCCCGTGGACTCTTCCTCCCATTCCCCCGTGGACTCTTCCTCCAATTCCCCCATGGACTCTTCCTCCCATTCCCCCATGGACTCTTCCTCCCATTCCCCCGTGGACTCTTCCTCCCATTCCCAGTGGACTCTTCCTCCTATTGCCCTGTGGACTCTTCCTCCCATTCCCTCGTGGACTCTTCCTCCCATTCCCCCGTGGACTCTTCCTCCTATTGCCTCGTGGACTCTTCCTTCCATTCCCCCGTGGACTCTTCCTCCCATTCCCCCATGGACTCTTCCTCCCATTCCCCCATGGACTCTTCCTCCCATTCCCTCGTGGACTCTGCCTACCATTCCCACATGGACTCTTCCTCCCATTCCCTATGTTTAAACTAAACAGGGACAGGGAAAACTAAAACTTGACAGTTTCCTAATGTGTCATCATTTGTTTCTTTAGCAACCCATTGTGTTCACCTGTGTCTCTTTTAGCTACTTTGTTTGGTCTTTGTATTTAAACAAAAGTTGTTTTTCTGTCTTCAATGTTAAGGTTGGTTTATGTTGCTTTTGTATAGTTCTACCAGAAAGACTTGGGAGATAGAATGTTGTAACAAAGCATTAATTTATTGACAGCCCAGCAAGCAATTATTTATAAACTTCTTTGGTGTAGGCCCCGTCCGTAGTTCATAATCCGAGGGTAGCGGATCTGCATTTTATGCCTGATGACGAAGGCAGGGGCGCCGCCAACCCCCCTGGGAGGTATGGACAGGACGATCCTGGTGGTGGTGGAGAGAGTGGAGGTAATTGTCGCGTCAGCATCTGCAAACTCAAACATGTGTAAGTAGTGATCTTTTATACAGTGAGTATAAGGACATGATTGGATGGATGTGAAGGTAATAAGTGACGTAGTAATTAAGTCTTCCTGGCAGAACTTATGCTAAAGCTTTCATTTATTCTGTGCCAGAGTGTTTTGTTTTATTTTTATTTATATTAAAAAAGTAAGACTGCTGCTAATGCTAACAGATCCACTACTTGTCTCATTGTGGAACCAACCCGTGAAACTAACAGCATGCTTTATTTTGTATTTTAGACATATTGTTCCTATTATTTTTTTGCTGTAGAAGAGAAAAACATGTTCAATAAACAGAATTTGAGGTAATGAACCTGTGGATATGGATGTGAAACTTGTTGCATATTTTTTGCTGTGCTTTCTGACTGTCAATTCGTCCTGCTACAAGTGAATATTGTTCGTTTCACTGATAAATAACAAGTGTCCATATTTAAAAAAAAATGTGTAACTGACCACACTCTTTAATATAAAGATTCAAAAATGGAGTTTTAGCCATAGAAGACCATTTTTGGTTCCTCAAAGAACCTTTCAGTGAACAGTTCTTGGACCATTTTTTCACAGTGTTAAGAACATTTTAAAAGTCTTTTAAAGTCTAAAAAAACTTTTTCCACTATAAAGAATGTGTAACGAAAGGTTTCATGTCACTATAGATGCCAATAAAGGACCTTTATTTTCAAGAGTAAGGGGCAGATGCTTCACAAACTGGACTTATGCTTTATGCTCATTCTGTACTTTTACTGTACATTACTCATTTAATTTATACCATACAAGCAGTGACAAAAACATGAAAGAATTAATGTAATGTAAAAACAAATACAGTAAAAAAATATGTAAACATATACAGTAAATAAAAGGTATATATAGATATATTTTAATTTCATGTGAAAATAATTTCTGAGTTAATGACGACACTTGAAGGAAAATTGAACATCTGTCATTGGTTCTTCCATTACGTACTTCCAGTTATATTTTTATATGACCTTGAATGAAATGAGAACTTCAACCACAGAAAGGAAAACAGAGAATTTAAAACATGGTTTTCTCAAAACTGAATGCTTTTGCTGCTTGATAGAGAGAGGAATTTTCCTGCCATGTGGCAACATTTTTGAATTTTATTTGTGCATATTAAACAGTTATAATGATATTGGCAGTAGCTGTGCAATATATCTTTACACTCTTTTTTTATTTATTTTTTATCGGTTCCATGAAGAACCTTTTACATCAATTGAACCTTTCCATTGAAAGGTTTTTTAGGTTACTAAAACATTCTTCACACTAAGAGAGGTTCTTGTAAGTCTGATCACTGAAAGGTATTTTGGGGAACCGAAAGTGGTTCTTCTACGGCATCTGCGCAAAAACCTACTGTTGGAAACTTTATTTTTTAAGAATGCATGTACGTCATTCACATCATCTGAGAACTCATTGTTGGCTCATAGCATTCACTAAAAGTACTTGAGTTTTCTCTTAGTACATTGAACCCTGCGATATATTTTTTGCCAATCTGGCTTGACTGGAATTGAGTTTTTTTTTTTTTTTTAAGATCTTCTGCAGAATCAATTTTAAATGATTCCTGAACTTTACGCCAATAAAAACGTAAAACACAGGGTTCAAGCAACAGTGTGTAAAAGCTAACATTTTGCAAGCATAATATGCATAGTCGAGGCTAACGCTTACTGTACAGTCTGTGAATGGATGGATTTTCTGATCGGTCAAAGATTTTAAGAACATAACAATGTTATATGGAGCCCAACCAATAAAAAACACCAGTGCAATGCAAAATATTAGTCTAACGGTCTTGTGTCTCTTATTGGTCCGAGATTTTGTTATTGTCTGAAGCATTCTGCCGTAGCAAAAACCCATGATTAGAAATGCAAAGAAGAAAAAAGCATTTTGAAAATAAGCAATCCCAGATTTCATTTCAGCAGTGTCATATTCACAGTATGTACCATTTAAATGTGCTATAACGTTGCTATTAAATGATCCGAGCATTGAAACCGCTCCGCTCAGGATCCAAACGATAAAGGGAGCGACTGAAAAGCATCTGCATTTCTCCCAGTCAGACAGAGGATGAACCACTGCCATGTAACGCTGAATGGTCATGAGAGTTAAGAACAACACGCTGCTGTAAAAGCCAACATAGAACAGAAACTTCACCGCTTTACAGCCAATCTCTCCAAACGTCCAACCCCAGATGAAGTACGAGGCCCAGAATGGAAGTCCAAAAGTGAACAGCAGATCTGACAGAGCCA
Organism: Meda fulgida; assembly: GCA_030578275.1. Classification (NCBI taxonomy): domain Eukaryota; kingdom Metazoa; phylum Chordata; class Actinopteri; order Cypriniformes; family Leuciscidae; genus Meda; species Meda fulgida. Next base: position 25,563,678 of record CM060638.1, read on the forward strand.
AATTGAGGATGAACACGTTGGTCAGGGATTTGAGACTCTCATAAAGTGCCAGAATGACCAGAACAAGGATGTTACCAATGCAGCTTAACACCACCACTAATGAGAAGAAGACTGGAATGAGAATGGATCCAACCTTCACCACTTCATCTTTGCGACACATCTCGTCTTCATAGTCCAAGTCATAGTAGTCAGGGCTCATGGTTTCCTTTTCAGTCATGTTGTTCTGCAACATCGCAAACTTCCTCAGTCTGATTAGATTTGTCCAGGTTCAGTTCTTTACTGTTTTCTGTGGAAAATACACTCAAACATTAGGACAAAAGAACAAGAAAATCATATGAATCCGTTTAGCTAAATTTATTCCAGTGAGAAAATACTAAATACAACCTGACTATTTAATAGGAAATAAAAGCATTGTCCCCATTTTTTTGTGTGTTGAGTGTATCGTCAAGACAGCTGTGCAGATCAAATGTGGAAGAGGTGTTTACCTTTTCTGAATTTATAGTTGATGGTATACTGGATGGGGAGACTCTTCCTCTTTCTTTAAAAAAAAAAGTACAGAAACTATTTTCAGTCAAATTTCACAAACATTATATTATATTCAACTAAAATAATATAAATATATATTATATATATTAAAAGAAAGAGCTTTTCTTGAAAATGTGCTTGTTTAAAATAAAATAAAAATAGATTAATTAAAATATATATTATAATTAATCTGTTTGTATATATTATAATTATTCTATTTTTATTTTAAAAAAAGCACATTTCCACGTAGAACTGCTCTTTCTCGCTTAACCAAACTTGTAGGCGGAGCTATTTTCAGTTGTCCAATAAAAAATTATCTCGGCTCTGAATCCCGGTCTCAGTGGCGGAAAGCTCTGTCAATCAAAAGACTAGCATGCAAGGTTGCATTATAATAACAAGTGGATATGATCTTCCCGGATTCTCACAAAAGCCCAAGTATGTCAGCTTATTTTATCACTTTCACGACTTTCATCACTGATTTACCAAACTTCCAGCTGTAATACATACAGGTTGACTTCAGTCTTAAGCAGCTTTTATTCGGAATAAATGTTCTGACATATCATACGCGCGTGACTGGCTGTTGACGCCTTGGAATTGTAGACTGAACTTTTGAAACTTCTGTTCGTTATTTTTTGAAATGTCTAGTTTCCATGGCAACAAAATACGCTGTTTCAAATAACTCTTTGATTTGAATTAAACCAATTCAGTTTAAGTTAAAGGAATGTGAGAAAGAACGCGAACACTGATGCTTGTTTACATTTCAAAAGCAGTTTTTTCTAGTGTTATTGTATAATCGCACACTACTGTATAGTCAATATACATATATTGTTCCTCTCGAAGGTCTTTTATCTAATCCACTCTGAGGGGTTAAATGTCTTGTGGGATGATCTTGTAACTTGATATCGTCACCTTCCTAAAATAATTGCCAAAGTCATTTTCATTTTCGAATTATTTATAATTCTGGGTAGTCATATACTATATAGTATAACACACACACACACATACATACATATGCTGTCTAAGTATAAATGTCTGGAAAGTTCGGTAATTGCTGTTATTCTTATTATTTTGTTTATCAGAATCTTCAACCAAATTAATGTTTAAATCAGCTGTTCATATATAGATTAGAGAAGTAGGTTTGACTTATGTTTTAAGTAGTTTTTAGCTTGTAGTAGTTCCTTTATTGAAAAGCTTTGTATGACAAACTTGACCTTTTTATATTTTATATTGTTAAAGTGTACCATATAGGCTACTTTATATTCAGGAGAGCTGATAGATGCCTCTTTGTATTTAAATGTTTATAGTAAAGTACTTGACTCTTCACAATATTGTACATTTAATAATTACTAATTTATAATTAGAATAAAAAAATCTCAAATTAATGTAATCTCAAATTAATTGAGAGACTACATTAAATATTTGTACTAATATTTTGTAATATTAGTGATTCAGTTCACACAAACAAGTGATTCACTTTATAACATCTAAAATATAGGGTTGCATATGCATAGAAATGTTTTTCGTTTTTAAGTGGTAAATGTCAATGTCATCAGTTAACTGTGCCTTTTTTATTATGTGTTGTAGAAGCGTACCTGTAGACACACACCTTTTGATTGCTATCACTCTTCACAATATTGTACATTTCTTAATTTTAATAAGAGACATTTTGGCATTAACAATAATTATGTGTATTCTACAGCTTTGGCCATCAACACTGTAAGCATTAGTAGTGATGCTTGACTTAGCAAACACCACTGATATGACCGATATATCATGCTTAAATAAATATAACGTCCATGTCAAATGCTAGTTATCCTTTGTCACTGATTCTTTTACTCAGCAGACTACAGATGACCTCTTGAACCCGTTGTCAGGAAGCTAGTCAGACCATGGCCACTGGTGCTGCAGTCGGGGAGGGTCAGATCCAAAGGATTATCCGAGATCTGCACGGTACGGATGTGTGTTTGCCTTCATGAAAGTGGCAGAGCTATTGTTTAGAGAGTAAAACGGTCGTCCATGGTGGAGCACGTGCAATTGCGATTTACAGGGCGCTGGCTTTCAACACGGGGAGAGAAATGCAAAACGAGAGAGACCTGCGTATCAGAGTTCATCCCTCATGTGTGCCGTTTCAGTTCCTGAGGTGGATGAGAGGCGCGTGGAGTAAATATAACAAAAAGGGACTTAAGAAGGAGAATAAAACTCTTCTTCAACCTTTGTAAAATGACTATAAAATAGGGGTTTTGTTGTTTGTGATCATTGTTAATTACAGTGTATTGCTCTGTAATTGTTTTAAAATTTCTTTGTCATTTTGGTCATCATACTTGTTAAATGGTCTTTTCTTATAGATGCTGTGTCAGATTTGGCAAAGGAGTATAAAGAGAATGGCGAGCCCATTACAGATGACAGCTCCAACCTGCACAAGTTTTCCTACAAACTGGAGTACCTGCTTCAGGTCAGAGATATATAGATGCAGCAAACAAGTGTAAACAAGCTCCCTAACCGATCGCTCAAAGCAGTCCGAAATGTATGAGGCCACATTGCATTTGGGGCCAGATTAACTAACAGCTCGCGCCAGCGCCAACACTCTTTTGTTGTTAAAAAACAGTCAGGATTTACTAAAGACACACTGTGAAAAAATTCACGCTGGAAAGGTGAGGACAGTTATTTTTGCGGCTGAACATATTGAATGCATTTGTAGGAGTTTCCCTTTCAGATGCAGAATTTATGGAAGGAGAGTATTTAAATGAATCCTGAAAGTTGATTTACTAAGGTTTGTGCTTGTCAGTTTACTGGCACTATTCTTAACTGCCCCCAAAAAGCATGCCTTAAATCATTTGCTTATTTGGCCCTTGTTGTCTAAATTCTCATGCATCCTCTTGATCAAGTAAAGTCAAGTTAAATCACCTTTATTTATATAGCGCCAGGGTTCTACTACTAGCCAAAAATAATTAAATAAACCATACTAACTATGTCACAGCATATATATATATATATATATATATATATATATATATAAAATAACATTTAGATTTCATACATTTATTTCTTATAAAAAAAACATCCTGACATCCAGCCATCTCCTCCTCTCCTCTTTCATCCTCATCACCAAAAATGTATTTTAGGTGGACAGATCAATACAGTACAAAAACATAAAAAAATGTTGGATGTTGGAAAATAACAATGCCAAACCACATGAACGTCATACGTCAGGTCAGAGGTCACCCTTCCACTGGAACTCAACTCTCTTGTGAACGCGCGTACATCCGTTGCCGGAAGCCTGTGAATATAGTTTATAATGTTTTAAATATGGATATTTATCTTATAGTAACGCACCGCTTCATTTCAGAAAGCCTTTATTAACCCACTGGAGTTGTATGTAAAACTTTCATGATGGATGGATGCGCTTGTTGGAGCTTCAAAAACGATTCAATGCCATTGTAGTGACTGTCTTAACACAAATCAGACACTCGGCAGGGTGAGGGCTAGATCCTGTTTTTGACGCGCTATCTGTCCACTTCGGATGAATTTGAAGTCCACAACGTTTAGCGTCTTTGGGTGATGTTCCCATTTAATAGAAAGATAGTTTACAGAGTTCAGAATATATGCAAACGTGAGGGCTAATCTAGCTGTGGCGTGCCAGCGGTAAAAACTGTGTGATCTCCCAGCCACCCTAGCCTCCTTCCCCTGGCTACACCTGTGAATTAATCAGCTGGCGCGCCTGTGCCACCGTGACCTTGGCTACTGTAGCACAAGCACACTGCCCTCTAGTGTAGACCACACCACAACATCAACAATAGCTAATGGCTCCCACACACCAGCCCCTAATTGGGAAAGTGTGCCCAATTAAACTACAAAACAGGGAGTCACACAAACAGGTCTTCAGGTCTTCTTTCTTCTGGATTGGATGTTAACCAGCGTTGGGTCCTTTCTTCTGGATTGGATGTTAACCAGCGTTGGGTCATGACCATTACACAGCTTCTTGCAACAGGAAAAGGTTGGAAATAGGGCGCTCCAACTGCCCTGTCTTAGTCTTCAACTGCACGGCACGTACGAAGCCCTTCTTGTCTGGGTCAGTCTTTGTCACTCTTCCCGTAATCCATGATCCACGCGGAGCAGTGTGATCCATAATGATGACAATGTCTCCCATTACAAAACTTCTTCGCGGCCTCGCCCACCTTTGCCGTTCCTGTAACAGCGGCAGGTACTCCCTTATCCACCTTCTCCAGAACAAATTTGAAAGATACTGAACTTGTCTCCATCGTCTTCTAATGTAAAGATCATTCTCTTGAAAGATTCCAGGGGCAAGAACAGGTTTTCCTTTCAGCAAAAGGATGTGGTTGGGTGTGAGCGCTTCCAAGTCGTTAACATCGTCAGACACCTTGGTTATCGGACGGTCATTCAGAATGGCTTCCACCTCACACAGAAAGGTATGGAAGCTTTCGTCATCCAAAGACTGTTGCTGCAGAACAGAATACAGAACTCGCTTGACTATCTTAATGAGGCGCTCCCAAACGCCGCCATGATGTGATGCAGCCGGGGTGTTAAAAACCCAATCGATGCCCCTTTTTATGAGAGCACCATGAATCTTGCTGTAATCAATGGCTGCTAAAGCTTCTCTTAACTCTCGCTCTGCACCAACAAAGTTGGTACCATTGTCTGATTGTAGACTGCAGATCTGACCTCTTCGACAAATGAATCTCCTAATAGCATTGACACAAGAATCCGTGGTCAGAGTGTAAGCAACCTCCAAATGCACAGCTCTACTGGCCATACAGGTGAAGATGACCCCATATCTTTTGGCCAAAGCACGCCCCCTCTTGACTTCAATGGGTCCGAAATAATCCACCCCGACGTTGGTGAAGGGAGGCAGATCTGGACTTATTCTTTCACTGGGCAGGTCAGCCATCTTCTGCTCACTTGGCTGTCTGTGATGCCTTCTACAGACCACACACACTCAGATATTATTTTCCGGCAAGCAGAGTTGGCGTTGGTAACCCAATACTTGCGCCGCAAAGTCGAGAGCATATGGTTCCGTCCAGCATGCCCAAGCTGTTGATGTATGGACCGCAGAATAAGACTGGATATATGTTGCCCCTTACAGAGAATCGCAGGATGCTTGAGCTCTTCAGGCAAAGCTGCACGGCCAAGTCTTCCACCTACTCTCAACAAATTGTCACTGAGCACTGGATCTAATTTGTAAATGTTGCTTGTTTTCTTCACAAAAGATGCTCCACCTTTCAACATTGAGATTTCTTCCTGAAATGTTACTTGCTGACTGAAATGTATGATAGCAGCTTCGGCTTTAGAGAGCTCACTCACAGTAAGTGGTTGTTTGCCAATTGCTCCTCCAACCTCTCTCATCCTCTCCTCCAAAGATGAGCCAGTAAGATCTAAAGAAGCCAGAATCAACTTCCTCTCTCTGCTCAGCTCCAAAAGAATAGATTTGAGCCTTAAGTACCAAGCTACAGAGATTTTAAGTTTAGACCAGTCAGAAAAGTAAGTCATGAGCTTAGAGGTCGCATCTTCTGTGTGTGTAATCACATTTACCAAGACGTCCCTTTTGACCTCTGGGTCGTCTGAAGAGATGGGCTGCGGCTCCAAAGGTCTTGGCCAATCCATTTCCGGTCTTTGGAGAAAGTCAGGACCCTCCAACCACCTCTTACAGGCAAGAAAGTTATCCACACTCAGACCCCTGGAGGCTTCATCAGCGGGATTGTTCTTGGAGCTGATATACTTCCACTGACTGAGATTTGTTGCTTCCCGTATTGCAGCCACTCTGTTAGCAACAAAGGTATGAAAGCGTTTCGTTTCATTGTTGATGTATTTCAACACAGTCTGACTGTCTGTCCAGAAGTGTGACTCCTCGGATTGCAGCAACAGCTCCTTCTTCAACATCCTATCGACCTTAACAGCCAACACTGCAGCCGTGAGCTCAAGACGAGGGATAGTTGTCTGTTTTAATGGCGCAACCCTGGCTTTACCTGACATAAAGGCAACATGCACTCGCTCCTCTTGACTCACCAGCCTTAGGTAGGACACTGTGCCATAACCATAGCTGCTAGCATCAGCAAAATGATGTAGCTGTGCACTGGCAGATCTTCCAAAGCCCCTTGGCTTGATACAGCGGCTCACCTTAAGCTTCGCCACCTTCTCCAGATCCGACAGCCATCCGGTCCATTGTTGTAAAAGTGTCTGTGGTATAGACTCATCCCAAGACAAGTTTCTTCGGCACATTTCTTGCAACAGCAACTTTGGCAGCAAGGTGAAAGGAGATAAAGAACCCAATGGGTCATATATGGAACCAACGATTGATAGAATTCCGCGTCTAGTATGTGGCCGTCTTTCCACTGCAGGTTTAAATGTAAAAGTGTCACTTTCAGCACACCAATTCAGTCCAAGCGCCATCTCCATGGGTAGCTGGTCTTGCTCCAGGTGCAGCTGCCTGGTTGTTTTGGATCGCTTTTCTTCAGGAATGGACAACAATACGGCCCGACTGTTACTTGTCCATTGAGCAGTCGAAATCCTCCCTTTGAGCACAACTCGGTGAGATCTGCAACCAACTTTATAGCCTCCTTCTCTGAGATTTCAACATCTGCATCCAATTCTGGAATTTTAACATCTCTCAAATATTCCCATTTCTCAAAGTCTTGCTGGATAGGAATGTTGCTCTTTGACACTGGAATTGCGTCCTGTGTGTATACCTCCGGGAGGTCCAAGAACTGGCTGCCACCCAATTTGGACACCTCTAGACCTGGAACAACTTGACTTTCAACAACCTTCTCTTGGCCCATGGTGCGTAGTAGAATGTTGGTCCTTTTACCCTGCAGATTCAACTTCTTCAAAAAACTGTTGGTACAAAATGTTGCTGTACTTCCAGGGTCCAAGAAGGCATATGTCCTGAGCACCTTGTGTCCTTTCTTAGATTTCACCTGTACAGGAATGATGGAGAGAGTACAATGTTGATCTCCGGCCCCAGTACAACCACATGCCTGAAGCGACACCAGTGCGTTATTTACTTCTACTTCCTGTGTCTTAGTCATCTTGTCCTTATTGTAGATGTGCAAAATAGTTGGATGTTTCAGATTGCATTCATCACAGGTCAGACGACTTCTACACTCTTTACTCATGTGGCCCACTTTCAAGCATCCAAAGCAAACACCCTTTCCTCTCAAGAATTCAATCTTCTCCCTGTGAGGAATTTTGTTCAAGCCTGGACACTTGGGCAACAGATGACGCTGCTTACAATAGTGACAGAATTCTAAGCCTGACTCCTTCGAAGCACTGGGCTGGCTTGGCATCACCAAAATGTTATTTGCAAAACTGCTTCCTTTGATATTACTCCTGGACACTGGCCTTCTACTATTCATAGCCTTCAAAGCGCTGGATTGTGTGTCTGCAATATCACCAAAAAGCGGATGAGACAAGATTTTAACTTGAGTCTCAAGAAAGTTCACCATATCAGGAAAGGTGGCTCGATAGCCTCGTCGCTCTTGTAGCTCACAGGCCGTAGAACTCCATCTGTCCCGCAGCCTGTACGGCCATTTCATTATCACATTCTTCATATTTGATGGAATGTTCAATTCCTCCATACATTGTATCTCAGTCATAACATTGCAGCAGGCTCTTAGGAAAAGTTCAAATTCTTGCAATGCCTTAACATCCTCAGCCTTTATGACAGGCCATCCATATAGCAATATAATTAACACTGCGTCAATTGTTGTGCAGACGTAAAAGTCTTTCAGTTTGTAACCTGCTTATCAGGAGCGTCCAAGTTTTCCTTTGCCGGTCAATGATAAAAAGATTTATCCTACCTTAGGATTGGCGATGGATGACCCAGTTTATAGCTTTACCATGCTGCAATTTCAAGCTCGATAAAGTAATCCATTTGCTATTTCAACTTCCAAAGTATTCCAGCGAAATCCAGTTGTTGTCCAACTTCCAACGTATCCAAACGAGACCAGATTTTCATTTGTTCTTCCTCCAGGACATCTCAGCAAGATCGGGGTTTTTACTTGTGTAGTGACTGTCTTAACACAAATCAGACACTCGGCAGGGTGAGGGCTAGATCCTGTTTTTGACGCGCTATCTGTCCACTTCGAATGAATTTGAAGTCCACAACGTTAAGCGTCTTTGGGTGGTGTTCCCATTTAATAGAAAGATAGTTTACAGAGTTCAGAATATATGCAAACGTGAGGGCTAATCTAGCTGTGGCGTGCCAGCGGTAAAAACCGTGTGATCTCCCCGCCACCCTAGCCTCCTTCCCCTGGCTAAACCTGTGAATTAATCAGCTGGCGCGCCTGTGCCACCATGACCTTGGCTACTGTAGCACAAGCACACTGCCCTCTAGTGTAGACCACACCACAACATCAACAATAGCTAATGGCTCCCACAGCCATTATAAAGCTGAGAACAGCCAGGATATTGTTTAATATTACTACGATCGTGATTTTTACCAGGAAAAAAAGAAGAAAGTCATATACATCTAGGATGGAAATCTACCAAGAGCAGCGCAAATTAGCGTCCGGTTTAAGACATGCTTTTTTTGGGCTTTAAATAATGGCGCAAAGACAAATGAATTATGGGATCATTTTATTTTTTGGGTGAACGGTTTCTTTAAGTTCCATAACTGTGTAAAGGTCATCAATTATGAAACAAGTACAATTCAGCTATAAGCAGCCTTTACAGAAGACAATAGTGCTGTTATTCATGAGTCAGTTCAATGTTGATTCCGTTCAGTAAGTGTCGATGTTGCAAAATGTGTCAAATTTGGTAAAAAGCAGCTCTGCAAAAAACAGTGGTGTCATCATTCAGCTCAAATCAGTTAAAGTTTTGTCTGATCAACAAAAGAGGACCACATACTCACCTGCCAATATATCATTGTGCTAAAGTAAGGCTTTAGAATTTAACTGCTGTGGATTTAAAACAAAAAAAACTTTGTCAGTCATAATTGTACAGTTTGCAGAATTGTGCTAGCCTGGCTATCGCCAGACCCAATTCTCGTTGAGACTTGGGTCTGGGAACCACATGTACACTTTCTCGTATTTGAGGCGTGGTTAACGTTTGCCCGGCGCCGTTTATTGGGTGCTAAGAATGTCTGTCAAATGCGCCAGTACGTAGCTCATATGCAATCGTTTCAATTATACCAGATGACGTATGTAGAGCAACAGAAATTAGACAAGGAAGAAGACGATGGGTCAGATATTTTTGTGTAAACAAAGACGTTCAGCGACTATTGCCGTTTGTGCAAGATAAACATGCAGTAGCTTCGCGTCTGCTGCCATGTTGAATCCATAGAAATAAACAAACTGCTGCGGTGTGTCGCATAGATGTCGTCATCGCCTTGCTGCTCCCTCCCCGTTCTGTGATTGGTTCCCTAAATGAGGCGAAAATCTGGCCCATGGTATCCATACTGCCTTTCAGCGTGAATAAAATCGCGCTGCGGGAAGGCAGCATGGGGAAACCCAGACTAGAATTGTGCACTGAAAATTATGCTTTTGTAGTGAGATTGAAGTCAAGTTGGCACCAAAAGTGTGACTTTCTGGTGCAACATCCAGTGACATTCTGTAGTCATGCAATCAGAAACTCTCACTTTGATTAAACCCAAACACAAGTGATCACAGGTGATGCATGTTAATATCAGGTGTAAATAGCAATTGTTTCTCCTGATCACTTAGGATCTGATCACCCACAACTGATCTCAAATGAAAGGTCAGTTTTTAAGGTGTTTTTCTGTCATTTATCTGAAGTGTTTTGCTATTATTATCTTGCTCAGTTTGACCAGAAGGAGAAAACAACATTTCTGGGGTCCAGAAAAGACTACTGGGAGTATTTCAGCGACTGCCTGGCCAAAATCAAAGGAGCAAATGATGGAATCCGCTTTGTTAAATCAATTCCAGAGGTAAACATCTGTCTCATTCACTTCTGACAAGCATTTGAGCAGCATTAATCTGCGTGATATGCATCTAAAAACATTTTTATATAATTTATGTTTTTTACTTCTATTTTTTTGGTTTTATAAGTAATGAATAAATTAATATGAATATTGACAACAACAGCAATAATAATAATAATTATTATAAATGTTATTTCTTTTTATTATATATTAAAAATGTGTTAATTATTAAATAATAATTACTTATTTATAATTAGAATAAAATAATCTCAAATCAATGTAATCTGAAATTAATTGAGAGACTACATTAAATATTTGTACTGTTAATACATAATTTGTCACACCATATGACTTTTTGTTGTCAACTGAAAGTAATTCAATTGATTCAGTTCACACAAAAATGTGATTAACTTTATAACATCTAAAATATACCCTTTTGGTTGCACATGCATAAAAATGTTTTTTCATTGTTGTTTTTTTTTAAGTGGTAAATGCCAATGTCATCGGTTAACTGTGCCTTTTTTATTATGTGTTGTTGAGGCATACTTGTAGACCTTTTGTTTAAACAAACCCTCCTATAAGCTCTGTACTGTTCTGCTTTATCACCAAAATATACAAGATTTTAGTGGTACTATTAATAAGGTTCTTCTTTGTTTGCCCGTATGTTATGCTGATTCAAATGCCACGTTCTTTATAAAAAGTACCACTTCCTTATGACTGCTGACTGATATTGTCCTTCACCTGTATTGTTAACGCTGAAATCGGCCACAGAGTTGACCAGCCTCTTCCTCTTGTGTTGTGGCTAGTTTCGTTGGCAGAATAGCTAATTGTTTTGTCTCAGATTCGATGTAACAGTAAGTGGGTGAATTATTCAGCTTTGTCCAAGTTACTGGTTATAGTCTGTGTGGTTGCATGTTTATAATATTTAATAATGCTACACAGAAAGACAAACATCCATCAGTTTAAGTGATGAAAATACTGTCATTCGAAAAAGCAATAATTAATGCCTTAAAAATCATCTCAGAATCACCCAAAACATCCTAGCAAACTCTTGGTAACCACTCAGGACATCTTTGCATCATAATTGTGAGTTTGAAATGGGCAACATCACTAATGTTTTCTTCAGGAAATGTAAAAAAATTCTAATGTCCACTCCTAAAAGTGTCTAATGATGTCAAATATGTTTTTGGGCCACCTGATACTTGAGTGATGGTGAATGCTTTGTTCTCTTTTTCTGTCTCAGCTGAAGACGTCTCTGGGTAAGGGCAGAGCGTTTATCCGTTACTCACTCGTGCATCAGCGGCTGGCTGACACACTCCAGCAGTGCCTCATGAACCTCAGGGTCACCAGGTAACACTTCACTGTCACCTCACCTGTCATCTTTCTTCATAAACATGCCCTGCGTCTCAATGTCCATACTATCCATCCTAAACAGTATGTGAGATTAAAATAAGTGTGTCCCAAAGCATAGTATGTTGAGAAGAGTATGCCAGAAGTTCCTGGATGGCCTACTATTTTCGAAGTGTGGATCCTTGCACACTATAACGGCTTATATTACCCACAACCCATTGCGCTTTGGAGGAGGATCCAGTTCAGAACTACTGAACTTTTATAAAGATCCGTTTGGCCATTAACTTTTAAATGCATCATTATGCATTAATGTGAGGAGAGCCTCCGCATGAAAGACCCACGACTGCAGATCAACGTGCTTCTGCATTTTTCTCGATACGGTAGGTGATTGTACGATGATTGACAGGCCAGTTTACTGTGACAGAATGCGACAGAGAGCAACCGTTAAAGACGCAATTGTATGATGTAATACTATGTCCCAATGCTACACACTCAAAATGATCTACTTTTTCTTCACAAAAAGAGTACCTACTTTTAGGGTGTAGTAGAAGTAGGCGAATTGAGACGCAGCAATGGAATTTAGTATTCAGACTCCTAGGCCCTGTTTACACTAGTGCATTTTCACTTTAAAACGCATAACTTTTGCTGCGGTTACGCCTATTGTCCACACTACTCCATAGTTTTCGACCCTCGAAAACAGAGACTTTTGGAAATGAAGGAGTGGCTGCCCATAATCACTCCCTGATTGGGTCTTCTGGATCATTGCGTATATCTTTCCCTGAATCGTCAAGCCCCTGTCATATGACCATTACGCTACCGGAACACGACAATAACAGACCAGAGCCGTCTCTCTCTTTGTAACAGACCAGCTTCGACCGTGTATTCAATAACATGGAGACAGAACTGAAAGCTTTGCTGACTTTGCTGTCCTTTTTAGCAGCCATTGTGCAGTTAAACTCTGCATTTTATAATACTGCAGCTGCCTACATACGCAAGAGGCAAGCTATTATTCGAGCAATCGGCAACTGTTTACACTACACACATGCCCAGTGTGCATGAATGGTCATGTGACATGCGTTTTCGTTCGTTTAGTGTGGATGGAGATCTTTTCTGAAATGCAGTGGAAACACCAGTATGGACGGGGATCATTTTCATTTTATAGCGCTGTGTTAAAACGAAAACTCACTAGTATAAACAGGGCCTTAATCAATCATTTGATTGTTTTGAGCTGTAAATCTTACATTGAAATGTCCTTTTGATATTATCACATTTCGATTTTGTTTAAAAATGTTTGGTTTTTCTTTCCTGAAGAAAATGAAACGCATTGTCTCCGTGCAATATTTCTGCATGTAAGTGCTTGAAAAATATGAATATAGACCTATAATAAAATAGTGGTCTACCAATATATCGCCAGTGCCAAAATTTGGCATTTTTATAAATACAGTCGTGCTCAGAATTAATGGTACCCCTGGTAAATATGATGAAAAATGGCTGTAAAAAATAATTCTGCATCGTTTATCCTTTTGATATTTCATTCAAAGAATTGGCAAAAATCGAACCTTTCATTGAAGTAAAATAATTGAAAGTGGAGGGGAAATCACATTATGAAATAAATGTTTTTCTCCAAAACAAGTTGGCCACAATTATTGGTACCCCTAGAATTGTTTATGAGTAAAATATCTCTGAAGTATATTCCCATTCATATTTACCTTTTTTTTTTTTGCACACCAGGGTGACTAGGAACATGAAATTGTCCAGCCATGACTTCTTGTTTTACAGGAGTTTAAATATGAGGAAACACAAAGGCCAAATTCCCTTAATCATCCATTACAATGAGTAAAACCAAAGAATATAGTTCTGATGTGCATCAAAAGATTGTTGAGCATCACAAAATAGAAAGTGGCTGTAAGAAAATAGCTAAAGCATTGAAAATCCCCATTTTGACCATCAGGGCAATAATTAAGCACTTCCAATCAACTAAAGATGTTACAAATCTGCCAGGAAGTGGACGTGTGTCTATATTGTCTTAATGTGAAAGTTTGAGTGGCCAAAGACTCTTCAAGAATCACAGATGGAGAATTGCAGAGATTAGTTGAGTCTTGGGTTCAGAAAGCCTATTAAAAAAAAATAAACAACCCCTACATCACCACATTTGGGAGGTTTTCAAGAAAAATCCTCCTTGCTCATCCAAAAACAAACCCCAGCAAATTCAGTTGTCAGACATGACTGGACCTTCAAACAGCACAGGGTTCTGTGGTCAGATGAAACTAAAAAATAGCTTTTTGGCAGCAAACATGCAAGATGGGTTTGGTGCACACAAGGATAAAGAGTACCCCATGTGTACAATTTAATATACCATCTTTAATGTTGTGGTCATATTTTTCTGCTGGAGGTCCTGGACTTCTTGTTTAGATACATGCATGGCATCGTGGATTCTATCAAATACCAACAGATAAAAAATCTAAACCTGACAGCCTCTGCTAGAAATCTTATAATGGGCCGTGGTTGGATCTTCCATCAGGACAACGATCCAAAACAAACATCAAATTTCAACACAAAAATGTGTTAAGTAGCACAAAATGAAGCTTCTGCCATGACCGTCCCAGACCTGATGAGTGGAGTGAACTGAAGAGAAGAAGCACCAACGTGGATCTGTGAATCTGAAGGATCTGGAGAGATTCTGTAAGACGGAATGGTCTCTGATCTCTTGTCTGTGTTCTCCAAACTCATCTGGCATTATAGGATAAAACTCCTAGAGCTGTTATCTTGGCAAAAGGAGATTGCAAAAAGTAATTAATAAAAGGGTACCAATAATTGTGGCCAACGTGTTTTGGAGATAAACATTTATTTCATAATGTGATTTCCCCCCCGCTTTCTATTCTTTTACTTGAATGAAAGTTTAGATTTTTGCCAATATTTTGAATGAAAGATCAAAAGGATAAATGATGCAGATTTATTTTTTACTGCCATTTTTTATCATATTTACCAGGGGTACCATTAATTCTGAGCACGACTGTACACTTGTCTACTTAAAGAAATAAGTCTATGATAAGTCTATGATAAACAAACTTTAAATCCTTGATTTCAAACTATGGTGCACTTATATCCAGTTGGCCTCTATGTCGTATTCATGTCATGTTCATAGTGTGTTGTAAAGTGTGTATGTAAAATTAGCACTACCTTGTCTTTATTTGAAGAAATATTATTCCCAGTGCACACAGATTGCACTGTTGCGGAGTTTACTTCCTTTTTATTCATATTTTTAACAATTTACTTTATTTATGAAAAATATAATAGGATTATAGAATTAAGAAGTTGCAGTTTTCTTAAAAGTATACATTTGTTTATTTTACAGATTTATTTTTTTTATCAAGTTCAATTTTTTTTCCATATTAATTATAATAATAAATAATTACAAATAAACAAATAATTAATTATTGCCTTTATTTTATATTGCGATCAGAGTGCTTAACATAGTAAAAAAATCAAAATAATATAAACATTATAAACTAATGACATACATAAGCATGCAATACATAAAAATACTTATATATGTATGCACATTGTTTATGTATAATAATTAATTTAATGTATAGTAAAATAAATCTGTTTCTTTATAATTCATTAAAATGGTCTATATAAAATTATATGCTATATGGAAGTTAAAACATTTAATCTAATGGCCTTAATTGTCCAGAATTCAGCTGCCCATATCAAACATTTGTATGCTCAAATTGGGCAAAAACAAAGTTTTCATGGAGCATTTTAGTGATTATGGAAAAATGTGTTGGGGCTTCAGTGTAGAGGCATGAATATTTAAATACGGCAGGTTCAAAATCTAAACCAAAAAAGGCAAAAACTAATTTCCGCATGTTTTCAGTTACAAGTACTATTTACATCACACAGATTAGTTCAGTAGAAACAATACTGAAAGCACTTCCCACATAGTTTTACTTCTTAAAATTAGCTTCCTGGTTTTAAGAAACAATATTAAATTTACTCTGGGTTAATGGGTGTGTTCTATACATGTGTATGCCTGCTTATTGTGAGCTTCCTTATTTTGAATACAGATTGATACATTTTCAGACTATGCAGTATTTGTGGTGAGCAAATGGCACGATAGCCCATGGCGTGACTGAATTAATATGGCCAGTACAATGTCATTTTTGCTAGCTTAAAAGTTTGCACTAAACCTATAGATATTGTGACAGACTTCTTTCCAATGCATTCCTCATGGGGGATATACAGTGAGGAAAATAAGTATTTGAACACCCTGCTATTTTGCAAGATCTCCCACTTAGAAATCATGGAGGGGTCTGAAATTGTCATCATAGGTGCATGTCCACTGTGAGAGACATAATCTAAAAAAAAAAAAAAAAATCCAGAAATCACAATGTATGATTTTTTAACTATTTATTTGTATGATACAGCTGCAAATAAGTATTTGAACACCTGTCTATCAGCTAGACTTCTGACCCTCGAAGACCTGTTAGTCTGCCTTTAAAATGTCCACCTCCACTCCATTTATTATCCTAAATTAGATCACCTGTTTAAGGTCGTTAGCTGCATAAAGACAGCTGTCCACCCCATACAATCAGTAAGAATCCAACTACTAACATGGCCAAGACCAAAGAGCTGCCCAAAGACACTAGAGACAAAATTGTACACCTCCACAAGGCTGGAAAGGGCTACGGGGAAATTGCCAAGCAGCTTGGTGAAAAAGGGTCCACTGGAAGAAGCTAAACATGACTGTCAATCTCCCTCGGACTGGGGCTCCATGCAAGATCTCACCTCGTGGGGTCTCAATGATCCTAAGAAAGGTGAGAAATCAGCCCAGAACTACACGGGAGCAGCTGGTCAATGACCTGAAAAGAGCTGGGACCACCGGTTCCAAGGTTACTGTTGCTAATACACTAAGACGTCATGGTTTGAAATCATGCATGGCACGGAAGGTTCCCCTGCTTAAACCAGCACATGTCAAGTCCCATCTTAAGTTTGCCAATGACCATTTGGATGATCCAGAGGAGTCATGGGAGAAAGTCATGTGGTCAGATGAGACCAAAATAGAACTTTTTGGTCATAATTCCACTCGCCGTGTTTGGAGGAAGAAGAAAGATGAGTACCATCCCAAGAACACCATCCCTACTGTGAAGCATGGGGGTGGTAGCATCATGTTTTGGGGGTGTTTTTCTGCACATGGGACAGGGCGACTGCACTGTATTAAGGAGAGGATGACCGGGGCCATGTATTGCGAGATTTTGGGGAACAACCTCCTTCCTTCAGTTAGAGCATTGAAGATGGGTCGAGGCTGGGTCTTCCAACATGACAATGACCCGAAGCACACAGCCAGGATAACCAAGGAGTGGCTCTGTAAGAAGCATATCAAGGTTCTGGCGTGGCCTGGACCTAAACCCAATAGAGAATCTTTGGAGGGAGCTCAAACTCCGTGTTTCTCAGCGACAGCCAAGAAACCTGACTGATCTAGAGAAGATCTGTGTGGAGGAGTGGGCCAAAATCCCTCCTGCAGTGTGTGCAAACCTGGTGAAAAACTACAGGAGACGTTTGACCTCTGTAATTGCAAACAAAGGCTACTGTACCAAATATTAACATTGATTTTCTCAGGTGTTCAAATACTTATTTGCAGCTGTATCATACAAATAAATAGTTAAAAAATCATACATTGTGATTTCTGGATTTTTTTGTTTAGATTATGTCTCTCACAGTGGACATGCACCTACGATGACAATTTCAGACCCCTCCATGATTTCTAAGTGGGAGAACTTGCAAAATAGCAGGGTGTTCAAATACTTATTTTCCTCACTGTATGATTAAGGCTGCATTCCAGTTAAAATGTGTCTACTTTGCACTTAAAGTAGGCTATGTACTATGCTGGTTATACATTATTAGTATGACAACATGTGAATATACATACTGTTTGCATTTGCACGTGAGGTGCTAAGAGCTAGCAAAAAGTAAAATGAGAACTGTCATAATCTACTATGCATCTATTGTGCAAGAGGTTGTTGTGGGTAATAGCTATAAATACATACAAGAATGTGCATTTTCAAATCTACTTAGTGAACCATCCAAGCATCTTTCTATTTCCAATGTAATATGATTTGGGATACCATAATTCTTATTGGTCATGCCATTTTGTATGTTAGACTTGAGTTGGACATGGTTTTCTAAAGCCTTTTTTAAAATGGTGTTTTTCTGCAGTGACTGGTATAATTCCCGGAGTCCATTTCTCAAACCCCATCTCAGTGTGGACATAATTAATTACCTCTATGAGCTCAATGATGTTCAATTTGATGTGGCATCCAGGGGTTATGACCTTGATTCAGAATGGCCCACTTTTGCAAGGTAATAGCACACTGTAATTTTGCAATTTATTGTATAAATATAACAGCAACAGTAGACTAAGACAAACACACTGGCAAACATATAATGCTACTAATGTATAGTCCATTTGCCATGTCGTATTTATGGTCCATTTGCCATGACTGTGTTGTAAACTTTTTCTTCGTCGTCGAAGCAGAATCTTTCATATCTTTCAAGCAGAAGTTACTCTTTATTGAGAACTCGCTGTGCGTCGCTGTAGTCATCCAAGTCTAAACTAATAGCTCAGCTCAGTAGAGTTTCATCCAAGTCTAAACTAATAGCTTAGCACAGTAGAGTTTTATACCCTTCGAGGGGGAGGGATTTACATAGAGGTGGAGATTATCTGAAAAAGCCTGCAAATGAGGTACAAAAGTCAGCCCGTTAACGGAATTTCCCCAGCCCTGATCTCATCAGCATAACGATGTCATTCAAATGCATAGATGATAATCCAAATCAGCCTAACTATTCCACAACAGGGACAGGGGCTCCAAGAGCTATTAAAGACAAATGGTGAGAGTCTATGAGTCTAATATGACTCATTTAACTTACAATAGAGAGAACAGGACTGGCAGGAATCTCTTGCTAGAAACTCTGCTTAACAGCTGATATCATCATCATAACCTTAAATGCTAAATGCAATGTACTCAGTCTCAGTTTATATACGATTGTATTGGAACATAGATTTAACATTTTATAAATTTGTAGTCCAACAGTTCCCCATTTGAGAGTTCCAATAACTCTCACAAAATACAAATTTAGAAACTTAAAAGTTAATTCTAGTGATGTGTGTTTTAATAATCTGATTGATGTTCATTTCAGTTCATTTAAATTTGACTAAAAAATTGTGTCACAGGAGGACACTGGGAATGACTAGCTCTCCCAGTCACATGTGGAAACCACCGAGTCGTAGTTCCAGCATCAACAGTCTGGCAAGCACATACTCCCAGGTACCAGCACATCAATATTATGTCCCTGTAGCTTTAAGTAAAATAAAAGTAGGAAAAATTAATACATTATACAAATATATTAATTATGAATATTATTTATATTATTATTATTATTGTTATATTATAATTAATTAATATTTATACTAATTATTACTATTGTAATTTTAAAGGTAACACTTTATTTTACAGTGTCATTGTTACATGTTACATGTACTTACCATAGTAATAACAGTAAATTATGCATAATTACATGCAACTAACCCTCAACAAAACCCTAATCTTACCATAACCCTATAGTAAGTACATGTTGTAAATTAATATTACTTAGTATTTAAATATATAATTAAACTGTAACAATGATACCTTAAAATATTTATTAATATTAAGTATATTACATGTATTACATATTTATTATTTGTCATGTATCATTCTAAACTTACAAACATTCACACCACTGTTTTATATCCAGTAGATGGCATTGTTTGTCACAAAATAATGTTTCAAATCTACTCAATTTCAACTTTCTCAGATCTATTCAACTTGAAGCAATCTCTCTTTCTCTTACGGATTATGTGTATCTCCTCTCTCAGTTTATTTTCTCTCTTTCTCCCAAACCTTACAGCAGGCACACGAGTTCCCTGGGAGTCCAGACTTTGGACCTGGGCTTCTATCAGACATGTCTGTGCAAAACTCCAGTGGACTGAATGATTCTTCCATCAGTGCTATAGACGATCTCCGCTTGGAGCTGGACCAGTCTGAATTAAAGCAAAGACAGTTTCTTGACCAGGTGCAGCAGTTGGGCGCCGAGGCGGGTGAACTTCGTGGAGTTGTGGTGGAACTTCAAAGGCAGCTGGATGTCTCTTTAGCTGCCCACGGTAACCATCAGGAGCTCCAGCAGAACCTGGAGATGCTAGCTGAGAGCGAAAGAGCCCTATCCCATGAGCTGGAGGTCTTGAGGAGACGTGAGACCATCCGAGAGGCCTCCCATAAGGACCTCCAGGACATGTTGGCAGCAGCAGAGTGTAAAAATGAGGAATTGATGGCAAGGCTAGATGGAGTATTGGATGAGAAAGGCCAAAGAGTGACCAGTGACTTCAACTCTGCACAGAAGATTCACGAGTTGTTAAATGAACTGAAAGATGCTGAGAAGGGGAGAATGTATGCTCTTGCAGAAGGGGAAGAGAGGAGAAGGCAGGCAGAACAACTAGCTGAGAAAGTCAGAATGAAGGAGGAGGCACTCAAAGAGGCTGAGGTAAAAATGGCAGCTTGGATGGAGAAGGGTAAACAACTACAGACCAGGGCAGAAGAGCACCGTAATGTCATGGACAAACTCCAAGGGGCTCTTGCAGTAAGAGAGAAAGAGACCAGCAACCTTCAGAAGCAACTTATAGATCTCCAGCGCTCTCTGGAAACTATGGAAAAGGAGGCCAAGGTGGAGAAGAAGGGAATGCAAGAGGATAAAGAAGAACTTGAGAAGAAGATGAGTGGTCTGGAAGGGCATCTGCGAGGATTGCGGACACAGCTAAAGGCTAAAGAATCTGATCTTCTCTCCAGTACCAAGACAGTCCAGATTCTGGAGAAGGAATCAGAGAAGCTTAATAGGGAGAAACAGAATCTGATGGTAACCGTATCTGAACTGGAGAACGGCACCAAAGAGCAGGCCAAGAAAATTGACGAATACAAAGATAGCTGTGCCATGCTTATGGAGCAGAACAGTGAGCTTCTCCAGATGATGAACAAGACTGAGGACACCAAGAAGGAGTTGCTTGAAAAAAAATCCACCCTGGAGAGTGAGCTGGCCGGATTGAGGGCCTCTGAGAAGCAGTTGCGAGCGCAAATTGATGACGGGAAAGTGACAGTGGATGAACGAGAGCAGCGAATGAGAGAGGTGAACAGGAGTCTGGATGAGAGGCTGCAGAAGGCCAACATGCAGCTGGAGGAATCCAAGAGTTCAGTTTGCCAACTGAAACTGGAGAACAAGGACCTAATGGAGGTTCAGGTCACTCTTAAAGCGGCCCTCACAGCTATGCAGGAGGAGATACGCAACATCAACAGCCAGATTGCTGAACTTGAGAAGAGTCTTGGAGCTGCGAAATGCAATGAGGCAAACCTGACCGCACAGCTTAAAAATATGGATTCCAAACTGGAGGACCGGGAGAAGCTCTGTGAGGAGCTCCAGGGAAGGGTGGAAGAACTTGAAGGTCGGGAGAGGGATTTGGAAATGGAGAAGACAAAGGCAGAAAGAGCTTTTGTTAAACAAACAGAGATGATTAATAGTCTTGAGGCCAAGAGGAAGGTTGCAGAGAAGGTCCAACTTGAGCAGAGTGCAAGTCAGACTAAAGAAACCCAAGAGATTGCTTTAAAAGTTACTCTCCTGGAAGATCAGCTGGGATTGAGTGTGAAAGAAGTTTCTAGGCTTCAAGAGGAAGTGCTCGATTTTAGGGCTAAACTTCACAGTACTATAGAAGAGAAGGACAAGACTCAAGCAAAGCTGGATGTCACTGAGGCTTCCTGTGCAGAACTGCGGATCTTGACTGAGCAATTGAAGAAGCAGGCGGAGGATCAGAATCGACTGCATGTGAATGAACTCCTGCAGTTTAGCGAACGTGTTGAAGCCTTAACGTCGCAACTGAACCAGGAGACATCTTCACATAAGAAAACAACTGCTGAGATGGCTTCAGCCCTAGAGGAGCTGGCAGAGCTCAAGTCCCAGAATGAACGGTTGGTCCTGGAGAATGCTGAGACCAGAGAGTGTCTCCACCGAGTCAACACAGAAATGGCAGAGCTGGGAATAACAATTTGCCAACTCACCGCCGAGCGGGAAGAGGCCCGGGAACGATGGGCTGCCGAAGCTGCTCGGATACAAGAACTGCAGCAGCAAGGAGTGAAGGAAACTGATCTGCTCAATGCCAGCCTTGTGGCTCTTCAACAAGAAAACTCTAGTCTTCATGAAGAGCTCCAGCAGACGGAGAAACTTTCTGAAACTGTGCTGGAACTAAAAGATCTGCTGGACAAAACAGAGGGCGAGCGGGACGCTGCGCGAGAAGAGATTGCTGCAGGGAAATTTCAGATGAGCACGGAGAGCATGACTTTTAAGAACCAAATAAAGGTAAAATGATCTCAGAATCTTCATTATCACTTTAAATCCCTTTTGTCACATACTTACGCTGCGTTCATGTAATAGTAGAATTATAGCAATTACAAGATGACAACTCTCTGACAGCTCTCTGAAATAATTTGTTTCTATGGCAAATCTCGTAATGCCAAAATGCATCAAATGTATTGTACTTTGCTGTTGATGTTCATTTTATATATGCAGTGTTTTTTGTTTTTATTTATTAGTTTTTACAGTATTGTTAATTACTACTAGTAAAATTAGAAAAGGAATATCAATAAAAGCATGTACCGTACATATACAATTACCTCTTGCAGCCTTTTTGGTAGTTTTTACGTGTCACAGCAGTTAAGTGAGAAAAATAATTAATGTTCAGCAATGTGAACTCGCACTGCAAGTCAGAAACTCGTAATTACAGTAATTCTGACATGACATGAATGCAATTTTTTTAATGCCACTTTGGTGGTTTTATATGATTTACTTTGTGATTGAC
This sequence comes from Meda fulgida, assembly GCA_030578275.1. NCBI lineage: Eukaryota > Metazoa > Chordata > Actinopteri > Cypriniformes > Leuciscidae > Meda > Meda fulgida. The sequence goes on from CM060638.1 coordinate 25,586,381, forward strand.
ATAAATCCAAGCACATTTTAAGTAAAAATATATTTTAGCATTAAAATAATTTTCTAGTACTTTATGTATTATTTATTTATATAAGTATTACTTTTCAAACTAGAGTCTTAATGAAGACATCGAGGATTTGAAAACTCAGCTAGATGTGGAGTTGAAGAAGACATCTGAGCTGGAGGCCAAATTATCAGAGTCAGAGGTATGTAAATGTTGTGAGCCAGGTGTGACCCTTAGCAGCATCACTTGTAATACTTCTATTTGAATGATATTCATGATCATCAGATACTTTTTGCATACCAGCATGTGAATCATTATTATTCATCTCTGTTGGCTGATAACACTGATATTAGTAAGTGATGAATGTCTGATCTCTTGCTGCTCCTTTTGTTCTTGTTCATTGGAGACCCACTGTGCGAGACGGTGAAATAGACGACAAGAGATTGGGGTTAATTGCCAGACAGTGATGAATAATTTGCTTCTCATTAAGTCTATAATTAGGAACAGTGCATACGGTTTCTGGCAGATATTTGTCAATTAGAGTACAAGTGCCACTGTAATTATATTCTATAATAATATTCTTCTAATTTTTCAGCTTTTTTCAACAATAAAACCTATGTTGTTGTTGTTTTTCCTCTCTACTGTTTGTTTTTTGCATAACTACTGAGTTAAAATATATTTACAATTTCTCTTGGACAATGGTATTGTGGCAGTACAGTGATGGTATTTGATTGATGGTAATACCATGGTGCTGAATCGTGCCATATTCATGCACCATGGTATTTACATGGTACTTCAATATACTTTAAAGAATGCAACAAAACCTGGCATTCTTTTACAAAAAGTACTTCAGCGGTACCATGGTATAATAATGATATCAGATGGTAATACTGTGGTACTTGTAGAACATTGAAGTGAAATACCATAATACTGCCATGATACATGTCGAAAATACCGTGGCAATACTGTGGTACTACTATGTCTAAACAACCATGATAGTACTATAGTATGTTTTTTGTAAGTGTTGCCATTGTACATGTCCAAAAACTTAGTTAGGGTTAGTTAGTTATTGTAAATTTTTGTTAATGCTAAAGGATTAAATGCTGTTGTTTCAATATTACAGCAGAGATAATCAAATTAGCACTTTTTTTGTTCCTTGGATAAGATGAAAATCAAGATAAAATAAAACAAAATGAGACAAAATAACTGTACAGAACATTGTCAATGTATGTGAATGTTTGTGGGTCCAGATTTTGTTCATGCATTTGGCTGTTTGTTTGTGTGTTTATATTTAGGGAGTGAATATAGAATACTCTCGTCTGATTGAGGAGAAGGATTCTTACATCACTGATTGTGAGACTCTGATACATGAGAGAGAGTGTGAGATTCAACAACTGCAAGGAAGTGTATCAAGGTGAGCGCGTTCAAAAATACAATAAATGGGTTAATGCAGCACAGATAATGGATCTGCATGAATAAAAGCCACCACTAATGGATTTCCAAATGGATCCGCACGATAAGGATTTCTTGGACCCTTGAAGAGATTCGGTTTTAGTAATTATTGTTTAGGTTATATTTTTATTCAATATTATTAAATTCTTTTTGCTTTTTCTCTCTGCCTTAGCACCAAAGAGGCTCTTAGTGACGTACAGAAGGAGAGGGAAGAATTGAAGCAGAAATTGGATCAGGTGTTGACTGAGACTCAGAACCAGCATCTCCGGATGTCTGCTGAGCTGGAGGATCTGAGCCAAACCAAAGTAAACCTGGAGGAACGGCTCATCGAACTTATTAGGTCTGTATATGGCTTAGAAGGGTTAACTTCTCTTTCCTAACCTAAAGTCTGTTTTTTTTCGTTCTTAATAATAAGTTCATGTGTTTATGGATGTGACTATCTCACACTGAGAATTATTAATTTTAATCTATGTGTAAACAGTTTTGGTTAAAAAATTGCTGGATGATTAATGATTCATTTTACTTTGTCATTTTGAAAATTAGTTGGTAAATAGTTTTTGTAAATATGAAAATAATTGGAAATTTTGGAATAATTGGAAATTACTTTTGCTTTGTCTGTTTTCTCTTGGTGTCAATAGTCCTTTACAAGCTTTGCTCATTCTTAGATGTCAGGGTTCTGTCACTTCTGTCTAGTCTCTTTCTTGGTTTTGTGACAGAGCCCTGACACTCCTGTTTTGTCTTGTCTGTGCCTTGGTTCATGTGCTTTCTTGTCTTGTCCAGCACACAGCTTGTGTTTTACACTAGCTGTGTGCTTTCATGTTGTCATGTTTTGTGTGAACACGTGGCTTCTGAGTTTTCTCATTAGCTGCGTGTTCATGTCTCGTTTTGTGTGAGCAAATGGCTGGTGATTTATTTTACTGACCATGTGCTTGTGTTCTAGTCCTATTTGTTGTGAGCACATGGCTTGTCATGTGTTTCCTTGTGCCATGTGCTCTCCTGTCGATTGTCTTGCCCCTCCTATCTTGTTACCTGATTATTGATGAATTTGCCCCACCTGTTCCTCCCTTATGGTTTTTAAGGTACTTTAATTCTCTAAGCAAAACAAAATTAAAACTCAAATATCTACTGAGCCAGATTGCTGAGCAGAAAACACAAGAGAAAATATATAAGGGTGCTGTTGCCACAAAGATATTCTGGATGTGCATAAAAGCCTGTTTGATAAAATGTACAGTTTGGTGTGGATAAAATGATATAATCAAACCGCTGCAGATATGATAAAACCATGGGCGTAGGTTTGGTCTCAGCTTTGGTGGGGACTTGCATATTGTTATCCTAGGTTTACTGCTTCTATTGTTCTCAATTGTAAGTCGCTTTGGATTAAAAGTGTCTGCTAAATGAATAAATGTAAATCTGCTGTGGTTTGATGCTGTCTTTCCTGCATACAAAATGGTTAATTAATTTTGTAGTCTATCCTATGGCTAGCAAGTTTAACCCTCCTACCAGATATTGTTATTTGGATATTATCAATCAAATAATGATTCATTATATTTGAATAACCAACAGTGTTAACTTTTGCCTTTTTAACATTGCCAACATGTTTTTCCAGCACATGTGTCTAGCAAGTAGGCTAAACTCACAAATACATTATATAAACAGAATGTAGAAACGAAAAATGTCTCAGATGATCCACTGTTTATGACTGCAAGATTCTAAGTTAAGGTAGGCTAATTAACATTCAGTGACTTGCTAACGTAGCATTCTATCATGATAGCGCGACTTCTATGAGTCTATCCGTATCCGTGCTGCACACCCCTAATTAATGCTCCTAACCTTGAAAGATTGCAGAAGCTAGGTTTAACTGTAACAATATCCTGGGTAACCAGGATCACCAGTTAATACTATTTTCCACAGTAGAATCTGCATTTGAAAGCCTGGTCAGTCACTACTACTGCTAGTTATTTTTGCCTACTTACACTCTGCTTTATGAAAAAGCTTCGTACTATGTCCCCTTTCTTCTTCTTGTGTGACATAGCTGATCTACAAAGTACAAAAAGGGGCAAAAAAACGGAATCTTAAAATGTTTTACTCTGGCCTTTGTAAATGGCAGGCAGAGAGACAGCCCTGGTAACTTACCGTCGGCGTCATCACATGCACACACCACTCGCTCGCTGCCAGTGAGTGCAAGCACAAAAAGTAGTCCCGGCCCGCGCGTGTAGCCTGCCTGTCAGATACCCCGCCGCCAATCAAATTACGGCGTATCTTGTACTGTTGTCCTGGCCGTTGGAATCGATCCAAATGCAGCGCAAATATCAAAATAGCAGTTCAAAGGAGCTTGCTAAATATTGGTGGGGACAAATTTGTCATCTCAAAATATTGATTGGGACTAGTACCTAGCTTCCCCCCCTAAACCTACGCCCTTGGATAAAACTTTCCTCTCGACATGAAATGGCTGAACCATGAAAAGCGCTTTTAGACATTAAGGACACCAAGAGACACAAAAGAACCTTGGAGTCTTTCTTCAATTCTCATCTCCTGCTCTCTCTGTTTTTCAGGGATAAGGATGCTCTGTGGCAGAAATCGGATGCTCTTGAGTTCGAGCAGAAGCTGAGAGCAGAGGAGCAGTGGTGGCTGGTGGATAAAGAGGCTACACACTGCCTGGGCTGCCAGGGCCAGTTCACGTGGTGGCTGCGACGGCATCACTGCAGGTGGGCAATCTCGCAAACACCTGCTCTGATCTCTAGGTAGAGGTGGAGTGAAATGCAAAAGAACAGCAGAAAATTAATTTATGAATTTTAAATACTAAGGTAATTTAAATGTTAGGTAAATCTTTCTACAATCTTTCTACAAATGTCCAGCTTGCTCACTCTCTCTCCTTTCTGATCGTAAGTGGACACGTCCCCTACTGCTGATTGGCTACAAGATTGTTGTGGTGCTCTGTCTGATCGGTCCAGGACTACGTACAAACACAATTTTGTTTTCAGCACACACACAGAACAGACATTAGCAAATATTCACAATTTGTTTGATTTGGTGTTGATTTAAATTTTCAATAGCGTTTGTCAGAAATTGCTTACTGCACCTTTAAAGTATTGTGCACATTTGTTGAAGAAAGTAAAAACTGTTACATTAGTAAAACCTAGAAAAATGCTATTATTTCTTCTCTTCACATCATTTGGAACTATATGTGTTGTGAAAAGCTCTATACACATTAACATTGAATTAAATATATTGTAAAATAATGCAAATATATTCATACATTTTTTTTTATTTAAGTGAGATTTAAGTGTAATTTTTTGTTTCATCTGTATGCAGGTTTAGCCCTGGGCACATTTAAATTAAATCATTGTCATTCTTTTCTCAGCCAACACAACACATTTTTCGACTGTGTTTGATTTGTTTCCTAATCTGCATAAGTACTTTAGTCAATCCGGCTGAAACAATTCAGATAACGCATGCAAATAAACAACTGTCTCTGAGCACAACTTCTTCTTAGTCAATCCTCACCTCAAGACTTTTAGACATATACTGAGTTTTTATAGCAATTATTTGGGAACATTAAATAGTGCACTGTTATCAGGACTTATGGTTATATTACATTTTTATGATATTTTAAGACCTGTTGAATTATCTGACAACAGTTTTTTGCAACAAACTCAACAAAAAATGTTTGGTGCCTGAACGAATTAGTCACTTAGGGAATGTTCACACTTGTCAGGTTTGGTTCAATTAAAGCGAAACCTGGTGCTAATGCTCTGTTAGTGTGGTTCATTTGAATAAGTGTGAACGCTGCCATCTGAACCCTGGTTTGAACCAAACAAGTGGGCCAAGAGCGGAAACAAGATGGGTCTCGGTCCACTTCCAAACGAACTCTGGTGCGGTTCATCTGAAATATGAACGCAACATGGACCAAAGACATCTAAACGAACCAAAAACAGGATGTGATGTCACGGGATGCGACCCTAAAAAGGACAGAATTCTCAAGCATACCTGGTTTTTCTTATCATAGATTGCCCATTACAGTTCAGAACAGGTGTAGGAAATGTCATTTTCTTGCAGCAGATCTTCATTTGTGTGTGTGATGGAGGGATTCCTGCCGCTGTTTTGACTCTTCATACATTTTATAATTTTTATTCATGTTTTCAGCTCCATCATATACCATCATATGTACTCACATACAGTAAATGCATTTATCCCAGCACACAGCATTGTTTTAAACATATGTCATAATAGCTGTTTTTTTATTTTGTTTCTTTAGGCTTGGTCTTAAAAATCAAAAGCGAATCAGGACTAAATATTTTCTTTTTTTGTCTGGACCAAAAGAACCAAGAGAATGTGAATACACTGAAGTATTTCAGACTCAATATAAAGAACTTTATAAATGGTGCATTGTTTGGTTTAAAAATATTGCATGTTTTTTTGTGCCGAATATTTGGACTTATGGTTATTCTGTGTTTCCTGGCAGGTTGTGTGGCCGTATCTTCTGTTACTACTGCAGCAACAATTACGTAATGACAAAAAACGCAAAGAAGGAGCGCTGCTGTCAAGAGTGCTACACGCAGCACGGCGCCGTGGTGGAAAGACTTACGAAGGCTGAACTCAACAGCTCTTCAGAAAATCAACCACCACCCCACACAAACGCTGCTGGTCAATCACCACCACCACCATCCTATATACCTACACCAAGAGTTACAGGTACAGATACACAGCAGAAAACACACCCTTCATATCATGTTGGAATGATTGTATTCACGAGTTGATTGCACATGAATGCCAACCTAAAATTGTAATTCTTTTAACTGTGCAGTTTAGTTTGTATGCATTTTGTAGATGAATTGCCAGAAAACACTACTTATTTAGCTGATTCATGAGGACAGACTTGTGCAATCAACTTGCATTTACCAGCAGTGCCTTTGAGAGTATGAAAAACACACCGAATTGGCATCCTTTGCTCTTCATTGTGTTGCATTAGTGCTTTCTGCCTCCTCATAGTAAAAAGCGTAATATGCGTAAAATTGCCCATTTTATTCTTTATTATATCGTAGTGTCTGTCTGGTATGTATAACTTCCCAGGAGGTTCCAGTTGTTTTGTTTTTTTTAAAGTGAGTTTTAAATTCTGCCAACTTTGTTCCATTAAGAGCACCCTAAAACTTACTTAGCATGCATAAAAGTACATTTTTCTTTCCTATAATCTCTCCATTTAAGGGCTAAAAAAGAAAGGTGCTGTCAACGTCTTGGTTTTTCATTTTGAGTATGTGAATACAGTGGCATATATGAATTAAGAGAACCCTCAAGTGCTTGAATACATTGTTCTGCCTGGCATTCATTTTTTTGTGTCTGAAGATTGTCTTTATGAATAAATTGAATGGCCAAGAAGCCCATTGTAGAATGCTAAAGGATCAGGATTTTGTTACAGAGCACTTTGTATAACATGCGCCATTGTAATTGACTGATGAATTGGTCTCCACAAGCAGGTATTAGCAAAATAGCAAATATTACTTGTTAGTAAAGGTTTCTATTATGACGTACTAAAAATATCATCTTCAAGGGGGTGCTTGATTGCTCAATAACCAGATACTCCATCAGGCATGCTCAAATGTCAATTTTTTATTGTATCGCAGATATTTTTACACAAACATTTGCAATTTGTTTAAATTAAGATTCCTGACATGCAAGTCAAAGTATATAGTCATCACAGACTGTGATTGGTCCATCCTGGATTTCGCTGAGAAAAGTAACATACCATGTGACATTACCATCAATGCATTATCAGTAATTTACACTTGAATAATGAAGAAACTTAGAAACTCACAAACAATTCAGAAACGATACTTAGAAACAATTCAGTAGGTACTGAATAATAAAAAAAACCCCACTGAATTTCTATCTATACAGTGTTATTTTAGTACTATTTATAAACTATTATCGTACTTATCAATAGTGTTGTAGTCAAGATTACCTTAACCAAGTCCAGGTCGTATCCCCGCAGTTGTGGTCTTGACTGGTCTTGAAATAAAATCCTGAGTCCTCTTAGCCTGAGACTGAGACAAGGCAAAGTACAAAAGTGGTCGAGACCAAGACAAGACCGAGGCCTTCAAAAAGTGGTCTCAAGAAGACTGGTCTTGACTACTACAACACTTGCTTTTATTTCTATTTTTTTTTTGTCATTTTCTTTTGTTCCTTTGTCATTTTTTAAAAATAGTTCTGTTTAGCTTTAATTTGTTTTTAGTTTAGTCTGTCATTTTACTTATTCGTTTCTACATTTACTTTTACTTAAGTTGTTTAAGGTTGACCCAAACATATGATGTTATTATTTTTAAGTCCTGCCCGTTTTTAAGGACCTTTTGCTTCATGCTAATTGTCTCTCTACTAATTGTCTCTCTACTTTTTACATTTCTTATGGGTTGATGTCAAAGTTGATAGCTTCCTGTGTCCTGACATGCAGTTACAGATCCTGGTGAGAAACCGGATGATGGGGTGTTTGACATCATAACGGAGGAGGAAGTGAACAGGGTCTATGACAGCGACTCGTGTACCACCACTGGATCACAGGAAGAAGGAGAAGGAGGGCAAACTGGAGACATGTAAGATCGTAAACACGCAAACACACATAATTGAAGACAAAACCACCTATAAATACGCCACTGTTCAAAAGTTTGGGGTCAGTTTTTCCCCCCAGGAATTCACCAAGGAGGCTTTAATCTTTGATCAAAAGTGACAGTAGAGACATTTATAATGTTACACAAGGTTTCTGTTTCAAATAAATGCTTTCTATTCAACGTTGAAAATAATACATGTTTTTTGAGCAGCAAATCAGCATATTAGAATTATTTTGAAATCATTGAGGAATTTGAAAACAGGAATAAATTACATTTTATAATATAGTAAAATAGAAAACCTGGCATGGTACAATGCAAATATTGTTAGCTCTTATAATAAAGTGCTTGTGCCATCTGCCAAATAAATAAATGTAAATGTAAATAAAAATACATTTATGCAACATAAATATTTCAGTATGTGTGAAAGCACACTTTTGTGGTAAATGCTGCTCAAGATGTGAAGCTTTTAGCTTTTAGACTTATTGCAATAAAGTGAGAGACGATGCTATATGCACGTTTTCATTTCAAGTTTTTATTCTTTTAACTTCACAATTACTAAAGGAATCATTAAGGAACCACATTCATTAAGTGAAATCTGAATCAGAATGGTTCATATGAAGTGTGCACAAACGAAGTACTCACAATCACACTCCGAATGGTCCAAATTTGTAGCAGAATTATCAAGATTCTCCCGGCTGCATCACAGGGTCTCTGTTTAGAAGATTGTGCTGTGATGCTTCCCTAAATAAGTGTTACAGACAGACAGGAAGTCCTGCCGGGAGATTGATTGTGAGGGGGATGATGACTGTCAATTTATGCATTTCATGCCATTTTGGGTACATTTTCTAACATTTGTCACTCTGAGATGAGCACCTGCTTGGCATATAATTTCAATTGTAGCCCCAAATGCTCTCTATGGGTGAGTGAGTTTCCATAATTAGGGACGCACTCTCCAGGAAAGATGATAGTTTTGATGGAACAACATTTTGTTTGCGATTTATTTATAAAAAAAAATGTAGTCATTGCATAGCATTTATTTTATGTCTATCAAAGTTTTCAAAATTCAGATTTGATCACAGCAATAAATTATATCATTCAATAATTTATTAATGTATTAAAATAAAAAACAGTTATTTTAATACAGTGTTTTAAATATTGTGATATTTAATCTGTTAGTGATATTTTGATATATTGTGAAAAATATTGTGCAGTGAACTGTTATTTAAAAAAATTAAGGATAGTTCAATTTTCCATTATGCAGTTTTAGACAGGTTAGACTAAAGAAGGAACTCAATTGCTTGTCGTTGCTCTAAGATTAATTTAAAAAGCCTACAAAATGTCTTCATAAATAAGCCTCTAGCTTTAGCAAACAAATTTAGCTATTTTAATTCTGTTTGCTAAGACAAGCATCACCAACACAATAGCTTATAACTGGGGTTAAAGATTTGAACAAACAAAACGTTCACACTGTTTGTGCTTCAGAACAGCGTTATTATCGTTAACCAAACCATTAATTAAAACATTTTTGTTGCTTGAAATATACTTTAACTGAAATAAAATATAAAAATCTTTAAACTTATTTTATTTCAGCTAGCTGCCAAAGCTACTAAAATAGTACAAAAATTACTAAAGCTAATGAATGAAAATGAATAAATCCTATATAGAAACATTTGAAAAGATAAATGACACAATTTTTTAATGAAAGCTTAAAAATTAAAGTGAAAACAGAATAAAATCTAATTCAAAACATTAACAAAAACTATTATAGTATATCAATCATTCTAAAATATCACTGTTTCAGATTATACAATTATGATTTATACAATAAAATGGGTGAAAATATCCCATAAATGTACATGAAAGTAAGTCATATCTAAAGATCAGAACATTCCTCAAAAAAATCTTTAAAAAATGTCCCCTCAATTTATGGTTTATTGTGATTTATTGTCTTTTACAGTAGCATATCAAGTGATGTGACGCCTAATGAACAGGAAGAGATGATCTCTACTGTACAGGATGCAGAAATCACCCTCCTCAAGTCAGGAGAACTCACGTTAGTATACACACACACACACACACACACACACACTCTCGCTCACTCATCCATCCTGCTCCACTATTACAGTCGTGCTCAGAATTAATGGTACCCCTGGTAAATATGATGAAAAATGGCTGTAAAAAATAATTCTGCATCGTTTATCCTTTTGATATTTCATTCAAAAAATTGGCAAAAATCGAACCTTTCATTGAAGTAAAATAATTGACAGTGGAGGGGAAATCACATTATGAAATAAATGTTTTTCTCCAAAACAAGTTGGCCACAATTATTGGTACCCCTAGAATTGTTTACGAGTAAAATATCTCTTAAGTATATTCCCATTCATATTTACCTTTTTTTTTGCACACCAGGGTGACTAGGAACATGAAATTGTCCAGCCATGACTTCTTGTTTTACAGGAGTTTAAATATGAGGAAACACAAAGGCCAAATTCCCTTAATCATCCATTACAATGAGTAAAACCAAAGAATATAGTTCTGATGTGCATCAAAAGATTGTTGAGCATCACAAAATAGAAAGTGGCTGTAAGAAAATAGCTAAAGCATTGAAAATCCCCATTTTGACCATCAGGGCAATAATTAAGCACTTCCAATCAACTAAAGATGTTACAAATCTGCCAGGAAGTGGACGTGTGTCTATATTGTCTTAATGCATGGTGAGGATGAAAGTTTGAGTGGCCAAAGACTCTCCAAAGATCACAGATGGAGAATTGCAGAGATTAGTTGAGTCTTGGGTTCAGAAAGCCTATTAAAAAAAATAAACAACCCCTACATCACCACATGTTGTTTGGGAGGTTTTCAAGAAAAATCCTCCTTGCTCATCCAAAAACAAACCCCAGCAAATTCAGTTGTCAGACATGACTGGACCTTCAAACAGCACAGGGTTCTGTGGTCAGATGAAACTAAAAAATAGCTTTTTGGCAGCAAACATGCAAGATGGGTTTGGTGCACACAAGGATAAAAAGTACCCCATGTGTACAATTTAATATACCATCTTTAATGTTGTGGTCATATTTTTCTGCTGGAGGTCCTGGACTTCTTGTTCAGATACATGCATGGCATCGTGGATTCTATCAAATACCAACAGATAAAAAATCTAAACCTGACAGCCTCTGCTGTCTATACGATAGAAATCGTATAATGGGCCGTGGTTGGATCTTCCATCAGGACAACGATCCAAAACAAACATCAAAATCAACACAAAAATGTGTTAAGTAGCACAAAATGAAGCTTCTGCCATGACCGTCCCAGACCTGATGAGTGGAGTGAACTGAAGAGAAGAAGCACCAACATGGATCTGGGAATCTGAAGGATCTGGAGAGATTCTGTAAGAATGGTCTCTGATCTCTTGTCAGGTGTTCTCCAAACTCATCAGGCATCATAGGATAAAACTCAGAGCTGTTATCTTGGCAAAAGGAGATTGCAAAAAGTATTTAATAAAAGGGTACCAATAATTGTCGCCAACGTCTTTTGGAGATAAACATTTATTTCATAATGTGATTTCCCCCCCACTTTCTATTCTTTTACTTCAATGAAAGTTTAGATTTTTGCCAATATTTTGAATGAAAGATCAAAAGGATAAATGATGCAGATTTATTTTTTCCAGCCATTTTTTATCATATTTACCAGGGGTACCATTAATTCTGAGCACGACTGTATTATTATTATTGTTGATTCTGTGGATGTCTTTCTGTAGTACCTCTATGCCTCTGGATATAGATGAGATTCCTCACTTCGGCGATGCTTCCCGAGAGCTCTTTGTTAAGTCCAGCTGTTATAGCACCATTCCCATCACTGTGGGCGAACACGGGCCCATCATCAGCTGGGTTTTCTCTTCCGAGCCAAAGAGCATCTCCTTCACTGTGGTGTACAAAGAGACACTTGACACACCTATTGAACAGGCCAAGGTAACAAACACACACATACATGCGCTTCATAATATATCGCAATATATAATATAAAAAATATCGCAATGTATTTTTTTTTTCCAATATCGTGCAGCCCTAGTCTGCATGCTTGATGATTTCACCATGATTGAGATGTTTATTGTTTTTCTGTAAGTTAAATAATAATATATATTACAATATTAAATCAGCGAGAACAATATTTCCTGATTAAATAGCATGAATGAAGTTAGCTGTTTTTTGTTTGATAACTTACAGTCTGTGTTATTTTAGTATTATTTATATAGTGTTATATTTTTTTATTAATATTGTAAGTTAGCTTTTATTTTTTTATATTTTCAGTTTTAATTTAATTTTAAGTTTTAGTAATTGATTCGTTTTTGTTTTATTTTATATATATATATATATATATATATATATATATATGAACTCAACACAGCGTGATGTCAGCTTCACATTCTCTTTAGAGACCACCGATCAAAATGTTTAAAGCTATTATTGGCCGATATTGATCTGCGCCTGATCAATCTGAGAGCTCTTACCATTGATCCTAGGCTACGGTGCTAAATCTTTATCCCTGTGGTTCAGGTTCTGATTCCTCTCACACGCTGTAACTCGCACAAAGAGACCATAAAGGGACAACTCAAAGTCCGCAACCCAGGAGTCTACACACTCATCTTTGATAACTCATTTTCCAGGTACAGTAACACACAGGTGACATTTGCACACTCCGGGAAACCTTTCAGAGCTTGTGCTTCTCAGAAAAAATCTACTCTTAAAGTCCCCCTGTACTCAATAATTTTGTCCCTTAAAACTCATCTTTGATCACCAAAATAGTGATGGGAAGTCTGGTTCTTTTCCACAAACCGGTTCTTTCATACAATTCGTTTCAATGAACCGGTTAAAAAAACGGTTCACCAGTTCTTTTACGTCTTCACGTAATGACGACAATTCTATCATCCCAGTGAATAAAAATACATTGTTAGCCGTCACATCACCTCAACTAATCCCGCCTCTTTTCCCATTGCGGTTATCCGGGAGTGACGCGCTACCAAGATGGCGATGGCCGGCTCCGCCCACTTTGGGCTTCAAAAATACTCTTCAGAAACCCACGAGTGATGTCACTGACACTACGTCCATATAATTTTTTTTTTTTTAAATCTTCATGTCATAAAATAGTTTGAATGTAACTACACCCTTGCCTTATTTAGTATAGGCGGTTCTATGAATATGCAAATGAGCCCTGCCTCCACTCACTCACACAGCTCAGAGATCCACTCGTTAACAAACTGTGTTTTTGAGACTGTCTTTGGTTCTCTGCAGTTTCTAAAGAGAAAATACTCAGCAATGAATTTACACATGGTTTGTCTTAAAGCGTATTAAAAACACCACATAGACATATAAACAACATTAAAAGCTTGACTTTCACCACAGGGGGACTTTAACTGATATGATTTTGCTGATGTTTATTACAGTGTCAAACTGATTATTTTACTTACCTCTGTGCAATGCATTTTTGTGATTTTCTGCATTTCATATGTTGTCTAGCTAGATCTTGTTTTATAGCATCATAGGCACACCATTGACACAAAGGTGGCAATATTATGCTGCCTACTAAGATATGTTATTTGGACAACATTCTAAGGCATTGCATGTATGAGATAAGGCAGAATGCATTGCAACAATCTCAGTATAAACAATAATCAAAGGTAAAAGAGTTGAGAGATATATCAACTATACATACACTATTGTTCAAATATTTTGTTTGTTTAATGTTTTTTGTTGTGTGTGTGTGTGTGTGTGTGTGTGTGTGTGTGTGTGTGTGTGTGTGTGTGTGTGTGTGTGTGTGTGTGTGTGTGTGTGTGTGTGTGTGTGTGTGTGTGTGTGTGTGTGTGTGTGTGTGTGTGTGTGTGTGTGTGTGTGTGTGTGTGTGTGTGTGTGTGTGTGTGTGTGTGTGTGAGTGATTAGCTTAGCAACATTCCGGACACTATTATAATTAAATATTTGTCAAGTTGCTGGACATGAAGATGTTCCAAATCTGTCACCTAATTGTTTCATTTGTGATATCTTTAGTTATTGTTTGAAGTGAAGCAATTGCTGTTTCCCCTCTGTTTTCTTTTCAACAGATTTCTCTCCAAAAAGGTCAACTACCAGCTGACCATTGATGAGCCAATCATCTATGATGGAAGCGACTTCCCTTAAAAGTGACTGTGGTGTGTGGCATCCTTGTGTGAACTGTTTTTGTTTTATTTTTATCCTTAATCATTTCATACCTGTTCCTGTGTGCCAAGGGTTTCTGTTTTTAGTTTTATGGGTTAGTATAGTATTAGTTATTATGTTTTACCGCTGATAGCACAGAAGGTTATCTGTTGTGACCTGTGTTATGGGTGGGTTTCAAAAGCACATGCACTCATTTGGAAGAGGATTATTGCTGATGCATCTTTTTTTGTGTTTTATTTTACTTGTGAATTCAGTATTTTAAAATGATTTTACAAACACTACAGATGAATTCAAAGCATCAGTGATACCGTTAGTTGAAGTACACATGGGTAAACATGCAAAGATAATAATAACTCAAAAAATCAGCTTTAAAAATGGCCAATTCAGAGAAGTCATTTTAATTTCCAGCTGCTTATTAATGCAATGTGACAATTCCTCCTTTTTTTGGATATAAGATTTAGAGGTATCCAAAAATGGCTGCTGTTTGCAAAGATATCTCAGCACTTCCACTACAGATGTCCAATACATGGTATTATATGCTCTTGAGTTTACCAAGTACACACAAACATGTTTTGTCAAATTTTTTTTAGAAAGTCTCTTTATAACAATTTGGAACCATTATGAGAATTGCATACAGGGTGAAACTACAAGAAAAAAGCAAGCATCTTATATGTCTAGCTAACAGGCTTTTTCTTATTTTTTTTTACTCGAAGCTGGTTAATACAAGATGTTGTGTCATGACATAGCCCTTTAAAATTATATCAGTTTCACTTCATTTTGTAGACCCCACCAGGTCAAATTGTCACTGGTATGACAGCAATTGAACTATTTAACTACTATAAAAAATACCATAATAGTATACAGTATATGTACACAATGCATACAAGTACATACAAATATGGCACTTTTTTATTAGTCAACTCTATGCAGTAATTTTGCTTAGAATACATTGAATGAAATGGCACATACTATGTACTAATTTAGCACTTGCACAGAGTATATTTTTGCAAATATAAGGCTGTCAGTTTTTGAATCTAATAATATTGGTTCACTGATACTCACATGGTTTTTGACATGTTCAATAGTAATGCCTCCTTTCTGTTTACTCTAATATGCATTTCTGAATCATCATCCTGGTAGGTCATCAAACATTAGTATGAACACTAAGGTTGTTAAATGTGCATTTAATGAACTGTCTTGCTTTTTAAAATGACTTTGAAAGCAAATATGCAAGACACATTTATTCAGGTGTAAGGTTCACATATAATTATCCTGGTGACAAAGCTAAATAGACTTCTGCTTTTAAGAAGATTTGTTTATATATTTATATTACATCTCAAGCTCCTTTTTGAACTATGTGCAATTCTAAATATTTTCTTAATAGGTCTTGTCCTTTTACAAGAGTAATGGTATTTTAAATAAATGGATTATTTTGAAGTACTTTTTAAAAGCCGTTGTTCAGGAAATTGTGAATAATTCATGAATGTCACTGATTTAAAGTATGGTATTCGTGAATCTATGCAATCACTGTGCAAAGTTTACAATTTGCAGAACCCTTTAAATGTAATAAAGTTTTATCAATTCAGCACCAGTGCAAAAGTTTTTGTATAACATGCATTTGTATATATGCGTGCATGTGGTGATAAACCGGCTTTAGTTTTTCTTTGGACTAAATGAGCTTGTTTGGTCTATTTTGACATTATGTAGTGTCAGGTGCGTGGTGTCTAAGGGGAGGCATTGCCTCCTCAAAAAATTGGTTTAGAAAATAATCCATATTCAAAAAATTAGACGCAAATGCAAATATTACAAAATGTGACATTAAAAGGTGTATAAATCACTCGCTCTTCTAAAGTAACAGCGACACCACAGGTAAAGTTACAGCGGGAGTCTGCATTTCTCTTGCCTCCTCTGAGCCCATTGACTTTAAACAGACCCCATAAGCGTGTGCTGGGTTTAGTGGGGGGTAATGGAGAATGAATGGGGAAATGTCACATGAGAGGAGGCAGTTCCTCCATCACGCTATGACTGAAGACGATTGGTTATGATTGGATATGATTGTTTCGTGCGATAAATCCCGCCTCTTGTTTTCATTCATTTTGTGTTCGCACATCAGTCTGAATGAACAAAATGATGGCTAATGGGAAGTCGAATTAAAAGTAAGTAAACAGCTCAGCCACTTAGATACCATGCTTTGTCACATCAAAATTAAACTTGAAATGGCCTGAAAATATGATGTGGTTTAGTGAGCAATCAGCTTGGGGACATTAAAGGTACATTTTTGTGTCTGTGACCTGTGTTTACTGGACTTGATGTCTGGAAAAAGCTGTTTTATTCTACATAAAGGTCACCCAGTCATCTCGACATCACATGACCAGCAATATCATGTCAACCACCAAGTTACTAGCAGAAGGGTGGGTCACGCACCACACAGTGGCATTCAGTGGTGCTCTGAAATGAGGAATCAATTCTAAAAATTCTAAATCTAAAATAAATTGACTGTTATAGAGAACAGCTGAGGTTCAAATTACACAAAAAAATTTGTCATGTGACAACATGAAGTGTAACTGGGACATGAATTTACATTTGCTTTATTAACAAAAACAAAAACTTTGATTGCTCATTTCAGAGCACCACTGAATGCCACTGTGTAGTGCGTGACCCATCCTTCTGCTAGTAACTTGGTGGTTGACATGACATTACTGGTCATGTGATGTCGAGATGAGGTGGTGACCTTCTTTATGTAGAATAAAACAGCTTTTTGTGGAAGAGTGATATGACTTCATCTCATGTGAGTGTACTTACTGTACACTAATACATTTTTAAAGCTTCACTACTTTTTTTTGTTCAGATTTAAATGAGTCAATAGTATATCACTCCTTCTTCCCACGTTTTTGTCTTACCCTGGTTTACTATGGTAAGTCTATTTTAAGTATATAAGACCAAGACCTGTCGGGATGGTTTTCGCGGGAAATTGTTTAACACAATCATGCAGAGCCGAAGCACAACCAAAACAACGTTCTTCTGCAAAATGCATACAGTTTTACACGGGGCCAAAAGTTACATAGCGTGCCTTTAATTGCCAGAAAAATACATGCAAATGCCTTAAAAAAAGAGCATTTACACTAATAAATAGGTTAAATGGATACTGTCTGCACATGCACATTAAGCAGTTTTAGATATTTGGAACAAACGCTAGTGTTTGAGGAATATCAATACAGTAATACAAAAACAGATTCATTGGTATCTGGTTTGAGGAATGTAAACTGAGCTGTAAAAAGAACATTTGTTGCAATTCCCTGCAGTAGAGACGCAAAGGTTTTCACGGCGCCCGCGCAGTCTGAATGAATAATGTGCGCTTCTCTCCTCTCCTCTCTCACTCTCTCCCTCTTCCCATTGGTCAGACTCGGTCTATAAAACATTTGATTCAACTACAGCTGTCGCGCGCGCTGTGGACACGGCTGGAGTCATGCGTTCGTGTGTTCGTGGGATCCTGTGCTTTACATCACTAACAACTGTGAGTATGCTCAACAATTTATTCACCATTGCATTGTGCTTTATAAGGAAAACTGAAGTTGATAGTAATGCTACACATAGCTGACATGCAACTAATGGGATGCATTTCATTTAAAAACTCACTGCATTGTTTTTTATGCTTGCATTATGTACTATTTTACCTTGCACATTTGTGTTAGACGCATCTTTATAAGGAAAGACTTTGATTGTAGTTTGAGGTCCAGCCAGCTGATTAAATTAATCCACGCTCTTGTAGGCCACGCTCTTTTATCTATCTCCTGTATTAACTTATCTAGGCATTGTTTTACTATATTATTTTGGGATCCGCGAGAATGTGATCGCAATCAATGTGCATTCAAGTTATTATTGCACGTAAGGCGCTGCTTTAAAGATGGAAAAGGCGATTTTTCACATGAATCACATCTGGCTCACGAGACTCCGTGAAAATGAGTCGGGGCCAATTAAAATACCTGGACAAGCAGAAATAATCTTTTTGCCTGTCAATCATTTTATATATTTTATTTTATTGTATTTTATATATATATATATATATATATTAAGATCATATTCTCACACAATATAGCCTATAGTATAGGATATATTGTGTGAGAATATAATCTTAATATATAGTAATAATTAAGAGGCTCGAGCTATGTTAAATTATAAAGCGTCTCTTTGGTAGCCTACATACACACAGTAGACTATAACATTTATATTGCGTACTATTTAGTGTAGGCAAAGCATCCCAGTTTCCAGTGCAGCACACTCTTTATTATATACTGCAGATTTTAGTTAACCTAATTAATTTAATGTTTGGATTGTAGTAAAACACCCACAGATGTAGCAGAAAAGGTCATGCTTGCATTTTCTTTTGTCACTGACTGTATTTCGAACCTTGAAATCAGACAGGCAATAAATAATGTCATGCAAAAAAACAGCTGAGAATTGAACAGAGAGTTGTAACCTGACCTTTGTGGCTGTTACTCTGGTAATTAAAGGATAATACAAGACTTCTTACAAATGGTTGTCGACAGCAGAAATGCTGAAATGCACGTGAGAAACTGAAGTGCTGGAACAAAACAGACACTATTTTTGGAATCAGCACCTTGGGAGATGTAATCAGTTCTTGCAAAGTATCATTGTTAAGTGTGTTTTTGAGGTGCTTATAAGGACCAGAACACGCTTCCTTGTTTCCGACCGCTGGCAACTGATGTTCTTCCTCCGTCACCAGCATCTCTGTGTTTTAGCCACTCTAAACTCCAACACTGATGGAAAACAGGAATTGCAACCCTTGATGTCAAGGTTGCTGAATGAGATTGAGATGAGTGTGCAATTTGCTGTATCTAAGAAAGAAAAAAAACACTTTTGTGGAGTGTTAAATTCTCCCTTGTCAATGTGGATTCGAGAGCAAGTGAAAATGACTTCAGATACAGATATAGGCCTATTTAGACACGTGTCTAATTTTACCTAATAACTTTCTCTCAAAGAAGGTTGTCAGCTCATCTTTCTGTGTTGGAGATTTTGGCTCCTTCTTGTTTCAAAATTACTTTTAGTTTTTAAACCATCCATTGCGTCCAATAGCTGGTAAAAATGCAGGTGTATGAGGATTTTGTCTCAGAATGAAGAGACGGCTTCAAAATGATCTCGGCGTCAAAAATAAGTGCGCGCTCAACTTTCCTCTGGTGCGATTGTTTGTGCACTTGTGTGCCCATTTCCTTGGCAACTGCACCGAAACCCGTCTTTATGAAGTAAATGTGGATGCAAAAGTGCCATCTGGCAGCTGAACTTGGGGGGACCCTTCTTAGAAACAGGGCAGTTAATGGATCTGTGTGCTATCCTGTAGAATGGAGATTAATGTTCTCCAGGGAGGATGAGCAGTATAATGGTCTCTCTGTAAGCGAGACAGGTTTGATATGGCGCAGGTGTTCATTTCTAAGTGCCCATACGAATAAGCATGGTTACTGCTTATCGAATAATGTTCTTCGAAGAAGTACATTAACATTTCAGCCCTTTGGAATTCATCAATGGAATCAGTGGTTTGATTGGTGTGCCGTTTTTAGATTAGTTGTTGCATTCATAATACAAGGTTTGGTTCAAGATATATTTCTAAAAATATCTGCAGACTGAAGCAAGGGTCAGGAAGTGTTTTTTATTCTGCGAGGATGCATTGAATTCGGCATTAGACGGAAGTTGCGATTGGTCTTTTCTTCTCTATTGTGATGTGTATCCAAATGAAACGGCCTTTTAGAACAAGAGGAAATGTGGGGCGGGGCTTGATTTTGTCCATGGGGAATTGATTGGATGGTTGTGGTATGCTATTGCTGTGATGTCATGTGAGTGACAGGTTGCCCCGCCCTCACTCCAGTAAACACGTCATCAGAGAAGAGAAGAGATCTTTATTAATCAAAGAATCCTGAAAAAAATGCATCACGATTTCCATCAAAATATGAAGCAGCACCACTATTTTAAACTTTGGTAATATTATAAGAAATGTTACTTTAGCAGCAAATCAGCATATTAGAGTGATTTCTGAAGGATCATGTGCCACTGAAGACTGGAGTAATGATGCTGAAAGTTAAGCTTTGCATCACAGGAATAAATTACATTTTAAACAGATTCAAATAGAAAAGAGCTATTTTAAATCATAAAAATATTTCACAATATTTCTGTTTTTTCTGTATTTTTTATCAATTAAATGCAGCTTTGGTAATCATAAGATACTTTTAAAAAACAACCGTAAACTGTTGAACGGAAGTGTACATTGAAGGAGGAACCACAGCAAGTTTAAGCTATACTATAATTTATATTTTTTTCAAAAGATGTAAAAATCTCTTCAAGTGCATGATTATAAGGTGAAAACATTTCGCTCTTATGGAAGTATGTACTATGAATTGTTGCTCTACATTAGAGTAGCCACAGCCTCAGCATGAAAAGTACAGAAAGTAAAAGTCACTAATAGTATTTAATTGCTTTATTTGAAACACATGCTTGAATAGCAGGAGAAATAAAAGCCAGGACAGGAGAACATGTTGGGTGAAATATCCACAGCTTGAGCTCTGAAATGAATGCAGTTGTGAGTGATGTCTTAGTAACGGCATGAATGCATTATGGACTCTTTATTTCATGTATAGAGAATCAAAATCATTACTGAAAAAAGCACTGGCTCTCTTCTTTCATTTTTACACTAATCAAACTGATTGCGGCTCTGAACATGTCAAAGCGTACGGTCAAGCTTTGTTACTGCCCATATTAGATGTAAATGACTGTGGAACATGGTGGTAATGGTATTTCTTGTGTGTAATGACGTGCGTTTGAGACTTTATGAATGAAGAGAGGCTGAATATTTACAAATCAACACCTACTCAGGCAGATTTATTTTACAGAGTCAGAGTCAGCACTGCTTAAATCACTGCTTACACTCTGTTATTATAAAGAAAACCATGGATCGAGGTTTGATTCATTTTGTGGTCATGCATAAATGAAGAGACGTGATGTGAAGGACACGTATGGTAACCCATACTATAAATTTGTTCTCTGCATTTAACACATCCAAGTTAGTGCACACATATTAGGAGTACTGAGTTGTGAACACACACACACACACACACACACACACACACTGCAAACCGTGGCCACACTCGGAGCAGTGAGCAGCCATTTTTTTTGCAAATCTGACTCTAAAACCATTGGCCAACGACTGCCTCAATACTAGTGCTAAATATATTAGTGAATTCCATCAGTTTAAACAGCTTGATAATAGATAAATGACTTTTATAAAGAAATGTCACATTTCACTCCAAATCAAAAGCAAAAAATAAGAACATAAAATTTGTAGGGATGCACGATATATAGGCCACCATATCCGTATCGACCGGTATGTTCATTTTTAACATTAACGTTATCGGCCTGATAAGAAAATTCTATTTTATTTATTTCCTTCAGGCTCTCAAAAATTATAAAAAAATAATTATTTTGATTTGTCGGCCAATATATCGGTTATCGGCATTGAAATTGTCGGTATTGGCCAAAATTTCCAAATCGGTGCGTCCCTAAAAATTTGCATTAAGAATATGCCTGTTTTTGGCATTGTGACATTATTCACATCACAATTAATCACATTTTCCTTACAAATGTTCATTACTTTAGTCCTGTCAGGATCACTATTGTCAAAGACGATTGACAATTAGCACACAGTTAGGATTGGCGGTATGGTTCTGCATGGATAAGAGTAGGAAGAGCAGCAATAACCCCCTTTCTATATATTTCATATAGTATGATGAGAAAATCAAACCAGTTGTTGGTGCCACAGGATTTTAGCAATGCTGTTGTTTAGCAGTGGCTAATACGGCTTGGCTGAGCTTCTTTGAAGA
The DNA here is from genome assembly GCA_030578275.1 of Meda fulgida. Taxonomy (NCBI): domain Eukaryota; kingdom Metazoa; phylum Chordata; class Actinopteri; order Cypriniformes; family Leuciscidae; genus Meda; species Meda fulgida. Next base: position 25,608,488 of record CM060638.1, read on the forward strand.
CAAATTTTCAGAGCTTGAAGAATTGAGTTTCATTTAATCTCGCTCCGGTCTGAATCGTTTTGAAGGGCTCTCTGTAGTTTTTCATCATGAGAGATGAATAAAAGAATTTGATTTATTAGCCCGCGACGTACAGTAGTTCTTAGCCTTGTGATGAATGTTCCTGCAAGGGTTTTTTTTATCCTAAGTGCTGGTACTTTGGTACAAAGCGGGACAGAATGAACTTGTGGTGGAAAGTCACTGTTCAACAGCTCCAAAGCTGTCATCTCTGGAAGACCTCTCAGGAAGGCTCTTCCTCCGATTGCTTCATTTCATTTTTATAACCATTTTTGTCAGTTCACAATTTCACTGCCTCTCTTGTTCACTATATACAGTATATGGGCCTAAAATTAACACTCGCCAAGCTCCAAATGTGAGTAAAAATAGGCGTTGGTGAGTAAATGAAATGGTGTCACTCACCAGTTGACTGCATGAATGAGAACAAACGTGAATGGCGCTTGGGACAATAATGATGGGCCAGCACTTTCTTCGTTACGCAAGTTTAAACCTTAACAAGATGATGCGAAAGGGAGCTCATTTCGCTGTGTGGAAAGTTTTGTGTGCCCAAACAGCCCAACCAGCCGTGTCAGACCAGCCCGTTCTCATCCCAAGGCGTCATATACTGACGCTTTTGACATTTCGTCTACATCCAACGCACATGGCACCCTTTAGCATTTTTCAATATGAGATGCAGATAGATATGATCAAATATGACGCCCTAGGATGAGAATGCGTTGGTCAGACAGTGCCGAATACTACACTATGCTCTTTTTCACGTCTTCTTGCACTTGAGTGGACATATTCACACAAAATGCTGTAAAAGAATAGCGAGTATCCCAGTAAACATAGTCAGTTATGTCTTAAGTGAATGTAAACAGTTGAGAAAAACGCATGTGTATCAGTATCAGTAGATTAGCTCTTAAAGTGACAGTAGCCTAGCCTGTCTGTGTTTTAATGTTAATCAAACAACAAAGGACAAATAAATAATCACTCACTGCTCTTGACTGAATAACTTTTGTAACTTTAGGAGTAATTAATAAGGATGTTTAATTTATACAGAGAAGACTATGTAGTGTTATTTTACATTTGCTCACTTTATTCAATTTCTGTACCTGAAAACTACCGTCAGACCCTGGAAATCTTGAAAAGCACTTAGTTTTCGCCCTGTTTGTGTGTGTGTGTGTGTGTGTGTATATATATATATATATATATATATTAAAATCATGGAAAAGTGCAATATTTTTATCAGTTATTTAAGAAAGTAAAAAACACTTATATATTCTACACTAATGTTTCAAACCTTTATCTCAAAATATTAGAATATTTAATTTCAAACTTGATTAAATTACTATTCATACAGTATAAATACCAGGTATCTCTCTAGTTCAGTACTCTCAACCACAATTATGGGGAAGTCTGCTGAGATGACAGTTGTCCAGAAGACGATCATTGACACAAAGCCACCAAAAGTCATGACTGAAAGGACTGGCTGTTCGCCTAGCGCTGTATCGAATGGAAAGTTGACAGGAAGGAAAAAGAGTGGCAGGAAAAGGTGCACGAGCAACAGGGATTGAGAAGATTGTCAAGTGAAGCCAATTGAAGAACTTAGGAGAGCTTCACAAAGAGTGGACTGAAGCTGGAGTCAGCGCATCAAGAGCAACCACACACAGATCAGGGAACGGGAAACAACTGTCACATTAGTGCAAGCCACTCCTGAACCACAGACAACGACAGAAGCGTCTTACCTGGGCTAAAGAGAAAAAGAACTGGACTGTAGCTCAGTGGTCCAAAGTCCTCTTTTCAGAAGAAAGTACATTTTGCATTTCATTTTTGAAATCAAGGTCCCAGAGTCTGGAGGAAGAGTGGAGAGGCACAGAATCCAACATGCTTGAAGTCCAGTGTGAAGTTTCCACAGACAGTGATGGTTTGGGATGCCATGGTGTTGGTCCACTGTGTGTGTTTCATCAAGTCCAAAGTCAACGCAGGCACTACCAGGAGGTTTTAGAGAACTTCATGTTTCCATAGCATGAACCCCATAGACATAGAGAATCAAGAGGAAGATGAGAAACACCCGACCCAACAATACAGATGAGCTGAAAGCTGCTGTCAAAGCACCACGGGCTTTAATAACCTCAGGCTGATCGCATTAATGCCACGCAACATTGATGGATAACTCCTGCTAAAGGAGCCCTAACCACTGAGTGCATACATGAACATATACTTTTCAGAGCTTTGAATTTTTTTGTATTGTAAATCCATTGTTTATTTTTATCTTACGAAATATTCTAATAATTTTAGATACTGGGTTTTTATTTTCATAAGCTGTAAGTCATAACCATCTAAATAAAAATAAAAAAGGCTTGATATATTTTACTTTATCAAATTAATCTAGAAAATATTATAGTTTTACTTTTTGAATTTTTTTTTAAGTTACTTTTCCAGTAACAGTCAAAAGTATTGAAAGAAGTATTTTATGCTCACCAAAACTGCATTTATTTGATTAAAAATACAAAAAAACAGTAATATTTTGAAATATGAATTACAATTTAAAATAACTTATAAAATAAAATAATTTATTCCTCTGATCAAAGCTGAATTTTCAGCATCATTACCTTCAGTGTATATATAATGTTATTTTTTATATAAGTTAATTAAAAACAATTTTGTTTGTTTAAAATAAATGAACAATGTCACAATGCACAGAATCTGCTCAAAAGTGCTCCAAAATTCATGTTCTTACTTCTTACTAATAACTTTCTAAACCCAACCACGAACAGTTACACACGAAACTGCTCTTTTAATTCTGTCAAATAAATAATATAAAATAGCATAACTTATTTTTGAACTGACCAAAGTATTTAAAGGGAGAAGGTTAAAATAAAAACATACATTTTAACATTAGAAGTTAAATGTTGAATCCACTATTGTTTGTTATTGTTTTATAGTCTAGATTATTTAATGCAATTACATCAGAAGTAACTATAAATTAAATATAGTAATCCCTTACTTTACATTTTCAAGGGTAAAGTATAAATTATTACAGTAATTAATAACTTAGTAATGGATTAAACTCAACACTGGTTACAGAATACATTTTTGTTAACATTCGTTAATAAATAGTAAAAAATAGTATACTCATTGTTAGTTTGTGTTAGGGCAATATTTCAACATGTTTCCTCTTGTTGTCCAACTGTGCTTTATAGACACTGAAAATGAAAAGTGATAATATCAGCTGGCAAAACTCTTTCGTGCACCTCTAAGATTTAAAAGAAATAGATAGAGAGAGATAAACGGAGAGAAAAACTAGTACATATGAGATGGTTACTGCGAGATAGAGCTGCTATATGAGACTAAAGAGCATCACGCAGAGCCTGCCTTCTAGACAGGGAATCCAGTTGGTACATTTCTATAATATTAAAGGATACATTTAACTGATTTGTAATCTACTTACTTTTAAATTACATAAAAGGGACGTTTTAATATAGTATAATATTTTAGTATAATAGTTATATTAACTTTTTAAATAACAATTATGCTTCTACTCGTTCTTTGAAATATAAACATTTAAATGGTGGCTGTCATAAAAACATGATGGATTTATTCAAACATTAAATTTTGAAGAACAGGTTAAAATATACATATGCAATCGTGTATATATTTTCCTAAGTGCGCCTCTCTAGTTTTTCTTCCCGAAGATGAAACCCTAACACGATCTCATAGTGCGTATCTATATCACGAATTTAATTTCTCGTACCATTTACGCCAATTGTTTTTTTTTTTTGCGTGCATATGCTACGCACTGTAAACCCCTTGGGTAGGATTAGGGTGTGGAGTGCGTGCGTATTACACGCCATAAAGTGCGTATCATATGCACGCGAAAAGTGCGTATCATATAGCTTACACGCAAAAACTATTTTTAGCGTATAAATAGATGGCACAATAAATTAAATTTGTGGTATAGATACGCAGTTTCATGAGACCGGGCTGGGTGAAACACTGATTGACTGATTGCATGAGACATGATACAGATCTTTCAACATCTTCTAATGTTCATTCATGTTTATTTGGTGCTATGACTAGTAAAGAGATGGTCAGTTCACGCGCTGCTTGAACTGAGACGCTACAGTGATCTGTCACGCCACATTAAGATTGCCAAACGCTATTTATTGTTTGAATTTCATAATAAAATGATGAATTGTGAAAATTATGACAGAATTTGAAAGCTGAGATGTTTCATATCAAAGTAACAAAGCTTGTTGCGATTTGTTGGATTAACTTTCTATTCATTAAGGAATCCTGAAAAAAATAACTGTTACCACAAAAATATGAAGCAGCAAAACTGTTTTCAACATTGATAATAATAATAAATGTTTATTGAGCAGCAAATTATCATATTAGAATGATTTCTGAAGGATCATGTGACACTGAAGACTGGAGTAATGATGCTGAAATTCAGCTTTGATCACAGGAACAAATGGCACAATAAATAGAAGACAGTTATTTTAAATTAAAATAACATTTCACAATATTACTGTTTTTAATGTATTTTAATCAAATATTAATATAAAACGCAGCTTGGTGAACAGAAGAGACTTCTTTCAAAAATATAAAAAAATCTTACTGAGGCCAAATTTTTAACAGTATATATAGCCTACCACATTTTTACTATTGGGATATTTTATATTCTAAGAAAGGGACATTGAAAATATCATAAACACACACATTTGCTAAACAATAATATGAATATTTGGGTATCTCCCTATGCTGGTTCTGTAATATCTGGTCCTGTTCGTTTAAGCCTGAGCTGGTGAAACACTGTTTTTTTTTTTTTTTTTTTTTTACTTTTTGAACAATAATAAAAATGTCCCTGAGTATTTATAGCACATAGGAGCGTTTCCAGAGAATAACTCATGGGACTTTGATTGCAATGCTTTCAAAAGCTGCTACAGCTCAACATAATTGATTAACTCTTAAACAGCAGAGACGCAGTCAGACTGTCAGACTGTTGTTCCAGTTAGTTTTAAGCATGCGGTTATTCAGCCCCTTTTAAAAAGAAACGGCTTAGACCCCTTTGACATGAGTAGTTTTCGTCCGATTTCAAAATTGCCTTTTATTTCGAAGATACTGGAAAAAATTGTGCATGCACAACTTAATGAGTTTTTATTGAGGAATAACATCGCCAATAGATTCCAGTCAGGTTTTAGAGCTGGTTATAGTACAGAATCTGCTCTTTTGAGGGTCTCTAATGATATCCTACGAGGTGTTGATTCTGGAAACCATGTTGTTTTGCTTTTGTTAGATCTTACAGCGGCATTTGATACAGTTGATCATAACATTCTCATTGATCGTCTTAGGAATCAGGTTGGTATTCAGGGCTTAGCCCTGAAATGGTTCTCTTCCTATTTGAAGGATAGGACCTTTTCAGTCAGTTTAGGGGATTATTTTTCTTCTGTTGCCCCTCTTTTGTGTGGGGTTCCACAGGGCTCTATTCTGGGACCAATTTTATTTTCCCTTTATATGCTCCCTCTAGACTCGATTTTTGAGAAATTTGGGATTCAGTATCATCTGTATGCGGATGATTCTCAAATTTATTTCCCACTAAAACATGGGCATAAATGTTCCATTCAGTCTCTCCATGCATGTTTGGCCGAAGTTAAGTGTTGGCTTGCGAATAACTTTCTCCAATTAAATGAGGATAAGACCGAGATGATTTTATTTGGAAATAAGGGGTGTGTGGATGATGACTGCCTGGGGTTGGTTCCTGGGAAAAAACTGTCTAGCGTGAGGAACCTTGGTGTCATTTTTGACTCAGCTTAAATTTGACCGGCAAATCAATGCTGTCTTTAAGAATAGTTTTTTCCATCTTAGATAGATTTCTAAATTGAAATCTATCCTTTCTTTTGACGATATGGAGAAGGTTGTTCATGCCTTTGTTTCATCCTGTTTGGATTATTGTAATGTATTGTATCTGGGTGTGAGTCAGGCCTCTCTCTCCCGTTTGCAGCTCGTTCAGAACTCAGCTGCCAGACTTTTAACGGGTACTAAGAAGAGAGAGCACATTACTCCTGTTTTAATTAAATTACATTGGTTACCCATATGATACAGAATTCAATACAAAGCGTTGTTGTATGTTTTTAAGTCTCTGCATGGCCTAGCACCTGAGCATGTTACTGATTTAATTAGCCGCTGTCAATCCAGTAGATCTCTGCGCTCAAATGATCAATTGCTGCTCATGGTTCCGCGATCCCGTTTAAAATGTAAAGGTTATCGGGCATTCTCTGTTGCAGCTCCTATAGGCTCTGGAATGACCTTCCTCTGTCTGTAAAATCTTGTCCTTCATTGGGTGCTTTTCAGAGTGTGCTTAAAACTTACTTGTTCTCTTTAGCATTTGATAATGCTTTGTAACTTTTTATGTCATATGTTTGCATTGTTTTTATGTTTTTGTTTTTACTTTCTTTTTTATACCTTCTGTACAGCACTTTGGTTCCACTTGTGGTCTTGAAAGTGCTCTATAAATAAAGCTGAGTTGAGTTTTTGATGTGAGACAATCACTCTGAAACAGCGCTTTGATTACATGCACATAATTAACATTTTAAATGCTCTTGCATGCATATACATTTGTGTGCGTACATACAGTATGTTGAAATGGTTCTTGACAACTGCTACTTCATTAACAGCCAGAGGAAACACAGAGTTGAAATGAAACTCTTTTTTAAATTGCAATGAATTCTTCTCAGAGTCAGTTTTTAATAACCACAATATATAATGACTGTGTGTCCATTGAAAAAGAAGAAATGTCACCTTTGTGCTAATACAGTCTGAAGTCTTGTTTTTCTGTGCTGGTATTAGCATATCATTTCTAATTCTATTTCAGCATGCACACATATGCACATGCTCTCTCTGTCTGTAAAGTGGGTCAGGACAGCATCCACAATTGATTGTAATTTTTGTTTTAGAGTGCAAGTGTCTGAAAATGGATGTATGAGTTGTTTTATAAGTGAGACATGCATTTATGCATCACTGATGTATTACATTTTCTCTCTCTCTGCAGGTGTTGTGTAGTTTGCATCCTGAATGTGAATATATTTTTCAGTTGGCAAGAGATGAACAGCGGTGTCTGCGAGAGATCACCGAGCCTGGGAACCTCAGCAGCTCCTCAGGTAGAAATAAACCGAAGCTCCTGATGGACATGAGAGACATGCTGAACACTGAGGTTATGAGATCAAGCTGAGACCTTTTCTTAGGTATCCTGCATATCAGATTTTTCTCTTCAGAAAAAGATCCTAGAACTCATGTGCGAGTCTCAAACTGCACTCTGAATTACTGAGACACCAAAGTCTGCAAACAAAAGACTAAGATCTCAATATGAACTCAAATATGTCTCAGATGTATTATAGCAAATGTATACTACCATTCAAAATTCAGGGTTGTTAAGATTATCCCCCGGTTTCACAGACTTTGACTAAAATGCTGTTTTAACTGAAAGTAACTTGCATTGATATATCTTAAAATATGTCAGAGCCAATGTTTTCTGAAGAAGCACACCAGTAATGTTTTTTTTCTAAGGGACGTTATCGTTTATAAAAGCTACTTAAATGTCCTAATTGAACTAAGGTCTAAACCTAGCTTAATCTAAACCCTGTCTGTGAAACCGGGCCTTAGGCTATTAATGATTTTGAAAGAAGTATTTTCTGCTCACAAAGGCTGCATTTAAAAAAATAATAATTAGGGTCGGGAATCGAAAATCAATTACAATTTCAGGAATCGAATACATGTTATAAAATAAAAATTCCGCTCGATTCCGTATAATAGTTATATTTGATTCCGCTCATTGATTCCTGTGTGCGCATTTTAATGTGGTTTAAACCATTCAAGCGAATGAAGATGCGCACAAAAAGCCGCCTCTCTATAGTGCCCGAATACCAGATTGAGTTCTCGTATACGTCTTCTTGCACTTGAACGGACAAACACACAAAAAAATATGTCAAAATATCCCCGTAAACACAGTCAGTTATGTCTCAAGTGAATGTAAACCGAAAAAGAAAACGCATGTGTAACAACATTATGCATGTGACCTCTGCATTAATTCTTAAAGTGACAGCAGCCTAATAAACCTGCTGCCGTCTGTGTCATTAATGTTAATAAAAGAACAAAATACAATCACTCACTGATCTTGACTGAATAACTTTTGTATATTTAAATTAAACTATATTTTATTTATAAAAAGAAAACTATGCACTACTATTTTATTTTACTATTCATCATTTTCAATATGATGATTTGCTGCTCAAGAAACATTTCTTATTATTATCAATGTTGAAAACAGTTGTGCTGCTTCATATTTTGGTGGAAAATGTGATATAGTGTATATATATATATATATATATATATATATACTGTATATTCTGGATTCTTTGATGAATAGAAATGAAAATGAAAAGTTCAGAAGAAAAGTATTTATTTAAAATTGAAATCTTTTGTAACATTTTTAACTTTTGATCAATTTAATGCATCATTGCTGAATAATACAATTTATTAATTAAAAAAAAAAATCTTCCTGACCCTAAACTTTTGAATAGTAGTGTATACCATTTACATTTTAGAAATAAAATATTGTACTATAAAAGATATACTTTGTACTGTAAACATAATATATTATTTTATATTATTTAAAATTAAAAAAGAAATGGAATATAAAGTCATTAAAAGTCATTTTAAAAGTTAAAATGCTTGACAGGAGACATAACAATCAATGACTTTATACTCCATTTCTTTTCTTTTTTTAAAATGACGTACAAAAACAGGTCACACACCCATTAGATGACGTTTAAAATGAATCACATCTGCACAGCATTTTACACTGCCATAAGCAGTCAGTGGTGACATTCAGAGACAGAGGTCAATACGAGATCACACTCATTGTAATGCAGCGCCTTGCGTTTGCATTTCCCAGCATGTCATATCAGTGGCTTTGCTGGAAATTCACAGATGTTCCTGTGCCGATCCAACACAGAAAACTGGACTGTAATAGAGTAATTCTAGCTGTGATGTGCCACGGAAAGCCTTTCAGAAACATTGTTTTCTTGATGTTTGGTGCTTGAGTGCACGAGTAGTTATCAGATCATGCTATTTATATATATGTGTGTATATGTGTGTGAAGGTTGCCCACCAGTATGGGACTCTGTCGTGTGCTGGCCCAGAGCTGCAGTGGGTGAGACCGTCCACACTCCCTGTCCGGCTGTTTTCTCTCTCTTCAAGAACAACACAGGTACACACAAACACTACGTCCACTTCAGGGTTGTGCACAATTCAAAAATGAATTGAGAATGCAATTCACTGCCTGAATGAGGTAAAGATGGAAATCAAGATGCATAAATTGTGAATCATTACATTTGAATTTACAGTAAATTGATAGAAGTATAAAGTTAAATATGAATGAAATACAAAGAAATTGATGTACCAATATTACTGAATAAATGAAAATATTAAACAATTTTGTTTTGTAGTCTCCTACAACAGGTTTATATGCATCCAGGAATGTGTGCATTTGTGCAGGAACTGAGACTGGGACATTGAGAGTGAGACACATTGATCTTTTAAACTTTGCAGTCCTTTTACTTTCACAAATAGTTGTATTACATACTACATGAAAGGAAATATTTGAAAAAGTATAATAGGGACACTTTAATAAAAAGTATCAGAAATAAAATTTTCAGTATTTTTCAGTATGAATTATCAATGCATGCTATTTTACAGCACACATTGGCTTATATTAATAAACAGCATTTGAGATGCAAGCTAGAGATTGAATTTTTATTCATTTCTTTGCTTCATTATATTTAAGAAAACTTTTACCTGTAAAGGACCATTTTTAGTTAACAAGAATATTATGGCCAATTTGCTTTGGCAAAATTAAAACCTTTTCAGATGGCTTTGTTAAATTTTTAACCACTTAACACAATACACATATTATAATAAGATACTATGCAAATTGATGTATTAGGGCCAGGCATTAATGTAGTACCACAAAATGTGTGTATTAGAATGCCAAAGAGACTTAGGGGTTTACTCTTTTGACTCGAGAAATAGAAAATGTTTCTATCTAATGAATTAAGAGAGCTTGGAGTTTGCCCAACCTTGGTTCACACATACATTTCCATATTAACTGCTTCTTCAAGCAAACCATGAAGCAAACGCGTTGGTTTCACTCTGTGGGCTTTAACAATAGACACATCTACCTTGAGAATATTAGCTGAAAACTCAAATTGTAAAATGCACAGCCCCAATTTCAAGGCTTCATAAGCTTGAGCAAAAAAAGGCAGGTTTTCATTTTTGCCACTGCAATAACGTCTCAAATCTCCACATATCCACCAGTATCACAAACTAAACCCAGTCTTGACCGGCCAACCAACACAGTCAAATCTTACATGCATTGCATCTTGTCTCCAGAGAAAAAGATATAAAAAAAACTCAATGAAATCCTCATGAAATGAAATGAAATATAAGCATATTTAAATGTTTTTTTTTTTAAAGCTTGCTGTCATGGTTTGGGTTTTGTTTCTTGTTCCTGTTTCATTATTTCATGATCCCTTGTTCAACTCATGTGATCCTGCCATGTGGTCCCTTGTCTGATGTGTCATGTTGTTATTGGTTCATTGTTTAATTGTTCACAGGTGTCCCTGGTCTAGTAGTTAGTCTGTATTTAAGCCCTTATGTTTGGCCTGTGTCTTTGTCTAGTATTGAATGTTTCCTGTCGTTGTTGTTCTTGTTTCTGGTCACATTTGTTAATTAAAGTTGCATTTGGGTTCTCAGCCATCTTGCCCTCAGTGGATTTGTTACACTTGCAGAGATTGCCTTGCATGATTGTCATTGACCTTTGACCTTGATTGGTTACTCTAGGTATAGTGAGTCGTAACTGCAGCGCTGGAGGCTGGTCAAGGCCGTTCCCTCCATATCATGAGGCCTGCAGTGTTGAGGACGACATCCCAGAGGTCACTGACATTTTCTGCAATTCATACTCACTTGTATTTGATAAACATTTTCCATTTATACATACACTCTTCTAGAATTACAGAAGAGATCTCAACAAAGTCTCAGATTTGTCTCAGTATGAACTCAAACATTCTTCATCAAATTCCTCAAAGACCAAAAGATCTGAGCTGCTGTTAACATGAACTTTTAATAGCTCTATACTCTTAATGTAGGTCAACAACAGTATACAGTATATACACTATACACACACTCACTGGCCACTTTATTACACCAGTTCAACTGCTTGTTAACACAAATATCTAATCAGCCAATCACATGGCAGAAACTCAATGCATTCAGGCATGTAGACATGATCAAGACGATCAGCTGAAGTTTAAGCTGAGCATCAGAACGAGGAAGAAAGTTAATTTTAGTGATTTTAAATGTGTCATGGTTGTTGGTGCCAGACCGGCTGGTCTGGGTATTTCAGAAACTGCTGATCTACTGGGATTTTCACGCACAATCATCTCTAAGGTTTACAGAGAATTATCAGAGAGAAAGAGGAAATATCCAGTGAGCAGCAGTTCTGTGGGAGAAAAGGCCTTGATGTCAAAGGAGAATAACCCGACTGGTTCAGCTGATAGAAAGACAACAGTAACTTAAATATCCACTCGTTACAACCGAGGTGCAGAAGAGCATCTCTGAACACACAATACATCAAACCTTGAAGCAGAAGAACATCTCTGAACACACAACACATCAAATCTTGAAGCAGAAGAGCATCTCTGAACACTCAACACATCAAACCTTGAAGCAGAAGAGCATCTCTGAACACACAACACATCAAACCTTGAAGCAGAAGAGCATCTCTGAACACACAACACATCAAACCTTGAAGCAGAAGAACATCTCTGAACACACAACACATCAAACCTTGAAGCAGAAGAACATCTCTGAACACACAACACATCAAACCTTGAAGCAGAAGAACATCTCTGAACACACAACACATCAAACCTTGAAGCAGAGGAGCATCTCTGAACACTCAACACATCAAACCTTGAAGCAGAAGAACATCTCTGAACAAACAACACATCAAACCTTAAGGCAGAAGAGCATCTCTGAACACACAATACATCAAACCTTGAAGCAGAAGAACATCTCTGAACACACAACACATCAAATCTTGAAGCAGAAGAACATCTCTGAACACACAACACATCAAACCTTGAAGCAGAAGAGCATCTCTGAACACTCAACACATCAAACCTTGAAGCAGAAGAGCATCTCTGAACACACAACACATCAAACCTTGAAGCAGAAGATCATCTCTGAACACACAACACATCAAACCTTGAAGAAGAAGAACATCTCTGAACACACAACACATCAAACCTTGAAGAAGAAGAACATCTCTGAACACTCAACACATCAAACCTTGAAGCAGAAGAACATCTCTGAACACACAACACATCAAACCTTGAAGCAGAAGAACATCTCTGAACACACAACACATCAAACCTTGAAGCAGAAAAACATCTCTGAACACTCAACACATCAAACCTTGAAGCAGAAGAGCATCTCTGAACACACAACACATCAAACCTTGAAGCAGAAGAACATCTCTGAACACACAACACATCAAACCTTGAAGCAGAAGAACATCTCTGAACACACAACACATCAAACCTTGAAGCAGAAGAACATCTCTGAACACACAACACATCAAACCTTGAAGCAGAAGAACATCTCTGAACACTCAACACATCAAACCTTGAAGCAGAAGAGCATCTCTGAACACACAACACATCAAACCTTGAAGCAGAAGAACATCTCTGAACACACAACACATCAAACCTTGAAGCAGAAGAACATCTCTGAACACACAACACATCAAACCTTGAAGCAGAAGAACATCTCTGAACACACAACACATCAAACCTTGAAGCAGAAGAACATCTCTGAACACACAACACATCAAACCTTGAAGCAGAAGAACATCTCTGAACACACAACACATCAAACCTTGAAGCAGAAGAACATCTCTGAACGCTCAACACATCAAACCTTGAAGCAGAAGAACATCTCTGAACACTCAACACATCAAACCTTGAAGCAGAAGAACATCTCTGAACACACAACACATCAAACCTTGAAGCAGAAAAACATCTCTGAACACTCAACACATCAAACCTTGAAGCAGAAGAGCATCTCTGAACACACAACACATCAAACCTTGAAGCAGAAGAACATCTCTGAACACACAACACATCAAACCTTGAAGCAGAAGAACATCTCTGAACACACAACACATCAAACCTTGAAGCAGAAGAACATCTCTGAACACACAACACATCAAACCTTGAAGCAGAAGAACATCTCTGAACACTCAACACATCAAACCTTGAAGCAGAAGAGCATCTCTGAACACACAACACATCAAACCTTGAAGCAGAAGAACATCTCTGAACACACAACACATCAAACCTTGAAGCAGAAGAACATCTCTGAACACACAACACATCAAACCTTGAAGCAGAAGAACATCTCTGAACACACAACACATCAAACCTTGAAGCAGAAGAACATCTCTGAACACACAACACATCAAACCTTGAAGCAGAAGAACATCTCTGAACACACAACACATCAAACCTTGAAGCAGAAGAACATCTCTGAACGCTCAACACATCAAACCTTGAAGCAGAAGAACATCTCTGAACACACAACACATCAAACCTTGAAGCAGAAGAGCATCTCTGAACACACAACACATCAAACCTTGAAGCAGAAGAGCATCTCTGAACACACAACACATCAAACCTTGAAGCAGAAGAACATCTCTGAACACTCAACACATCAAACCTTGAAGCAGAAGAACATCTCTGAACACACAACACATCAAACCTTGAAGCAGAAGAGCATCTCTGAACACTCAACACATCAAACATTGAAGCAGAAGAACATCTCTGAACACTCAACACATAAAACCTTGAAGCAGAAGAACATCTCTGAACACACAACACATCAAACCTTGAAGCAGAAGAGCATCTCTGAACACACAACACATCAAACCTTGAAGCAGAAGAACATCTCTGAACACACTAACATGTCAAACCTTGAAGAAGACGAGCTCCAGCATCAGAATAAACACACTGGTGACACTCCTGTCAGATGAGAACAGAAACTGAGGCTATAATTCACACAACTCAACACAACTGGACAATAGAAGATTGGAAGAACGTTGTCTGGTCTGATGAGTCTCCATTTCTGCTTCAGCGTTCAGATGGCCGGGTCAGAATTTGGCGTAAACAACATGAAAGCATGGATCCATCCTGTCTTGTATCAGCGCTTCAGGCTGCTGGTGGTGTAATGATGGTGGGATATTTTCTTGCACACTTTGGGTCTCTTATTACCAATTAATCATCGATTAAACTCCACAGCCATCCTGAGTATTGATACTGATCATGTCCATCCCTTTATGATCACAGTGTATCATCTTCTGATGGATACTTCCAGCGGGATAACACACCGTAAAGCTCAAATCATCTCAAACTGGTTTCTTGATCATGACAGTGAGTTCACGAAACTCAAACCTCCACAGTCTCCAGATCTCAATCCAATAGAGGAGATTAGGGATGTGGAGGAACGGGAGATTCGCATTACAGATGTGCAGCTGATAAATCTGCAGCAACTGTGATGCTCTCATGTCAATATGGACCAAAATCTCTGAGGAATGTTTCCAGCACCTTGTTGAATCTGTGCCATGGAGAATCAAGGCAGTTCTGAAGGCAAAATGGGGTCCAACCCGATACTAGCAAGGTGTTCCTAATAAAGTGGCCGGTGAGTGGGAGCACACACAAACACACAGACACACACACATACATACATACACACTGTATGTATACACTATATATTACATTTTAGTATATTTATTTTAATTTTTCAGAATAAACAGGCTTTAGGCTTTCACACTTATGTGTCTGTCTTAACTGATCATTCATTCATTCATTCATTCATTCATTCATTCATTCATTCATTCAATTTAAACAGATTCTGGAAAATGTAATTTAGTTGAAAATACTGTACATGTAGATGTAATTGATTTGTGCTCATTTGTCCCTTAGGAGTTGTATTTTGCCACTGTGAAACTGATCTACACTGTTGGTTATGGAGCGTCGCTGCTCTCTCTCTCTGTTGCTGTGATAATACTGCTGCTCTTCAGGTACTGCGCTTGGTGGACTAAAAAAAACTCAAACCCGCCACTGATTAGGTAGTACTGTAAAGTTATTGCTTTAATATAGCTAGTCTCTTTTGTGAGTAACTTTTAGCATATATCTAGCTACTTTTTCCACATAAATTTATCTCTGGCTCTACAACTTTAAATCAGCCTGTAGCTTGGAAACTAGTCTCAAAGTAGTTACTGCAACATTAGAAGAAGGTTGTAATCTTTACAATTATATATTTAAAATAATGTTGTTTGTGTTATAGGCGATTGCACTGTGCTCGAAACTACATCCACATGCAGCTGTTTTTCACCTTCATCCTAAAATCTGTGGCTGTTTTTATCAAAGATGCTACGCTGTTTTCCAGTGACGACACGGATCACTGCACACTCTCTACGGTGAGTCTGTCACGCCATCAATGCTGTTTCCTGTGGAAAGTACAAACCTGACCGGCTTCACACACACCACTTTTTTCCACAATGACTCAATGGATATGTCACAATATTTTTTAATATGCCTTACTGATAATATTTCTTAGTGTATTTCTTAACTTTTCTAATATATATATTCAGGAATTAACACATTAACACTCGCCAAATGCGTGTATTTCAACAGTGGCGTGTAACGCAGTCACTCATATTAGACACTTTGGCTGGTTGCATTTTATGTATAATACCCCATATATATTTTTTTATTTTAGTCATTTAAAAAGGTGTCTGAAATAATAAATTAAGTGCAATGTAGTGTCAAAATATATAGTCAATAGTATACACACAAAATAATGAAAAATTCTGGTCTTAACGAGTATTCACGCAAACACAGTCAGTTATGTTTAAAGTGAACGTAAACAGTCGAGAAAGAAAACTCATGTGTAACAGTATAATGGATCCGTTTGTCAGGTCTTAAAGTGACAGGAGCCTAATATTCCTGCTGCCAAATTTTGAGATAATATTACAAATATCTATATGGCAGTTTTTGTGGTATCAATGTCAAAATTGTGGCCAGTGAAAATGCTGAGTGGCTAGTAACTTTGGCTCACATGATCCTTCAGAAATCGTTCTAATATGCTGATTTGCTTATTATGATTATGATTATTATTATCAATGTTGAAAACAGTTGTGCTGCTTTATATTTGTGTGGAAACTGTGATGCTTTTTTCAGGATTCTTTAATGAATAGAAAGTTCAAAAGAACAGCTTTTATTTGAAATATATTTTTTTGTAACATTATTAATGTTTTTACTCTCACTTTTGGTCAATTTAATGCATCCTTATTGAATAAACATTCCATTGTCCAAAAAGATCTTACTGACCCCTTCTTACCTTTTATGCTAAAAAGAACAATGAAATCATTTCAAGTTTTATAAGAGTTTTAGACCCTGTTTTGTACTTTATTCATGGAAAATTCCTTGATTTCTTCCAGAGTCCTCCATAGGTGCATTCATTTTTTAAAAGTAGAAATATTCATCTGCTGAGTTCATACTTTCTCCCTCTGCTTATCTCCTTGCTCTCCAGTTTTTTGCTGTCATGCCCTTTTTATCATTCTCAGAGTGTCTCTCTCTCGTTGTCCTCTCTCTCTCTCTGCAGGCGGCCTGTAAGGCGTCTGTGGTGTTTTGTCATTTTTGCGTCATGACTAATTTCTTCTGGCTGCTGGTTGAAGCCGTGTATCTGAACTCTCTGCTGGTCTCTGCTTTCCCGCGCAGCCGCCGCTGTCTGTGGAGTTTCGCTCTGCTGGGCTGGGGTGAGACTCGCATATCTCTCACACTCCTCCATGGCCATCACAGATGACTTTTATCTTATAGTGTTGACTCTGTGAGTTATTAAAGGAACAGAAGGGAAATTAGGTTTAGTTTGTCTATATTATTTTTTAACACTTGAAGTAATATGAAGTAATTCATAGTTTACCCAAAAATGAAAATGATTGTCATCATTTACACAGCTTCATGTCATTCCAAACCTGTCAGACTTTCATTCATTTTCAGAACACAAATGAAGATATTTCCAATGAAATTCCAATGTTATTCATTTCAAATGAATTCTGTCGCTCCATTGAAAGTCCATTCACCCAAAGCTCTTGACGCTTCAAAGCGTTTATGAAGAATGTCTGTCTTTCATCGGTGGAAAAGAGTTCAAAAGAATATATTTTGAAAAATGTGCCCCCCTGTATACAATGAAAGTCAATGAGGTCCAATTTTGTTTGTTTTTTAGAAAAAAAAAACATTCACACATTTAACACTTTTCACAATAATGCATAGGAAGGTACAATACCATTAAAAAGTTTTGCATCAGAAAGATTTTTTGTTTTGTTATTATACTATTATTGAGTACATTTATAAAATACATTTATAAAAAAGATCTATATTTCACATAAATGCTGTTATTTTGAACTTTATATTCATTAAAGAATCCTGAAAAAAAAGGGTTTCCACAAAAATATTAAGCACTGCTTTCAACATTAATAATAATCAGAAATGTTTCTTGAGCAGCAAATCATCCTATTAGAATGATTCTGAAGGATCATGTGACACTGAAGACTGGAGTAAGGATGCTGAAAATTCAGCTTTGATCACAGTAATAAATTACATTTTACAATATATTCAAACTAAAAACTGTTTTAAATTAAAATAAAATTTTACAATATTGCTGTATTTTTTTATCTAATAAATGCAGCCTTGGTGAGCATAAGAGACTTGTTTCAAAAACATAAAAAAAACTTACCAACCCCAAACTTTTGAATGGTAGTGTATGTAGAGATTAATTCATGTGCTTTGTGATCACTTTGTCTGGATTTTTTTCTTTTCTTTTTTTGGTAATGACCAACGGACTGTACATTATGATCCTTATGTCTTGGCTACTTACTCTGATCTATCATCATCCTATTATTTTTCTCATGTTAGCAGCTATTATATTCTCAGTGACTCCAATCAGTGAAGTACAGCATGATCCTTCTGTTGTTCTATTTCTCAATTTCCATTTATATTCTGTCTGTCTCGCTCTCCTCTGGTGTGTGGGACCCTGGGAGGGCTGAGAGGTGTCAGAATAACTCTCGTGATTGGCACATCCGTCGTCTTTGATTTCAGCAGACAACTGAATGAATAATCAGTTCAAATGACATTGAAGCCGTAGAGATGCATAGAGTGAATATAACTAGCACATTCTTATACACGTTCCTGGTCTTCTTGTGAATGATGCATCAGAGCATGTTATTCTAAAGAATCAAAACACAGTTACATTCTGATATATGAATCTTTTTACAATCAATTCCTGAAGTATTAAATCAAGTCCCGTCCGACATTTGTTTTTTTTTTCTCATTGAATATCCTGTACTGCATCACATTAGGAAAGTTAAATGGATTCCAAACTTCATGAATTTTCTGTTTCTGAGTTGAAAAGGGCCTTTTTCTTGTGCAAATATGCTTCATGAGTGCTCTCTAATTTCCATAAAAAAATTCATAATTGCTTAAATTATTAATTTTGGGATTAATCCAACTTTTGGTAATTTAACTAAAAGGCACTTAATATTTCATGCAGCATTGCTGTGAATCTTCCTTTAAAGGTACAATTTGGAACAATTTTGCATTCAAATATCCAAAACCATTAGCACAGTGTTATATATTGAGTATATTATCTCAAATGTTTCCAACAATGTTTAAACCCAGAGAAATTCTCAATTTTAATTAACCAGTTTAACGTCCCTCCTCATTTCATTGAAAGTAATAGCTTCTATGTTTTTTTTACAGCGTTGCATTGAACACTCTCTGTAAGATTCCCCTTTACCAACACCATCATCTTTTTGTCTCTCTCGTCTTTTCTCGCAGGTGTTCCACTGGTCTGCACCGTCCTCTGGATCTGCTCCAGAGTGTATTTTGAGGACACAGAGTAATTGCACGTTTGTTCTCTACCTTTAAGTAGTGGTTCTCGTGAGGGATTTGAACAAGCCCCTGATGCCAAACGCTCACTTCAATACTAAATATCACCGCCGTTGATGTCTTCGATCTACAGTCAGTCACAGATTGCCACCCGAGCAACACTCTTCTAGAATGAATGATGCACTTATTATAAAGCAATGTGTTTTATCATGTACTGCTTCATTGCATCATACCTGGTTAAGACATGTATGTTGTCTATCTAGGAACCTGTGGGGTTTTTTTTTCAGGTGCTGGGACATAAATGAAGATTCTCCTTATTGGTGGATTATCAAGGGTCCGATTGTAGTATCCATAGCGGTAAGATAATGCATGAGGACATGGATGGATGAATGAAGGGACTTACACACAGTTATTTTCATGTCTGTTTCTTGTCCAACCAGGTGAACTTCCTTCTCTTCATGAACATTATCAGGATTCTGGTGCAGAAACTGAACCCTCGCTTGATCCAGTTCAACAATTCGTCTCAGTACAGGTACATGCCGACTGTAATGGAAGACACCCACGCACGCACGCACACGCACACGCACGCACACACACACACATGCACACGTGTGTGGCGATGAGTGGGTGTTTTCCATTCATTCTCTATGGGAGATGAGTGGCAGGTTTGTGTGGGGGATTGTGGGATTGATAACGATGAGAGCTTTACAATAAGCCTAACAATTTACTAGGTTCTACATATCAACTTTAGTAAATGTATTTGGTATTATGAACTAAATAATACCCTCAGAAATCATTTTAATACTGATTTGCTGCTCAATAAACATTTCTGGCTATTATCAATGTTAAAAACAGTTGTGCTGCTTCGTATTTTTGTGGAAACTATGATATCATTCAAACATTTGTGGTAAGATAAGAAGAGAGAGAAATTAATACTTTTATTCATTAAGAATGCATTAAATTGATCAAAAGTGACAGTGAAGACATTTGTTACAAAATATTTCTGTTTAATAAATGCTTTAATAAATGCTGTTCATCGAACTTTCTGTTCAACAAAGAATCCTGAAAAAAGTATCACCATTTCCACAAAAATATAAATATAAAAATATTTCTATTTAGCTTTATTTTTTTATTTCAGTTTTAGTCATTTTAGTACTTAAACTTATTTATTTCGGTTAGTTGCCAAGGCAACATTTCTAATATTCATTTAATTTTCATTCATTAGTTTTATTTAAGCTTTATTTCAATTACTGCTAAATGTGTTTAATAGTTTTATTTTTAGCTAACACACATCACTGATGTAGCAGTATTTTTGGATGTTAACTTTAACCTAGATTAATAAATGCTGCAAAAATATAATTAGTTGTTAACCAATGTTAGTATATACAACCTTATTGTTAAGTGTCATCGTTTTTTGTCTATTGATCGAAAACAGCAAATACTTAATAACTACAATGTTTATCTCTCAGAAGAGAAAATAAACTTCTTTTAACAACTTTATTTTCCTAAATATTTTGTCAGGTATCTTAAAACTGTGCTTTATATAGTAACATCTATATTAACTGGTTGCATTCAAGTGATAAATATGATTTAATATGACTGAATGGCCAATGATAATCAGTGTAAGGGTCAGAATATTTTGAAATTATGTAATAATAATGCACAGGATTGTGGGATATCAGTGGAGGATACTATAGGGAAACGAGGTAGACAGGATGTTTTGCAAAAGTCCCATAAACACACAAGAACTCCAGGGATGTGCTAATGAAATGCATGGAGTGAGACTGTGAGATCCCTGGATAAGCACTTCAGATGTAATGCTGAAGCAAACCTCGCATGCTGACAGGAAATAGAATCGTGTTCCCAGGACGGCGCTCGACGCATCTTCATCACTGCTGCGATCCTTTGAGGGTTTTTAAGTGTGCGTTTGTTCTTCCAGCCTCTTCAGCATCTGTACTGTACTCCCCCTGTTACCGGCAGATAGCATGAGGACAGGCACTGGCAATACAGTAGCTTTTGCAGTTTTAGGTGTTTTAATAGATAACACACAGGCAGATATATTTGGGATCATTTGTATACTATTTATATTTTTTGAGTTAGCTTTTATTTAGAAATTTTCAGTTTTCATTTTAGTTTAAGTTTTAGTAATTATGTTATGTGCTTTTGTCATTTTTGTTATTTCTATTTAAATTTATTTTATTTTAATTAAATTCTTAAATTATTTTATTATGTGTTTTAGCTGTAATTTTAGTACTTCGACATTTCAAAAAACATTTAGATGAAGTTTTTCATCAAATTGTATTTTATTTCAGCTTTATTTCAATGAACAAGTTTTAATAGTTATAGTTTTACTTTTATTTCACAATAACACCACTGCCCACAAGAGACTACCATGAAATTACCATGTATTTTGTACATACAAAATTACCATCTTAATACCATTGTATTATTTTGAATACCTTGTCTTGTACCCTATAAATACCTTGGTATGTGAAAAAAGGCTGTATGGTGCATTCACTAAAAAAACATGGCATTACCATAATGTGTTGTTATATTATCATGGTAATACCATCATTGGCGTATAACCCGTATAAGTATTTTATTCTCATTCATTTCTCCCATAGGGATTTTTAAAAAGTCTTTGTCAAAGTCTTTACAGTTTTTCTCGATTGCTTAAACACTTTAACCAGGCTTTTGAACTAAAATTTCAAAACCATAATGTCATTTATCAAAAAGCATTCCTATTTCACTAAACTATAAACACTATTCCCTGGTTTTAGCAAGGGGAAGGGCACGAAAACAAGCAGTCTCCTATGAAATGCAAGCCTTTAGCTGACCATGTCTTTGTCAATGGTATGACTATGAGGGAGGCTGGGCTACACGTAAGGCCAAATTTGAGTCGCTTCACCGTCGCCTCCATCACCAGAACCTTCAGGGTGGTGTGGTGGCAAACACAATTCTATCACTGAATAAGAGACAAACATTTCCAATTGTCTTTGATGAGGTTTATTTTCTTGCAAGAAAAGGCCAGCAGTTGTGCAGTCAAGCAACAAGCAACATAACTTACCAGTTTTGGAAATGTTGTTTTGAATTTATTGCACCAGTGTGTTAGACTATGTTGTAGTGTGTGTGATTTTGAGGGCTTGTGTGTCCTGTCTGTGGGCAAAGTTTGTTTTTTCAGCAAGAGTGAATGGTTTTGAGTGTAGAGCTTCATTTTGACCTGGAAATAGGATGTTTGGGGAATTGGGTGAGACGTTATGGATTTGTGTTTACTGGTTTGATAATACGAAGGTATAGTTTCAAGAAATGTGTTTAAGCAATCGAGAAAAACTGTAACAAAGCCAACCAGCTATGAGTTGATATGTACACATATTTTGCAATAAATGTAAAATATATCAAGTATTTTGAAAGCGTTGAGAGATCACTCTATTATGCTATTCGCAGTGCTTCATGGGAGTGGGCGGAGCTAACAAGATCTTTTGGGGCGTTGCTTTTATCGACTCTCTGATTGGTGTAATTTTCTGTAAAGCATCATGGGTAATATAGTTTTTCACCAGGTATTCCACTGATAAACACGATTATAAAAGAAATTAAATAATGCGGGCTGACAGCTTCAACAAAAGCAAATATCGATTAACAACCTCGTAGCTCACAATGTCCAAAATACTATACTTTTTGGTAGTTTTTAAATATTAACAATAAAATAAAACAGAAACATGGTACATCTTTCGGGAAATGTAACTATGGTAGTAACGTGTTTTTTGGGCCTATATTACTGTGGTGTTCTTTGAAGAACCTTGGTATATGATAACGGTAAATCAATTGAAACATTAACAAAATCACAAAAAAATGATTTAGCCAAGTCAGTTAATTGGCCAAAATGTAGGCTGTTGCCAAGCAACATATTCAAATTTCTACTTTTTTTTTTTATCCACGTATTAGGATAATTTCCACGAAATTTCTGCTCATGCATGTTTAAGAGAAGTGACCTGATTATCTGAGAGATGTGTGTATGTATGTGTTTGGTTATTATGTGTCCTGTTAATGCTGTTATCATGAAGAGACTCTCTGTCTGTTTTGCCATAAATGAGTGTGTGCTGCTGTTGAATATGCAGATTTCACACAAGCCTGTGAATGACAGCTATGCTCTCCAGAATCTGGGGTTATAAGCGTTTCTGCCAGACTACTTGACAGTTTTGCATTAAATCATTTCACTGTGTGCTGTGGTGCTATCATAGTACACCACGGGTTCATTGATCCGTGAGTGAAATTTTAATGTTTCACACGGAGGGACATTTATATTCATCTACATTTATAGTTAAAGGAATAGTTCAATCACTATTCAAAAATTCCATTATATTTCAGTGAAAACGTCTGATATATTGCACAAGTTATATGGACTACTTTAATTGGACTACTAAACTTCTCTTTTGTATTTCATGAAAGAGTGATATATTTTCATTTTTTGGTGAACTGTCCCTTTAAGCTCAGAATGATGGTTTAATTCTTCTGTAAATAATACATTTTACATTTATGTTTTATAAATTAGCAGAGCAATTATAATCATTGCAATTTTTGCACATAAGTTATATTAGGCAAATGCTTTTATCTGATTTACAAATGAAGAACAATACAAACAAGAGCTAATAATACATTTTTAACAGTATTTATAATGCACCTAAGAATATTCACATCAATGTGCACATGCAGAGGAAACCTGCGAATATTAAAGGAATAGTTTTCACCCTAAAATAAAAATGTTTCATTTTTTTTCTCACCAGTTTTTTTTTTTTTGAAAACAATGAAAACGAGTTTCATATTATTACATGCAAGCGTGTTTGATATATGGACATGTTTTCAAATCCCGTTCCAGGGGGCGCTCTCGAGCCTTTGAATGAAACTTCTCCTTTTCAAGGCTTGGGCCCTAATGAAATGCTACAAACACCTCATTCTTCATCCATGTGTCATTGATACCAAAACGACATGGTTTCTCTCATATATATCCTGACCTAAAGTGCTATAGATTTCTTTCACACAAATCTCTCATATGGGTCTCAAAATATAGCCTACAATTCATACAGATTACTTTCATATTTCTTTCATTATGATGCTTTCTGGTCCATTGTGGAGCTTTCACAGCATCTGTCTGTATCTGTCCCCATTCATCTTTCAGGTTAAGGGACGAGTCATTGTGAGTAAATGTTGACATAATTTTCCTTTTTGCATGAAGTATTCCTTTAAAAGTGTTGTTTGAAGTCATGCGATATTATATTGTTACTCGTTTGAATCCATAATATCCACTTAGCAGAAGCACCCAGCTCTACCCAATAACCTCTTACCCTTCCTCCTCTCCATGCTTTATCTCTCCTTCCCTCAGGCGACTGACCAAGTCCACCCTCCTCCTCATCCCTCTCTTCGGCACTCATTACATGGTCTTCAGCTTTCTCCCAGACTACTTCAGCGTGAGCCTGCGGCTTTGCATCGAGCTGTGTCTGGGCTCCTTCCAGGTTATCCAGCCCGCTATCAGCACAACACAGCTTAAACCCAAACCTCAGCGGCAGTGTACAGTTACTGAACTAAGGCTGGAATAGGCCACTTGATTTTCACCCCGATTTAAGTCTGGACGCATCGACGCTAACGTTAGTTGGCAAAAGTCAGAGCCAGTCTGCAGATTTTCAGCAGTCAGAGTTGACAGAGGGTGCGTCTCAATCAGGTCCCTAGTTCAGAAGTCAAGGCACTGATCAGGGAGTCGGACATTTTAAGGGCTGTCTCAATCGCAAAATCCCTCTGGGCACCCCTTACAAAAAATGACTGCAGTTTTTTTAGAAGTAATACTGCAGTTTTTGTTACATGTAAAAAAATTCAGTTTTTTGGACATGAAAAAACTGCTATATTGCAGTATAGCTGGAGTACAACTATTACTACAGTAGTACTACAATAATACTGCAATATAACTGCGGTATCACTGCAATAGTACTACAATAATACTGCAATATAACTGTGGTATCACTGCAATAGTACTACAATAATACTGCAATATAACTGTGGTATCACTGCAATAGTACTACAATAATACTGCAATATAACTGTGGTATCACTGCAATAGTACTACAATAATACTGCAATATAACTGCGGTATTACTACAATAGTACTACAATAATACTGCAATATAACTGTGGTATCACTGCAATAGTACTACAATAATACTGCAATATAACTGCGGTATTACTGCAATAGTACTACAATAATACTGCAATATAACTGTGGTATCACTGCAATAGTACTACAATAATACTGCAATATAACTGCGGTATTACTGCAATAGTACTACAATAATACTGCAATATAACTGTGGTATCACTGCAAAAGTACTACAATAATACTGCAATATAACTGCGGTATCACTGCAATAGTACTACAATAATACTGCAATATAACTGTGGTATCACTGCAATAGTACTACAATAATACTGCAATATAACTGCGGTATTACTGCAATAGTACTACAATAATCCTGCAATATAACTGCGGTATTACTACAATAGTACTACAATAATACTGCAATATAACTGTGGTATTACTGCAATAGTACTACAATAATACTGCAATATAACTGTGGTATCACTGCAATAGTACTACATTAATACTGCAATATAACTGCGGTATTACTGCAATAGTACTACAATAATCCTGCAATATAACTGTGGTATCACTGCAATAGTACTTCAATAATACTGCAATATAACTGCGGTATTACTGTAATAGTACTACAATAATCCTGCAATATAACTGTGGTATTACTGCAATAGTACTACAATAATACTGCAATATAACTGCGGTATTACTGCAATAGTACTACAATAATACTGCAATATAACTGTGGTATCACTGCAATAGTACTACAATAATACTGCAATATAACTGCGGTATTACTGCAATAGTACTACAATAATCCTGCAATATAACTGCGGTATTACTACAATAGTACTACAATAATACTGCAATATAACTGTGGTATTACTGCAATAGTACTACAATAATACTGCAATATAACTGTGGTATCACTGCAATAGTACTACAATAATACTGCAATATAACTGCGGTATTACTGCAATAGTACTACAATAATCCTGCAATATAACTGTGGTATCACTGCAATAGTACTTCAATAATACTGCAATATAACTGCGGTATTACTGTAATAGTACTACAATAATCCTGCAATATAACTGTGGTATTACTGCAATAGTACTACAATAATACTGCAATATAACTGCGGTATTACTGCAATAGTACTACAATAATACTGCAATATAACTGTGGTATCACTGCAATAGTACTACAATAAAACTGCAATATAACTGCGGTATTACTGCAATAGTACTACAATAATACTGCAATATAACTGCGGTATTACTACAATAGGACTACAATAATACTGCAATATAACTGTGGTATCACTGCAATAGTACTACAATAATACTGCAATATAACTGTGGTATCACTGCAATAGTACTACAATAATACTGCAATATAACTGCGGTATTACTGCAATAGTACTACAATAATACTGCAATATAACTGCGGTATTACTACAATAGGACTACAATAATACTGCAATATAACTGTGGTATCACTGCAATAGTACTACAATAATACTGCAATATAGCTGCGGTATCACTGCAATAGTACTACAATAATACTGCAATATAACTGCGGTATTACTACAATAGGACTACAATAATACTGCAATATAACTGTGGTATCACTGCAATAGTACTACAATAATACTGCAATATAGCTGCGGTATTACTACAATAGGACTACAATAATACTGCAATATAACTGTGGTATCACTGCAATAGTACTACAATAATACTGCAATATAACTGCGGTATTACTGCAATAGTACTACAATAATACTGCAATATAACTGTGGTATCACTGCAAAAGTACTACAATAATACTGCAATATAACTGCGGTATTACTGCAATAGTACTACAATAATATTGCAATATAACTGTGGTATCACTGCAATAGTACTACAATAATACTGCAATATAACTGCGGTATTACTGCAATAGTACTACAATAATCCTGCAATATAACTGCGGTATTACTACAATAGTACTACAATAATACTGCAATATAACTGTGGTATTACTGCAATAGTACTACAATAATACTGCAATATAACTGTGGTATCACTGCAATAGTACTACAATAATACTGCAATATAACTGCGGTATTACTGCAATAGTACTACAATAATCCTGCAATATAACTGTGGTATCACTGCAATAGTACTTCAATAATACTGCAATATAACTGCGGTATTACTGTAATAGTACTACAATAATCCTGCAATATAACTGTGGTATTACTGCAATAGTACTACAATAATACTGCAATATAACTGCGGTATTACTGCAATAGTACTACAATAATACTGCAATATAACTGTGGTATCACTGCAATAGTACTACAATAAAACTGCAATATAACTGCGGTATTACTGCAATAGTACTACAATAATACTGCAATATAACTGCGGTATTACTACAATAGTACTACAATAATACTGCAATATAACTGTGGTATTACTGCAATAGTACTACAATAATACTGCAATATAACTGTGGTATCACTGCAATAGTACTACAATAATACTGCAATATAACTGCGGTATTACTGCAATAGTACTACAATAATCCTGCAATATAACTGTGGTATCACTGCAATAGTACTTCAATAATACTGCAATATAACTGCGGTATTACTGTAATAGTACTACAATAATCCTGCAATATAACTGTGGTATTACTGCAATAGTACTACAATAATACTGCAATATAACTGCGGTATTACTGCAATAGTACTACAATAATACTGCAATATAACTGTGGTATCACTGCAATAGTACTACAATAAAACTGCAATATAACTGCGGTATTACTGCAATAGTACTACAATAATACTGCAATATAACTGCGGTATTACTACAATAGGACTACAATAATACTGCAATATAACTGTGGTATCACTGCAATAGTACTACAATAATACTGCAATATAACTGTGGTATCACTGCAATAGTACTACAATAATACTGCAATATAACTGCGGTATTACTGCAATAGTACTACAATAATACTGCAATATAACTGCGGTATTACTACAATAGGACTACAATAATACTGCAATATAACTGTGGTATCACTGCAATAGTACTACAATAATACTGCAATATAGCTGCGGTATCACTGCAATAGTACTACAATAATACTGCAATATAACTGCGGTATTACTACAATAGGACTACAATAATACTGCAATATAACTGTGGTATCACTGCAATAGTACTACAATAATACTGCAATATAGCTGCGGTATTACTACAATAGGACTACAATAATACTGCAATATAACTGTGGTATCACTGCAATAGTACTACAATAATACTGCAATATAACTGCGGTATTACTGCAATAGTACTACAATAATACTGCAATATAACTGCGGTATTACTGCAATAGTACTACAATAATACTGCAATATAACTGCGGTATTACTGCAATAGTGCTACAATAATCCTGCAATATAATGGTGGTATTACTGCAATGAAGAATACTACAATAATACACAATACAACTAAAGTACAATAACAATACTACCAAAATGCAATACTAATAAAATGCTGTACAATACAATTGAAATACAACCAGAATATCCAGATTAAGTTTTATGTTCACACATCTGCAATATAAGGAATTAAGGTACAAAACAACCTCAATGCAACAAATAATGTGATTTAGCTTTTTTTATAACTTCAAATAACAGGCTGAGAGTTAGACAATATACTTCAAGTGTTTATTTATAAATCATCCATGTATCTTCCCCCACATTATACCGAGAGGTTGCGTTTTTTTGAAGAGCTTATCCTCATTATTCCACATGGTTCTTTTAACTGTCTTCATCTCAGATGTGGAAACACTATGTTGGATGTAGTCTGGAAAAAAACAAACAAACAAAAATAATCACAGAAAGTCTTTTCAGATACACTCTTCACCACAGACATATGTTGTGCTTAAAATGAATCTGCAAGTTAATCTTGGTGGTTTAAAGACAATTTTAAAGGTGATTTTCTCAATATTTCGATTTTTTTTTACAACCTCAGATTCCAGATTTTCAAATAGTTTTATCTCAGCCAAACATGAGTATAGTATATAGTATATTAGTATATAGTCCTATCCTAACAAACCATACATCAGCGGAAAGCTTATTTATTCAGCTTTCAGATGATGTAAAAATCTCAATTTCAAAAAATTCCCATGTGACTGGTTTTGTGGTCCAGGGTCACATATGTCTTTGTGGTGTATTTAATATGCTTTAAGCAATGGTGTTGACATGTATTTGCACATGGTTTGAGTATTTTCTTATTTGCTGGTGTTTCTGACGTCACAAACTACCTAGTAACCAATCAGGTCAACGTGTGATCGTAAACGAGTGGATCTCTGAGCTGGTGTGAGTGAGTGGAGGCGGGGCTCATTTGCATATTCATAGAACCGTTTATAGCCTACTAAATGAGGCATGGGTGTAGAGTTACATTCAAGCTATTTTAAGGCATGTATTGTTTCAAGGAAAAAAACATTTAAATATGTAATTTTGGTGATCAAAGATGAGTTTTAAGGGATAAAATTATTGACTACAGGGTGACTTTAACAGATGTTCTGAAGCGCGAAACTTAAATCACGTGAGCCAACTCACTACGCATAATGGAACGGATTTAAAAATACAAACCATTATTTAATAATATTTTAATATAACCATACATCACTAGACGGGTAATGAGCATAATCTAGCTAACATATATAATTTATGAATGGCTGAAAGTTTGCATGTACATGTAACAAGCAAAGTATTCATCATAATTAACATTAAAAAATAATGTCGGAGAGATATCAGTTCTGCTGTTGTTCATAAATATTGTACCAGTAGTTATGCTGTACAATGAGGATGTTCACATCGCCGGATATGGAGTCATCAGTGTCCCAATGTGTAGTGAGCCAGCGTCCTTACTGCCCTTACCAGTGCCTGAATTCATGTACACCACATACTGATTCACGACCTAACATGTTTGATATTTTGAGCCGTTTTTAGAACACAGGCCATTGTTTCCATTAGAAAAACAAAAACATGCAGCATACACAGAGAAGTTCAATTGACAAAAGAATGACTCGTTTGCAGCGGGTTTTTTAGCGAATCGAAAACCTGCAGCGCAAGTCTGATTAACCAACATTTGATTCTCGTAAATCTTTTTATTGAATCAAAAAACACAAACAGCGTTCAAAAGCCTAAAAATGCTGCCTTCGGATGCTGCATTCCAGAAGGCATCAAAGCACGTGCGAATCCAATGTTAGATTCACGTCCTGTCTCATGAGACACCTTCGTCTGATTGAGTTTTGAACACCGCAGATGTTTCCCTCACTACCTTTGATTCCCCACAGTCCTGTGCTTTCCATTCTGTTATAAAGATGGCGTCTGAAAGTTGCGGTTGGTGGTCAGTTTGTGTGTAAATGTACATTTTTGACCATCGTTTTCCCCTTCTGATGTCATATAGCGAGAAATTGCTATTGTAGTATTGACTTAGTTATCACCAAAGCTTGCTCTATTTTGCTGTAGATCATTAAACCATTGTGATGTCTGTCCGAAATCAGTTTTGTGGGGAACCTTCATGTGCAAACGCTGCCTACAAAGTCATTGTCTGATAAGAACGCGAGGCAGCAAGTCGGCTGCCTAAGTTTTTAAACGCAGCCAGCATAGTCTCATTCATGAACAAATGATTCTTCTAAACCCCTTCGGATTGAATGCAAAAATTGAAATCCTGAGAAATTGGTCCTGAGACTGCCACAGAAGATAGATGTACATTTTTTTTATATTTAGACCACCTATATTATTGAGTTTCAACCAGTATAACAAAAAGTGTTTATACAAAACATTGCCTACCCTACCTTTAAGTCTGTCTGATCCTTTAGACATTTAGGCCTGGTTCACAGACAGGGCTTAGATTAAGCTAGGATTAGACTCTTAGTTCAATTAGGACATTTAAGTAGATTTTATAAACGTCCCTTAGGAAAAAACATTACTGGTGTGCATCTTGAGAAAAAACAATGACATTGGCATATTTTAAGAAATGTCACTGCAAGTTACTTTCAGTTAAAACAGGGGAGTAGACATAAGTCTGAAACGGGTTTAGTGATGCCCACTTTTTCTCTGTTACCATTTACAAGTCGGCAAGTGTTTTAAAATCTGTCCCAAAGTCTTGTGTTGTATTCCAGTCTCTAGATGCTCCCCTCGGATCAGTTGATGAGCTCTGATCAAAACCACCTCAGAGCAAACCTCATACTCACCTTCGATCTGTTGACACAGAAGATGGACATTGGGGTTTTAGAGATATTACTTAGTTAGCCAGAACGCTAATTGAGTTTTTTGAAGGGCCGGTAACTAATTTTGAAGATTAATTCCATGCAGGAGTTGAAGGAAGGCTGTAACCTTCTTGTAAAAGTTTATTCATGTCATAATATGATGTCCGTGATGTGCGTTTTTTAGTGCTAATTACTTTCTTTGAGCTTACATTGAAGTAAGACTGTTCTTTCTTTGTTTTGACTAGTCAGACATGTCAGTTCAACCGAATGTGAAAAAGATTGAATCGTGCAGGCAGTTTTCAGATTGCTGTATCAGTGACAGGTTTGATATCTCAAGAGATCTATTTTAGGGTTCTCTCTCTCTCTCTCTCTCTCTCTCTCTCTCTACACACACACACTGTATATAGAGCAGGATTTTGATTTAGCTGTCTTTTAAGGCTATCACTTGGGGCCATGTTCAGATCCTTGGATACAAACCTGTTGTTTTTCTGTGTAACACTAAAGTAATACATGCATCACTCTTCTATACAAATGTAATGTCATTCTTCTTCAAACAACATGAAAGCCGATGGTGTTTGATATAGGGTTAGTTATTGATACATATTTACTGATTCAATTCCAGCTCACAAATTCCTAATTCATGTGGGCATATTTATTTTATAGTGTGTTTTAAACTTTTATATTTAATATTTCTCTCAGACAATGCTGTAATTGATAAAGGATACCTTGGTACTTGATACATTACAAAAATATTGATATAAAAAATTAAGAACTGAGGCGAAACTATTGGACAGTTGGATTTCTATTTATTTAAGGAATCAACACAACCAAAAGCTTATATGTCCTACATCTTTAAATTGAATTTCGGCAACACTTTTTTTTTTTGTCATTGTTACATATGTTACATGTATGTTACTATAGTAATAACTATACATTTTGCATAATTACATGCAACTAACCCTAATCCTAACCCTATAGTAAGTACATGTTACTGAAGAATCACTACTAAAATGTATAATTACAGTGTAACAAAGAAACCTTAAAATAAAAGTGTAACCTGAATTTCTTCTGTAAAACACTGATTATATCAATCTGTAAAATTATTCTAAAATTATAAACTATTCAAAACTACCATAAAATAGTATAGAAAGTTTGTGAGTCATAGAGTCATAAAATTCATTAGTTCGTGAATCATAAACAACATTTGTGCTGTATGTTTTTGATTTATTTAAATAAAAAACTGTCTTAAAAGAGTCATTCTTTTATGAATCGGACTTCATTTGTTGTGTTATGTCTTTGATTCACTAAAAACAACCAGTTTAATTAAGAGAGTAAATTGTTTGTGAATCAGACTACACTGGTTGCTCTGTATGTTTTTGATTCACTAAAAAGAACCATTTGAAAATAGTCATTTGTTCATGAATGTTAGTTAGCGATGCATGTTTTTAATTCACACAAAAAAAGTGTAGAGGAGTCATTTATTGGTGAATCGTATTTTACTACACAGTTTAACGCTGTTTTTGATTCACTGAAAAGAACCATTTGTTCATGTATTGGACTAAACTGTTTGCGCTGCATGTTTTTGATTCACTAAAAAGAGTCTGTTTAGAGGAGTCATTCATTGGTGAATCGTGCTACACAGTTTAACGCTGTTTTTGATTCACTGAAAAGAGCCAGCTTAAGGAATGACTTTCAGTGATGCTTTTATATGGTAAAGAGTATGTATGTACATTCTTATGAATTTATCATTTTGGATTCTACGGAACAATACACAGCATGCAAATTCATGCACGATTTCTATCATCTTTACATTCAGAATCACACATGTAAAACATGTTAATGTTTGATGTCATTAGGCTATGTAAATATCTGGATTAACTCTCTTATGAACACATTGCCAGTCAATTTCTTACTGCGGATGAATACTTTAGCGCTGGACCGTCTTGCATTTTAATTTTATGGACACTCCTGATGGATTAAGATTTGATCCGGCTTCCTCACAACACACAGATATACATCCATGATCATGCATATGGGCCTGCAGAAATTGTGTCAAAAGCATATAATTTTTGTCTCAAAGCACTCAATATAAGATGAAAGGGACAGGAAGAGATGGATTTATAATATTTGTAGATGTTTGATCTGAGGAACATTTTCTGCAATTTGCACTGACTTTCTCTTGTTCTTTGATCTTCTTAAGGGCCTTGTTGTGGCGGTTCTCTACTGTTTCCTGAACCAGGAGGTGAGTGATTATTGATTGATAGCCCTCACACACCTTAAACATACAAAACATGCACCAAAATTCAAAATGTGCTGAAAGCCCTTCGTTTACAAACTGTAAAGTGCATGCAAGTCAGTTTTGTGTTCGAATGGAGATAATCAGTGTTCTCATAGGACTAAACAACATCGTGCCCAATAAAACCCTTGACAAACATGTTTGCCAGTCTTTATTAATTTGATTAAGAAACAGATTGGGGAATTACGAGAGGACTGCTCAAAGGCCAATAACCAATTAAGGATGAATAATAAAAATGCACTGCATTTGAGCCTGTGCTTAATGAAACTCATTTCGAACAAAACCAGTGTATGATCTAGCCTACAGACAGTTTTGTGGTTGTAGGGTTTTAGTTTAAACTTAATAATATAGAAATCTTTATAATCTAAGTTAGGTTTTGAGGGAAGTCTCTCCTGGGTTTTGTGATCATGTGTTTGTTTGTCAGGTTCAGAATGAAATACGCTCACGGTGGATTCGATATCAAGAGGGGAGTTACGTTGTCGTCCCGGTTGGAGCCAAAGGAAGTCAAATGGACACTCCGTTCTAGAGTCACTAAAACTCATCAGTGCCTCCAGAAAACACACATCTGAATGAAACACTGTTTGCCAATTGTATTGCTCAGTTTACATGACAACAAATGGCTTAAAGTGAGATCATCGCCGTTAGCCTGCAACTTACAGTCACACCAAAAGGATTCTGACACTTTTAATAGTGGCGTAAGTGTTCAAATACTGAACATTTGGGCTGAGTTACACACACTCAAAACTATTTATTATAGAGCATACCAGATTTATCATTACAGAACTGCTGTCAAATAGCAGAGGTGATGTGTGGTCCAAAAGTGCTGTCTGGTCTTGCGTAATTGACTTCTTCACCCTTTATTTAAACACTATTAAAGATTTTGTAAGCATATTGTGTTGTACATTGTATTGTATTGTAAGCAATTGTTTTATTTTGATAACGCAATGAAACATCCCAAAATGTAATTTTTGGCCAGACTGTCATACAGTGATATTATGAACATATGCAAAAACAAGAGAGAACTAAGGGTATTATTAAAAACTGATGATGTTGTAGTCAGAGCATGCTTTTGTGTATGCTTAGTTTACTGTTTTTACACAGTAAAATAGAACCTGTAGTAGTTTACCTTTTTGTGTTTGTGTGTGTGTTAGTGTGTTAAGTATTTACTATTTGTATCATTGATAGATCCATGTATTTCTGAGTGAGATAACCTGGGCAAGTTCTCACATGTTTTTGATAACAATTTCTGCTGACCAAAACAGTGGTTTGATATTTTTGTTACCTTTTTAATTTTATTTAATGGGTTTGTTTGTGTTTCATAATCGCATTACTGTTTAAATTTAGCTGAAAATCCCGTTAAATCCTTCCCATTGTGACAATTTACCCCTATATAGTGTAACATTATGCCATGCAATTTGTGCAATATATGTTTAAGAAACTGCATCTTTTTTCTGAAATAGTTTAAATATTCAAAGGCATCTTTGTAGCAAAGACTGATATATGTATACAGACATTGACTTTGTATAGAAATATTCATTTGAGCTAAAAGTGTAACTGTTTTCTTTTTCTATTCTGCTGGTTGATTCTTTGTTGGTCACTCAAAAATGTTGCGTCTCTGAGAACAGAAATAGTTTTACTCAGTTTATTGTCAGTGTCTCTGCAGAATAGAGCTTTTACATGTGGAGGTGCTGATAGTGAGAGCTTCTTATATTTCTCTTCATCCCAGCAGAACAGACTAGAAACAAGTGATGAAAGCTTCTACACTTCTCCTCCATATCGAGGAATTCACCCTCTCTGAACATGTCTAATGATGTGTAAATGTTGAACTGTGAGTGTTTTTGTTTGTCAAAGTTGCGTCCAAAGACTTGTGTTGTGTTGCTATGTAGCCTCCTAGTCTCTGCTCCTCTCTTCTTCTGTCTCTTCTCTTCTCCTCTCCACGTCTCGTCGCGTCTCTTCTCCTCTCCTCGTCTCGTCTCTTCTCGTCTCGTCTCTTCTCCTCTCCTCTCCTCTCCTCTCCTCTCCTCTCCTCGTCTCTTCTCGTCTCGTCTCTTCTCCTCGTCTCTTCTCCTCTCCTCTCCTCTCCTCTCCTCGTCTCTTCTCGTCTCGTCTCTTCTCCTCGTCTCGTCTCTTCTCGTCTCTTCTCCTCTCCTCTTCTCGTCTCGTCTCTTCGCCTCTCCTCGTCTCTTCTCCTCTCCTCGTCTCTTCTCCTCGTCTCGTCTCTTCGCCTCATCTCGTCTCCTCTCTTCGTCTCATCTCTTCTCGTCTCGTGCCTTCTCTTCTCCTCTCCTCGTCTCATCTCTTCTCGTCTCGTGCCTTCTCTTCTCCTCTCCTCGTCTCGTCTCTTCTCGTCTCGTCTCTTCTCCTCTCCTCTCCTCGTCTCTTCTCCTCTCCTCGTCTCGTCTCTTCTCCTCGTCTCGTCTCTTCGTCTCGTCTCTTCTCCTCTCCTCGTCTCTTCTCCTCGTCTCGTCTCGTCTCCTCGTCTCTTCTCGTCTCGTCTCTTCTCTTCTCCTCTCCTCGTCTCGTCTCTTCTCGTCTCTTCTCGTCTCTTCTCCTCTCTTCTCGTCTCGTCTCGTCTCGTCTCTTCTCGTCTCTTCTCGTCTCGTCTCTTCTCGTCTCTTCTCGTCTCTTCTCGTCTCTTCTCGTCTCTTCTCGTCTCGTCTCTTCTCCTCGTCTCTTCTCCTCTCCTCGTCTCTTCTCGTCTCGTCTCTTCTCGTCTCGTCTCTTCTCGTCTCGTCTCGTCTCTTCTCCTCGTCTCGTTTCTTCTCGCCTCTTCTCGTCTCTTCTCGCCTCTTCTCGTCTCGTCTCTTCTCCTCGTCTCTTCTTGTCTCGTCTCTTCTCGTCTCTTCTCGTCTCGTCTCCTCTCCTCGTCTCGTCTCTTCTCCTCGTCTCGTCTCTTCTCCTCTCCTCGTCTCTTCTCTTCTCCTCTCCTCGTCTCGTCTCTTCTCCTCTCCTCGTCTCTTCTCGTCTCTTCTCGTCTCGTCTCGCCTCTTCTCGTCTCGTCTCGTCTCTTCTCCTCGTCTCGTCTCCTCTCCTCTCCTCGTCTCTTCTCGTCTCTTCTCGTCTCTTCTCGTCTCTTCTCGTCTCGTCTCTTCTCCTCTCCTCGTCTCGTCTCTTCTCCTCGTCTCGTCTCTTCTCCTCTCCTCGTCTCGTCTCTTCTCCTCTCCTCGTCTCTTCTCGTCTCGTCTCGCCTCTTCTTGTCTCGTCTCTTCTCCTCGTCTCGTCTCTTCTTGTCTCGTCTCGTCTCTTCTCCTCGTCTCGTCTCTTCTCCACTCCTCGTCTCTTCTCGTCTCTCCGTCTCTTCTCGTCTCTTCTCGTCTCGTCTCTTCTCCTCTCCTCGTCTCGTCTCTTCTCCTCGTCTCGTCTCTTCTCCTCTCCTCGTCTCGTCTCTTCTCCTCTCCTCGTCTCTTCTCGTCTCTTCTCGTCTCGTCTCGCCTCTTCTTGTCTCGTCTCGTCTCTTCTCCTCGTCTCGTCTCCTCTCCTCTCCTCTCCTCGTCTCTTCTCGTCTCTTCTCGTCTCTTCTCGTCTCTTCTCGTCTCTTCTCGTCTCTTCTCGTCTCTTCTCGTCTCTTCTTCTCGTCTCTTCTCCTCGTCTCGTCTCTTCTCGCCTCTTCTCGTCTCGTCTCGTCTCGTCTTTTCTCCTCTCCTCTTCTCTTCTCGTCTCGTCTCTTCTCCTCTCCTCGTCTCTTCTCCTCTCCTCTTCTCGTCTCGTCTCTTTTCCTCTGCTTGCTTCTTCTTTGCTCGTCTCTACTTCTGTTCTCGTCTTTTCTCTTCTTGTCTCCTCTCTTCTAGTGTCCTTCTCTTGTTTTCTCTTCTCGTCTCTGCTTGTCTCCTTCTCTTCTTTTCTTGTTTCTTCTGGTTTCTACTCTGCTCATCTCTTTACTTTTGTTCTCGTCTTTTCTCTTCTTGTCTCTCTTCTCTGCTTGTTTCTTCTCGTCTCTGCTCATTTCTTCTGTTCTCTTCTGGTCTTGTCTTGTCTCTTCCCTGCTTGTATTGTCTTTGCTTGTTTCTAGTCTCCTCTCTGCTTGTCTCTTCTCGTTTTGTCTTGTCTCTTCACTGCTCGTCTCCTCTCACCTCTGCTCGTTTCTTCTTGTCACTTCTCATCTCGTCTGGTCTCTTCTCTTCTCACCAAAAGTGTATTTATACTTTGTTGCCTATAAACAGCTATTAAAATAATAATAATATGTAAACGTATTTTGCATAAATATTATATCCATAATGTATGTATGTCCAGCTGTATTGCAGTATTTTGTTTCCATGGTTTTGAGTGGCCTTAAGTGTAATAATGCATCAAATCATCAGAGTGCATTACAGAGACGGAAATATTATCCAATTTTATGATGCTTTACCTGTGTAATGGATTTTCTTTTTAATTTTTTTTTTTGTTGCTTTAATTGTGCAGTTAAGCTGATGTACATGTGCTTATGTTTGTGTATATATGCATGAGCAAGCTGGCAAGTACATGTAGGCTAGCCATTTTTGAGCTCAAGTGCTATGGATCTTTTGCTTTAATGTCTGACTCATAATTACTTTGTATTAAAACTGGAAAAACATACATAAATGACTTCATGTCTTTCAGAGATCATTAAATGACAGCTGGATTTTTCCGTCAGTAATAAACAGTGACCTCTGCTGGTCAATACATCACACTACTGTGTGTGTCTACTACTGTGTCTATTTACTCGCCGTAGTGATTTTTTAAGTGTAGGTACATTTTTTTATAGTACTTAGGATTGTTTTTATATAAAATTATCTTTTTATTTTATTTAATTTTTTACAAAAAGTTATTACCAAATTGAGGAGTCGACAGAAATAAATCCGTAAAAGGCTTCCTGCTCCTTCCAGCACAATAGGAAGTCCAATTCACATTAGTGAATTGATTCTTTCAGATGGTCAGTTCAGTGAACCGATTCTCTGCGAGTTTAAAGGGACAGTTCACCCAAAAATGAGAATTCTGTCAAGTTGTTCCAAAACTGTAAGAATTTCTTTGGTATGCTGAACAGAAAAGAATATATTTTGAAGAATGTTTGAATTTTCCCCCCATTGAACAATAGGGCCTATATCAACTGTTTGGTTTTGAGTTCAGCATAACACAGAAATTGATACAGGTTTCGAACAACTTGGGGGTGGGTAAATTATGACATATTTTTTGGGTGAACTATCTCTTTAACAACATATTAGTCTCCTAATAATATCAACTGGTAATGTTAATTATTAATTGTATTATATTTTCCTCGATATTTTTATTTTTTTGTCTAAAACAAAGTCAGTACAAACGCTTTGGTAATGGGTTCGACCAAACATTCAAAAGAATCGGCTCAGTATTAGCTTGTTAATAATATTAAATAACAATGCCAATTATTAGTAATAAGTTCACAATATTAGTTCTCATATATTTACTATTTGCGAATCGATTCGCCTGAATCATTCAAAAGAGTCTGTTTAAAAGAACGATTCATTCGCGAGAGTTACTTCAGCACTAAAGCATTTTGATGCCGAGGCGTGGCGTTTACAAACTCCTGTGTAATGATTGGCGTGCCAAAGCAAAATACTTTTTTTCCCCCCGAAAAAAATGTAGGTAAGGAATCTTGAGAAAACATGGCGGAGTAAGAGAAAGAAACTTTGTCGATGCTTCTTGACAAAGGGAGAAACTTTTCCACTACGGGACATGTGGCGCGATCTCACTCTTTAAAGTACAGATCTCACAGTGTCTGAGGTAGGAGTTTGATTTCTTTTTTCTTTCGGTATTAACGTTAGTTTAGTTGTGCTGTAACAGCTTCTCCACTGAACTATGTATATGTGTTGCATATTAAGTACTTCCTTGACTTGTCTTTCTTGAGCAACGTCTTGAATCTATTTATTGCTGCGTCTATGACGATTTTGTACAAAAAAAAACGAACTAGCCTACTAGTCAAAATTATCTTTACAGTTTATCTCCATGGCACGTCAATATACTTCTGACCATGACAGTATATGAGCTAAATGACCAGGACCGGTTCTGTCAAAGTGTTCATTCCTCCACTAATGCGTTATATTGAAATAAAAATGGGTGAAAAATAAATAAAATGAAATGAAAATTTGCACGAAAACAAAAGGGCTGCTTTGTATCATTATTAAGCACATTTTCGCCATTGCCATTATTATAATCCCCGAAAACAAATTGTGATATATTATTTAAATTGTGCAGTGATTATATTAATATTGGTCTATGGAATTGTATTAAATAATTCATATACAAATGTTTATTTAAAAAAGTTTAAAGGTTTAGTTAACGCACAAATTAAAATTCTGTCATAGGCTACTCGACCTCATGTCGTTCCAAACCCGTAAGACTTTCGTTCATCACATCTTCGGAACACAATGAAGATCTTTTTGAAGAAAGTGAGTGCTTTCTGTCCCTCAATTGACTCAATCTGCAAATACCACTTTGTCGCTTCAAAATTAAAAAGAGATCATAAAACTAATCCATATGATTTGAGTGGTTTTGTCCAAATTGTCATATAAAGAGTCAGGATCGCTTTATATGATGAACAGTTTATTCACATATAAACATATCCTTCATCAACTCCCACATCAGTTGTGGTAAACGGAAGCTCATGTTCGCTCGAGTATAGAAACAATGAGGTTCCTTCTTGTGTTACGCAGCACGTTTGAGCTTCAGCAAGAACCAATGAGATTCATTCTCGTAATTGTCGTCAGTAGACTCATCATTAATCGTAACGAGAATTACAAGCAAGAAATGCAAAAGTAAAACACGTGGTTTCCATTAAAATGACAAGTATGCCGGTTGCTAATTCTCATTAAAATATGATAAAAAAAAATGTAATTGCACAATAGGTGTCATTTTCTTTATGCAAAATATAATATTTTCTTTTAATTTCGGGGTGAAATACGACCGTGAGACTCATTGTAAGCACCTTCCATGGGATTAAATGAGAAACACCTGGACAGGCTTCGGCTGACAGAACGGACACAGCAGATCTTGTGTCTGACTGCGGTTTATGAATCTTTTAATGAATCACAGCTGTTTACAGGCCGTACCTTATTCTATTGAAAAGACTGACTAATCTGGCCTATTACTGCTCACAAAGCTGCTGTCACCATTACAGGGTAGTTGAATAGGTGGCTCAATGTTTCTGGAACTGTTGGCATAAATAAAACTTGAAACTGAAATGATGGTGCAGACCAGTGTGTGAGTGGTTGAATATTCCTGGCGTGAAAACACACTGGCAAGGAAGTTGAAATGTCAAACAAAAAGGAAAATGCATACAGTGTGTCTTTATCGCACGCTTGAGTAAACTTGCAGTTGGACATGTCCTGAGGTTTTGCTGGACCAACTGGCTCAGGCCTTTAGGAAAGGAGCCTGAAAACCACTATGTTT
Organism: Meda fulgida; assembly: GCA_030578275.1. Taxonomy (NCBI): domain Eukaryota; kingdom Metazoa; phylum Chordata; class Actinopteri; order Cypriniformes; family Leuciscidae; genus Meda; species Meda fulgida. Next base: position 25,649,688 of record CM060638.1, read on the forward strand.
GGCCGTAATCAAATCAACTTTTTTTTTGCTCAAGATGAAGGTCACAGCCCTTTCCTGAGTATCCAGATTGTTAGTTGAGACAGTTTTGATAATGAACAATGCTTTCAGTTTTCTGCTCAATACAAGGAATTCCTGAAGTACAAACAAATATGATTTCTGATGCATTTTCCCACTGCCTGTACGATTTTTGTTTAATTAAAAAATGAAATGTTTTTTTTTTCCAAACCCAACTCGAATGTGCACTGTTATTTTAGTATCATTTGTATTATTCTATTTTTTTTTTTACATATCTCTATATAGGTCTACTTTATTTTTATTTCAGTCATTTTAGTATTTCAACAAACTTATTTAAAGTTAGTTGGCAAGGGAGCATTTCTAATTTAAGTGCACGTTTTTCATCTAATTTTTTTATTTTATTTTATTTCAGCTAAAAATGTTTTTAATAGTGTTAGTTTTAGTTTTAAACCGTGACAACACTGCTTCTGTGGAATGCAAAAGGAGTTATTTTAAAGATGACAATCTCCAAAATGACGTTAAAGGTCATGCACATCAAGCTCAAGTCATCTGAAGTCATATGATAACTTTGTGTAAGGAATTTAAGTTGCTATTTCAACTATTTATTGCAACTTCCATTTTTACTACAGATATTTTGTGCCAATATCTCAGGAAGTGGTGATTTTGTTGCTTTATTCGCAAATACTTAGAGATATTCCAATTTTGTGCAAAAGTTAAATTCGCAACTTTTAATGGAAGCATAGTTACTGTTATGCAACAACATCAACTCTTCATCCTGGAGAAAGTGTCTTTTGATGATCGGATGGTTGCTCACGAGGAAGTCATGTTCAGCCTTCCACATGAGATGTTATTTAGCTTGTAGTGTGGAAGCGTGTTGTCATTAATCAGTTAATGAGTGTTTTCTTAGTGAAATCATTAGCTACTTACACCTCAGTGTGTGTATGTGTGTGTGTGTGTGGGAGAGAGAGGATCATATTTCTTAGACTCTTTCTTTAGTGTGTCGCTCGCCTGTCAGATGGTCCATGGTTCAAACACGGTGAAAACGTGGACATCTTTGCTCCATCTTTATATTTGCTGTTGCAGTTTTGTTTTAAACTATGAATCTAAATGGATGGGATCACAAAAGATGAGGATCAAGCGTTTCATGTCCGTTCCAGGTAGGAGAAAAGACTTGTCTTGCCATACGATACACAAAACTACAGCACATTTTTTGATTTTATTAACTCTATTAACTCATCATGTTTTTGCCGTTGTTTTTGAGTGTTTTAAACAACAAATGTTGCTGTAAGACCTGTCTATCTTTCCATTGACGTGCACTTGTTTTTCCATCAGATAAATGGGGTTTGAAATGTAAAACAGTGCTGCGGGTGGAGGCGAGTAAAAATGGGCTCAGGTTGGTCGAGAGATCTCTTGTGTGTGCATTTTTAATAGCCGTGTTTAATAATTAAAATGGAGGGTCATCACTTGTTGGCAATGTTTTGTCTCGGTTGCTGTCGTACATCCTGAAATAGTGCAGGACCATCTCACACTGAAGCTGAAAGATGACTCAAGGGCCTGTGTTTTATTTTAGGGAGTGTTTTTTCCACACAGGGGTGAAACATTTACAGGAAATAATTGGTGAGAATGGGAGTGGGATTGAATTCGGCTCAGTATGTTTTGGAGAACATGTGCAAACCACTAGGACTAGGTCATGGCTCCAACAAGGTCCTGAAGTTGGGATCAGTGTGGCCAAGTCTGCAAATTTCCTGCGGAAATTGACTACGTTAACACTGCTGCCGTAGTCTTTTTTTAATTTTAGTTTAACCCCTCCCCACAAAATGCAATTTTTACCCCCTGGAAGACAACTTTTTCCTGGCAAATCCCCCGGAACCTGGATGGGCTAGTTTTGGCTGTGATTGGGTGGGTTTTGAATAGCAATTGGGCTGGTTTTGTTACGCAAATTTAGCAACCCTGTTTGGGATGGAATGTGATGTTTTACGGCAAAAATTGTGACGAAATGACAACATTTACATGATGAGGGCATGTAAATGTTTTAATTTTGTCACAATTTTTGGCGTACCTTCACATCATTCCAAACCTAGACAATTTTCTTTCTTTTGTAGAACAAAAACGGAGATGTTTAAAAGGATGTTCACGCTACTCCTTTCCATAGAATGAAAGCATATCAGTTGTTGTCGAGCTCCAAAAAGACAAAAAGCTCAAACATGACAGTAGTCTATTCAATTCATGTATTCCAATCCATCTTCTAAAGTCATATGGTGACTTTTCTAATATTTTGTGGTGAAAATGTTGCTACTCATTGAGTAGCCTATATTTCCCACCATTATATTTCTCTAATAAGCTTTCAGATATTTTTCTCCATTCTGCACATTTGAACTGCCATCATAATCAGGTTTATTTTGTAACAACTGAATGAAAAGAGACGTTGTGCTGAACTCTCTCCTTTTGAGTTTCTCACGGAACGATATGAGGATGAACGACTGAATTTAAATTTGAGAGAACTGCCCCTTTAATGTCAGAGTTTTAGAAATGAACAGAAATAATGAGGAACATATGCCTGGTGTTTCAGTAAGAATCAGTGAAATTCATTACTTCATGAGAAGTATGAGTTGATATGGTGCGAATTAGTCATTTGCATCGGTCAGTGGAGAAATTGCGTCAGCCGCTCGGCCCGCGTCCCACCTCGCTGAGGATAAAGAAATTAGAGCATGTAAACGCCGCAAGCCTTCCGCTGAGGACACTCTGGGCAAAGCGTGGGATTTAAGTTGGTCTAATGGATTTTCCCTGCATGGCCTTAGTAACCTGACTGTTCCTCTGGCTGGAGTCGATTCATACTTCACGACATCTCACTCACGTTTCAGAAGATTCATTGATTCAGGGAGGTTTTCTTGGGTTGCTTTGTTCATTGACACAGTTCTAAAGCCTTCATGCTTTCTCTTGTTAACTCTTATTAATAATGGCAAGAGTGGCTACTGGCTATACATATTCTAAAGAAAATTGTGCACTTTCCAGTTCAAAAGTTGCGTTTTGCTTACTGGTTTGAGCCAAGCATGTGACTAGACGCCAAAGACTAGTTATTTCTCAGGTCCCACAGTCAATTTACAATTTTCATGTATTTTTGGCTGGGTTTATTTTCTAAATTGTAATTCTGAACAAATGTTGAAGAACTCAGTTAATTAGTTTTGCTTGCCATGTCAAGCATAACTATTACAATTGCTCATACTCAAGATTAAGGATTAGAACAAACCTATAACCATAAGAATTCAGCTTTAACTAAGTAAAAAAATAAATAATTAAGGTTCCAAAGGGGTGTTTTTTTGCAGCAATGCCATAGAAAGACTAATTTTTGTTCCTTAAAGAACCACAAAGAATGAAACTTTATGTTTAGGAATGGAGAATAACCATTTTTTGTTCCATAAAGAACCTTCCATTGAACAGTTCTTAAAAGAACCATTTTTTTCTTGGTGTGAATATGTATTAAAAATCTAATGAACCTTTTCCCAAAAAACCTTTCATGCAATAGAAAGGTTTTATGGATTTTAAAGGTTCTTCATGGAACCATAAATGTCAATAAAAACGTTTATTTTTATTAGTGTGCAATAACCATTTTTGTTACCCCAAAGAACCCCAAAGATTTTTTTTTTAATGGATGTTAAAGGTTCTTCATGGAACTGTAGATGCCAATAAAGAACCCCCCTTTTTTTTTTACGAGTGTAACAAAAAAAAATCAGAATAGGCCTACATAGTTTTTATCCCCCCCGACCCACCCAACTGTAATAACTGGTTTGGGAGCCGTTCTAAGCACATTAGAGTTACTCTTTATGCGCGATAATCCCCACGTGTCATCTCACTGATAATTGGAATTGACGCTTGCCATCGGGTGTCCGTAGATGACTTGGGGATGTCGTACAGTTGCATCTGTTATCGGAAGGCTTACTGCTGACCCTGCGTTCATGTGTGCGAGAACCAGCGTAACCCGTCACTGTATGCCAACAACAAAACACACTCTAGATGCTAAAGCCTCGTCTGGTTATGCTTCTCACCAGGGGTACGGGGTTGGGAAAGGTCTCACAGAGGGTGGTATCCTGGAATGTGGTGTCTTTTGGAAGAGGTAAATCAGTTCTGTGATGTGTCTGAGAGGGTCGAAGCTGTGGGGCTCATGCTTCACCCCATGGACAATTAAACGTGTCTATCACATTGGAGGAGAAAAAATCATCAAAAAGATTGAGATGTTTGGACGGTGCACTGAATTTTATAAAAAGAAAAAGGATAAAAGGTGGGGTGAGTTTTTCTGTACACAATTGTCATATGTGGTTGCCAGGGCATTGCTGTGTGGTTGCTAAGGGGTTGTTAGGTTGTTGCTATGGTGTTCTTGGTAGTTACAAGGTGCTTACTGTCTTTATTACAATTAGGACACATTAAATTGATCGAAAGTGAAATTAAAGATATTTTATAATACTACTAAATATCTGTATTTCAATTAAACACTGCTCTTTTGAACTTTCTATTAGAATCCTGAAAAATGTATTCTGGTTTCCACAAAAATATGAAGCAACAACATTGTTTTCAACATTTATGATAATAATCAGGAATTTTTCTTGAGCATCAAATCAGCATATTAGAATGATTTCTGAAGGATCATGTGACACTGAAGACTGGAGTAATGATGCTGAAAATTCAGGAATAACTCACATTTTACAATATATTAAAATAAATTAAAAAAACCAGTTATTTAAAATTGAAATATTATTTCACAATATTACAGTTTTTACTGCAAGTTTGATCAAATAAATGCAGCCTTATGAGAATAAGAGACTTACAGACCCCAAACTTGTTAATGGTATTGTATGTATTTGAAGTTAAATAGTTTTGCGTTGTTTTTGATGACGTGGTAATGAAGGTATTGACGATGTTTACATGTTGTGTAGCTTCTAGATAAGTTCTTATTTTTATTAATTCTCCAAATATTGCTGTATTTTAAACATCAGATATGCTATCGTCTCTTCACTCAGCGCTTTCACATTTCACATTTTCAGACAAAAATCGGCACCTAATGTCAATACATAACATACTCATGGACACACTCTGAAGGAACAAATAGAAGTCCTTGTAATCAAATAGAACATGTGTGTTTATATTTTTCATACATTCTGTGATACTTTAGAAGGTTTAGGCATTCAGATCAGTGTTTGATTCTTGGAAGCTGACATTATTAGTGCTTTGACACCATTTGAACTCTTAATATAGGAGTCATTCATACTTTTATTGTGTGTCAGCTGACAAGACGTTCTCAAGAACTTGTGTAGATACAGACCTAATGATGTTGACATTGTAGTAATTCTTTCTAGATTTTTCTACAATATCTGGGAATGCTTTTGATTGCCACAGATGAGAAACCCTTAGTGCGTATAAAAGAATGGGAAATGCATTTAGAGTAAAACAATTACGTGTTAGTTGCATAACATCGGTTAATGGAAATGCTGTCATTTTGCAATAGTTTTGTTTCAGTTTCTACGTTTAGTTCCTCAAATATAAGGCCTCTGCAGTTAAATATGTTTAAACACAAATACTGGACTGATTGTTAGGTTTAAAAACCTTTAGTTGCTCTTTTCTTTTAATAGTATAGTCAAAATGCATATCAAACTGAAATATTGGTTTCACTTCATTTGGATGGTCCCTGTAACACATTCTGTTGACTATAAGTAACGTTGCACCTACATGTCTACTAACTCTCATTAGAGTGTTAGTAGAGTATTAGTAGACTGGTAGGGTTAGGGTTAGAATAAATTGACATGTAGTTGCATAGTTACTTATAGTCAGTAGACTGTCTGTTGGAGGACCATTACAATGAAGAGTTATCAGATATTAAGCAGACAGTACACTAATACTCTACTGAGAGTTAGTTGACATGTAGTTGCAAAGTTACTTATAGTCACCAGAATGTTCAAAAGGGACCATCAAAATAAAGTGTTACCGAAATATTTTCCTCCCATTACTTTGCTTCTATCTTTATGCGCATCAATAGACATTTAGTTATACACCAATAAAATATGTATCTATGTATTTTTTTAAGATATTTTATATATTTATTAGTGCTGTCAAATCAATTAAAAAAGTGTATGTGTTTGTGTGTGTCTATGAATGTATTAATTATGATTTATTGATTTGACAGCACTACTAGGTTTTTTTTAAGACATATTTTGGTCTCTGATCTTATAAATAATGCTCTCTACGTCTGCGTCCAAAATTGCATACTCTCATGAGTAGGTACTTTGAATGAGTACGTACTTTGTGAGTGCTAAAAAGTGCGTTTTATAGTATAAATGTGCACCCAGGTGAAAAAGACGTACTGTTAAATGTATATTTGTATTGTACTAAAAACATACTCAAGCGCATTTTTAATAAATTTAATAGTACGTCTTTTTCATGAACGTAATCTGGACGTACTACATCCGCCATGTTGTCATTATCATGTGACCTACTTCACTGCCATTCATAAATCACGTCTGCACACTTCCTCCCAAACCCATTTTTTCCTACTCATGCGCTTGCTCACCTCTCTGCTGCCCCCTGCAGGATGGAGGCCTCGTGTCTGGAACTGGCTCTGGAAGGTGAGCGTCTGTGTAAAGTGGGAGATTACCGCGCGGGCGTCTCATTTTTTGAGTCAGCCATCCAGGTGGGCACAGAAGACCTGCAGATTTTGAGTGCCATCTACAGTCAGCTGGGCAACGCATACTTCCACCTGCACGACTACAACAAGGCGCTGGAATACCATCGGCATGACCTGACGCTCACCAGGTCTGAATCTGCAATGTTATGTGACTGTTCTAAAGCCGGAAGGATTATATCCTTATCTAAAATAACAAGTTTTGTTATTATGGCTCCTCTAGAACTATTGGAGATCAGCTTGGAGAAGCTAAAGCCAGTGGGAACCTTGGAAACACATTGAAAGTTTTGGGACGCTATGACGAAGCAGCAGTTTGTTGCCAAAGACACCTGGATATTTCCAGGATGCTCCATGATAAGGTGAGGTGTCAAATGCAGGGTTCGTACAAGGTGCTTGAAGTACTTGAACTTGACTTTTAGAAATTTCAGTCCTGCCTTGAAGACAGCCATATTTATGAAAAGGTACTTGAAAAGTGCTTGAATTATCTTTTCACGCAAAATTAAAGTAGCAGCCCGTTTGATATAGATATAGAGCCATTTCACATGGCTATGAGTGTAATATTGCTTATATATTACTTTTGAAATTGTGTTTTTATTATTTTTTTATTAACTTTCCTATAAACATATGATAATATTGTCATCGTTATTATATTTTGTCATCAACCAAACTTCCAATCATTTTGTGAATTGTTTTTGACAATATCTTCCACGCCAATAAAAAGTTTAAATGGTCTATAAATGATAAATTAAATAAAAATAAATTGACTGATAATATTTATTTAGGGATGCAAATAATAAATATAAACATACAAAACATGCATAAATAAAGCAGAATTTATTTATTTGTATTGATAAAATAGAAATAACTAACTGATCAACTATAATAAATAAGTTGTCATAAGGCCATAAGCTTTTTCAGTTTTTGAACACTTTTCAAAGTGTCTTGATTTATATATTATCAACCAAGCTTTTTAAGATTAATGTGATATGTTTTGCCTATATCTCACATGTCTAAGTGTGAGTAAATGATGACAGAATATTTTTATTCCTTTTATATTCCGCTTGAAGAGCCAAGTTCGCCTCAGATGTTTTTTGAAGTCACATTTGTCGTGTTATCCAAAGACTTGGCTTGATCTATTTTAGCAGACCATAAACATAGTTTAAGTGCAAGCTGTCGATCTGTTTTAGGTGTGTAATGCGTGCTGGTTGTGTGTCATCTGGACGTGTGTCTGTGTGTGGTTTTGTTAGGTGGGGCAGGCTCGAGCGCTGTATAATTATGGGAATGTGTACCACGCCAAGGGGAAGAACATATGTTGGAGCGGTATGGACCCTGGAGACTTTCCCGAGGAGGCACGCATCGCTCTAAAGAAAGCAACTGAGTACTATGAGTGAGCGAGCCAACATTTGTTGTTTTCATTCTTTTGAATGGCAAAAACTAGAGTTTCGACGACACATGTGCTAAAAGACTAAATATTTCATTTCTGAAAGAGATTTGTTTGGCCTCAAGGGCAGTGATGTTTTCCAAAAGCATGCTAAACTTTCTATTATTTAATCTCCCCTACTGTATCTTATACTCGTTTTGAAGAGCGAATCTGGCCATTGTGAAGGATTTGGGGGACAGAGCGGCACAGGGCAGGACTTACGGCAACCTTGGCAACTCACACTATTTGCTCGGAAACTTCCAGGATGCCGTTCTTGCCCACGGGCAGGTATTTCATACCGAGAGTTTCTTAAACAAGCTGTTAGTTTGAAATCTAGACGTACTTGTGGTTTTATGTTAAAATGCACACTGAATGTGTAATACAAATAATGGAAAAAATTCACAAGCTAGAATAAATTATGGATTAGTGTACAGAAAGTTATTAGAATAATATTTATATAACACTGTACTTGTAATGATTATTAAAATAAATATCACTACATATACAATAACAACAATAAAGAACTTGTCTGTACATCTGTAGTGCAGAAAATACTTGTGATGTACATGTTTCATGATGTAAATATTAATAATGCTTTCTTCTTTTTACAGCGTCTCCTCATTGCGAAGGAGTTTGGAGACAGAGCCGCAGAGCGGAGAGCATATTGCAACCTTGGAAATGCTTACATATTCCTTGGGCAGTTTGAGTTTTCAGCTGAGCATTACAAGTCAGTATGCTAGTATATGAAATTAATTTGAGTCAGCTGTATAGCAGCTCTATAGAAGACAATAGTGTCGTTATTCAGCTCAATTCGTTTCAAGCTTTGTTCTTGTGAAGTCAAATCAGTAATGATGATGTCTATCCCACAGGCGGACACTGCAGTTGGCGCGGCAGCTGAAGGACAGGGCTGTGGAAGCTCAGGCCTGTTACAGTCTGGGAAACACCTATACGCTACTGCAGGACTATGAGAGAGCCATAGACTATCACCTCAAACATCTCATCATAGCTCAGGACCTCAAGGACAGGTAGGCTGTTTTTGACACTTCTTGTCTGTGCTGCTGTTTATGAGGTCTAATCCTCCTGTCACTGTGTAGGATTGGAGAAGGGAGGGCGTGCTGGAGTTTAGGGAATGCATACACCGCACTGGGAAACCACGAGCAGGCCATGAGCTTTGCTGACAAACATCTGGAGATCTCAAAAGAGGTGTGTGTTTGTCTGCGTGTGTGTGTGTGAGTGTGTGTGTGCGCATGTGCTTGGCTCAGTGAGATAACACTAACAGACTTCCTGCCTGCACAGGAAAAGCCATGGGTGAATCTCAATGAAAAATGAAAAGAAAGAACTTTTTTTTACAAAAATAAAAAGCTTACAAAGTGGATCAAAGCCTTTCATCAAATTTATTCCTGAATTTTGAACAATATCCGTTCTTTGATGAACTTATTTGATCCACTTCAAATGTTGACTACTGGTTTATATGGTGGCCGAGAGAGCTCAACGTGCTGCAACTGAAGAAAACACATGCAAATAGAAAAAACACCAGGAAATTAAGAAAGCATCTTGTGCTGCAAATACTTAAAACACAACCAAATACAGAAGCCCGCTGCAAATACTCACAATGCACATACGATCAGGATGTTCAAATAAACAACTCACCTCTCAGGTCTGATTCTGATTTGGTGCCTATATCCGATTTTTTTTTTTTGAACGTTCGTTTACACGTTCCCTCAGTTGTGACGCATATCCGATTCATGTGTTTACGCTTGCCATACTATCTGAAACATCATGCATGCCTAAAGGGTTGAATTGTCTTGCACAGATGGACGAACATGCTTGATGCTAGCTCTGCGATGTGAAGTTCAGCCTGTGCATATGCTTCAGTTATTGAGTGCGAGAGATCTCAGGGCTGCTGGGGGTATATTGTGGCGGGCTTTAACGAGGAGCAGTGGGTCTGAAATTTTAGGATGAGCAAGCCAACCTTTGTTACGTTGTGCCAACGTTTGTCCACATTCCTCTCCTCCGACGACGCTACGTTTTGTCGGGCCATCCGTCCCTTCGCAGATGCGCGTCGGGGTTGCTCTGGGTTGTCATTAAACCGCGTAGACGTTGCCTAATGCCTCAGGAAATCTGATCTGCCTGATTACATGACAGTTGCATTGGCACATATCTGATTTATATCTGATTTATGTCCACTTATGAATGAGGCCTGAAACCGATCTCGAAATATCTGAATGCATGCTTTTTTTTTTTCCTGTATACACGGTCATAGAACACATCCGATCTGTTTCACACAGGAGCAAAAAATCGGAATTAGGTCACATTTCACTGACAGTGTAAACAAGCCCTCTGTATTTGGTTGTGTTGTAAGTTTTTGCAGAGCGTTTCTGTATTTGGTTATGTTGTGAGTATTATTTTAGTTAGTGAATATTTTTAGTTCAAGTAATGAAAACATTTTTTTTTATGAAAACAACTCTGATCATGACATTATTTTTATGACTATTAAGATCTCTGTACCATTCTCAGTACCTGAATGCAATTTTTTTTGTGATTGCCATTATTCTCAATATCTCAATATTTTAATTACAGTAACACTTATTTTATTTAATAAATTATAAATTATACATATATTTTTTACAATATAGTTATGTAATTAGAATTGGGGAAAATGTATTGACATTTATGCGTTTCTGACGATGCATTTGAACTTAAAACAGAGGAGCATAAACAATTCATCACAGAACCATAAATATTCATCAGATACAGTTGCAGCTTTATTAGAAAGCTAGATTAGAAAACACGCTAGAACAGAGGTGGAATTCAGAGAAGAAGACACATTTTCTTGCTTAATTGTCATAAAAATAATGTGAGTGCAAAGCAAAATAAAATGTCTTCTTTCTTTCTTTTGATTTTGGGGTAAAATGCGACTTGGTCCGGCTTGATGAGATTCTGCTCCAGTGTGCGTGTGTTTTCTGGACTAGCACTTCCAGTAATGTTTTTTCCTTCCTGTGTGTGTGCGCTCCTCAGATTGGAGACCGCAGCGGGGAGCTGACGGCTAGGATGAACGTATCTGATCTGCAGTTAGTTTTGGGTCTGAAGGAAAACAATTCAAACACTAACAGCCCTGCCTTCATCGAGAGTCCGTCCGGTGACAGCAGTCCGCCTGGTAACAGCACACACAACTTTCCTCAAACATTACAACCAAGCATCCTATAAAATACACAAGTTGTTTTTTTATATACATTTTTATGATACATACATGGGAGAAAAATAAATAAATAAATAAAATAGTTGGATAAGCACGTGAAAGTAAAGCACTAACATGTACAAACCACAAAGCAATTAAAAAAAATGATTTGTTTGTTCTGAGAAAAAAAAAAAATATTGAAAAAAATCACCCGTCTTAGAATATTGAATATTATCAAATAACAAAAATATCTGATTAAAAGAATTGTATTAAAAGTGTTAAAATGTTTTAATTTAATTCCCTAAACATGCAAACACACACTTTTTTTTTTCTTTTTTTTTTGATGTTAGGAGTTTGGTGATAGGGCCATCTACTGGTTAGAAGCTGTACATTTTGGTTAACTATGTACAAACTTTGTATTGCTTGAATATCCTCCTTTAATTTTTTGGAGCATGCTTAATGCTTAAAAATCATTTATATTAACCATTAAAACATTTTAAGCATTTAAAATTACTTTGTCCAACTTTAATATGCTTGGTAACAACAATATTGGTAAATCGTGAAGCTGACGTCAGGGTGTGTGTACTCGTAGCACAACTGATCTACAGAATGAGATCTACTATTATCTTCTTTCTGCGTGTGTAGATGGAAGATCCAAAGGAAGCCGGAGACACAGCATGGAGAACATGGAGCTCATGAAACTGACCTCTGACAAAAATATGGTGAGACATTAAACGCATTCAAAACATCACATACAAATGAATCGACGACTAGACATTAAGTGAGATGCTCAAAAAAAAGTTTTTTGTTTCATTTTAAGAAATACCTCAAGTATATTTAGCTTCACAGAAAATAAAAAAATATAAAGAAGAAATCAAGCCAAAAATCTACATAATTGCTCATTTTTTGGTGATTCTAATTACTGTTATACAATTATTTCATGTATTATTTCATATTTCAATCACCATAAACTATAGGTTGTACAACGTGCACTTTTATGATGTAAAAACACTTTTAATTCAACATTTCTTTTCTTATTGCACAATTCTGATTTTATTGTGAATGATTCATCAGTGTTTGTTATTCCACTGAAATCTCTAATCAAAATTGAATAAATAACTTGCTGTTCCTCTGAATGACTTTCCATTTTTGCTGATGTAACATTAGGCCATGCATGCAATTTTTTTCCCCATTTAAATTATAGTTTGGGAAAATCCATATTGTCAGATAAGTTTTGTCTTGCATTAAAACAACTGAATGACCAAAGTGCTTTTGATTCACTAATTTGATCCATTCTTTGTGTGAATTTGCCTTGTAAGTGAACCCTTAAGAGAGACTAGGGCTTGCATGCATCACATATACATTTTATTACTTGCATTTCAAGGTGTTCGTGTTTTGCATATCAAATAATTTGCATAACAAAAGTGTGCCTATAAAGTCTTTATGCTTCATCTGCCCAGGGGCAGGCCTGTGAGGAGACTACAACCCCTCAGCAAACCAAATCACCAACCAAAACATCCATAGCCAAGACATCTTCTAAACTTTTCTTCATCAATCGCTTCAGGAGCAAAAAGCACAGGTTGAATGGTTCAAACTCCAGTCCACCAGCTGAGAACCACAGCAGCAGCAGCCCAACTTCTGCCCCTCTGGACACACAGGTGCTTAAAAGACCCCTTTAAAGACAGCATGAAAGGGAAGTTGTGATACAGTAGTCTTTTCTTCCCTATTGTGACGTATATATCCAGTGAAACGGCTTCTCGAACCAGACTTGATTTGCTCATGGGGAATTGATTGGATGGTTGTGGTTTGCTATTGGTGGATCTCATTTGAGTGACAGGTTGCCCCGCCCTCATCATCAGAGAAGAGATGTCTCTCCAAGAGGGAAGGGAAGATATTTTGATTACAAAGGCACATGAATCATTTATAATCATACAGCAATATTCCATTAAAAATACACATGGGCATTTATGATTTCATGGTGACTTCAATTAGCAGTGTTGGGTCGCAAGAAACGTATTGGTTAAAACATACTGAAAAGAGAGGCTGAAATACTGTATTGACCAATCAATTTTATAATTTAGATTTTATCATTTTAAGTGCATGCAAAGTAATAATCTATTAAACATTTTGTTGGCTTTTTGAGTTTTTTAAACTTTGAATCTGATCAATTCTAACAAATAAAATCTAAAATATTTATTGTTGTTATTGTAACTGGGCTTTTCCACAGTACGCTCCAGACACTCTGGGTGAAGACGGCTTTTTTGACCTTCTAACCCGCTTCCAGGGCAGCCGTATGGATGATCAAAGGTGCTCATTAGAGGACGGCATTAGCCGTGTTCCCGCCCCTTCCTTTCCCTGCGAAACCCCGTCCGTAGCCTTGAGGAAACGTGAGTCGACCCTTCCTCCCTCACTGTACTGATCTGTGCGAACTATACTGCAACTATATGAATGTGCAATAAAATCACTTATGGTGCATTCACAATTATGGTGCAAAACCTAAAGAAAGTCATTCATTTTAAGGTGGAGAGATTTGGAATGGCATGATGTACAGAAACAATGTGAGCAGAAAACTGTATGCAAAACTTTATGCTCCTAATAGTGACTAGCAGTAGAATTATAGCAATTATAGCAGTGTATACAGTGACAAGTAATTTGTTTGTCCACATTGATCAGTACTGTGTCACATGAGAAAATCGCAGCCAGTCAGAAGATACTTGATGTTTAATGTACAGTTAAATGAAGTGGGAATTTTGAAGATATTGCTTGTCACTTTTGCTCATCATGCCTGGTTAGGACATGCTGTTAACCTTTAGAAATGTATCAAGATAACATAATTAAAAAATGTAAAATACATGTTAAAAATGGAAGTAATCATAAAAAAAATATATATATACACACACACACACACACTACCATTCAAAAATTTGTGGTTGGGAAGATTTAAAAAATATTTTTGAAAGAAGTCTCTTCTGCTCCACAAGACTCAAAAATACAGTAAAAACATAAATATTGTGAAATATTATTACAATTTAAAATAACTGTTTTCTATTTGAATATATTTTAAATGTAATTTATTCCTGTGATCGAAGCTGAATTTTCAGCATCATTACTCCAGTCTTCAGTGTCACATGATCCTTCAGAAATCACTCTAATATGATGATTTGCTGCTCAAGAAACATTTTTTGTGGAAACAGTCATGCAATTTTTTCAGGATTCATTGATGATGAATATAAAGTTCAAAAGAACAGCATTTATTAGAAAAAGAATTTTGTTGTAACATTATAATTGCTTTTACTGTCACTTTTGATCAATTTAATGTGACCTTGCTGAATAAAATTATTTATTTCTTTAAAAAAAAAAAAAACTTACTTCTCACAAACTTTTGTAGTGTACTATAAGAAAAGTATTTATACAGCAGTATTTAATTGAACTACACTGTACTGTTTTCAACCTTCAGCTATTTCCGTGTCCGAAGCAGAGGCCTCTGCACAGCCTGGCCATTTCCTAGATCTGCTGGCCAGCTCCCAGAGCCGCCGGCTGGACGAGCAGCGGGTCAGTGTCAGCAATCTCCCGGGTCTCCGGCTGGACCAGCGCCACAGCCAGGACGTTCTCAGCAAACTCATGGCCACGGCCGATAGCAAAGAACCAGATGAAGACTTCTTCGACATGCTGATTAAGAGCCAGGTTAATGTTGTTTATTATTAGGCTTTATCATTAAAGAGGCCGTATTATCTCCTTTTACAAGTCTTGATTGTGTTTTTGGGCTCTACTAGAATAGGTTTTCATGCTTTAATGTTCAAAAAACACTTTGTTTTTCACATATTCTCCATTGTTGCAGCTCCTCTCTTCCAGTCTGTCAGTAACGCTCTGTTTAGTTTCTGGCTGTTCCGCCCCTTATTCACTATTCCCTAAATTACTCCACTAATATAGTTCACTTAAGGGAGTGAATGAGAACAAGTGAGTGTGCCGGAAGTGCTGCCGCTTTTGCATAGTTTGTGCTGTTTAATAATTATTTGAAACTTGGCTAACTGGCAGCTCCAGTAGTAATGAAAAGAATTCCATAGTCATGGAAACTATGTATAATCCTTAATTAAACAATTTAATAATCAATTAAAAAGGAATTTATACCTGTATGGTATTACGCTGTAGCCAC
This sequence comes from Meda fulgida, assembly GCA_030578275.1. Taxonomy (NCBI): domain Eukaryota; kingdom Metazoa; phylum Chordata; class Actinopteri; order Cypriniformes; family Leuciscidae; genus Meda; species Meda fulgida. The sequence goes on from CM060638.1 coordinate 25,665,121, forward strand.
ATTGGACCAGTGGTTTGGAAAATGAATGTATGGATGATCCACTGCGGCTCCATCTTCTGGTCAGACGCAGGATTTCATTCGGCACGACCCTCACAGTGCATTATGGGTATTCTGCAACCGTTAAGTTTACATTGGTTGTACACTTGTTATTGCGGTGCATTGTGGAATTGAATGAGTGCGCTCAATGTCCACTATGGTTTCGGACACCACTACAAATGGCCGTCCCTTCAAATAGTGCTCTATCTAAGGGTATAGGGGGCGATTTCGGATTTCTGTCAGTATTAACACTCTGTCTAGTCTCTATGAAGCCCCTCTTTCTGGAAAGCGCACTGTGCTCTGATTGGTCAGCTGGATCAGTGTCTTGTGATTGGTCAAGCAAGCAGTCACTTCGAGCGTTTTTGGGAAATGTCCTGCCCCTTACCATAACATACTATTTACTAACTCAACCAGGCCCCGCCCCTTTACTTTGGAATTATTTAAAAGAGGAATATTGTGACATGTTCGTTCCTGGAAGAAAACTCAAGATTACAATGGAGGAGTTTCAGGGAGTTTAGAAACAGTGACACTGATATAGATAAAAACTCCTGCTGAAGTGACATTGTGCCTTTTTCATGCTCAAACAGCAACATTACACACTAAAGAAAGTTGAAAATGTGAAAAAGCATAATATATCCTCTTTAAATATTACATTTCCCAGTCATTTGAAAGTATGTGTCTGTTTTTGACTTGCACAGGGATCCAGACTGGATGACCAGAGGTGTGCAGCTCCTCCTCCCCCCACCAGAGGCCCCACAGTCCCAGACGACGACTTCTTCAGCCTCATCCTTCGCTCTCAGGCCAAACGAATAGATGAGCAGCGTGTCATATTACCATCAGACCAATCCTGACTGACCTGCTCTCGAACTGTCACTGAAGTCTTACTCATGAATCAATGCCTTGTTGAAAATCAGACCCTGCATGATGTTTTCCCTTCTTGCTTAACATGAAGATTTAAGCTTGAGGAGATGCACAAAGTTTTGTTAATCTTTCTACAAATGTGACCTGAACTGGATTCAGACGTGTTTGTGCAGAATAGATGCTTATTCAGAATCAGACCGAGACCGCAGTCTCGTTCTCAGGGATTCAGTACAATGCACTGAATGCATTTCATTCACCTGGATAACTGGATGGACTTAATCAGCTGTTACTGGACGGTAGATTCAGATTTCAGACAATTTTATATATACAGTATATATATATTTTAACACTAAACTTAGTATCAGTTCTGTTCTGTTTTTGATTATTTGACTTGAAATGTGTTTTATATTATCTTTTAATACCAGCGAATTATCAATGTTTTTGAGGTTTTAGAAACCAGTGATGACAAGCAGTCTGCAAAAGTCTGGATTTATGTGAATATACAATAATTTGTTCTGGAAAGGATATAAGTTAAGAATGTATCACTTATTTTTAATTCTCATTTTAAATGACAAGAGGAATAAAGCCTCATCACAAACGGACACAGTTTAGTATGCTGGGAATATTTTATTTGATGCTGAAGCTACACAGGACAGAGTAACCATCACCATGAAACAATTATTTGAGTTTTCAAAAGAATGAGGAAAAACCAAACAATCAAAAATTAAAAGGAGAAATAAACTTGATAATGATCAATAATTATTCAGTATAACATTTGTAAACCAGGTAAAGCCATATATGCCACCTCTACCGAAAATACTACTAAATAAGACAGTAAAATATGATTAAGATAAGGAGACAACAGTGTCTGGCATAAAGCCTCCTAGATCGTGATTAAATGCATCATGAGAGGTTTAAGGTTTACAGATAGTAGGTAAAGTGAAACTAAAAGATTCTATTTAATTCTGCAAATGAGAGCACTTTTTATTGAGTGGAGCCTTGCCGTTTATTCTCTGTTGGTTATTCGATTGGTTTAACAGTGCTGTTTTACCACAAGGTTGGTGAATCCATGCACCTGAGTGAGCTGAGGACAGTCGAATGAAGCCAGAAGTTTCTGTTGGCCGTGACACCTGGGAACAAACTTCTCCGTCAGGCACACAGTGGCATGTCCTGCAATGTCACTGAGGAAGAAAAGAAGAATATTTAGTTTTTTTTTTTTTTAAATAATTTTTGTTTGATTAAATATTCACAAATTGGATATCAAAACATAATATAATATTCCTATTCCTAGGTTTTTAAATACTTTATTTTAACTTAAATAGTAAACTGTGTAGAAAAATATACTATTAGACACACAGATATCTACTTTTATAGATAATTTTTTAGATTTAATAGTAACAAACTGTACAAAACAATATTATATATTACAATATAGAATTATATTATAATTAAATTAAAAATCTTTAGCAACACATTATTAATGCAACTTTAATGTTTATATATTAATGTGTTTTATTACATAAAATCATCTAAAACTAAATAGCAACACAGAAAGTGTGAGCATTGTGTTCATCAATCGATTTGATATAATTCAGTGGAAATTTATTTAATAATTTAAATATTATAGTGTCTTACCCATAGTTAACAATTCTAGGGTTCTGCAGTCCAAGTCCCACGAAGCGGAATACAGTGTTCTTTAGGACACAAGGCAGTGGATTCTGGAAGGTGATTTTGACCGGCACTTCTTGACCCAGGACAGCATCACACACAGGCTGAGAAGAACCACATACAAGAAACAATTTAGCACGAAACCATTTCAGCTGATCAACAGAATAAGTTGAATACTTTAAACTCACAGCGAGAACTAGATCTGGAGTGCGCAGCCTGAAGCTGTACTGGGTGGCCAGAATCTGCTTCGTCTGAGCAACGTGTCCAAAGAGGTTGAGCGTCAGTGGGGCGTGATCCACCAGGTGTTCCTTATACTCGTCATAACTCAGGGTCCATTCCATAGGTCTGCCTATTGTGGGAAAAAAGTGATATGCTTTCATTACAAGTCTCTATTTTAAATAACTAACAGATTGTGTGCTAATTTGCATTCTTAGCTTTACACATAAGCTGCACAAGTAACTGTTTGGTCTCATGTATTGCAACTCAGACTTGATCATTTCTCACATTCAGAGGGCTTGAGCTCGATGCATGTCTGGTCTCTCTTCAGGAAGGTCTTCCTGACTCCAGTGTAGTACATGGCTGCTGCATGGCTGTGGAGGGTGACGCTACGAGGTGAGCTGCATTTGTTTTTTAGATTGATGCAAACCACGGCATCTTTTCCCACACACAGTCCATCATCCTTCAGGCTGACTTCACAGACAACATCCTCAGCGCAGGGCAGCGTGTATGTGCATCTCCTGGAGCCGTGGCGAAGGGCTGTCTCCAAAGCAGCACACTTCTCCGAAGAACCTGATCAATGGAAGCAGGAGGAGATGTCACAGGTGAGACCATGAATCTAAACCAGATGTTTTATGAGACATTCATGTGCTTTTTACCGATTGGGTGTTTGTAGAGCTTTGTGATATCTACACGTTGATCTGAGCCGACGGCCTTGGTGCTGATGCAGTGACCTACTACATCCTTCTCAACGTGGACCACACCAAATGTCCCATCACATTTCCGTTGCCAGTAAACTTTATCACTGTTTACCTAGAGACACAGCAGGAATCATTAGTCATTAAGTTAATCTCTGTATGACAGAATGCTATATTAAAGGAATTAACGCACTTCTGCGAAAAGGAAGGGCACATCATGCTTCAGGAAGGTCTGTCCACTGCGGATCGCAGCAACAGATGTTGGGCCGCAGCGGAAGAAGCCCTGGCCGGTCAGCTGAGGAGTGGAATCAACCACCTGCCAACCTCCAAAACCAGATGGCAGGTCGGGACGCGCCATCCAGGCCTCATTCCACACGTGGTAGTTCCTACAAGAAGAGAAGAAGAAAGACATTCAATTCATGCACATTCAGAGGAACTTTTGGCGGTGATGTTCATGATACTTACCAGATTGAATCACGGTTCATGTTATCAATCAGCTGAAATTTCTCATCAAAATAGACGTCCCTTGTCAAACAAACGTCAGTGTCATGAGCAGAACAGAAGTTTGAGACCGGACGAACAGGAATGCCCAAACATCTCAACACTACGAGAAAGAGAAGAAGAAGTGCATTACATCTACAATACATTCTCAACCCTTTATTTCTCCTCGTCCATTCTGCCTGAACTCTTACGTGTGTTGGTGACTCCAGCGAAGGCCAAGCTCTGTCCATATTTGACAGGTATTCCTCCACATTTGTGGAACTGTTTCAGGATGGCACTGCTGCTGCACCAGGAAGTAGGAGAAGTTCCGTCTCCATAGCAGTTTGACCAGTTACCCACCAACACACCACAGTCTTTATTGGCAATAACCTGTTAAAGAGAGATGGTTGAACATGTTTTTTTTTAATGCCTCAAGCTTCATTCAGCATCAAATTCAGAAAATGAATACTCACCATGTCAGACACCACTCTGGAGATGTTGATGGGGCTTCTCCATCCTGAGCAAGGGGTACAACTCTTCTCCAGCACATACAAGCATGCAGCCAGGACTCCCTCCTCAAACTAAGAATCAGATACTTCAGATATTATGATAAAATAAAATAAAACCTGTACAGCAGGGGTCACAAACTTCACTGAATCAAACTTAATAATAAAAAAAAAGGTTTTATTGTGTAATTACTTAGATATAAATCCTATTACAAACCTAACATACATAAATAAAAAGCTCAACTGCTCTAACGGATTCAGCTAAGAATTCGCTGGAATGACTTGAACCGATCACCTCAGAGTCTTTTGATCGGTTCTTTTAAAGAATCAAATAATAAGAGTCAGGTTCCTGAATCTCTTTTTGTTCACTAGTAAGATCGTTTAACCACATTCGTTTCAGACTTCAAGCTCACGACTCCGGTAAGATTGATCTCGTCTCACTGTCTACTCTGTTTGTTTAAGTGTTGTAATGACACCTCAGATTGTATTCCCTGAGAACCGCAGTCCCGTTTAAAGACCAGAAACTTCACGCGCTGACATGGATTCAATGGTCAGGAGTTATTTAAACATAAAAAGATGGGATTTCGCATAGCAATCACTTTACAAATATGATATTTGTAAATAAATAATTTCAATTAGACGGTCAAAATAAAACTGGAGTAGAGTTATTGTATGCCAATGGACATCATCAACATAATATGCTTCCAGTTCGTAGATTGTTATGGGAGCGATCTGGTTTTGTTATAGATAAACCCTGTGGAATATATTACGCTGCTATTAAACTTATATTAAGTTTAATAATCATTTTAGAGAACTACTTTGTAACATTATAGGCTAAACCAAAATGTTGAAAGTGAGTTGCAGGATTTTACTGTTTTAAGTTTTACACACGTCTCAACATCCCCATTGAAATCAATTGGATTCACATCAGTCTCTGATATGTGGTGAACTCTATTAATGAAAGTTTAACACTTACTTGACCAAAGTTCCATGTCCTGCAGCCAATCTGCTGTTTAGTTCCATAGTAGATTCTGCCCATGTCGTTCAGCACATACTCAACTCTCTCCGCCTCTTCATTCAGGTACACGCAATCATCTGAGAACAGAGAACATTCATACTTCTTTAATCATGCTTTCTTTTTGTCCACATTCAATTGAATCTTCATATAATCAGGTTTCAGTGTAATGAAACGCGTACCTTTACACCAGGGGTTGAACAGCATGTAAATGTCATTTTCAGGAACACACGGTGAAGTGAATCTTCCTCCTGCACAGTGAGTCACGACACTGAGTTGGTATCGTCCAACGCAAGCAGTCGGAACAGAGTGCACACACAGTTTGATTCGGTTTTGGCCCTTTTCGACAATCTTTGCTCCCCAGCAGTCTTTCTTGAATTCTTCCACAATTGAAACGATCACATGAGTGCCGTCCCGGATGGATGCGATATGACCTGTAAAGCACACAGAAGAACGAGTGATTCCAGTGAGGGTAGAATTGCATGTTCCTCCTCAATATATACTGTATCTGCACGTCCTATATTGTCATCCACACACAGGTCATACAGTAACTAACCTAGTTTCAGCTCCAGGTGAAGTTTGTCACAACTGGGATTGAAAGGACGGCACAGATCAACCCACATATTGAAGCACTGTCCTCTGCGGACGATGAGGTGATCATCAGGGAAACAATGTGTGTGATGCTCCTGACGATTCTGTCCGGTCCTGCACTTGATGAGATCGACTTTACTCACCCGGAGGACGGTTTCTGAGAAAACGAAAAGGCAGAAGACAGCCCATTAAATATCAAACAGATCATTCATTGCGTTATTACAACAACACATTTCCCATCATGCATTGCAGGACAAAGATCTACAACTCTTACCATCATTTCCACAGCCTCGCTTGATTGTGCAATCTTCCACTCTCTCCTTGATGACAACTTCCTTAGTCTCATAATCATGGCATGGAGTGACATAGTTGCAAGGATTGGGGTATGGAGTAGCGCAAGGGTTAACACAAGGGTTGGCGCATGGGTAAGGATAAGGGACAGAGCAAGGGTTGGCACAAGGGTTAACATAAGTTTTAGCACAAGGGTTAACACAAGGGTTGGCGCATGGGTAAGGATAAGGGACAGAGCAAGGGTTGGCACAAGGGTTAACATAAGTTTTAGCACAAGGGTCCACATAAGGGTTAAAGCAAGGATAAGGATAAGCCAGTGGGTGGCATGTTGCTTTCCTGCAGTCGTCCGCTTGCAGTTTAATGGCTGGGAAACGGCCGACGGTGCAGAGGTTTTTGTATGGGTTGTATACAAAAGGCATGCTGGGCAAAAAAAGAAGTGTGATAAGTAATTGGTCATTACATGGTTAACAATTCATAAATATGGTCTCCTGGATGCTTTTGTTATCCAAATTATCAAACCAATATTTTTTTTGACTTACTTTCACAATACCAGAAAAGGAAAGACTTTAGAAATAATAACCTGTTAAAGATGTTGCTGCTGCTAAAGGAATCTCGATAAAAACAGACGAATTCTAGATAATTCTAGTTTTCGAATAGCAACATATGTGCACAATAAAAACAGATAAGAAGTTTCAAACAATGTCAAAGTTGATTACTTACATGCTTTTAGTCCTTGCACTTGTTTAAGAGTAACTGAACCGAGAACTTGATGAACTGCAGAGAACAGTAAGTCCTACTTTAACCAGCTCGTAGTTTGACTCCACAGTAGACGGGATTTTTATACTTCATCCCCATCTCCACCCCATCCTCAGCTCATAGCAGAAGAATGTGGAGAATTGTCCTCTTAAGAAAGGGATCAAAGGAATTTGAGTCACTCATGTTCATTTTAAAGGACTCTTTTATAGAATTAATGGGACAAATTAGCATCTTAGTTTAATTGTTCTGAACTTTTAAACTATAGGCAGAGTCGTTTTACAGTCATTTTCCTGCCAGAGCAGGTCTGTTAATTTAAGACGCTGACATTGGTCATAAAAATGATGAATTTCTATATATTAAAGGTATAAGAAACAGTCAGAATCAGTGAGCCGTAATAATCACAGACATAAATAATTTATTTTATGTACATTTGAAGAAATGAAGCTCCCTTCAACAAAGAGATTAGATCAGGGATTTTATGGCAAAATTGTCTCAGACACAATATTGCATGGTTATTTTAAGTTAAATTGCAGTACAGTTAATTGTCAATTACTCTTACATTTATCTCTGATGATTGTCGGAACAAGGACGACTCTTTGATGTATGACTTTTAGTGAGTTATTAAATAGAACGACTTACAAAATTGGAAGGAGGAAAAAATATGAGAATGGAAATTCACATGCAAGAGAATTTATAAATGAAAATGCTGATTTATTTCCATGTTTTATTCATCTGATCACCATTTCCATCCTGAAGCCCATGCTCCACCCTGGGGAAGGCGTCTGGGAAAAATATGAGAAATAGCCTTTAATAAGACAATTAAGTCAAAATGACCTAAAAACATCAATACGTCAGCTATTTAGCTAATTATAACTAGAACAATGACTCTACTACTTTAGCAAATTGATATGACAACTGCAGTCTATCTAGAAAAGCTTGTCAGACTTGACATAATAAAGAGTAAATTGAGGAAAGTCAAGTGATGCGAGTTCAAGTGGCATTTCAGAAATAAATGTCAGGCTCACTGTGGTCAAGCTTGAAATGTCACTGAAAAACAGTGAGAAAGAATGAGAGATAATTATAGTATGATCATTAAAATTACACGGCAACACATAAAGCATCTCCCATTTCATTGTGTTCATCAGACGACAATAATTTAGTTAATCAGTGAAATCAATGTAATATGGGGAGGTGTGGTCTCTTAAATGATTCTATTATAGACATTACCTATAATGCTTTAGTCAGTCATACCCATAATTAAACAATCTGGTATTCTGCAGTCACAGTCTATCAATCATGAACATCATGACAGCTGGAAACACACAGGGCAGTGTTGATGGTCACTGGATTTGTGGTGGACAACGAGAACATACATTTGGAAAGGTTCTGATATTCTCTATACAGAGCGTGCCATTGTAAAGACTGTAAGTCTATCCATCACAGCCTCATTTTCACCTGTTTTGTCCTTCAAAGTTTATGTATTTGGTAGGAAATAACACAATACAAAACAGTGTTGTAACATAATATATTCTCTAATCTGCATTTAAAACCCGCCTGGTAGCCCTTCTCTATTATGATGATTAGCTGAGCCCTCAAGTGGGCAGGTCTTTGCAGCAAATGGTCCAAGAAAAAAAATTAAATAAAAAATATGGTTTACATAATTGACATCAATAAAAAATGTAAAAACACAGCTCAGAGATAGACACAAATGTTGTATTTTTTTGCAACTTGTGAAGCAGGCAACTCCTTTAGTTTGGTGTCCATATTCAGAATCTTGCGTAATTGGCATTAAAATATTGTAATTTTTTTTCAATAATTTTCGTTAAGTAATTTTGCATTTTAGTAGTAGTTTGAGAAGCAGCATTTAGTAGCAACATTGCAGTTTGTGGTTTTACTGTGCAGAATGAACCAGACTGTAATCTCAGAGACTAAACGAATATTTGCACGTAATTTAAATGCAGTATCAGTCACCATTTTTTAATCTTAAGGCTTTTCATCTGACCAATATAAATTACATTGGGAAAAAGTAAGTAGGTGCCACCTATGGTACAGTAATGTGAATACAAGTGGGACACTTAATCTCAATCATTGTAGATTCTTTCATTACAAAAAAGCAGCATTAAGTTTATCCTAAACTAGTATGACATGACACTTAATGTAGCCATTTGGATCATATTTTTTAAAAACAATGCCACTCATAAAATAGTGTCCCACATTACCTGTATTCACTTTGTATGTGAAAATGGTGGAGCGAAGGTACTTATATACCGGTTGTGCAGCAGAGAAAAACATTTGAAGCAACAGTTAATCCCAGAAATACTTACTTTCACATACTGAGCTCTCTGAGAACTATTCTGATTACTCTGTAAATAAAGATATACATGTCACATTCATGGACAAGGACTTCTAACATGTAAGTATCAACACTCATTATTTTAAGATTGTGACCAGGTTTTATTTAGTATATAATCATTGCATTTAGAAAACTAGCATTTTATATAAGATCAGGTAAGAAAAGAAATAAAGTACCAGTCAAAAGTTGTAATTTTTTTTCAGATTTTTATTCTAAATTTTCATAGAATTAGACTGCCATCTTCTAAAAAATAAAGCAATTGTAGAAGCCATTTATTTCAAATGATTAACCATCTAAGATGACAGCTTTGTTTTCGAATTCGTCCATTCACTCTCGCACATTTGAAGCTTAAAGTATGTCTTGTGAAAATATTTGCACTGGAACCAAACTGGAATTGGAAAAGCGGGAAGGGGAACGCATCCAGTCAGTTTGCAATATCAGCCAGTGCAGTGATCCCAAAGGCATACAAGCATGTGGAAGTCATGGTAAGCGCTTTAAACTCATCTGACTTCACTGCATAGTGGGAATGACATTTCAAATTTTAAAGTCTGATTGTTTTTTGCTCTTGCTTGTTCTCAGATGCAGTACTGCAGGTGTGCTCTATTGACCTCCTTAAAGGCAGAAAAGGACAAAATCGACTGGAGCATCACACAAATTATTATGAGAGTGATCACCTCATCATCCGTAGAGGACAGTGTTTCCAGATATGGGTTGAGCTGACACGAGCTTTTATTCCAAATAGAGACAAACTTCGTCTGGAGCTGATACTTGGTCAGTTGTAGCCTTCTTTAACAACCACATGACAAACAGTTTATTATTTCTACCCTCACTGGAATCTCTTGTTCTTCTGTGTGCTTTACAGGTCATATCGCATCCATCCGGGATGGCACTTATGTGATTGTTCCAATAGTAGAAGACTTCAAGAAAGACTGCTGGGGAGCAAAGATTGTCGAAAAGGGCCAAAACCGAATCAAACTGTGTGTGCACTCTGTTCCGACTGCTTGCGTTGGACGATACCAACTCAGTGTCGTGACTCACTGTGCAGGAGGAAGATTCTCTTCACCGTGTGTTCCTGAAAATGACATTTGCATGCTGTTCAACCCCTGGTGTAAAGGTACGCGTTTCATTACACGTCTGAAACACAAACACACATATGCTGACACGCTTTTAAGCAGAGAAGTAAAAACCGAAAGCACTTTTACATTTACTGCAACACCGTGTTGCATCGCGTCGCAACAGCTAGAAACTGTCTACTCTAGACGTGACAAAGAGACCATTGCAAATTTTTCCCTTCTATGAAAAGTATCGTAAGTGCTTGGAGTACGTCAAATATAGAACAAGGCATCAGTTTACTGTTGGGATTTGTTGTTGCGTCGCATCCAGTGTAGACACCACTGATTAAAATGGGTTATATTGTGTTTTGTTGCGTTGCATCGCACCGCTCGGTTCCAGAGTAGACATGGTGTAACTCTTCAGTTAAACTTTCTCTTCTCACTTTATCAGATGACTATGTGTACTTGGATAACGACTCGGAGAGAGTTGAGTATGTGCTGAACGACATAGGCAGAATCTACTATGGAACTAAACAGCAGATTGGCTGCAGGACATGGAACTTTGGTCAAGTAAGAGTTAAACTTTCATTCATATACAGTATTACAAAACTCAAGCCTGAGATTTGCGTAGAAAGCCTGAGGTTTTGTAAACTATTACTAGAATAACTGGTTAACTGGCTGAAATGTTTCTCAATCTAATTTTTTTCCCCTCTCTGATCTGTGATACGTAGTTTGAGGAGGGAGTCTTAGCTGCATGCTTGTATGTGCTGGAGAAGAGTCGTACCCCTTGCTCAGGATGGAGAAGCCACATCAACATCTCCAGAGTAGTGTCGGACATGGCGAGTATTCATTTTCTTTCCCATTTGAAATTGAAAAGCCTAACAAACTGTCTGATTTGCTCAGTTTTGCAAAAAACAACATTTTCAATCGTTTCTCTTTAACAGGTTATTGCCAATAAAGACTGTGGTGTGTTGGTGGGTAACTGGTCAAACTGCTATGGAGACGGAACTTCTCCTACTTCCTGGTGCGGCAGCAGTGCCATCCTGAAACAGTTCCACAAATGTGGAGGAATACCTGTCAAATATGGACAGAGCTTGGCCTTCGCTGGAGTCACCAACACACGTAAGAGTTTAGGCAGAATGGACGAGGAGAAATAAAGGGTTGAGAAAGGGATTGTAGATGTAATGCACTTCTTCTTCTCTTTCTCGTAGTGTTGAGATGTTTGGGCATTCCCACTCGTCCGGTCTCAAACTTCTGTTCTGCTCATGACACTGACGTTTGTTTGACAAGGGACGTCTATTTTGATGAGAAATTTCAGCTGATTGATAACATGAACCGTGATTCAATCTGGTAAGTATCATGAACATCACCGCCAAAAGTTCCTCTGAATGTGCATGAATTGAATGTCTTTCTTCTTCTCTTCGTGTAGGAACTACCACGTGTGGAATGAGGCCTGGATGGCGCGTTCCGACCTGCCATCTGGTTTTGGAGGTTGGCAGGTGGTTGATTCCACTCCTCAGCTGACCGGCCAGGGCTTCTTCCGCTGCGGCCCAACATCTGTTGCTGCGATCCGCAGTGGACAGACCTTCCTGAAGCATGACGTGCCCTTCCTTTTCGCAGAAGTGCGTAAATTCCTTTATATTCTATCATGAATGGTTTAAATGGTTCTCTCCCACATAAATGTTCTAGGTGAACAATGATAGAGTCTACTGTCAGTGGAGATGTGATGGGACCTTTAGTGTTGTTCACGTTGAGAAAAGTGCTGCAGGTCACTGCATCAACACCAAAGCCGTCGGCTCAGACAAACGCTTTGATATCACTCACCTCTACAAACATCCACGAGGTGAAAACACATCTCAGTATGGCAACAGTCACACTTGGGAAATGTCTTGAAGTTAAATGTCGACTTTAATAACATTTATCAGGTACGGAGGAAGAGCATACTGCTATAGAAACAGCTATTCGTCACGGCTCCAAGCGATGTACATACCCGTTGCCCTGCGCTGAAGATGTGACCGTTAAAGTCAGCATGCATGGGGAAGGACCATGTGTAGGCAAGGATGCTGTGCTTTCCATAATTTTGCAGAATAAATGCAACTCGCCTCGAACCATCACCCTCTACAGTCAAGAGGCAGCCACATACTACACCGGAGTCCATAATGCTTTAGAGAGGAAGAGCCAAGTGAACATTGAGCTGAAGGCCAGTGAGGGTGAGTGATGATAAAAGCTTGAAATCAACCCTGTATAATATGAGAGAGATTGCAGATACGTCTACATTAATAAAGATTAGTGTTGTCAAAAGTACTGACTTCGTTACCAAGAAAAATGTGACGCTTTGAACGCTGTTGAGTGGAATCATAAACACCTCCGATTGGCCATTGTACTCAAGCGCTCATTTGATATGTCTGTGATTGGCTAGAATGATCAGCTGTACTATTCCAGTTAAGTTTCCGCTCAACAGCCCTCAAAGCGTCACATTTTTTAAAATTTCACTACCGACTAGGTACCAAAGTTGGTACTTTTGACAACACTAATACAGATTCATTTGAAAACACATTTTTCTCTCTGTTTTGGTGTTCAGTCCGCACTGAGACAGCGTTTCTGTCCTGCAAAAGCTGAGCTTCATGAAGACGCTGTTGCTAAAGATAAATGTTCTTTATATTACATTCCTGCAAAGATGACAGAAGATTTACATACAATTGCTATAAACCACACATGGAATGGCGATTGAGTGCGTCCTGGATGCACCTGTTAGTGTTGGGATAGTACTAAAATGGTGGTGCCAGAAGAATAGTGTGAACTTAATTATGTCTGGTCTCTTTGTATCATCTCAGTGAGTTTTTATTCAATTTTACGCATACACAGTAAGATGATTTAAAAGAATAGTTCACTTCAAAATAAAAATTCTGTCATTTACTCAGCCTCAAGTTGTTCCAAACCTGTTTAAATTTCTTTCTTCTGCTGAACACAAAATAAGATATTTTGAAGAATGTCGGTGACCAAACAGTTGATGTACCCCATTGACTTCCATAGTATTTTTTGGATGGGTACAATGGGTACATCAACTGTTTGGTTACCGACATTCTTCAAAATATCTTCTTTTGTGTTCAGCAGAAGAAAGAAACTTGAGGAACACTTAAAACGCTAGTGTGGATGGAAACCTTTAGTGTGGTGTCTTGAAACGAAAACGCCATTTTCAAATGTATCTAGATCTATTTAGCATCCAACTGTTTTAAAAGGAGACTTGTTCATCTCTTTTCATTCTACAGTCCAGACTCTACCGTGGACCCTGCGATATGAGGAGTATAAGAACCACCTAGTGGATCAGGCGGCCTTAATGCTCCATCTCTTTGGACAGGTCGCTCAGACCAAGCAGATTCTGGCCACTCAGTTCCACTTCAGACTGCGCACTCCAGATCTAGTTATATCTGTGAGTCTAGCAGGTTCTCTCTTTATGAGATGGTGATGGCCTAGAAGATAAGGGTTACATGATTATTGGTGGGAACTGGCCATGGACTTTACATGAATGTCTTAATGTAAATTGCATGGTTCATAAACTTAAAATACATTCAATTAATTGTTTACCTTTCAGCTTGTATGTGATGCTGTCCTGGGTCAAGACGTGCCAGTCAAAATCACATTCCAGAATCCACTGCCTTGTGTTCTAAAGAATGTGATAATCCGTATTGAGGGACTGAAGCATTTCAGGATTATTAGCTATGGGTAAGATAAATTTAACACTATCTCACAGGAAAACAACTACTTTACAAGGTGATGATTTAATATGAATTTGTGCAGTGTTAGAAAAAAGTACACATTAAAAAAATCTTAAACATAACCATCACTGGTGCGCAAGCAGATCGTACAAGACCGAACGAATAAGATTTGAGATACAAGACAGAACGAATTAGCCATCAATTTGACCAAACAATCAATAGTTGTGAATTGCCAGGAGCTTGTGTTGGATTAATTATATTACATTTTTTTCATTGTTATGATACAATTGTATAAGGAGATGTAATATGTGCTGCGATATAGTTTTAGTATGTAATACTTCTCTTTTTCTCAGTGATATTGCAAGCCTGGCCACAGTGAACCTGACAGAGACATTTATTCCAGTGAGACATGGCGCACAGAAACTACTGGCGTCCCTCGACTGTCCTCAACTCAATCAAATGCATGGTGTTGCCAACATTACTGTTAAACAGTGAAAAAGTACTTAAATTAACTAAAGAGAAGAAATGGATGTTTCTTTGAACTGTAAACTTGTTCATCATGATCTCAGAGGAGATTGAACTCAGGGTGTTTTATGCCTGACATTTTTTTTTCCATCTTGTCATGAAAAAAAAAAATCTGAAGAAAAACCTTTGAAAACATTTTTGGTTGTCTTTATGGTGAATATTTCCTTCATTTAGCCATTTTGTTAATATGAAGTTGACCCACCCTTTTCATCTATAACAGCTTCAACTCTTCTGGGAAGGTTTTCCACAAGGTTTAGGAGTTTGTTTCTGGGTAGTTTTGACCATTATTCTAGAAGCGCATTTGTGAGGTAAGGCACTGATGTTGGACGAGGAGGCCTGGCTCGCAGTCTCCGCTCTAATTCATCCTAAAGTTGTTCTATCGGGTTCAGCTCAGGACTCTGTGCAGGCCAGTCAAGTTCCTCCACACCTAGCTCACTCATCCATGTTTTTATGGATCTTGCTTTGTGCACTTGTGCGCAGTCATGTTGGAACAGGAAGGGGCCAACCCCAAATTGTTCCAATGAAGTTGGTAGCGTAATATTGTCCGGCCCTCTGACTCCTCTGGCTTCAGGCGCCCAGCAGCGAATCTCCTGTTCCTTGCTCCTCCTCATCGTGGTGAACGACAGCAGCCGCCCCTCCACAACCAGGCGAACGAGAGCGAGTTCCTCTAGTCCACGGGCACCGAATTATTTAAACATTTAATTATAATCATCAAGGGCAGGCACGGAGGCTCAGTGGGTAGCACCGTCGCCTCACAACAAGAAGGTCCCGGCTGAGCCGGGATTTCTTTCTGTGTGGAGTTTGCATGTGCTCCCCGTGTCTGCGTGGGTTTCCTCCGGGTGCTCCGGTTTCCCCCACAATCCAAAGACATGCAAGATAGGTGAATTGGCGAGACAACATTTTTTATTAAAAAAAACAAAAACATTTATAATAAATACTTAAATATTTTAAAAAAAACAAGTATTGTCAGTTTTGCTTTCATGGTGACTAAAAATTGACATGTTTTTTGTACTCATCTTGCAGCTGTGGTGGTTGCCAAGAATTCACCATAAAAAAAATATGGTGACATTGTTTAAGGGATTACAGGATGGCATATCGATGCCTGTATATTTTACAACTTATAACTGTATATTTCATGAAGTGATATAATGTTAAATCATTACTGATAACAGAATTGGGAATAAAAAAATATATATTATAAAATATAATCATTTTGTGATCAGGAACATCACATCAGACAGACTTCTTTTGGAAATGTCTTTTTACGTTTTTACAGTGTTTTAAACCATTTACAGTGTTTCACTGTATATTAGGGGTATTCAATTAGTTTCAAGAAGTCCAGCCTCCATATTTCATTTCCAGCTGAGGTCCAGACAATACTTTTTGGAATAGCCTAGTTATAAGTTTTCATGTGAACAGCAGTAGATGTAAAAGAAAAAAAGAAAAAAAAAAGTAAAAATATCAAGGATAAAGATATTGGGGCCAAAGCAGGGAGATTTTCTAAAAAAAACAAGGTTGATAATATGCGTGGACTCATTCAGTATTTAAATTTAGATGAATAACATGTCATTGTGTCACAAGACGATTTCAAATAAATATGAAGTTATTATTTCTAGCTCAAAGCTATTTATTTTAAGTATTTATCTTTTAGGCCCTTTTTAATTAAATAAATGTATAACTATTTTTATTGATTTACTTATATGTGTAGCCTTTAAATCTTTTAAACTGTATTTGTGTTAACGGTTTTAGTTCTACAAAGTATTTCATATTCGAGTTAAAACACATCAAATTAAACAATTTAAGAAATAAATCAATCATGTAATATTTTTGTATTAATTATAATAATAATGGTATGCAGAAATGCTACAAAGAACAAACTGTCATATTACTTAAGACAGCATGTTAGATAAAGTAAATAAATCAATTCATTCTTAGGTTGCAGGAGCTTCTGAGCTTATATGAGAATGCGCTGTCTGTATGATTACTTTTGTTTGCAGCTTAACACACAACACATTTGTGTTATTATTCATACCACAACAGTAAATAAGTGTTATCTGCCATTAAGTGTTGATTGGTTACTTGTTCACACAATTACTATGTTCTATATGTTGAATGGCAAATAGTGCACTATAGGGGGATAGGGGATGATTCGGAGAGTGTAAATATGCTTCCATTGGGGCGAATGAAGTCTGGTTTCAACCCAGTCTCACGGCAGTTCGCGTGAGACTGGGTTGCGTGTTCATGCAGCTCTTTGGCAATATGGCAATGACATTGCGTTGATGGAGGGGTTTGCATTTGCAATAGAGATGTTGTCTTATTTAAATTTAACAACATGTAAATGTGTATCCGCCGCGCTGGACTCGAGCTGCAGAACTGGAGGAGGCTGGTATGCACAGCTTTTTCCGCGCTCTAATCTGCGCCGGTTTCAAAATTAATAATTTTCTGCTTGTCCAGCACTTTGCAACAACACAGCCTTGTTTCGGCAGCGACTTTTAGCATGTTCCCTATAACAACCTCTGACGTTTACATTTACGGGGCGTGAGAAAGTCACATACCTCGCGAAATCCATGAGTGACGAAAATCTTTGGTTACATTTTTTTCTTCCTGATCTCCGATCTTCTGCTCCTTCCACCATCCCAACCCCAGACTATTGAGCCACGACTGAAGTTTTTACTTTGAAAGCTTTAGTCTGGTGAGAAAGAAAACAATAACCAAAATGTACATTTTAAAAAACAAAACAATGGCTGTCCAAAACGTAAAGTATACACTTGAGTTTTTCCTATACATATACGTGCAAGATTTCAGTCATAGATAAATTGTAAATGTTTGCTTGATCAGACATTACCTGTCTAGCGATATGTTTATGCTGAAATATAATATTGGTTTGTGTTTTAAAACATCTATCATGTGTCATTTGGTAGCAAACTGTCTCGTGTGATTTAAAGTTTTGAGGTTCAGAACTTCTGATAAGGGAAAATAGTGAGTTTTTAGGGAGCGAATGTTTCAGTGCACTGTAAGGATTTAGTGATTAAGACTGCCCTTAACCACTGAGCTAGGGACCTGAGTGATAAGCACCCAGAGTTTAGCACCTTGATTAGCTTGTTCAGGTGTGCTGGACTAGGTTAGAGCAAAACTTTGTTCTGAACATGACACATCAGAGATGCAGGATGACTGCTAGATTGATGACTTACAACAGTGGCATCCAGACCAATGTTCTGCAGAGTTTCTGGTGATGTTTGGCCAGCTGCTCAGGTCTGATTAATTGGGGTTGGAGCTAACAATACTGAAAAGAGAAAGACAACCAATATTATTACGTTACAAATAATTTGTTCTGTGTTCATCTGCTTACCTGTACAAAGTATGCATCATCAATAAACTGTATTGAATTTGATATTTTAATAACATTGTTTTACTACATTAATACTAACTACAAACCTGATAAAAAATGACCAGCGGGCAATGGAGGAAAGCCTTATTTTGCCCTCCAGGTGGGCGTTCCTATAGCATGCTAATGGTGTGACGATAAATTAGCTTAATTCCATTCATCCATTGACCAATTGCCAACAAAACCTTTACAAAACTATGAAAATATCTCATCTACTCATAAGATGCGATTAAAAGCCCAAACTTACTGCTCAAGTCTATAGTTAACCTAACTTACCTCTAGTTAGCTTAACTTACCTCTAGTTAGCCTAACGGTTGAGATGCTAACGGACTTTTTCCGAAGACACTAACCACGTAAATATTCAACGGAAGCGAGTCATTTACATGAAAGAAAGTGTCGGAAACATTTGTATGTACTATTTGTGTAATTTTAGGGACTAAACTGACCTGAAAGTAGTGAAAACAACAGCGAGAGACGGAGTTGTGCGGCTTGTCAGTTGAGCTGCCGCCCGGTTTCCATGGTAACGCTGTCCGCTCCAGTTCAAATGCGGCTCGATTGTTCAGCGCGCGCCCATTAAAACACGTAGAGTTACGCAGCATTTACAGATAGAATAGATGGAGTGAATTATTTGATAATCAGATAAAATATCCTGAAACTTGATACATTATTAAGTGGATAGTAGGCCTATGGCCATCGTCAAACTGTAAATGGAATGATCATATAAAAGCAGTAGCCTAGGCAGTATCCTATTGAAAATGTAAAACAATGTTTGAAGTCATATAGGCTAATAGTCTAATAATATAATATAATATAGCTTTAGAAATGTAAAATTTTTTGTGCAAAAACATTGATTAAAACCTACATGATAAGGCACACATATTGTCTCATACTGTACACAGATTAAAGATGAAACATGAGGAACAATTTATAAACTATGTTCTATGTATTTTTTAAATACATTCCAATATGCAAGCCAAGCGTTAATGGTTTGGAGAAAATGCTTAATGTGTAGGCTAATTAAACGCGTTGCGTTCATATTCTGGGCTCATCTGATTTTTTTTTGTAGCTATAGCTTTATTATGATTTTAGTATCATAACGATTAATAAATGCACGCACAATTATCCGTGAACTTGATAAATGTTGCAGATATGTTTTACTATGCACAAAAAATGCCTTTCAACTTATGTGTGCAAAATTCTGAATTAAATGTGTGCAGCGATTTGTACAAATAGAGAGTCTGTATAGGCCTATACGTTGTAGCCATTAAATAAGCCCATTTAGTTTCATATTTGTTAAAATATTATGTTTTTTTTTCCACCTATGTTGATTATGAAAGTGAACAGTAGCCTATAGTAAGATATAGCCTATCTGTAATATATCGGGAGACATTCAGTTTTGGTCAGACAGGATTTTGACCACATTAAATTTTGTTTTGTAGAAAGCCTTTCTTAAAAATGAATTTCGTTTTGTATAAATTGTATCTTAATTTAAATACATTTTTCATCAACCAATTGCCTGGACTTAATAAATAAGAAGCAAATATAGCAAAACAATATAATCATGACATGGAGGCGCCGGCGCGGTCACTGCACTTATTGCATTGCTCTTGACTTGAACTGGAGCGCATCTCATCATAAATTAACCACAACTCAGCGTATGTCTCAAAGACATGAGAAATATAGAGAGCTTGAAATATCTTTAAACAAAACAATTCAAAACGAAAAGAAATAGGCTAGGCTAGGCTACTCTCTGATTATGTTATCCATTTTGTGCATTTCTCTCTCTAGGCGCGTTCACTATGGAGATGGAGATCTTCAACTTCATATTTTGCAGCGGACACAGAAAACACTAGTTTATTCATAAAAATAAAAATGCAATAAAAATCAATGCACGCGTGTCACCGGATTTACAAATGCACATAGGTTGAAAAACCTACATTTTTCAAAGTCTATTTTTTTGGGCTAAATTTGGACCAAATCAGACGGACCAAACAAAGCCCAATTTTCAGCGTCTATTTTTGGGCTAAATGAAGGCTATGACGGGCCGACTTGATTAAGCCCAAAAAACAACGTCTTAATGACGTCTGGTGCTGGGTGGGATGCTAATACACGAGACTATGGATTGCATTGCAGGGAATAAAATAAATCTCACAAATGTCAAGGTTTAGGTTAATAACAGTAGGCCTATCACCATTCAACACAAATGAGATTAATTTTATTGATATGCCATGCAAGGTTGACCATGGAAATCGTCACCAAGCTGAATTATTTTTTATTAATATTTCAAGAAACATTACAGTATGCAAACACACATCTTTTAATCTAGAACATTTCGAGCAATAGATAAATAAGTTCAATTATTACTATTTTTTTGCAGTGTAACATTCCCACATAGGACAAAAATAGGACGAAACGAGAGAAAAAATAAACGGGTATGGTAGATGAAAGATCTCGTAATTGTTCTTCAAAAAAATAAGTACAATTTTATTATTAATGTTCTACCTCACATAAGAAATCTATAAAATTATAGGTATTTTCTTAAGAAACCTTTTAAGAAAAGGTTTTCAAAAAGACAAACATCCTTCTTGCGTAAGTTACAGTTCATGTTAACTTTACAAAAACAACATGAACTGAAATAATTCCTTTATTGAATTCCGACAGGGAGATTCAAGCTTCATGAAAACATCATAATATTGATTACTTTTATCAAAATTTTCCGTCACCTTTTGTAATTTTAGTCAATTGTCAAGCACCATTGCAACTTTATTTCTTTGAAATCATTATCATTGGAAAATAATGTTTGTGAATGACTGCAGGCTTATAACTCGAGCCGATTATGAACATCGAGCTCCGTGTTTGACATCAGAGAAGTTGTGATCGTGACAATCGTGGAGCTTTTAAAATAAGAAATGTTTTAAAATACATATGTTCATAAAGATATACATGTTATGCCAAAACAATGGCAGCTATAGTTTGCACGATAGTATCTGCGCTGACAAAAACATTCGAAAACATCCCTTGGCAACGGGCCAACGCGCGTCACTCCTTGTGACGTCACAACCCATGTACAGTGCTTTGAAATTCCGCTCAGGTTGTGGAGTAGTTCAGTTGGTTTCTGGTAGTTCAAGTGATCCGACTAGTATTTCTGTACATCTGTGGTGAAAATTTGCTCAAATTGTGTTATATCTCTTGATTTTTAGTATTCCATTCGATCTGTGCTATTTAATTTCAGTCAACTTGTGATAAGTTTGTGACAGAACATCAGAGAGACATCTGGAGCAATGGGGCAGTGTAAATCTCACAATTACATTGTAGAGGAAGATGCTGCTGCATCTATGTCACCAAGGCCTGTCCCAGAGAGAGTAGAAAAGAAGAAAGGGAGGTTCTTTAAATGGATTTTTTCTCGGAAATCCAAGAAAACTTCCACTGAAGCCCAACAGAGTCAGTGCAGAAATGACGGCAGCCAACAGCCTGAGAGATGCTCTGATGGTGAAGTTGAACAGAGCAACGACATTGACAACTCGGTGTACAGCTGGCACACCTGTGTGTCTTCTCTCACCACTGTGCAGGATGCTGATAAAGACATTCCCAGGCAAGAGCAAAGGGACATCAGCACTCACAACAGCAGTCCTTCTCTCACTGAGCCATCTATGACTGAGGAGAACAAAAGCTCAGCTCCGAAATCGGACATTTCTTGGAAAAATGAGGAAGAAATTATCCATTTAAGTTTAAAGGGAAAGACAGGTCAGTTTATATCACAAGCCCCAACATGACTGATAAAATGTGCAAAATGTACCTCAGTTTTACTTTTAACATTGTCTTTCTTATCCAAAATAAAAATGTGAACTGAGGATGGATTTTGGTTGTGTGAGGCCCAAAGCATCACAATAATGTGTCCATTCTAAAGCATCCTTTAATCAGTAAATTTACAGTTTAAATCATAAAAAATGCGATGTACCTCTTTTTTATTGACAGTGGACTTCTCTCAGCACTATGAAACTGAATTCGGAATACTAGGTCGAGGATCATATGGAAGTGTCTATGGAGGGATCCGTTTGTCTGATTCACGAAAGGTTGTATTTTGTACACTTGGAATTTAAATTTCATCTTTAAAAATCATGTAACATCTGCACATATAATTAATTGATTGTAACACGTTCTTATAAAAAAATTTTTTTCCCCTTTCCTTGGAGAACAGGTGGCACTAAAGCATGTGGAGAAGACTGAATCCATGGAAAATGTCCGTATTGTAAGTAAGCTGCTCCTCTCTTCGTTTTCTTACTCTCAGAGCATACAGTCACATTAGCAATTGGACATTTTAACAAAATTTTGCAGTCAAAAATGTTGCATTGTCAATAGCACATGAACTGTCAAACCAAACACCATTCTGTTGGTCGGCACGGTTAATTCACGTGACTAACATGAACGAGCAGAAAGTGTGTGGAACTTTTCCACCCTCATGCAAAAATTCCCATTAAAATGCCCTGCCAAATTTCGCAGACTAAACTTCAGTACCCATTTCCAGTTGAATTTGTTTAAATTACAAGTCTTCGAACCTACTTACCCAAATGCAGGACATAATTCTGTTGTAGTAATTCATTTAAATTAAACTATGTCCCCTAATCATCTCACTTTCGTATAACTATTATCTCTCCTGTAGGGTCTATTTGGCAAATCCCTTCCTAACGAGGTCGCTATGATGGTTCTTGTGAACAAAGGTCCCAGCGTTCCTCAAATAATAAAGCTGCTGGACTGGTACGAGACACCAAAGGACTACGTGCTGATCTTAGAGCGGCCCACGCCATGTGTAGATATGCGCCGGTTTTTACAGCAAAATGGTGGCAGAATCAAGGAATCGACAGCACGAGCTGTGATGCGTCAGGTTGTCACTGCGGCAAGAATATGCAGTGAAAGGGGCGTCTTCCACAGCGACATCAAGCTGGAAAACCTGCTCATCAACCAAAACACCTTGCAGGTCAAATTAATAGACTTCGGTTGTAGCAGACGCTTGAAGAAGTCTCCTTATTCGGATTTCAGAGGTACGTATTATTCCACAAATCTATGGTGAATAAATAGACAAAAAGCTATGGAAATACAAATTCATTGCAATGGATGAAATCTTATTTCTTTCAGGCACAAGAGCTTATGCTCCCCCTGAGATTTTCAACCGTCAAGGGTATCATGGCAAGCCTGCAACAGTGTATTCTTTAGGCGTACTGATTTGCAAGATGCTGTCTGGGAAGTCCTCTGGCGCGATCCTCCCTCGGATGTTTGCTGAGCCCTGGTACACAGAACACATTTCCAAAGGTGAGAGCATGTGGACGGGTCATACAGGAACTTTATTACTGCTTAAAATAATATGATCAGTTACACAAAGTATAACACTTACAATAATAAGCGGACATCTCTCCCCTCTTTCTTCACAGAATGCAGAGATCTAATCTCTTCATGCATGGAAAGGGATCCAGCCAAGCGGATTGATTTGGAAAAGATCCTCCTCCATGACTGGTTCCAGGTATTGGTCCTTGCCTAAAAATGTTTGAAAACAAGATACCGTCATGAGAGGCAGAACGAGAAACCGAAGAAACCAAGAGAGTAGGTAAAGAAAAAACCTTATGTGCCTAAAAGAAAAAAGTGAGGAAAGGAAGTATACATGTGTTGTTACGGAACAGAGACTCAAGACAAAAGGATGTGAGAGAGAAACAGGTTTATTGAAGTAAGTAGTGGTGAGTACCAGTGGATGACGATATTGGTGAATGTCTTTGAATAATGAGGATGATATATACTGACAGTCTTATTGCGTTGCAGATGGTTATGGAGGTCGTGGATGACAGTGAGGATGATGGTGGAAGCACACACTGGTGCGGGAGGATAGGTGAGTAGTTGCAGGACGATGAGGAAGACACTGGAGATTTGGAGAGAGACACACACTGGGAGACGAAGACGCAATACCAATACTTCAAGGAAGGTAAGTATAGACAGTGAGGTGAGTCCTTACTCATGAACAAGACCAGACAATGTGACTATGTGAGGTGTGTGCTTATATGCTGCCTGTAATGAGGAGATGATGTGCAGGTGACAACGATCTCTGTGATTGGGAAGTGTTTGCAGGTGAGGGCCAAGGAGGATGATGGGAAATGTAGTGAGGAGGTGGTGAATTAGCTGGTGACCGTGACATGTGTATACAAACACTATATTGGCAAAAGTAGGGTTTAATATGGAGTTGACCCACCCTTTGCATCTGTAACAGCTTCAACTCTTCTGGCAAGGCTTTCCACAAGGTTTAGCAGCGTGTTTCTGGGAATTTTTTACCATTCTTCTAGAAGCGCATTTGTGAGGTCAGGCACTGATGTTGGACGAGTAGGCCTGGCTCGCAGTCTCCGCTCTAATTCATCCCAAAGGTGTTCTATCGGGTTGAGCTCAGGACTCTGTGCAGGCCAGTCAAGTTCCTCCACACCTAGCTCACTCATCCATGTTTTTATGGATCTTGCTTTGTGCACTTGTGCGCAGTCATGTTGGAACAGGAAGGGGCCAACCCCAAATTGTTCCAATGAAGTTGGTAGCGTAATATTGTCCAAAATGTCTTTGTATGCAGCCACCGGCCATCCTCCGTTCCCTGCTTGCCACATTCCCCCATTGCCCCTCGAGTCCGTCACGGCAAGGACAGACGAGGCGAGAGAAAAGGAGACAGAAGGATGAGGAGAGACAGAGACGAGAGAGTTATAGAGGGCCATTCAGTGCTCCAGCTGGTTGAAGTCCTCCGCGATGCCTGGCGGTGGTGTGCTGGACACCCCTTTGGTGAACGGCCTCTGACTCCTCTGGCTTCAGGCACCCGGCAGCGAATCTCCTGTTCCTTGCTCCTCCTCATCGTGGTGAACGGCAGCAGGCTCCGGCCTCAGGCAAACGGCGGCGACTCCTCCACTCCCTCTCGGACAGCAGCCGCCCCTCCACAACCAGGCGAACGGCAGCGAGTTCCTCTAGTCCAGTGGTTCTCAGTTCCGGTCCTGGGGACCCACAGCTCTGCACAGTCTGAATGTCTCCCTCATTTAACACACCTGATTCAAATCATCAGCTCATTAAGAAAGAGTTATATGAACTGAACTGGGTGTGTCAGATAAAGGAGACATATAAAATGTTCAGAGCTGTGGGTCCCCAGGACCGGAATTGAGAACCACTGCTCTAGTCCACCGACACCAAATTATTTATACATTTATTTATAATCATCAAGGGCAGGCACGGAGGCTCAGTGGGTAGCACTGTGGCCTCACAACAAGAAGGTCCCGGCTGAGCCCGGATGTCTTTCTGTGTGGAGTTTGCATGTGCTCCCCGTGTCTGCGTGGGTTTCCTCCGGGTGCTCCGGTTTCCCCCACAATCCAAAGACATGCAGGATAGGTGAATTAGAGAGACAAACATTTTATTAAAAAAAATATATTAAAAAAAAAACATTTATAATAAATACTTAAATATTCCATGAAAAAGCATGTATTGTCAGTTTTGCTTGGATGCACAGGATGGCATATCGATGCCTGTATATTTTACAACTTGTAACTGTACATTTCATCAAGTGATATAATGTTAAATCATTACTGATAACAGAATTGGGAATCAAAATAGATATTATGAAATATAATAATTTTGTGATCTGGAACATCACAACATCACATCAGACAGACTTCTTTTAGGAATGTCTTTTTACAATTTTTCATTGTGAATTATATGGCAATGCATTGCTTTTATGCAATGTTAAACCATTTACAGTGTTTCACTGTATATCAGGGGTATTCAATTAGTCCAGCCTCCATATTTCATTTCCAGCTGAGGTCCAGACAATACTTTTTGGAATAGTAATATATTTTCATGTGAACAGCAGTAGTACTTTGTAAAAGAAAAAAAAGAAAAAGAAAAAATATCAAGGATAAGGATATTGGGGCCAAAGCAGGTGTCCGAGAATTTTCTACAAAAACAAAGTTGATAATGTGTAATATGTGATATGTGTGGACTCATTCAATATTTAAATTTAGATGAACTACATGTCATTGGATGTCACAAGACGATTTCAAATAAATATGAAGTTATTATTTCTAGCTCAAGACTATTTATCTAAAGTATTTATCTTTTAGACCCTTTTTAATTAAATAAATCAATACATATTTTTATTGATTTATTTATAAAATATGTGTTGCCTTTAAATCTTTTAAACTGTATTTGTGTTAACTGTTGAGTTTTAACTCTAATATGAAATATTTTGTAGAACTAAAACCAATTAAACAATTTAAGAAATAAATCAATCATATAATATTTTTGTATTATTTATAATATAATAATGGTATGCAGAAATACTACAAAGAACAAACTGTCATAATACTCAAGACAGCATGTTAGAAAAAGTAAATAAATCAATTAATTCTTGGGTTGCAGGAGCTTCTGAGGTTATATGAGTCTGTATGATTACTTTTGTTTGCAGCAACACATTTGTTTTATTATTCATACCACAACAGTAAATAAGTGTTTAACTGCCATTAAGTGTTGATTGGTTACTTGTTCACACAATTACTATGTTCTATATGTTGAATGGCAAATAGTGCACTATAGGGGGATAGGGGATGATTCGGACAGTGTAAATATGCTTCCATTGGGGCGAATGAAGTCTGGTTTCAAGTGTTAGTGAGCATGTTTACATGCACACCAGTACGCGGATAACTCACAAAAATCAGCTTATTGAAATAACCTGTTGTCTGGGTTTACATGCAAACCAATAACCTGACAACGCAAGTAAACCGGATTTACAAGACTTTATTAATTAATCATTCAGTTCTTCAGGCGTTTCTCCTCCATCAAATAACCGCGACGTTATCGGAATGGCCGAAATTAGTTAATTAAAAAATAGATTTAATTTAAATTCAAATTAATTCTTAAAAAGGGGATACATTAGTAGATCGGGAATCAGGAATCTTGTATCAGGAAAACTCGCTGAGCTTTAACAATTTCTTCTCTTTCGAGTTATGATTCTTGTATGAGGTATCCCACCCAGCAAAAACTCGTTGAAAAGACGACATTGCCAGACGTCTAAACAACGTTAAAATTTGGTTGAAAAGTGAAAGGTTAAAAGACGTCTATAAAAGGACGTCCCACTCACGTTTAAATTAGGTAAAGTGAAAGTTGAAAAGACGTCTTTTTTAGGCATAATTTTCATGAATGCATGATTATATTTATATTTAATATTCATAATTACTGTCAAAATAAGACAATTCACAAAAGTTTATCAAAACATTTATTGACACACAAAATACATCTTTCAAGTAAGCCTGCATTTGATCAAACACAGCCTTAAAAACTGTAATATTGTGAAATATTACAACAATAAAAATAACTTCTCTATAAATGTATAAATAAATATACATTTAAATATAGTAAAGTGTAATTTATTCCTGTGATGGCCGAGCTGTATTTTCAGCATCATTACTCCAGTCTTCAGTGCTACATGATCATTCAGAAATCATTCTAATATGGTGATTTGATTCTCCAGAAACATTTATGATTATTATCAGTTGTACTGCTTCATGTTTTTGTGGAAAATATGATTCAGCTTTCAGTATTCTTTGAAAATAACTTTCAAAAGAGCAGCATTTATTTGAAACATATTTTTTTTAAACAACTTAAAAGACTTTACTGTGATTTTTGATCAAATGAATCCATCTTTTCTGTATAAACATAATTTTTCAAAAGAATAAATCTTTAAAATATTGAAAATGTTTATAAAACAGACCAATTATAACCACATTAGAAAACATTAAAGGTATAGTTCACAAAAAGAATTTAATTGTCATTAATTACTTACTCTCATGTCGCTGTAAACGCATAAGACTTTTGTGCAGAACACAACAGAAGATATTTTTAACCGATGCTTTGTGTGTGCAAAAAAATAAAACAAAATTATGCATCGCCGACACACGTTAATTAATTAATCCGTACAATCTTAATAGAGTGTTTTCACTACACGTCATCAATCCGGAAGTCGGTCATTTTGGAGGCACTGAACGTAAACGATGCCACTGAACTGAACAGACTTGCATATTTGCCTGATTATTGCTGCTGAAAAAATTGGTCTGTACTAATCGGTCGCACCGGGAAATTCGAGTTATATAGACTGCCAAAATTTAAAGAGAAGAGTGCAAAAAACGGATGAAAGAAGGTGTTTGTGGTTGAGAGGCACAGCATCAGCCACATGTATAAATGAAGCGTTGACTGTGGCTAAAATGTTGACGTAAAGTAGTTAACTATGGCTACATTCACACCGTCAGTCCAAATTCAATTTATCTTTGTATCCGATTGGAATCTGATCTAAAGTTATGTCCACACTGTGTATCGCAACTGTTCAGATCCGAGTCGTGTGTTCATGCAGCTCTTTGGCAATATGGCAATGACATTGCGTTGATGGAGGGGTTTGCATTTGCAATAGAGATGTTGTCTTATTTAAATTTAACAACATGTAAATGTGTATCCGCCGCGCTGGACTCGAGCTGCAGAACTGGAGGAGGCTGGTATGCACAGCTTTTTCCGCGCTCTAATCTGCGCCGGTTTCAAAATTAATAATTTTCTGCTTGTCCAGCACTTTGCAACAACACAGCCTTGTTTCGGCAGCGACTTTTAGCATGTTCCCTATAACAACCTCTGACGTTTACATTTACGGGGCGTGAGAAAGTCACATACCTCGCGAAATCCATGAGTGACGAAAATCTTTGGTTACATTTTTTTCTTCCTGATCTCCGATCTTCTGCTCCTTCCACCATCCCAACCCCAGACTATTGAGCCACGACTGAAGTTTTTACTTTGAAAGCTTTAGTCTGGTGAGAAAGAAAACAATAACCAAAATGTACATTTTAAAAAACAAAACAATGGCTGTCCAAAACGTAAAGTATACACTTGAGTTTTTCCTATACATATACGTGCAAGATTTCAGTCATAGATAAATTGTAAATGTTTGCTTGATCAGACATTACCTGTCTAGCGATATGTTTATGCTGAAATATAATATTGGTTTGTGTTTTAAAACATCTATCATGTGTCATTTGGTAGCAAACTGTCTCGTGTGATTTAAAGTTTTGAGGTTCAGAACTTCTGATAAGGGAAAATAGTGAGTTTTTAGGGAGCGAATGTTTCAGTGCACTGTAAGGATTTAGTGATTAAGACTGCCCTTAACCACTGAGCTAGGGACCTGAGTGATAAGCACCCAGAGTTTAGCACCTTGATTAGCTTGTTCAGGTGTGCTGGACTAGGTTAGAGCAAAACTTTGTTCTGAACATGACACATCAGAGATGCAGGATGACTGCTAGATTGATGACTTACAACAGTGGCATCCAGACCAATGTTCTGCAGAGTTTCTGGTGATGTTTGGCCAGCTGCTCAGGTCTGATTAATTGGGGTTGGAGCTAACAATACTGAAAAGAGAAAGACAACCAATATTATTACGTTACAAATAATTTGTTCTGTGTTCATCTGCTTACCTGTACAAAGTATGCATCATCAATAAACTGTATTGAATTTGATATTTTAATAACATTGTTTTACTACATTAATACTAACTACAAACCTGATAAAAAATGACCAGCGGGCAATGGAGGAAAGCCTTATTTTGCCCTCCAGGTGGGCGTTCCTATAGCATGCTAATGGTGTGACGATAAATTAGCTTAATTCCATTCATCCATTGACCAATTGCCAACAAAACCTTTACAAAACTATGAAAATATCTCATCTACTCATAAGATGCGATTAAAAGCCCAAACTTACTGCTCAAGTCTATAGTTAACCTAACTTACCTCTAGTTAGCTTAACTTACCTCTAGTTAGCCTAACGGTTGAGATGCTAACGGACTTTTTCCGAAGACACTAACCACGTAAATATTCAACGGAAGCGAGTCATTTACATGAAAGAAAGTGTCGGAAACATTTGTATGTACTATTTGTGTAATTTTAGGGACTAAACTGACCTGAAAGTAGTGAAAACAACAGCGAGAGACGGAGTTGTGCGGCTTGTCAGTTGAGCTGCCGCCCGGTTTCCATGGTAACGCTGTCCGCTCCAGTTCAAATGCGGCTCGATTGTTCAGCGCGCGCCCATTAAAACACGTAGAGTTACGCAGCATTTACAGATAGAATAGATGGAGTGAATTATTTGATAATCAGATAAAATATCCTGAAACTTGATACATTATTAAGTGGATAGTAGGCCTATGGCCATCGTCAAACTGTAAATGGAATGATCATATAAAAGCAGTAGCCTAGGCAGTATCCTATTGAAAATGTAAAACAATGTTTGAAGTCATATAGGCTAATAGTCTAATAATATAATATAATATAGCTTTAGAAATGTAAATTTTTTTGTGCAAAAACATTGATTAAAACCTACATGATAAGGCACACATATTGTCTCATACTGTACACAGATTAAAGATGAAACATGAGGAACAATTTATAAACTATGTTCTATGTATTTTTTAAATACATTCCAATATGCAAGCCAAGCGTTAATGGTTTGGAGAAAATGCTTAATGTGTAGGCTAATTAAACGCGTTGCGTTCATATTCTGGGCTCATCTGATTTTTTTTTTGTAGCTATAGCTTTATTATGATTTTAGTATCATAACGATTAATAAATGCACGCACAATTATCCGTGAACTTGATAAATGTTGCAGATATGTTTTACTATGCACAAAAAATGCCTTTCAACTTATGTGTGCAAAATTCTGAATTAAATGTGTGCAGCGATTTGTACAAATAGAGAGTCTGTATAGGCCTATACGTTGTAGCCATTAAATAAGCCCATTTAGTTTCATATTTGTTAAAATATTATGTTTTTTTTTCCACCTATGTTGATTATGAAAGTGAACAGTAGCCTATAGTAAGATATAGCCTATCTGTAATATATCGGGAGACATTCAGTTTTGGTCAGACAGGATTTTGACCACATTAAATTTTGTTTTGTAGAAAGCCTTTCTTAAAAATGAATTTCGTTTTGTATAAATTGTATCTTAATTTAAATACATTTTTCATCAACCAATTGCCTGGACTTAATAAATAAGAAGCAAATATAGCAAAACAATATAATCATGACATGGAGGCGCCGGCGCGGTCACTGCACTTATTGCATTGCTCTTGACTTGAACTGGAGCGCATCTCATCATACATTAACCACAACTCAGCGTATGTCTCAAAGACATGAGAAATATAGAGAGCTTGAAATATCTTTAAACAAAACAATTCAAAACGAAAAGAAATAGGCTAGGCTAGGCTACTCTCTGATTATGTTATCCATTTTGTGCATTTCTCTCTCTAGGCGCGTTCACTATGGAGATGGAGATCTTCAACTTCATATTTTGCAGCGGACACAGAAAACACTAGTTTATTCATAAAAATAAAAATGCAATAAAAATCAATGCACGCGTGTCACCGGATTTACAAATGCACATAGGTTGAAAAACCTACATTTTTCAAAGTCTATTTTTTTGGGCTAAATTTGGACCAAATCAGACGGACCAAACAAAGCCCAATTTTCAGCGTCTATTTTTGGGCTAAATGAAGGCTATGACGGGCCGACTTGATTAAGCCCAAAAAACAACGTCTTAATGACGTCTGGTGCTGGGTGGGATGCTAATACACGAGACTATGGATTGCATTGCAGGGAATAAAATAAATCTCACAAATGTCAAGGTTTAGGTTAATAACAGTAGGCCTATCACCATTCAACACAAATGAGATTAATTTTATTGATATGCCATGCAAGGTTGACCATGGAAATCGTCACCAAGCTGAATTATTTTTTATTAATATTTCAAGAAACATTACAGTATGCAAACACACATCTTTTAATCTAGAACATTTCGAGCAATAGATAAATAAGTTCAATTATTACTATTTTTTTGCAGTGTAACATTCCCACATAGGACAAAAATAGGACGAAACGAGAGAAAAAATAAACGGGTATGGTAGATGAAAGATCTCGTAATTGTTCTTCAAAAAAATAAGTACAATTTTATTATTAATGTTCTACCTCACATAAGAAATCTATAAAATTATAGGTATTTTCTTAAGAAACCTTTTAAGAAAAGGTTTTCAAAAAGACAAACATCCTTCTTGCGTAAGTTACAGTTCATGTTAACTTTACAAAAACAACATGAACTGAAATAATTCCTTTATTGAATTCCGACAGGGAGATTCAAGCTTCATGAAAACATCATAATATTGATTACTTTTATCAAAATTTTCCGTCACCTTTTGTAATTTTAGTCAATTGTCAAGCACCATTGCAACTTTATTTCTTTGAAATCATTATCATTGGAAAATAATGTTTGTGAATGACTGCAGGCTTATAACTCGAGCCGATTATGAACATCGAGCTCCGTGTTTGACATCAGAGAAGTTGTGATCGTGACAATCGTGGAGCTTTTAAAATAAGAAATGTTTTAAAATACATATGTTCATAAAGATATACATGTTATGCCAAAACAATGGCAGCTATAGTTTGCACGATAGTATCTGCGCTGACAAAAACATTCGAAAACATCCCTTGGCAACGGGCCAACGCGCGTCACTCCTTGTGACGTCACAACCCATGTACAGTGCTTTGAAATTCCGCTCAGGTTGTGGAGTAGTTCAGTTGGTTTCTGGTAGTTCAAGTGATCCGACTAGTATTTCTGTACATCTGTGGTGAAAATTTGCTCAAATTGTGTTATATCTCTTGATTTTTAGTATTCCATTCGATCTGTGCTATTTAATTTCAGTCAACTTGTGATAAGTTTGTGACAGAACATCAGAGAGACATCTGGAGCAATGGGGCAGTGTAAATCTCACAATTACATTGTAGAGGAAGATGCTGCTGCATCTATGTCACCAAGGCCTGTCCCAGAGAGAGTAGAAAAGAAGAAAGGGAGGTTCTTTAAATGGATTTTTTCTCGGAAATCCAAGAAAACTTCCACTGAAGCCCAACAGAGTCAGTGCAGAAATGACGGCAGCCAACAGCCTGAGAGATGCTCTGATGGTGAAGTTGAACAGAGCAACGACATTGACAACTCGGTGTACAGCTGGCACACCTGTGTGTCTTCTCTCACCACTGTGCAGGATGCTGATAAAGACATTCCCAGGCAAGAGCAAAGGGACATCAGCACTCACAACAGCAGTCCTTCTCTCACTGAGCCATCTATGACTGAGGAGAACAAAAGCTCAGCTCCGAAATCGGACATTTCTTGGAAAAATGAGGAAGAAATTATCCATTTAAGTTTAAAGGGAAAGACAGGTCAGTTTATATCACAAGCCCCAACATGACTGATAAAATGTGCAAAATGTACCTCAGTTTTACTTTTAACATTGTCTTTCTTATCCAAAATAAAAATGTGAACTGAGGATGGATTTTGGTTGTGTGAGGCCCAAAGCATCACAATAATGTGTCCATTCTAAAGCATCCTTTAATCAGTAAATTTACAGTTTAAATCATAAAAAATGCGATGTACCTCTTTTTTATTGACAGTGGACTTCTCTCAGCACTATGAAACTGAATTCGGAATACTAGGTCGAGGATCATATGGAAGTGTCTATGGAGGGATCCGTTTGTCTGATTCACGAAAGGTTGTATTTTGTACACTTGGAATTTAAATTTCATCTTTAAAAATCATGTAACATCTGCACATATAATTAATTGATTGTAACACGTTCTTATAAAAAAATTTTTTTCCCCTTTCCTTGGAGAACAGGTGGCACTAAAGCATGTGGAGAAGACTGAATCCATGGAAAATGTCCGTATTGTAAGTAAGCTGCTCCTCTCTTCGTTTTCTTACTCTCAGAGCATACAGTCACATTAGCAATTGGACATTTTAACAAAATTTTGCAGTCAAAAATGTTGCATTGTCAATAGCACATGAACTGTCAAACCAAACACCATTCTGTTGGTCGGCACGGTTAATTCACGTGACTAACATGAACGAGCAGAAAGTGTGTGGAACTTTTCCACCCTCATGCAAAAATTCCCATTAAAATGCCCTGCCAAATTTCGCAGACTAAACTTCAGTACCCATTTCCAGTTGAATTTGTTTAAATTACAAGTCTTCGAACCTACTTACCCAAATGCAGGACATAATTCTGTTGTAGTAATTCATTTAAATTAAACTATGTCCCCTAATCATCTCACTTTCGTATAACTATTATCTCTCCTGTAGGGTCTATTTGGCAAATCCCTTCCTAACGAGGTCGCTATGATGGTTCTTGTGAACAAAGGTCCCAGCGTTCCTCAAATAATAAAGCTGCTGGACTGGTACGAGACACCAAAGGACTACGTGCTGATCTTAGAGCGGCCCACGCCATGTGTAGATATGCGCCGGTTTTTACAGCAAAATGGTGGCAGAATCAAGGAATCGACAGCACGAGCTGTGATGCGTCAGGTTGTCACTGCGGCAAGAATATGCAGTGAAAGGGGCGTCTTCCACAGCGACATCAAGCTGGAAAACCTGCTCATCAACCAAAACACCTTGCAGGTCAAATTAATAGACTTCGGTTGTAGCAGACGCTTGAAGAAGTCTCCTTATTCGGATTTCAGAGGTACGTATTATTCCACAAATCTATGGTGAATAAATAGACAAAAAGCTATGGAAATACAAATTCATTGCAATGGATGAAATCTTATTTCTTTCAGGCACAAGAGCTTATGCTCCCCCTGAGATTTTCAACCGTCAAGGGTATCATGGCAAGCCTGCAACAGTGTATTCTTTAGGCGTACTGATTTGCAAGATGCTGTCTGGGAAGTCCTCTGGCGCGATCCTCCCTCGGATGTTTGCTGAGCCCTGGTACACAGAACACATTTCCAAAGGTGAGAGCATGTGGACGGGTCATACAGGAACTTTATTACTGCTTAAAATAATATGATCAGTTACACAAAGTATAACACTTACAATAATAAGCGGACATCTCTCCCCTCTTTCTTCACAGAATGCAGAGATCTAATCTCTTCATGCATGGAAAGGGATCCAGCCAAGCGGATTGATTTGGAAAAGATCCTCCTCCATGACTGGTTCCAGGTATTGGTCCTTGCCTAAAAATGTTTGAAAACAAGATACCGTCATGAGAGGCAGAACGAGAAACCGAAGAAACCAAGAGAGTAGGTAAAGAAAAAACCTTATGTGCCTAAAAGAAAAAAGTGAGGAAAGGAAGTATACATGTGTTGTTACGGAACAGAGACTCAAGACAAAAGGATGTGAGAGAGAAACAGGTTTATTGAAGTAAGTAGTGGTGAGTACCAGTGGATGACGATATTGGTGAATGTCTTTGAATAATGAGGATGATATATACTGACAGTCTTATTGCGTTGCAGATGGTTATGGAGGTCGTGGATGACAGTGAGGATGATGGTGGAAGCACACACTGGTGCGGGAGGATAGGTGAGTAGTTGCAGGACGATGAGGAAGACACTGGAGATTTGGAGAGAGACACACACTGGGAGACGAAGACGCAATACCAATACTTCAAGGAAGGTAAGTATAGACAGTGAGGTGAGTCCTTACTCATGAACAAGACCAGACAATGTGACTATGTGAGGTGTGTGCTTATATGCTGCCTGTAATGAGGAGATGATGTGCAGGTGACAACGATCTCTGTGATTGGGAAGTGTTTGCAGGTGAGGGCCAAGGAGGATGATGGGAAATGTAGTGAGGAGGTGGTGAATTAGCTGGTGACCGTGACATGTGTATACAAACACTATATTGGCAAAAGTAGGGTTTAATATGGAGTTGACCCACCCTTTGCATCTGTAACAGCTTCAACTCTTCTGGCAAGGCTTTCCACAAGGTTTAGCAGCGTGTTTCTGGGAATTTTTTACCATTCTTCTAGAAGCGCATTTGTGAGGTCAGGCACTGATGTTGGACGAGTAGGCCTGGCTCGCAGTCTCCGCTCTAATTCATCCCAAAGGGTTGAGCTCAGGACTCTGTGCAGGCCAGTCAAGTTCCTCCACACCTAGCTCACTCATCCATGTTTTTATGGATCTTGCTTTGTGCACTTGTGCGCAGTCATGTTGGAACAGGAAGGGGCCAACCCCAAATTGTTCCAATGAAGTTGGTAGCGTAATATTGTCCAAAATGTCTTTGTATGCAGCCACCGGCCATCCTCCGTTCCCTGCTTGCCACATTCCCCCATTGCCCCTCGAGTCCGTCACGGCAAGGACAGACGAGGCGAGAGAAAAGGAGACAGAAGGATGAGGAGAGACAGAGACGAGAGAGTTATAGAGGGCCATTCAGTGCTCCAGCTGGTTGAAGTCCTCCGCGATGCCTGGCGGTGGTGTGCTGGACACCCCTTTGGTGAACGGCCTCTGACTCCTCTGGCTTCAGGCACCCGGCAGCGAATCTCCTGTTCCTTGCTCCTCCTCATCGTGGTGAACGGCAGCAGGCTCCGGCCTCAGGCAAACGGCGGCGACTCCTCCACTCCCTCTCGGACAGCAGCCGCCCCTCCACAACCAGGCGAACGGCAGCGAGTTCCTCTAGTCCAGTGGTTCTCAGTTCCGGTCCTGGGGACCCACAGCTCTGCACAGTCTGAATGTCTCCCTCATTTAACACACCTGATTCAAATCATCAGCTCATTAAGAAAGAGTTATATGAACTGAACTGGGTGTGTCAGATAAAGGAGACATATAAAATGTTCAGAGCTGTGGGTCCCCAGGACCGGAATTGAGAACCACTGCTCTAGTCCACCGACACCAAATTATTTATACATTTATTTATAATCATCAAGGGCAGGCACGGAGGCTCAGTGGGTAGCACTGTGGCCTCACAACAAGAAGGTCCCGGCTGAGCCCGGATGTCTTTCTGTGTGGAGTTTGCATGTGCTCCCCGTGTCTGCGTGGGTTTCCTCCGGGTGCTCCGGTTTCCCCCACAATCCAAAGACATGCAGGATAGGTGAATTAGAGAGACAAACATTTTATTAAAAAAAATATATTAAAAAAAAAACATTTATAATAAATACTTAAATATTCCATGAAAAAGCATGTATTGTCAGTTTTGCTTGGATGCACAGGATGGCATATCGATGCCTGTATATTTTACAACTTGTAACTGTACATTTCATCAAGTGATATAATGTTAAATCATTACTGATAACAGAATTGGGAATCAAAATAGATATTATGAAATATAATAATTTTGTGATCTGGAACATCACAACATCACATCAGACAGACTTCTTTTAGGAATGTCTTTTTACAATTTTTCATTGTGAATTATATGGCAATGCATTGCTTTTATGCAATGTTAAACCATTTACAGTGTTTCACTGTATATCAGGGGTATTCAATTAGTCCAGCCTCCATATTTCATTTCCAGCTGAGGTCCAGACAATACTTTTTGGAATAGTAATATATTTTCATGTGAACAGCAGTAGTACTTTGTAAAAGAAAAAAAAGAAAAAGAAAAAATATCAAGGATAAGGATATTGGGGCCAAAGCAGGTGTCCGAGAATTTTCTACAAAAACAAAGTTGATAATGTGTAATATGTGATATGTGTGGACTCATTCAATATTTAAATTTAGATGAACTACATGTCATTGGATGTCACAAGACGATTTCAAATAAATATGAAGTTATTATTTCTAGCTCAAGACTATTTATCTAAAGTATTTATCTTTTAGACCCTTTTTAATTAAATAAATCAATACATATTTTTATTGATTTATTTATAAAATATGTGTTGCCTTTAAATCTTTTAAACTGTATTTGTGTTAACTGTTGAGTTTTAACTCTAATATGAAATATTTTGTAGAACTAAAACCAATTAAACAATTTAAGAAATAAATCAATCATATAATATTTTTGTATTATTTATAATATAATAATGGTATGCAGAAATACTACAAAGAACAAACTGTCATAATACTCAAGACAGCATGTTAGAAAAAGTAAATAAATCAATTAATTCTTGGGTTGCAGGAGCTTCTGAGGTTATATGAGTCTGTATGATTACTTTTGTTTGCAGCAACACATTTGTTTTATTATTCATACCACAACAGTAAATAAGTCTTTAACTGCCATTAAGTGTTGATTGGTTACTTGTTCACACAATTACTATGTTCTATATGTTGAATGGCAAATAGTGCACTATAGGGGGATAGGGGATGATTCGGACAGTGTAAATATGCTTCCATTGGGGCGAATGAAGTCTGGTTTCAAGTGTTAGTGAGCATGTTTACATGCACACCAGTACGCGGATAACTCACAAAAATCAGCTTATTGAAATAACCTGTTGTCTGGGTTTACATGCAAACCAATAACCTGACAACGCAAGTAAACCGGATTTACAAGACTTTATTAATTAATCATTCAGTTCTTCAGGCGTTTCTCCTCCATCAAATAACCGCGACGTTATCGGAATGGCCGAAATTAGTTAATTAAAAAATAGATTTAATTTAAATTCAAATTAATTCTTAAAAAGGGGATACATTAGTAGATCGGGAATCAGGAATCTTGTATCAGGAAAACTCGCTGAGCTTTAACAATTTCTTCTCTTTCGAGTTATGATTCTTGTATGAGGTATCCCACCCAGCAAAAACTCGTTGAAAAGACGACATTGCCAGACGTCTAAACAACGTTAAAATTTGGTTGAAAAGTGAAAGGTTAAAAGACGTCTATAAAAGGACGTCCCACTCACGTTTAAATTAGGTAAAGTGAAAGTTGAAAAGACGTCTTTTTTAGGCATAATTTTCATGAATGCATGATTATATTTATATTTAATATTCATAATTACTGTCAAAATAAGACAATTCACAAAAGTTTATCAAAACATTTATTGACACACAAAATACATCTTTCAAGTAAGCCTGCATTTGATCAAACACAGCCTTAAAAACTGTAATATTGTGAAATATTACAACAATAAAAATAACTTCTCTATAAATGTATAAATAAATATACATTTAAATATAGTAAAGTGTAATTTATTCCTGTGATGGCCGAGCTGTATTTTCAGCATCATTACTCCAGTCTTCAGTGCTACATGATCATTCAGAAATCATTCTAATATGGTGATTTGATTCTCCAGAAACATTTATGATTATTATCAGTTGTACTGCTTCATGTTTTTGTGGAAAATATGATTCAGCTTTCAGTATTCTTTGAAAATAACTTTCAAAAGAGCAGCATTTATTTGAAACATATTTTTTTTAAACAACTTAAAAGACTTTACTGTGATTTTTGATCAAATGAATCCATCTTTTCTGTATAAACATAATTTTTCAAAAGAATAAATCTTTAAAATATTGAAAATGTTTATAAAACAGACCAATTATAACCACATTAGAAAACATTAAAGGTATAGTTCACAAAAATAATTTAATTGTCATTAATTACTTACTCTCATGTCGCTGTAAACGCATAAGACTTTTGTGCAGAACACAACAGAAGATATTTTTAACCGATGCTTTGTGTGTGCAAAAAAATAAAACAAAATTATGCATCGCCGACACACGTTAATTAATTAATCCGTACAATCTTAATAGAGTGTTTTCACTACACGTCATCAATCCGGAAGTCGGTCATTTTGGAGGCACTGAACGTAAACGATGCCACTGAACTGAACAGACTTGCATATTTGCCTGATTATTGCTGCTGAAAAAATTGGTCTGTACTAATCGGTCGCACCGGGAAATTCGAGTTATATAGACTGCCAAAATTTAAAGAGAAGAGTGCAAAAAACGGATGAAAGAAGGTGTTTGTGGTTGAGAGGCACAGCATCAGCCACATGTATAAATGAAGCGTTGACTGTGGCTAAAATGTTGACGTAAAGTAGTTAACTATGGCTACATTCACACCGTCAGTCCAAATTCAATTTATCTTTGTATCCGATTGGAATCTGATCTAAAGTTATGTCCACACTGTGTATCGCAACTGTTCAGATCCGAGTCGTGTGTTCATGCAGCTCTTTGGCAATATGGCAATGACATTGCGTTGATGGAGGGGTTTGCATTTGCAATAGAGATGTTGTCTTATTTAAATTTAACAACATGTAAATGTGTATCCGCCGCGCTGGACTCGAGCTGCAGAACTGGAGGAGGCTGGTATGCACAGCTTTTTCCGCGCTCTAATCTGCGCCGGTTTCAAAATTAATAATTTTCTGCTTGTCCAGCACTTTGCAACAACACAGCCTTGTTTCGGCAGCGACTTTTAGCATGTTCCCTATAACAACCTCTGACGTTTACATTTACGGGGCGTGAGAAAGTCACATACCTCGCGAAATCCATGAGTGACGAAAATCTTTGGTTACATTTTTTTCTTCCTGATCTCCGATCTTCTGCTCCTTCCACCATCCCAACCCCAGACTATTGAGCCACGACTGAAGTTTTTACTTTGAAAGCTTTAGTCTGGTGAGAAAGAAAACAATAACCAAAATGTACATTTTAAAAAACAAAACAATGGCTGTCCAAAACGTAAAGTATACACTTGAGTTTTTCCTATACATATACGTGCAAGATTTCAGTCATAGATAAATTGTAAATGTTTGCTTGATCAGACATTACCTGTCTAGCGATATGTTTATGCTGAAATATAATATTGGTTTGTGTTTTAAAACATCTATCATGTGTCATTTGGTAGCAAACTGTCTCGTGTGATTTAAAGTTTTGAGGTTCAGAACTTCTGATAAGGGAAAATAGTGAGTTTTTAGGGAGCGAATGTTTCAGTGCACTGTAAGGATTTAGTGATTAAGACTGCCCTTAACCACTGAGCTAGGGACCTGAGTGATAAGCACCCAGAGTTTAGCACCTTGATTAGCTTGTTCAGGTGTGCTGGACTAGGTTAGAGCAAAACTTTGTTCTGAACATGACACATCAGAGATGCAGGATGACTGCTAGATTGATGACTTACAACAGTGGCATCCAGACCAATGTTCTGCAGAGTTTCTGGTGATGTTTGGCCAGCTGCTCAGGTCTGATTAATTGGGGTTGGAGCTAACAATACTGAAAAGAGAAAGACAACCAATATTATTACGTTACAAATAATTTGTTCTGTGTTCATCTGCTTACCTGTACAAAGTATGCATCATCAATAAACTGTATTGAATTTGATATTTTAATAACATTGTTTTACTACATTAATACTAACTACAAACCTGATAAAAAATGACCAGCGGGCAATGGAGGAAAGCCTTATTTTGCCCTCCAGGTGGGCGTTCCTATAGCATGCTAATGGTGTGACGATAAATTAGCTTAATTCCATTCATCCATTGACCAATTGCCAACAAAACCTTTACAAAACTATGAAAATATCTCATCTACTCATAAGATGCGATTAAAAGCCCAAACTTACTGCTCAAGTCTATAGTTAACCTAACTTACCTCTAGTTAGCTTAACTTACGGACTTTTTCCGAAGACACTAACCACGTAAATATTCAACGGAAGCGAGTCATTTACATGAAAGAAAGTGTCGGAAACATTTGTATGTACTATTTGTGTAATTTTAGGGACTAAACTGACCTGAAAGTAGTGAAAACAACAGCGAGAGACGGAGTTGTGCGGCTTGTCAGTTGAGCTGCCGCCCGGTTTCCATGGTAACGCTGTCCGCTCCAGTTCAAATGCGGCTCGATTGTTCAGCGCGCGCCCATTAAAACACGTAGAGTTACGCAGCATTTACAGATAGAATAGATGGAGTGAATTATTTGATAATCAGATAAAATATGCTGAAACTTGATACATTATTAAGTGGATAGTAGGCCTATGGCCATCGTCAAACTGTAAATGGAATGATCATATAAAAGCAGTAGCCTAGGCAGTATCCTATTGAAAATGTAAAACAATGTTTGAAGTCATATAGGCTAATAGTCTAATAATATAATATAATATAGCTTTAGAAATGTAAATTTTTTTGTGCAAAAACATTGATTAAAACCTACATGATAAGGCACACATATTGTCTCATACTGTACACAGATTAAAGATGAAACATGAGGAACAATTTATAAACTATGTTCTATGTATTTTTTAAATACATTCCAATATCCAAGCCAAGCGTTAATGGTTTGGAGAAAATGCTTAATGTGTAGGCTAATTAAACGCGTTGCGTTCATATTCTGGGCTCATCTGATTTTTTTTTGTAGCTATAGCTTTATTATGATTTTAGTATCATAACGATTAATAAATGCACGCACAATTATCCGTGAACTTGATAAATGTTGCAGATATGTTTTACTATGCACAAAAAATGCCTTTCAACTTATGTGTGCAAAATTCTGAATTAAATGTGTGCAGCGATTTGTACAAATAGAGAGTCTGTATAGGCCTATACGTTATAGCCATTAAATAAGCCCATTTAGTTTCATATTTGTTAAAATATTATGTTTTTTTTTCCACCTATGTTGATTATGAAAGTGAACAGTAGCCTATAGTAAGATATAGCCTATCTGTAATATATCGGGAGACATTCAGTTTTGGTCAGACAGGATTTTGACCACATTAAATTTTGTTTTGTAGAAAGCCTTTCTTAAAAATGAATTTCGTTTTGTATAAATTGTATCTTAATTTAAATACATTTTTCATCAACCAATTGCCTGGACTTAATAAATAAGAAGCAAAACAATATAATCATGACATGGAGGCGCCGGCGCGGTCACTGCACTTATTGCATTGCTCTTGACTTGAACTGGAGCGCATCTCATCATACATTAACCACAACTCAGCGTATGTCTCAAAGACATGAGAAATATAGAGAGCTTGAAATATCTTTAAACAAAACAATTCAAAACGAAAAGAAATAGGCTAGGCTAGGCTACTCTCTGATTATGTTATCCATTTTGTGCATTTCTCTCTCCAGGCGCGTTCACTATGGAGATGGAGATCTTCAACTTCATATTTTGCAGCGGACACAGAAAACACTAGTTTATTCATAAAAATAAAAATGCAATAAAAATCAATGCACGCGTGTCACCGGATTTACAAATGCACATAGGTTGAAAAACCTACATTTTTCAAAGTCTATTTTTTTGGGCTAAATTTGGACCAAATCAGACGGACCAAACAAAGCCCAATTTTCAGCGTCTATTTTTGGGCTAAATGAAGGCTATGACGGGCCGACTTGATTAAGCCCAAAAAACAACGTCTTAATGACGTCTGGTGCTGGGTGGGATGCTAATACACGAGACTATGGATTGCATTGCAGGGAATAAAATAAATCTCACAAATGTCAAGGTTTAGGTTAATAACAGTAGGCCTATCACCATTCAACACAAATGAGATTAATTTTATTGATATGCCATGCAAGGTTGACCATGGAAATCGTCACCAAGCTGAATTATTTTTTATTAATATTTCAAGAAACATTACAGTATGCAAACACACATCTTTTAATCTAGAACATTTCGAGCAATAGATAAATAAGTTCAATTATTACTATTTTTTTGCAGTGTAACATTCCCACATAGGACAAAAATAGGACGAAACGAGAGAAAAAATAAACGGGTATGGTAGATGAAAGATCTCGTAATTGTTCTTCAAAAAAATAAGTACAATTTTATTATTAATGTTCTACCTCACATAAGAAATCTATAAAATTATAGGTATTTTCTTAAGAAACCTTTTAAGAAAAGGTTTTCAAAAAGACAAACATCCTTCTTGCGTAAGTTACAGTTCATGTTAACTTTACAAAAACAACATGAACTGAAATAATTCCTTTATTGAATTCCGACAGGGAGATTCAAGCTTCATGAAAACATCATAATATTGATTACTTTTATCAAAATTTTCCGTCACCTTTTGTAATTTTAGTCAATTGTCAAGCACCATTGCAACTTTATTTCTTTGAAATCATTATCATTGGAAAATAATGTTTGTGAATGACTGCAGGCTTATAACTCGAGCCGATTATGAACATCGAGCTCCGTGTTTGACATCAGAGAAGTTGTGATCGTGACAATCGTGGAGCTTTTAAAATAAGAAATGTTTTAAAATACATATGTTCATAAAGATATACATGTTATGCCAAAACAATGGCAGCTATAGTTTGCACGATAGTATCTGCGCTGACAAAAACATTCGAAAACATCCCTTGGCAACGGGCGAACGCGCGTCACTCCTTGTGACGTCACAACCCATGTACAGTGCTTTGAAATTCCGCTCAGGTTGTGGAGTAGTTCAGTTGGTTTCTGGTAGTTCAAGTGATCCGACTAGTATTTCTGTACATCTGTGGTGAAAATTTGCTCAAATTGTGTTATATCTCTTGATTTTTAGTATTCCATTCGATCTGTGCTATTTAATTTCAGTCAACTTGTGATAAGTTTGTGACAGAACATCAGAGAGACATCTGGAGCAATGGGGCAGTGTAAATCTCACAATTACATTGTAGAGGAAGATGCTGCTGCATCTATGTCACCAAGGCCTGTCCCAGAGAGAGTAGAAAAGAAGAAAGGGAGGTTCTTTAAATGGATTTTTTCTCGGAAATCCAAGAAAACTTCCACTGAAGCCCAACAGAGTCAGTGCAGAAATGACGGCAGCCAACAGCCTGAGAGATGCTCTGATGGTGAAGTTGAACAGAGCAACGACATTGACAACTCGGTGTACAGCTGGCACACCTGTGTGTCTTCTCTCACCACTGTGCAGGATGCTGATAAAGACATTCCCAGGCAAGAGCAAAGGGACATCAGCACTCACAACAGCAGTCCTTCTCTCACTGAGCCATCTATGACTGAGGAGAACAAAAGCTCAGCTCCGAAATCGGACATTTCTTGGAAAAAAGAGGAAGAAATTATCCATTTAAGTTTAAAGGGAAAGACAGGTCAGTTTATATCACAAGCCCCAACATGACTGATAAAATGTGCAAAATGT
Organism: Meda fulgida; assembly: GCA_030578275.1. NCBI lineage: Eukaryota > Metazoa > Chordata > Actinopteri > Cypriniformes > Leuciscidae > Meda > Meda fulgida. The sequence continues at coordinate 25,710,094 of CM060638.1, forward strand.
ACCTCAGTTTTACTTTTAACATTGTCTTTCTTATCCAAAATAAAAATGTGAACTGAGGATGGATTTTGGTTGTGTGAGGCCCAAAGCATCACAATAATGTGTCCATTCTAAAGCATCCTTTAATCAGTAAATTTACAGTTTAAATCATAAAAAATGCGATGTACCTCTTTTTTATTGACAGTGGACTTCTCTCAGCACTATGAAACTGAATTCGGAATACTAGGTCGAGGATCATATGGAAGTGTCTATGGAGGGATCCGTTTGTCTGATTCACGAAAGGTTGTATTTTGTACACTTGGAATTTAAATTTCATCTTTAAAAATCATGTAACATCTGCACATATAATTAATTGATTGTAACACGTTCTTATAAAAAATTTTTTTTCCCCTTTCCTTGGAGAACAGGTGGCACTAAAACATGTGGAGAAGACTGAATCCATGGAAAATGTCCGTATTGTAAGTAAGCTGCTCCTCTCTTCGTTTTCTTACTCTCAGAGCATACAGTCACATTAGCAATTGGACATTTTAACAAAATTTTGCAGTCAAAAATGTTGCATTGTCAATAGCACATGAACTGTCAAACCAAACACCATTCTGTTGGTCGGCACGGTTAATTCACGTGACTAACATGAACGAGCAGAAAGTGTGTGGAACTTTTCCACCCTCATGCAAAAATTCCCATTAAAATGCCCTGCCAAATTTCGCAGACTAAACTTCAGTACCCATTTCCAGTTGAATTTGTTTAAATTACAAGTCTTCGAACCTACTTACCCAAATGCAGGACATAATTCTGTTGTAGTAATTCATTTAAATTAAACTATGTCCCCTAATCATCTCACTTTCGTATAACTATTATCTCTCCTGTAGGGTCTATTTGGCAAATCCCTTCCTAACGAGGTCGCTATGATGGTTCTTGTGAACAAAGGTCCCAGCGTTCCTCAAATAATAAAGCTGCTGGACTGGTACGAGACACCAAAGGACTACGTGCTGATCTTAGAGCGGCCCACGCCATGTGTAGATATGCGCCGGTTTTTACAGCAAAATGGTGGCAGAATCAAGGAATCGACAGCACGAGCTGTGATGCGTCAGGTTGTCACTGCGGCAAGAATATGCAGTGAAAGGGGCGTCTTCCACAGCGACATCAAGCTGGAAAACCTGCTCATCAACCAAAACACCTTGCAGGTCAAATTAATAGACTTCGGTTGTAGCAGACGCTTGAAGAAGTCTCCTTATTCGGATTTCAGAGGTACGTATTATTCCACAAATCTATGGTGAATAAATAGACAAAAAGCTATGGAAATACAAATTCATTGCAATGGATGAAATCTTATTTCTTTCAGGCACAAGAGCTTATGCTCCCCCTGAGATTTTCAACCGTCAAGGGTATCATGGCAAGCCTGCAACAGTGTATTCTTTAGGCGTACTGATTTGCAAGATGCTGTCTGGGAAGTCCTCTGGCGCGATCCTCCCTCGGATGTTTGCTGAGCCCTGGTACACAGAACACATTTCCAAAGGTGAGAGCATGTGGACGGGTCATACAGGAACTTTATTACTGCTTAAAATAATATGATCAGTTACACAAAGTATAACACTTACAATAATAAGCGGACATCTCTCCCCTCTTTCTTCACAGAATGCAGAGATCTAATCTCTTCATGCATGGAAAGGGATCCAGCCAAGCGGATTGATTTGGAAAAGATCCTCCTCCATGACTGGTTCCAGGTATTGGTCCTTGCCTAAAAATGTTTGAAAACAAGATACCGTCATGAGAGGCAGAACGAGAAACCGAAGAAACCAAGAGAGTAGGTAAAGAAAAAACCTTATGTGCCTAAAAGAAAAAAGTGAGGAAAGGAAGTATACATGTGTTGTTACGGAACAGAGACTCAAGACAAAAGGATGTGAGAGAGAAACAGGTTTATTGAAGTAAGTAGTGGTGAGTACCAGTGGATGACGATATTGGTGAATGTCTTTGAATAATGAGGATGATTTATACTGACAGTCTTATTGCGTTGCAGATGGTTATGGAGGTCGTGGATGACAGTGAGGATTGATGGTGGAAGCACACACTGGTGCGGGAGGATAGGTGAGTAGTTGCAGGACTATGAGGAAGACCACGAAGAACAGGAAGACACTGGAGATTTGGAGACACAAACTGGGAGACGAAGAGGCAATGCCAACACTTCAAGTTAGGTAAGTATAGACAGCGAGGTGAGTCTTAAGACCAGGCAATGTGACTATGTGAGGTGTGTGCTTATATACTGCCTGTAATGAGGAGATGATGTGCAGGTGACAACGATCTCTGAGATTGGGAAGTGCATGCAGGTGAGGGCCAGGGAGGATGATGGGAAATGTAGTGAGGAGGTAGTGAATTAGCTGGTGACTGTGACATGTGTGTACATACATTATATTGCCAAAAGTTTTGGGACGTCTTTACATGCACATGAACTTTAATGACATCCCATTCTGAATCCGTAGGGCAGGGTCGGCAACAGGCGGCCCGCGGACCAAAACTGGCCCGCCAGCAACATTTTCTGGTCCGCCGGATTATTTTGGATAGCAGTTTTGGTAGATGTGGGCTTACACTTTTTGAAGTCTTCATATAGCTCCATGAGGTTGCGTTTCAGATGACTGTGGAGATTAGTTTCCTCTCGACGTGGCCACAATTTTTCCGCACGACTTAGTGACACTGTCACTAATGTTCACATATCGCGTTTTTTGCAAATTCGTTATTTCAAATGCAGGCGCGCAGCAAGCACGCTCAAAATGGAAGCACATTTTTCTAGGCCTATGCCGCGATAAGATGAGAACATCTCAACTTTTCAGAATGCAGCAAGCTCACCGCAAGTCATGAGACAAAAAAACAACAATCAGCTTCGGCCTTTCCGTAACAACATCGAAAGCTCGGGCCGAACAGCTGATCATAGCCGTACAGGGCGGGTTTTTATTTCTCATCTCCATAAATATATCTAGAAGTAAAGCTAATAATGCAAGGGCTAGAAATCAATTAATCCTTTGCTGATACTTATTTGTCATCATGGAAAGCCCTCAGCGCAGTTCACGGTTGCATAGCAACGACAGACGCAAGTGCTTGTGGAAAGGAGATAGCGGCTCGGCCGCACTTTCCAGGCGTTTTTAGATGCGATATGTGAACGGCCCCTTACACAGTACCTGCATTTGTGACACTTCTCTATTGAAGCCAAAATATTGCCATATTTCAGACGTACAGGCCAATCAGGATGTTACAGGCGTCTTACAAGCTCTTCATGATACACACACGGAAGGTCTCCCGCGCTCTCCCTCTCTGCCGTGCGCGTGCTACACGGTGTGAGCAGCACAGTATGTTCTGTCTCGTGTGCGCGCTCTTGCTCGCTCACTCTAGATTCCGGGAGATTTTAACTAATCTGCGGGCATCAGGGAGCCGCTATCAATATACGGGAGACTCCCGGAACTTCCGGGAGACTTGGGATGTCTGAAAATAATTTATCGCACCTCTCTGCGATACGGATATCGCATTTACTATTATCGCGATGACGATAATTTTTCGATATATCGTGCAGCCCTAGTCCCGCGCAGACCTCCTTAAACCTTGTGTATTCATTTTTTTACTATTGTTTATTCGGAACAAAGTTCAAAAGTCGGACTGTAAGCGAATGAGGCATGATTGCTATTCACACCTTTTTTTCTATTTTTGATCTGAGCACACAATCAGAAACTCTGGCCCACCATCTACTGGCTAAAAAAAATATGGGCCCGCGGCCAAAGTTAATTGCCAACCCCTGCCGTAGGGTTTAATATGAAGTTGACCCACCCTTTTCATCTATAACAGCTTCAACTCTTCTGGGAAGGTTTTCCACAAGGTTTAGGAGTTTATTTCTGGGTAGTTTTGACCATTATTCTAGAAGCGCATTTGTGAGGTAAGGTACTGATGTTGGACGAGGAGGCCTGGCTCGGTGTCCACTCTAATTCATCCTAAAGTTGTTCTATCGGGTTCAGCTCAGGCCAGTCAAGTTCCTTCACACCAAACTCGCTCATCCATGTTTTTATGGATCTTGCTTTGTGCACTTGTGCGCAGTCATGTTGGAACAGGAAGGGGCCATCCCCAAATTGTTCCAACAAAGTTGGGAGCATAATATTGTCCGGCCCTCTGACTCCTCTGGCTTCAGGCACCCAGCAGCGAATCTCCTGTTCCTTGCTCCTCCTCATCGTGGTGAACGGCAGCAGGCTCCGGCCTCAGGCAAACAGCGGCGACTCCTCCACTCCCTCTCGGACAGCAGCCGCCCCTCCACAACCAGGCGAACGGCCGCGAGTTCCTCTAGTCCACGGGCACCGAATTATTTAAACATTTATTTAGAATCATCAAGGGCAGGCACGGAGGCTCAGTGGGTAGCACTGTCGCCTCACAACAAGAAGGTCCCGGCTGAGCCGGGATTTCTTTCTGTGTGGAGTTTGCATGTGCTCCCCGTGTCTGCGTGGGTTTCCTCCGGGTACTCCGGTTTCCCCCACAATCCAAAGACATGCAAGATAGGTGAATTGGCGAGACAACATTTTTTATAAAAAAAAAAACAAACATTTATAATAAATACTTAAATATTTTTAAAAAAAAAACAAGTATTGTCAGTTTTGCTTTCATGGTGACTAAAAAATGACATGTTTTTTGTACTCATCTTGCAGCTGTGGTGGTTGCCAAGAATTCACCATAAAAAAAATATGGTGACATTGTTTAAGGGATTACAGGATGGCATATCGATGCCTGTATATTTTACAACTTATAACTGTATATTTCATGAAGTGATATAATGTTAAATCATTACTGATAACAGAATTGGGAATAAAAATATATATATTATAAAATATAATCATTTTGTGATCAGGAACATCACATCAGACAGACTTCTTTTGGAAATGTCTTTTTACGTTTTTACAGTGTTTTAATTATGTGCTGCCTCAGCATTAAGAGCAATGTCAATAATTTATTCACTTTGATGTGTGATTAAGACAAGTCTGTAGTACTACTGGGGTAATAATAATAATCTGGACCAACATTCAAAATGGAGTTGTTGAATTATCAAACATCAATTATGAAAGCTATGCCTACTGTATGTTGCAATAACATTCAAATTATAATATATGTATATATAAACACACCCATCTATACGTGTCATTTACAGCGGGTGTGTATATTCAGTGGGTTGGACTATAGGTGTGTCCAAGTTTACTTGAGTGTAGGCATCCAAATTTCAGTCATTTACATACATGTATCCAAGTGTTTCAGATATGTAATGATATATTATATATTCCAGGGGCTCTATATTATCTGAGCCCCCAGTGTGGTTTTATTTTTATTTTAGAACATTATATTGGAACATTATTTTTTAGTTTTTTTCACACATTTGTAAATTATATCATGAACTATGTAATATATACCAATTATAAAATATGTGGAAGTGAATGTCTTTTGTCATTTGTCATATAAACACTTGATCTATGACATACAGTGGGCACCGCCATGTTAATTTGCACTACAATTCAGAGAACTGCATTTGTCTTTAGTCGTCTACATCATGTAAATTCATCCATTTCTCCCGAAATACATTAGTGGCCGGTGAAATGGAAGAAAAATAGAGTAAACTTTTTAGTTTCCTACACAATGCATATCTGATATGAATAAAACACTTCTGTGTATGTATATATATATATAGAATATATACACAAACACTCAAGTTTAGCAAATACTCATTTACAAATAAAAATGGTCTACTCTCTACTGATAAATAGCCTAATCTTTGGCTTTTTAAACATAAAAAAAATGAATGCTTATAAAAGGTAGAGCTGTCTGATGGGAAAATATTAGTCTCTTTTGGGTAAAGGGTAATGGTAATGTATTGATCACAAGCTGATCTGCAAATCTGTCACTCACCCAAAATCCTATCTTCTTTATCACAAGAGATGTGGAAGGGGTGGAGATGGACATGAAGTATATATATCCAGGGCTGCAGTGGAAAGAAGAGCTGGTTAAAGCAGGACTCACTGTTCACTCGCTTAAGTAAACCAAGTTCTCGGTTCAGCTTCTCTTAAACAAGGACAAGGACTAAAACATGTAAGTAAACGACTTTGACTTCCCTTCAGGCTTATCATCTGGTTTTATTTTGCACTTATTGTTTTCTGGACCCTTAATAACCCACCAAAAGAAAAAGGTTAAGAGGATTTACCTTGTTGTCTAGTAAATGCAGTTTGAGTTGTAGAAACATGACTTGATTGAATGCTCATAGATTTAATATTTAGGTGAATACATCAGAAAGTATTCAACAGACGTTAGTTATGAATGATCCACCTGGACTAATGCAAAAAAGTGATGATCTTAATGTATCTTAATTCATCCTACGCAATCTTTCTTTTTTTTCTGACAGGATGCCTTTTGCAAAGAACCCATGCCAAAACCTCTGCACCCTCGGCCATTTCCCAGAGTTCAAACTGCAGGCGGATGACACCTGGAAAGGTGTGTAAGGCCATCTATATCAATCCAAGTGGCGACATTCGATTAGCGGGGAAGGTCTCACGCATGTTCCATCTTTTCTCACGGCAAAGGGATTTTTGATTAAATGCAATACATTTTCTCATGAATCAACTCGTTATTTCATCTGAATCCATAAATGAAAAGGTTTTAATCATATCTGTGCATCATTAAATGTGAGCAAATGTTTGATTATTCTTTTTAACTCTTTAATGAAAATAAAGTCCCTTAGAATAACATCAAATGTTTACAATTTATTATGTCAGGTAAATGTATCATGCCAATTTCATAATCAGTTCAAAGATAATCAATACAATAACATCAAATGCTCTAGAATAAGAGAAAGAGATGCAAACCCGACATTAAGAAATACATGAGGCTGAGAGTCTCGGCTGCTCTCAGCCTTAGGGCTCATCTGAGGTACAGAAAAAAGCCCTGAGCTCTGGTTGCATTTCATTATATAGACAGACCTCATTTCAAATGTAAACATGAGTGCACAGTGGAAATTCGCCTTACTGGGGGTAACCATTTGCTAAGAAATTTGTATTGAATTAACACCACCTGACCATTTGTCTGTAAGACACACCCTTCTGTGTGCAAGATATTTCTAAACTCTTAAGAACTTTATTACCTTTTGGTTTACTTCTTTGGGAATGAGAAATTTGTACCAGTCGCACTTGAAACATTTAAAATGATACCAAACATGTATAAAATTGTATGATAATTGTTCACATTAAACCCATAAGATTCTTGTGTGAGTTTGGGTGATCTCACCAAGAGTGGGAGGGAGTGGGGGGGTCGAGGGAAAGAGATGTAGATTAGAATGATTCTGAGGTGAGACTTGCGTCTCGAATGGTGAGTTCAAATGGTAATTTCCTTTGTTTTCTCAGAGAGTAGCCCTCTCTTACAGTTCCTCCAGTTTTTCCAGTATTACAGGTGCATGCTGCACACCGGTTTACACCAACCCTAGAGTAAACCCATGTGCAAACCCTTATGTTAACAGTTCATGTGAATGTTCATGGAAATGTTCATGTGAATCCATGCGAAAATACATTCGTGAACCCAAGCGCAAATACATACGGTTGAGAACCAATGCGCAAATCCTTGTGTAAAGCCATGGGCTACTCCATTCACTAAACCTTGCAACTATGTCACTCCATGTCGTGATTATGAGATTAAGGGTGTTGTCATCAAGGAGTGCGTGGAAGATTGCACAATCAAGTGAGAAGGTGGAGGTGATCGTAAGAGTTAATCCTGGAATTTATGTGTTAATTCCTTTAATATAGCATTCTGTTATACAGAGATTAACATATAATGACTAATAATTCCTGATTGTCTCCTTGTGTTCTAGGTGAACAGTGATAAAGTTTACTGGCAGAGTAAAAGTAATGGAACATTTGGTGTGGTCCACGTTGAGAAGGATGTAGTAGGTCACTGCATCAGCACCACGGCCATCGGCTCAGATCAGCGTGTAGATATCACAAACCTCTACAAACACCCACTGGGTAAGAATCCATACATATGCCACAAAATACTTACATTTGAATTGGTAAGGGATGTGGTGCAACCCATGCTCCACACACATTAAGCCATGGTGCTTATGAGGATGAGGTTTGAGTCAATAACACGCCCTATCATGTCTTACTCATAAAGAGGTGAAAGTCCAAAAAAAGAAACACCTGGATAGTAAAAGTGGAACAAGGATAAATAATTTTGATTGCACATTCATCTCCTCCTGCTTCCATTGATCAGGTTCTTCGGAGAAGTGTGCTGCTTTGGAGACAGCCCTTCGCCATGGCTCCAGGAGATGCACATACACGCTGCCCTGCGCTGAGGATGTTGTCTGTGAAGTCAGCCTGAAGGATGATGGACTGTGTGTGGGAAAAGATGCCGTGGTTTGCATCAATCTAAAAAACAAATGCAGCTCACCTCGTAGCGTCACCCTCCACAGCCATGCAGCAGCCATGTACTACACTGGAGTCAGGAAGACCTTGCTGAAGAGAGACCAGACATGCATCGAGCTCAAGCCCTCTGAATGTGAGAAATGATCAAGTCTGAGTTGCAATACATGAGACCAAACAGTTACTTGTGCAGCTTATGTGTAAAGCTAAGAATGCAAATTAGCACACAATCTGTTAGTTATTTAAAATAGAGACTTGTAATGAAAGCATATCACTTTTTTCCCACAATAGGCAGACCTATGGAATGGACCCTGAGTTATGACGAGTATAAGGAACACCTGGTGGATCACGCCCCACTGACGCTCAACCTCTTTGGACACGTTGCTCAGACGAAGCAGATTCTGGCCACCCAGTACAGCTTCAGGCTGCGCACTCCAGATCTAGTTCTCGCTGTGAGTTTAAAGTATTCAACTTATTCTGTTGATCAGCTGAAATGGTTTCGTGCTAAATTGTTTCTTGTATGTGGTTCTTCTCAGCCTGTGTGTGATGCTGTCCTGGGTCAAGAAGTGCCGGTCAAAATCACCTTCCAGAATCCACTGCCTTGTGTCCTAAAGAACACTGTATTCCGCTTCGTGGGACTTGGACTGAAGCACCAGAGTTGTTAACTATGGGTATAATTCATTTAATAAATCGGTCGATTAAATAATATATTTTTTTTGCATTATTCTGTTCTTACATTCTCCAATTAATTATATCCAAATATTTTAAAATATATAAATTATAGTAATATTAAATAATCCTTTTTCTTTCTCAGTGACATTGCAGGACATGCCACTGTGTGCCTGACGGAGAAGGCACTGTGTGCCTTCTTTTTTTTTCTCATGCTAATAATGTTAATGAAAACCTTTGAAACTTCTGGCTTATTTTCTCTTAATCACTTTATTGTTAATCTAGTCTCTGTGCAGTCGCATCATTAATAAAATATATTTTAAATGAATCATGTCTGTTTATAATGTGAAATTCTGATTTATTATAAATATATAGCATCATAATAAAATGTAATGTTCTTACACAGCTCTTAAAGGTAGCATACATTTTCTTGTAGATTATTGGAAAAGATAGATATGAGACAAACACATTTAAATTATCAATAGAAATATAATTATTATTATGAGATAAACATTCACAGTGTATATGGAATTGCTTTTCCTACTGCTAGTGTGGTCATAACTTTACACATCAAGCTAGCTGACTGACAATCGTACAATTAGTGGTAAATTAAAATAAAAAAACATTATTACAAGCTTACCGTCTTGAATCGAGCTATGGCAAGCAGATAGTTTTGAACATTGGCTAGTTATGTACTTGCTCAAAAAATTATTTTGGATAATTATTAACCCAAAAAGTTACGAACTGCAGTCTGCAGCTTTAATGTGTTGTGATAAATAGCTGCTTTAGCCACCTAGCTAATTCAACCAGCAGTGTAGTCTCCCTGAAGAGGGGAACAAAGAAATATTACCGACAGACACTTGTTGCGTTTCCCTCAAATCTCTGCATTATGAGTAGCACAAAATTACCATAAAATGCACAACAACTTGCATATAACAATATTGCATTCTCAAGTGACCCATATTGTATTTACTGTCAAAACACAAAGATATGAGCATCAATTGGCAAAAAACACTATATCCATAACTGTTACACACAATAAACAAGATAGCTTGCATTTGTGTGTGACAAAATAAAATATTAAATAAAGAAAATGAATAAAATATAAAATAAAATAAAGAAATTGCAATTGATATAACTTATAAATGAAAAGTAATGTAATACTGTATATTATACTGTGTACTCTATATGTAGTGCATATTAATCTCAAAACATTTTAATTGTCACAATATAATACCACTTTACTCATCCATTTTATGTGATAACTGCAGGCCTTCACACTTGAACATGGACGGTTCAGCACGTGACCCATTAAAACACACACTCGATACAAACTCAAATAAAGACAAAACAGTGTTAGACGATAATAATATTACAGCCAAACTCATCTTAACAGCATAATAACATTGTATTTTTATTATATGAATTGTTTGAAACCCATAAAACTTCATGTACTGACAATACAGTGCATTGAGACGTGCAATTGGAAAATATTCACGTTCGCCATGTGCGACAATCTCTTTTTCCATTATACGGGTATATAACAATTATCGAACATCCTATATTAACAAATTAACATCAAATATTCAGATATTTAAAGGGCTTACCTGAAGAGGAACATAGAAAAATAACCGACAGACACTTGTTGCGTTTCTTCTTCTTCTTCTGCCATTTTTTTTTTTTGGGGCGATTCGCATCGAATTCGCGCATTACCGCCACCTACTGTGATCTTGATCCAGAGACTCCAACAACTACCCATTCCTCATCCTTACCCACTATATTAAAACATTATATGCTACAGCCAGCGCTGCGTGTTCAGCTCCTCTGGGTTTAAAAAAACAAAAAAAAAAACACTTTCAAATCCTGTTTAGAACCGTTCGGTATTTATGGAAAGGGCAACCGGAGGAAAACAGGGGAGGGTCACGTCTTTTTATTCTTTGTTGAGGGGAGGATCATCCAACTGTTTTTTAGTCTAGGGGAGGGTCACCCAACTTTTGTATTCATGAAAACAGCAAAATTTCAAAGTGGCTTGTTTGGTGCATATTTTTTCCATGTAGATCCATGTAGCTCTCTCGGTCTCGGCCCCCCATCGCTATCAGATGGGTCTGACCCAACAAAAATCCAGTTTGGCGCTGTTTGACAAGTTCAACTTTGACAGTGGCGCGCACTTCATAACGCGCTCAGAAAAAGTGCATCAGAACAGAACGCCAATGAAATGTTTACCCGGCGAAGCACGAGCAAATAATGAACTTTTGTAATTGCGAATAAGTGCAGTGTCCTGTGAGTGTAACTCTACCGTTGCATTAACATGTGATGTGAATGTACTTCGAGTTTGTATTGGGACTGAGGCGCCAGAACTGCAGCGGATATAATGTGCGCTGTAGCAGATACCACCATATTTTAGTTTCCATTCTTATTGTGTTTCCACAACAATGTTAGTGAGTAAATCTACTGAAATTGCCACCATAACAGTGGAGTGTGATGTGTTAGACGTTTTTTTAATTACTATTAGTATCATAATAAAATACGTAAACCTAAACCAAAAAAAAAAACTAGTTGAGGATAAATTCTTAAACTGAAAGTGACTTTAAAACTTTCACAGAGACCTCAAACAGAAAGCACAAAGCCTTTCTTTAAAGTGAATTTCGTTTTTTTATTAATTGTATCTTAATTTTAATCAATGTTTCATCAACCAATTGCCTGGTTTATAATAATATAATATAATGGATATTAAGTAAATATAGTAGAAAATAGATCTTAAATCAACTGATGGCTGTGGCATAATCCACGAAGGCATACTCATCACAAACACACATGTACTGCAAGTTAATGACTTTTATTAATGCAATATTGAGGACAGATTATCAGTGCAGCTACAAGAAGAAAATAAATCATAGAACACAACCACAAATTGTCAGTTGTTTAGGTTAACTACATAACAAAAGAAAGCAAATGACTAGAATGATTGAATATTTGCAATCTTTCTTATGATATGTGAAACTACATCACATATTCAAAAATATAACTGCCACAAAAAAACAATGTTAGCCATTAATCATCCCTTTAAAAGCAAGATCCAGAGATTAAATGCACACTTTGGTTTACCATTTTCACTAGAGATTACATAACTAAAATAAAATAAAAAATTAAACTGCAAATCAATCCATGTGAAAAGCATGCTGAAAGCTTTCTGGTCCTCCGGTTATTTGAGTGCTTGTTCACTTTTCTTTGACAACAATGTTGGTGAATCCATGAACCTGAGTGAGTTGAGGACAATCCAGTGAGGCCAGAAGTTTGTGAGGGCCGTGACACTTGGGAATAAATATCTCCGTCAGGTTCACTACGGCCTGGCTTGCAATGTCACTGATAAAAAGATAAAAAGTAAGAATTTATTTATATACCAATAAAAATGAATAGTAGCATGTTACATGTCCCATTCTTTTGTATAGTTTAACACGGTTAATTTCCTACCCATAGTTAATGGATCTGCAGTGCTTCAGTCCCAGTCCCTCGATACGGAAAATGGCGTTCTTCAGCACACAGGGCAGTGGGTTCTGGAAAGTGATTTTGATCGGCACTTCTTTGCCCACCACACAGTCACATCCAGGCTGAAAATCACAATCCAAATGAACACCATACTACAGATTACAAGACATTCATGCAAAAGACTCCATTTTCCACCCAACTAATAATCATCAGTAGTTCTTGATTTTACTTCTAGCCATAAAAAAGGGTTATAACATGTGTAGTTTCATCAACAAACACACATTATGTCCAGCAGGTGAAGGATAGATTTCAAGTTATTCAAACTCACAGAAATAACAAGATCTGGTGTGCACATCCTGAAGTTGAAGCGTTTGGCCACAATCTGCTTAGTTTGAGTGACCTGTCCAGCGACAGTGAGCATCATGGTTGAATGATCCACAAGGTGAGTCTTGTAATCCTCATATCGCACGGCCCACTCCAGAACCTTGGCTAAAGAGAAACAAGAGATAAACAATGATAAATACTAATTCTTCTGTTGAAAGTAACAGTAAAATTCTCATCCCCATCATTTCAGAACAATTCATATTAGACTTGATTTCATATTATTTGATTTTAGTCTCTAAGTTTCACAATTGATGAATTTTCAACTGAATAAAGACACTATTGCCTTCTGTAGAGCTGCTTATAGATTTATGGTCTTTGCACCAATGCTTCAGCTAAATTAATAAATGTAAACATTCATCTGTTGACAAAAATCTTTATTATTTTTGTGATTTTTGCAAACTCGAGTAGTTTGTGGGATTTATATTTTTCTATTCACTGTATTCGGGTGTGCGAGGCACTATATTTTTTGTGTTATACAATAATGTTAAAAATCCATTCTGCGGTGAAGAACATGAACAAATTTTTACATTCTCAACTTTAGCTAAGCTCTTTTATTTCTTACATTCACTGGCCTTGAGCTCAAAGCAGGTCTGGTCCTTCTTCACCAAGGATTTTTGGACTCCGGTGTAGTATATGGCCGACACATGGCTGTGGAGGGTGATGCTACGAGGTGAGCTGCATTTGTTCTTCAGAGCAATGAGGAGCACGGCATCCTTGCCCACACATGGTCCATCACCCTTCATAGTGACATCACAGACAACATCCTCAGCGCAGGGCAGTGGGTATTTGCATCTCTTGGAGCCATGACGAAGGGCTGTATCCACAGCACAACGCTCCTCCTCTGAACCTGAAGCATGTGGGGAGGGAAGCTATTACAACTATTCTGAGTGAAAGAGTCTTTTAGTGATGTGTGTGACTTTTCACCTTCTGGGTGTTTGTAGTGGTGTGTGATATCCACACGTTTGTCTGAGCCAACAGCCTTGGTGCTGATGCAGTGACCCACTGCGTTCTTGTCAACGTGGATCACAGAGAAGGTACCACATGCTGTTCTCTGCCAGAAGACTACGTCACTGTTCACCTACAGCAAGAAAATGTAATAAAACGGGAAAATAACAGAATCAATGATGCAAGCTTCATCAAATATGAGGCAAATTTACATTTTGCTGTAAAGCAGTCATTATCCAGCTCAATTCAGTTCAAGTTTTGTTCTCATCTGATAGTGTCAGTGCAGTCAAATCAATAATATTACTGAATATAACTGCAAAACACTAACACTGTTATATATTACCATAAGATAGTGTGCACGCTACAAAAAGATTCACATGTTCTGGAATAATTGCATCAAAACTCTATGCTTAATGCTTCAATTACAAGGCATGTTCGTACCTCAGCAAAAACGAAGGGAGTGTCATATTTGAGGAAGGTCTGTCCACTGCGGATCGCAGCAACAGATGTTGGGCCGCAGCGGAAGAAGCCCAGGCTGGTCTCCTGAGGAGTGGAATCAACCACCTGCCAACCTCCAAAACCAGATGGCAGGTCGGGACGCGCCATCCAGGCCTCATTCCACACGTGGTAGTTCCTACACGAAGAGAAGAAGAAGGATTTACATCACAGCCGAGACGGAAATACACAGAGACGGAAATATAATGCAATGAAAGAGGACACAAGAAAAGATTGCAATGCAAATTCATCACTTTGTGCTTTGTCTAGATTCTAGAACATTGCATAGTTTTTATGTGATCACAATTAGATATATAAATATTCAATTTATATTCAGTGCATTTACATTTTCTCACAAATAGGCGGTGCTCATCAAAGCTACTATTGCCAAACTGCATATTCAGTTTTGCAGTATGCAAGCCATTGTAAAGATATAGTCTCAATTCCTACTTGGAATCTTTATAATCAACTACTTTTGTAAATATGTTGTGAAAATGTCAAATCAATGGAATCAAAAATCCATTTAGATAATACTGCTTAATGATACTATAGCTGACACTGTTGCTGATGTTGCATAATGAAAGAGGTTTGTACAGAATCTTACCAGATTGAATCACGGTTCAGGTTATCGATCAGACAATAGTTCTCATCAAGATAAATATCTACTGTCATAGACACATCAGTGTCATGAGCAGAACAGAAGTTGGTGACCGGACGAGAGGGAATGCCCAAACATCTCAACACTACGAGAAAGAGAAGAAGAAGAAGTGCATTACATCTACAATCCCTTTCTCAACCCTTTATTTCTCCTTGTCATTTCTGCCTGAACTCTTACGTGTGTTGGTGACTCCAGCGAAGGCCAAGCTCTGTCCATATTTGACAGATTTTCCTCCACATTTGTGGTATTGTTTCAGGATGGCACTGCTGCCGCACCAGGAAGTAGGAGAAGTTCCGTCTCCATAGCAGTTTGACCAGTTACCCACCAACACACCACAGTCATCGTTGGCATTAATCTGTGAAAGTGAAGAGTGCTACATTATTATATGTTCTCTTGCTAAACATCATCAAGTCATGATTGCATCATTCAGAAGAAGCATAGAGCCCATCAGGAAGGGTTCATGAGGAAAATGAAGACTTACCATAGCAGACACCACTCTGGCCACGGTAACAGGGTCTCCCCATCCTGAGCAAGGTCCACCACTCTTCTCCAACACAAAGAAACACGCAGCCAAGACTCCTTCATCAAACTGAGAATCAGAGAAATTAAAAGTTAACATGCTTGCAATGCAGTGTGCAATTTCTGTGGTTTATGCTATGCTTGTATTCCAGCTCTTACTTGGCCAAAGTTCCAGGTTCTGGATGCGATCTGATGTTTAGTTCCATAGAAGATTTTGCCCGTGTCATTCAGCACATACTCAACTCTCTGGGCCTCCTCATCCAGGTACACAGAGTCATCTAGTAAAGAAAGAGAGTGCTGACATTTTAACTGAGAAGCTTCATATACTGTAGTTTCGATAATGGTTTCATTTGTTTTTAACCATTGACCGATAATAATAATTAATGTTCCTTCTATTGGGTAGATGCTCGATTAACATCCAGTGCCATTCTTTACAAAGGCATTTGTATAGAAATATACAAATACAGCCTATATTGAAAACATTTCTAGTAGGTTAATATAATATAAACCTATATAATATATATCTTGCCAATTAATAAGCGTGGCATGTTTTTGTTTGCAAGATTTCTCATAGCTACAGTCCTGTATTAAAAATGAATTAATATTAAGACTTTTAGCATTTTTTCCCACATCTTTACAGTCTTCTGCATGGAATTGTAAATCTCTTCCTCTTCATACTGTACATACCTTTGCACCAGGGGTTGAACAGCATGTAAATGTCATTGCAAGGGTTGCATGATGACGTGGCTCTGCCTCTTGGGCCGCAGGTCACAACAGTGAGGCTGTATCGTCCGATACAAGCAGTCGGAAGTGAGTACACACACAGTTTGACTCGGTTTTGCACCCTTTCGACAATCTTGGCCTCCCAGCCAGATTTTTTGAATTCTTCCACTAATGGAACAATCACCAGAGTGCCATTGCATATTGATGGAACTTTACCTGTAAAATACAAACAGCAAGAAATAACCAGGGTTATTATCATTAACTAAAAGTAAAAAAAAAAAACCTCAAGCTGATCAAAAAGACTGAACCAACCAAGTCTCAGCTCCAGGTGAAGCTTGTCACATTTCGGATTGAACGGCCGGGACAGCTCAACCCACATCTGGAAACACTGTCCTCTACGGACAATGAGGTGATCACTACGATAACAATTGGTGTGATGCTCCAGACGATTCTGACACTTCCAGGATTTCATCAGGTCAACACAACGTACCTGCAGAACCAAATCTGAGAAAAAAAACAGCAGAAAAAATCAATCAGGAGCTGTTCTGGTCCTGTTGGCATGTTGGTCAAAAATGTATGAATTTTTTTATTCACTTTTTGTATTATTTTATTTAATATTTTGCATTTTTGTGAGATTTTATGATCGTAAATTATATTTATGCAGTATTTATAATCCATGTATTCACTTTTTGAGCATGGACCTGAAAATTTAATTTCCAACTTAAACGGACATAAATCTGTAATGATTTAGAGACTTCAGTTTGGTCTCTTTTTTAAAGACGACACTTGACAGATTATTGCTGAAGTGAAAAAGTTTTAAAAAGCGAACTTGAAAAAATTTACACAAATTTACATTTATTGTTATGAAAAATGCACAAAAATACCATTTTTAATTTCTATATGAAATATATATTTTACAAAACACGTTTTACTCTAAACAAGCTGTGTTCCAATTTGAGGTTGACGTCTCAAAAAATGAGCTTTCAGTTAATATTTTGTTTGGGTGCAGTACCAAACGCTTCCACTAAATGATATCTGTCTCCCATTAATTTCCAATGAGTTCATTTTTGACTGCGAAAAATACAAGTGTGACCATTTTTTTTCAGGACCATTTAAATTTTTCGAATAATGTCCATGATTTTTAAAACCTTTACCAACTTTCGCACCATTCCGATGAAGTCAAAAAAACAACAACTAATGACCGAACAGCACAAAAGGGTTAATAAATAAATACGTTTCACAAAAACAGAACAGATCTACAAGTCTTACCTTCACAGGTACGCGCACATTCATCAGCACAATCCTTGTAGAAGACTTGCTTGCAGTCATAGTCACAGCGAGGTCTCACGTAGTCGCAAGGGCTAGCGCACGGGTTGGCACAAGGGTTGGCACAAGGGTTGGCACAAGGGTTGGCACAAGGGTTGGCACAAGGATTCACGAAAGGAACCACGCAAGGTTTGATCACAGGTTTGATCACAGGTTTCACACAGGGAATGACCAAAGGCTTCACACAAGGGTCCACACAAGGGTTCTGAACCTGTTGGTAATACGGCGCGCAGTCTTGCCCGAGTGTAAGGGCTGGGAAACGGCCGATGTTGCAGAAGTTGTTGGTCTGGCCACACCTCATGACAGACATGCTGTGAAGAAGTGCAGAAAAAGAAAGGAGAGTGATGTTGTCACCTAAACGGTTAAACATTCATGTACTGTAGGCCTATAACATCTTTCAAGGACTCAAAATGTCAACAGAAAACCTTAATGAAAAAAGTATACTCTACTGAATTTAAAATATATTCTCTTTTTCAATAGTAGGCTACATTGCAAATGTAACAAAAATCTTACTATCTTTAATTATTTTAAAAGTAGCCTATATTGGCATTATGCTTTTACCTATCTTCACAATACAACTTTTGACACACTTTAAAATAAATAGGCTACTTTAGTATATTTTCTAAAAAATATACTTGAAGTGAAAATTCTGTTTATTTTTTAAGAGTGTATTTATTTGCACTTTATAATAAAAAATATATTTTAGGTAATTTTTTAACTGTGTTCTGGAAATGATCATTGTAACAATGCATTGAAATTATACTTTCAAAATATATTATAGTATGCAATAGCATTTTGTACAAAATGCTTTATTATTATTTAATAAATTATTATTTATTTATTATTATTATTTTGTATTATTTATTAATATGCATCTGTTATTGAAGACAGAGTGTGCAATTTGTAGTATTTGGAATAATCCAAAGGTATACCTGGGCAAATACTTTTTACTCAAATATAATACACTTATTGCTTGTATGTTTAGAAGACACTCACAATGAATTTGTAATGTACTTGTAACACAAATAAAGTACACTTTAATATCATCAATCAAGCATGTAATTAGTCCCTACACAGGCATATACTTAAAGTATACTAAGTATACTTGAAGTTGTTCCAATTTAGCACACAAAAGTACACTAAATGTAATTAAATTGTAGTAAAGGATAACTTTAAGTATAACTAAAATATACAAAATTAGTTGTTTCAAAATAGCACACTTCAAGTTATCAATTACACACTTGAAGTACTAAATTAGTCTGGCTGCAAGTATATAATGCAAGCTTTGTTTTTCTCTCACCAGGGTAGCTAAATAAAGATGCACTGAATATGATATTTGGTCATTGTTAGATGATTACTTACATGTTTGCGTTTTTTTCTCCCGAGTGATGTTGAATCTGAAGAGAGTAACAGTTCTTATTGAACTCAAATTACTGAAGTAAAGTAAGTCTGTCTGAACCCACGGCTTCTTGCGCTGTGATACTTCTCTCCACTGTAGTCTGGTATTTATATTCACATCTCCATTCCCAACCCATTCACATGAGTAACTGAAGTGCCAGTAAGTAGTTCCTTGTCTCATGGAAGGGAGGGAAGGATTGTAGATGAATCACAGGTTAATTCGAAAACGAATGTGCAAATTTACGGTTTAGTATAATTGCTCTGATAATAGACTATAATTGATGTAAACATAACTAAATTTTAACGGAGCAATTACAGCATAAAGGAGCACATAAACATATTTATGTATGGAGTAGCCTATACATTTATGATGGAGTTTGGACACATGCACCTCATTTTCTGTTTTCCACAGTAATGAAATACTGTATAAAGTATTAGAATTATGTAAACAAATGAAAACTCTTCAAATTCGCCGCTCTCTGTCTAGATTTCAACAAGCTTCTCAACCAACTAAAAAAAAAAAAAAAAAAAGGATGTTTGTCTTGTCTTCCAGTAAAAATACCTCAATATCCTTAAACAAGAAAATTGGGAAATTGCTTTTTCTTCTTGTCTTTTAATAAGCATAAATCTAACTAAAGTAAGTGAGGTTAATGTGCAAATAATTATTACATTAAGGATGCTTAGACATTTTTACTGAAATATTAGATGAAAATGTAATTAAGAAAATGACCTTTTCCCCTAATCCTCCATAAATTCATGTCAGCATAATTTCTTTATATTATTCTTCATATTCATTTACTTATGCATAGTTAATATTAACTGACTTATATAGCAATTTGAGAGAGATCATGTGCTAATTTTAAATTTCACAGGAAGTAAATAAGAACTTTTCAAGATTGTTATAGACCGCTATTAAATTCATATGTAAATGTTTAGTACTCTATGGTCTGACTTGCTAAACTTCATCTAAAACTATATAATTTTATAATAATCTTGATGTTGGGAAAAATTCAGTTCAACCAAAAGTGTTTTAGTGAAGCAATTTACACACCCAGATCTTTTCAGCAAGTCTTTAGGCACAAACAGACACACCACAGGCGTGTAAACGGTTTCTTTCTGGGTTTCATAACGGTCATTATAAAAACTGTCATCAAAACTAAATCACAAATATTAAAGGATTCCGATGAGGACTTAACTGTAATTTGCATAATAATCGTCATGCAAAATAATCCGAGCACATAACAGGGCAAAACACCCAGTTTTAATGTTGGGTTTGCCGATCATGCTATGCCTTCAGTCAAATTATTTGCCCAATCTTTTCCTTATTGCATAAATTGCCCAATTTATTATCAGGGGTTGAGCACATGAATTTGAGTAAATTATAAATTAATTGAGGGGCAAGCACTGTGTATGAATTATAAATCTAACCTTCCCTGATTTTGTGGTATGGCCTCAATTAATTCAGAGTTATTCAGCACAATCATCCTGCATGTTTAAATCTACATTTGCTTCTGCAGGAGCATCTGATTTTCCCAGTGAATGACGAATTATCAGACCAGATCACTTTCCCATATAACTTGACCCTGCATGGTCTTTGTGTAAAAGCCATAATTTTGCATGTCTTCAGTGGGCAAAACTATACAACACTTGTTTACCCAGATTAAAACTAAGTCATATTTGGAATGACATGAGAGTGAGTATGATGACAGTATTTTAATCTTAGGGAAACTATCAAGCAGCAGACTTACTGGACAGCTCATTTGTGTCTCCTCCTTCGGGTAGTTCTTGCGCTTTGAATTTTAGGCAGACAAAAGAAAATGATGTTGTTACAGGTTGGACAGCAAGGAGGATTACAGATTTAATGCCACTGAATCTCTTAAATGATTCAGTCTGGATACTAATGGCACTAATTAGGTCAGAACAGGATCTCATACATAATTCTGACTGAACTCAACATCTCAGCTTCTCAAACATTGTACTTCTCAACTTCACAAATATTTTAAAATCGGGAATTTCGTGTTCCTCCAAAAGTTGGTGTGTGTGTGTGTGTGTATGTGTGTGTGTGTGTGTGTGTGTGTGTGTGTGTGTGTGTGTGAAACCATTAGAAGTGTGTGTGTGTGTGTATATATATACATATACATATATATAGAGTTTTATGGAAAAGTTTGGGCATCCCTGATAATTATAATTTCAGTTTATAATCTGCTGGGCTTCGAAGCAGCAACTTAATTTGGATATAATTTATGGAAACAGAAAGATTTCAGTTCTGAAATAACATTTATTGAATCAACAGAAACAACACAATGTGAATCATAACAAAAACAGACAGGTCCAAAAATGTGGGCACCCTATAGTGGAATTACCACATCAATATTTAGTAGAGCCCCTTTTGCTGAAATAACAGCCTGTAGTCGCTTCTTATAGCCACTGATAAGTCCCTGAATTCTGGCTTCAGGAATTTTGGATCATTCTTCCTTGCAAAATGTCTCCAGTTCCATCATGGTTTGATGGTTTCCGAGTGTGGACAGCCCGCTTCAAATTATTCCATATATGTTTGATGATGTTCAAGTCTGGGGACTGTGATGGCCATTGTATCTGTGTCTGTGCATGAATTCCTTGGTAGATGTGGAACAATGCTTTGGATCATTGTCCTGCTGAAACAACCAACCCCGGCGTAACTTCAACCTCTTGACTGATTCTTAAACATTGTTCTTAAGAATCTGCTGAGACTGGATGGAATCCATGCGAACTTCAGGGGGCTTTCATAGATCTGTGGAACAGTGCAGGGTTATTTTCCAAGACATTCTGACCAATCGAAGTGCAGTTATGGAAATACGTTCAAGACACATCTGGCCAATGAGTGATGTGGATGTTGTCACATGTGTCCATATTTTGATATTTTCCTTTGCCATTACATCTTTTCTTCACAAGGACTGTTTCTGTGGCCCTCCATTTTCTAACTATATTTCTGACTGTGGAAATAGAGACCTTAAACCTTTGTGATAACTTTTTTTTTTAATTAAATGTATTGATGAATTAGTTTTTAAGTCATTAGAGAGGTCCTTTGAGGTTCCCATGTTGCTACTTTCAGGAAGAGAATCAAAGAGAAACAACTAGAAATTACCTTGAATGTCGTTTTTCATGATTTGGCTGCACCTGTGTTTTCAGTTAACTGTTCATTGAGCAATTAAATTTATTATGTGTTGCAATCATCAGCATTTAGTGACTACAGGTTTTCAAGTCAACACAATCGAAAGGGTGGCTAAGATTGGCCTATTTTCATATTTGATTTTATTTCATACAACTCAATACTGCTACACTAAGAAGTTTTGTCTTAAAAAAATCACATTATCCAGCTTTCTTTAGAAAGTGAATGGCATATCACTACGATCTTTTTTTAAAAAGACAGAAAAGTATCATGCAACCTAAGAGGGGTGCCCAAACTTGTGCATAAAACTGCATAGATAGATAGATAGATAGATAGATAGATAGATAGATAGATAGATAGATAGATAGATAGATAGAATTAACCCTTTTCAAATTAGCCACGCTCTGTCTAAATTTCAACAACCTGGCTTCTCTCAACCAACTAAAAATAATAAAAAGTATCTTTGTCTTGTCTTCAAGTACCTAAACATCTTTAAACAGGAAAATTGCTTTTTCTTCTTTTAAACAGACAGTACATCTAACAAAATAAGTGAGGTTAATGTGCAAAGAATTATCACACACACACGTACTAGTATTATTTTCTTTTAAATGCAGTTTTATGTAACAAAGTTCGGGAGGAGCATGTTCAGGTAATCAACCAATCAACTCAAGAGGAAGCCGGTATAAATAAAGCTTTTCCTCACCTCCTGTCTCATGACAAGTCTCTCAGCATCCCTCCACTATGGAAGCAGAATAGTCTCAATTATAATTCACGCAAAAAACATCATTCACACATGCGTAGACAATTTCACATGCATGAAACCTAATTCACGTACACACAAAAAAAAAATTCACGTGCGTGAAAAAAAATATATTCACAAAAAGCAATTCACATGGGCAAAATAAAATTATATATTCATAAAATACATTTCACAAATGCAAAACACAATTCGTAGATATGCAACTGTGCACAAAAACCTTTGAATGTTTAAAATGTACGAGTATCGCCTTGGATGCCCGCGTGTGTGTGTGTGTGTGTGTGCGTGTGCGTGTGCGTGTGTGTGTGTGTGTGTGTGTGTGTGTTTGAGACTTTCCTGGCAGCACTCTCCTCCTACGCAGAGCAGTCCTACTCTTTAGCCAATCAGATTTAAGCTTATCAATTGACCAATCAGTATCACGTGAGGGCGGGCCTTCTTGCATGTTACGTCATCAGCTTTCGACTACAGTTCATAAGCAGAGGCATGTTTGATCGGTTCATTTCTGTGTGTTTACTGAAGTTAAATAAGTTCGAGATTAGTTGAAGCAATAGTTTATGAACTGCTGTTTTGTCCACATGTGAACATAAACATTTCTTTTTAGTATCGATGGATTTTCATGTCCTCCAACACACATTCAACTGATGATAATGTAGCCTATTTAATGACGTGCATAGAAGACATCTGTTTTGTTTTAAGCTGCCATATTATGTAGTTTTATTGTTTCAGATTTCCGAGACGGATGATGTATAAAGTTGCAGACAACCAGTACTGTGATCTTACCATTCCTACTGTAATTCTTTCAAAACAGTTATGTTGCAAGCCATCCATTTTGACAGTTGTTTCAACAAGAGGTTGCTATGCATGCATTATTAAATGTTCTTGTCAGAATAAAAAGATTCAAAGACTTAGTTGCATGTGATGTAAACGTTTTATTAATTTGGAAGTTTCTAAATCATTTGGGAATAAAATATATATAAAATGACTTGATCATGATTAATGTTTCTGTTATTTATGAAGATCATGAACTGACAATCTTAAGCATGAAGCACAGCATTCAGTACAGAGAAATATACGTCTCTTCCAGAGTTGTGAGATCCAGTCAGAGTCTTCGTTGCTTTTAAAGTATATAAGTGGAATACATCAAGTGAAAAGTTAACAAATGAATTGTGTTCAGTCCAGTCATCAGTAGACCTCTCTGTTAGGACATATCAGATTTTGGTCTGATATTTAAAATAATAAAGACCTATAGTACAAGAGGTGCAGACAGAGGATTTGGGAGATTAAGTGATGGTATTTGAATAGAGTTTACTGAGTAATCTTAGTTACATGATCTTAATTGCCTCTCTATGATAAGTATACATTTTTCTGATCAGCATAAAATCAGATTTGCCTGTTTTACTAGGCAAAGTAAAATTAATAGTTCACAACATTGTCCTGTGACACTAAAAACCTTGAGATGACAATACAGCACAAAACATAAGGAAATGAATGTTGAATATATTGGTACCACTTTTACAATAAGGTTCATAAGTTAACATTAGTCAATGTAACTAACCATGAGCAATATATTTGTTGCTGTGTTTGTTAATCTTTGTCAACGTTAGTTAAAAATACAGCTGTTCATTATTAGTTCACAGTGCATTGACTAATGTTAACAAGATTTTAATGAAGTAATAGTAAATTCAAATTAACAAAAAATAATAAACGCAGTGTACATGTAGTTCATGATTAGTTCATATTAACTAATGAAACGTTATTGTAAAGTGTTACCAATTAAGACATTAATACAAAAAATTAAGAAGGCTATAAAAGAGAATAAAGAAACAACATGAATTAAGATGTTTGTGACTGCTATCCAGATGTCATGCCAAAGGTGAGTAATCCTGATAAATGCAAGGAAACAACAGGTGTTTAATAATTTAACAACATACACAAATTGCACAAATAAACAATGGGTGCTCATTAAAATAGGTATATTCACTATTTAAAGAACAATCTCGATGGATATTGACACTAGATTATTGTTTTGCAATCATTAGCGTGATTGTTGTAGCTGTGAGAGCTGTCTGTACCTGCAGCTAAAACATAACAAAACAAGCATCACGGGACATCTGATTACCACAGCACTTGCTTACATCAATTAATAGTTCATAAACTATTGCTTCAACTAATCTCGAACTTATTTGACTTCAGTAAACACACAGAAATGAACTGATCAAACATGCCTCTGCTTATGAACTGTACTCGACAGCTGATGACGTAACATGCAGGAAGGCCCGCCCTCACGTGATACTGATTGGTCGATTGATAAGCTTAAATCTGATTGGCTAAAGAGTACGACTGCTCTGCGTAGGAGGAGAGTGCTGCCAGGAAAGTCTCAAACACACACGCACACGCACACGCACACGCACACGCACACGCACACGCACACACACACACGCACACACGCGCGCGCATCCAAGGCGATACTCGTACATTTTAAACATTCAAAGTTTTTTGTGCACAGTTGCATATCTACGAATTCTGTTTTGCATTTGTGAAATGTATTTTATGAATATATAATTGAATTTTGCGCATGTGAATTGCTTTTTGTGAATATACATTTTTTTCACGCACGTGAATCTTTTTTTTTTTTGTAGCCTACATGAATTAGGTTTCATGCATGTGAAATTGTCTACGCATGTGTGAATGATGTTTTTTGCGTATATTATAATTGAGACTATTCTGCTTCCATACTCCACCACCCCATCACCTCACACTCGGCTGGGTCTAGCCCAGAATAGCGGGGAGTAGGCCTACTCTGGGTTCGGGCAAAATTCCGTGCTCGGAGCCCTCCCCCGGAAAGCAAGCCAAATACGCATTAATATTACATTAGATTTCATGTACGTGTGAACTCGTGAATTACTGACAAGATGGAAGCCAATAAAATGTGTAAATTATGCCACTTTATTTTTCTGGTTTTCAGGATAATAATTATGTTTAGTTACATATGATGGAATTATTGATTGAATTGTGATAGGCTACATCTGTATATGTTTGTACGATGTATCTGTATATGTTTGTACGATGTATTAACTAATCAAATAAATTGTGTTTGTCAGAGAACATAAAGGTGCTGTGGTTAGATGCAATATCAGCAGTGGCCAAAAGAGGGCTTTAATGAGCATCTGAAGCATCAGTCCTTCTCTGTTGAGATCACGGCTGTCTCAGAAACCGAAAGCTGCTGTCTCATTGTTGACTACGACCACAGTGTTCATTTATAATAAAAACTATTATTATTATAAAAATGACCGCTCCCTCAGATGACATTTTTATCCTTTCAACCAACCTCCGAAATACATGCATCGACCAGATAAAGACATTATGCATAGTAGAATGTTATGCAATCATTCAATTTGAACATGCCTTATAGAAGGCAGCTTTGTTCAGGTTTGCATCTTTGCAATCACATGATTTTTTGCAACAAAAATCTTTCCAATAGGGGGCAGGTGTTTGCCAAAGTGAGCCACAGTATATTGTCAAAGAAGAGAGTAACATATATATATATATGCCTATTTATAGTGCACATGCCCAGTATATAATAAATATATAAACAAAAAGGCTACAAATATACTGTTCTATGAAAAGACCACATCTGCAATGAGTTCCCAGTGTGTTTTGTCTGAGAGAGAAAGCATGATACAAAGCACATATAAGCATGTATATGGATGAGTGTGTGCTGTGAAACCACACACCACCAGGAAACTGGTGAGAACATGCTATTTCAGCAGATCTGTGAATGCCATTTCACTTCCTCTCAAGAGAATTAGAACAGCACTATTATATATTCCAAAAGAAAAGTGTTGTCTAAAACTTGTTCTAAGACTTATGGTTATGAACTTATGTATAAACCTATTTATACATACAACAATGCACACACACACGCACACACACACACACACACACACACACACACACACACACACACACACACACACACACACACACACACACACACACACACACACACACACACACACACACACACACACACACACACACACACACACACAGCCGTCCATGTCGGATTGGTCTGACCCAGTCACCTTGCCATACTGTAACACTTTGGCCCTTGTCAAAGTCACTCTTTATTCAGGCCATTTCTCCTGCATCCAACGTGTTGATTACAAGAACTGTTTGTTTGCTTATCTAATGTTTTGCTCTCTAAATGTATTCACTTCACCTGTGACTGCTCATAATGTTTTGGCTTCTCATATTCCAAAAGAATAGTGTTCTAATTTGCAACCAAATTCTAGAATATCAACATTGAAATCTCCTGATCGTGATGAGGCAAACTGCTTTGTAAAAAGTTACGACAATGACTTTATTACATTAACATTAAGAAGAATGATTCCTGACTGGTTAACTGAGTCACATCTAAAAAACGGTTTCAAGTGTGTTCTGATGTTACCGACAGCAGGGGGAAAAACAAAAATGCTAAATGCAACTAATACTTTGCAACTAACCATTTAGTCATCCATTGGTATGATAAAGAAAATAGGCTTAGCAACTTTTAAAAACCACAGTTATTCGGGTTGCTAGAAGATCGCTAAATGAAAGAGCAGGTTGTGTGACATTCACTCATCCTCAAAATACATGAACAACATCACACAAGGTAAAACATTAAATAACTACATTAAATATTTGGCAAATCACACTCATTGATTTTATAACATTTTAAGAGTCAGATCAACTAAGAAACAGCTTTACAGTATTTGACTGTATGTTGAACAAAGGACTTCATGAGATGTGAAGCAATAAAAAACCTCAAGTGTGTATGTTTTTCTTGGCTGGTTGCTTAAGACTTGTTCTGAAGAAAACTAAGAAATCAAACATAGTACGAGGAAGACACACTTCCCCATGCAGGGCGGAGGTTCAATGGGTCAAAGCAGCTGCTGGTCGAATGCCTGTTTATAAAAAAACAACAGCTAATGGCAGGTCTCTCTATGAATCATATGAATAATTGTCATTTAAAAAAAAAATCAAAAACATGGTTGAACTCTTTTCTTTATGTCTGATTAATAAAAAAACAATGTTAGAAATTAAACATCCATTTTGTGCTATATTGTCACTCATTTTTATTTGACCACATTTTACTCATACTTCACACAGAGACAGAACACGTACACTCCAAGCTACAACTAACCACAAACCAATGAGGTTAGTTTCAAGAACAAACAAAACAAGCTATCGAGATCTCTGAAAGATGTCAAACAGATGGAGAGAGATAAAATGAAAACAGGTGAAAAATAATATTGCACTTATTTGCAGTAGCATCGATAAACAATGTTGTAAATTTCGTATATGTTATTAATGGTGAAAAAGCAAGCATACAACTCTCTTAGGATTTGATATGCTTTTTTTTTTGCAACCCAGGTGTTTCAGCTTATTTGTGCATGTAAGCAGCCACTTTGCAAACACCCTTGCAACCACACAGCAACACATTAAAACCGTTCAAAACTGCATATCGTAAGGTTTTGTGGCTTTAAAATAGTTTTCGATTATTTATTTATTTTTCTTATTATTGCCACTATTATTGCCAGTCATGAAGGTGATATTGCTATTTCAATTAACACAACATTTAGTGACCTATTATCTTTTCAAAGTTCGCAAAAAAAAAACAAAAAAAAAACACACAAATGCAAATTAGATGCGTTTCCACCCAGTTGTTCGAGCGGAGGATGGTGTACTGGTAACCTGGTAACCAGTAAAAAAACACCATCAGCGGAAGCACACGATTAGTCACGTGGGTTTAATGTTCGCTACGTCAAAGTTTATTCGGCAAATGCGTTTCCATCTCCCGTTGTTCGCATTAACTCTATTTCGCACAAGTCAAAAACCAAGCGCGTAAACATTTTATTTTGCATATTTTGTTTCTGAAATTTGCCTTTTCCATCACTCGTTTGTAATGCGATAGCTACTTCAAAATGTGCATTAAAACAGGGTGATGGAAACAGGTAGTGTAACTGATTACATGTAATCTGGATTACATAATCAGATACCAGAAATGAAGTAGCCTACTTGTAACTACATTATATTAGTGGTAATCAGACTAGTTACTTTTTATTGATTACATGATTACATGTTAATTCTTACAATCATAATTCATTGATTCTCATACTGTTAATAACAAAGAATAGATTTTTTTTTGTCTTTGTTATTATTTATATGTGTTATTTTATAACGCACATTGCATTCCGCAAATATGCAAATACAAACGTATGGTTTATGGACATAATGATACCGTCAGTTTGAGGCTTTAAGCCTTATCCCGACTCACAGGGTTTAGTAGAGAGAGCGAGAGAAAGTGTGTAACTCTCTCAGGGGTATAGCTGGGGTGCTGGATTGGATAAAGCCTCTTCTGATCTCATTGAAGGGGTCAGATGCTACGGGTGAGAGAGAGAGAGAGGGGGGGGGGGGGACAGGAAATGCCTGATTAAATGACCGCAACTTGTTCTTGACTTCAACTGTATTAAAACAACAAAATAAAAATCAAAATGTTTCATGCATTGCGCAGTTAGAGTAAATTCATACTGTTTCGGATTCAAACATTAAACACAAGTTTTGCCTTCTCTTCCTCTCTTCACAGACACACGCGCACACACGCTCACACACACACACACACACACACACACACACACACACACACACACACACACACACACACACACACACACACACACACACACACACACACACACACACACACACACACACACACACACACACACACACACACACACCGTCTCTCTCCCTCACAAACACACACGTTTGCATAGCCATCTAAACAGGGACTTGACTGCCCTTAGACTTCATTTGCCCTTAAATTAAGCTAATTATAATTACTACAGGCTAAACCTAACACCCCCCCCCCCCTCCAAAAAAATTTAAAAATAAAATATGCAGCACTTTCAATAGCCAATAAAGACATTAGAGTCTTAATGAACCATTTTCCTCCTGAGGATGCCCCTTTGTCAGATACAGTATAGGCACATTTTTCAGCAAATTTGTCCCTAGTTCTATTCACTCACCTGTATAAAGGTGCATCTCAAGTTTAAAATCTGATGACTTTCTCTAGAGGGCAGCATTGACATTCACTGCTATTAATAAAGGCAGAAGGTTTTTTTTGCTAGTCAGTTTTAATTGGTTCATTTATTATATAGGCTATGTATTCATTTACACTAATGCCTTTTAGAAATTATAAAATAATTTTCTGAGACATGTATACCAAGTTGATTCTTGTGACTACAGAAACAGAATAGATAAATAGCCTAAATAAAAAAGTTCAGCAATAATTATTAAGATATACTTTATTATAAATATCCCTGCTTTAACAGGTCGTAAAGGGGTATAACTGTGTATAATATTACTGTAGGTGAAAAGCGCGTGTCTGGATTGGTTTGCGCAGCTGTCACTCAAATTCACCGTCACTCCTGCTTTAGTTTACGGGTTAATCTCTATGCATCCTCACTGTGCAACCGAGATGACATGAGCAGCCAGCAGTTTGACAGAACAGCTGACAATGTGATAATACAGGTAGGTAATCCGTTTAACACATATTATTGATTATGCGCATCTATATTCATTCAGTGCGCAATTTATGTATTAATCGGACTTGCAACTTATTAATTTATTTATTTATACTTTTATTTTTCACAGAATAAAACAACATGTAAAGGCTCAAAGCGTCCAGGTTTCACTTTAAAAGAGGAGAGGGACAGGGTCTTTTGCCACTTGATATTTGTTTTCTTGAAAAAGCGTGCCCTTTTTTCTTTGTCCGATCTGAATAACTCAAACTTGAAAACTTGAAAAACTTGAAAACTCGCAATCATGCAGCAATCAATCTGATTCTCACGGCCCCCAGAGAGCCGTGAGAACCCGCGTCCATCGCCGTCGCCACGAACTTCAGCGCTGTGCGCAAACGGGACATCTGGCGAGCTTTTTACGCACAGTGGTGAGGCGAAGCAGCGGCGCGCTGCATGCAAAACGAATGCATAGACGTGCATATAAACTCTCACCTGACTGACTCTTCTCTAGAATAAATTCATTAAATTATAACATTTTCCTTACAACCTCTTTTCGTTTCGTTGGACATGGCTAAAGCGGTATAAAACTACAGACCTGATTCCAGGAGAACAAACCGATCTCTAATCACTCGCCATGGAAGAGAATCTGAGTAACTTGAGCGTGCTAAACTGGGAGCAGGTGAAGCGTCTGGATGTCATCCTTACCGAATCCATTCCTATTCACGGCAAATGGAATTTCCCCACTTTGGAGATGAAACCTCGGGATATTGTCAAAGTGGTGCGGTGTCGCATGGAAGAGCGCAAGATCCACGTCCGGGAGGTCCGGTTGAACGGTTCCGCGGCCAGTCACGTTCTCCACGAGGACAGCGGTTTGGGCTACAAGGATCTGGATCTCATATTTTGCGCGGATCTGAAAGGAGAAGTGGCGTTTCAGACCGTGAAGGATATCGTTCTCGACTCCCTCCTGGATTTTCTGCCTGAAGGAGTGAATAAAGAGAAAATTACTCCAGTGACATTAAAGGTAAACATTTAGGGAGCGTATTATTTGTTAGTTACTTTCATTTGTCAAAATTGTGTTGTAAACCAGTGTCCTGCTTATCTTAAACCAGCCCAAACTGGGGGTTTTGTGTGTGTTTTTTGCTGGTTTTACAGGGGTTTTGAGTAAGATGTCTTTTTTTTTAAGCAAGGTAGCTAAAATCTCCAAGCTAGTAATTGAAACCTTGCAGGGGTTGATTGATTCATCATTGCCACTGGACCCTTGAGCAATGCACTTAACCTCATGTTACCCCATCAGGACTGCCCTCATTTTAAGTGTAGCTACTGTCACTTTGGATAAGCGATATTCAGCTAAATGACTACTTAGTAACTGATATAATTCCATATGTTTCATGTGTTAAGTAAAGGGGAAGATCATGACATGCTATAATTTGACATTGACTGGACCTAGACATGCCCTAGAGAGTGTGTATTAGATTTAAGCTGCAATAAGATGAGGTCACTGGTTGTAAAAAGTTGATTTCTACTACAAAGAGGATTTCTCTAAACCAATTTACAATGGATCCGCTTTCACCTCTCTCTCTTCGAATGCAAAAGCACACAGCGTTTTCATGTATGCAAATTATGCTGATACAATTTATAGCTGTAGCAATGCAATGTAATACCTTTACTGGATATGCAAAGTGACATTACAGTGTCAAAATTATGCATCTGCAGTCTTCTACTACTGACAAAATGCCTTTTGTAGACATATTTAACTTTTCATGCACACATTTCAATAATGCTGAGAACTTAGGCCAATGATTTCAAGAATTATTTATTTGTCTACTTAAACACCCACATACAGTTTTGTGCATCTCAATCTTTCAACATACATACATTTTTCATTGAACATTATATATTGGACTATTTCAGGATAACATTGTCCTCATCCCAACCATTCTTTCTCTTTCCTCAGGAGGCATATGTGCAGAAGATGGTGAAAGTGTGTAATGATTCAGACCGTTGGAGTCTAATCTCCCTCTCCAACAACAGCGGGAAGAATGTCGAATTGAAGTTTGTGGATTCCCTGCGGCGACAGTTTGAATTCAGTGTTGACTCTTTTCAGATCCGCCTGGACTCCCTTCTCCTCTTCTACGAGTGTTCGGAGAACCCGATGGCTGAGACGTTCCATCCCTCCATTGTGGGAGAGAGCGTTTACGGAGACTTCAGTGTAGCCTTGGACCACCTGCAACGGAAACTGATCTGCACACGAAATCCAGAAGAGATCCGGGGCGGCGGCTTGCTGAAGTACTGCCACCTGTTGGTGCGAGGTTTCCGTGCTGCTTCGGAAGCCGAGATGAAGCTTCTCGAACGCTACATGTGCTCCCGGTTCTTCATCGACTTCTCGGATGTGGCAGAACAAAGGCGCAAGCTCGAGTCCTATCTGCAGAATCACTTTGTGGGACTAGAGGACCGGAAGTATGAGTACCTGACCACCCTACACAGTGTCGTCAATGAAAGTACAGTATGCTTGATGGGACATGAAAGGCGACAGACTCTGAGCCTTATCACCATGTTGGCAGTACGTGTGTTGGCAGAGCAGAATGTAATTCCCAATGTGGCAAACGTCACTTGCTTTTACCAGCCCGCGCCATACATTGCGGATGGCAACTTTAGCAATTACTACATTGCTCAGGTGCAGCCAGTCTACACCTGCCAACCCACCCACACATTCTCGCCATGGTTGCCCTGCAACTGACCGAAATGTGTTAACTCACATCTGGTCCAACATGTCCAGTTAGAGCACCCGCCCAATGACAAGTTGAGAAGTCTATATTTGTGTGCTCAACAATGTGAGGAAAACCCAAGACTTTTCCAATTGGCGGTTGCTAGCTCGCTGCAAGGGGAAGCTACGAGCGCGCCTGATGGCGCCGTTCTACCTAGGCTTTCCATGGCTAATTGCCAGTCCTAAAGAAGCACAACACTGGCTGAGAAGAAACACCATGGACACATTATGAAGAGCATCTGAGTAACACAGACACAAGTCTTTTTTTGTGTGTGTATGTATGTTTAATAGACATACTTGAAGAATCAAAGAGATCCTGCATATCGCGTTGAAAGGGCGGAAAGATTAGCAAGGGAAGTGTTTTTTATTTGTTTTTTTTTTATGCTCATTACTTATGCTATCAGGCATAAATAACTGAAATCAATGGACACTTTTCTCAAGCCAAGGATATTCTCGTAGATACCAGATACCCAAAACAGATTATACACTAAGTGCCTTAAACTGAAATCTGAAAGTCACTCTGTTAATGACCCTAAAGTACATCTTTTTGGAGTCACATATAACTGTGGGTAATGTACAGTATTAAATGGGTTATGAATTTTGAAAGCCACTTGATCATGAATTTCCAACTAATAGTTGCAACACCTAATTATAATGTATTAATTTGGCACCACAATAGTGAGAATTAGGCGGCCTATATGAAAGTGTTGCATATTTCCACCTGAGGCATGTTCGTATGCGTTTTTCACAGCTTCTTGTCTCATCTAAACTGACCTCAATATACTGTTGGCTCAGCGCTGGCTTAGCTCAGATTAAAATGTCCAGGGCAATGCCATTACATCTAAGGCAGAGAGGTAAAACAGGTCGAGGCTGAACAGGAAGAGAATTAATGAAAGTTGTTGTTGTTGTTACATCCAGGTTATCTGGCATCTTTCTGCAGGCCTAATTATCACAGACACCAAATCCAGAGATTATACCTTTGACACATCTGACCTGCATAACCTGGGGGATTAAGACCAGCAGAGATACATCAGTGAGAAGCAGAAGCACAATTAAGGGAAGTTCAACAAATACCAAAGATATTCTTAATGTTCCTCAAGATTGTGAAGCAACAATACTTGACGTAAGAGCATCTACATGCTGTTGAAACCCCATTTGAATTATTCCATAAAGTCTGAATCAAAAAGCTCAGATGTATACTGTTAAAGCCTTGTCCCAAATGCTCCCCTAAGCACTTTGGTGACTCAATGCTGCATAGACTGTATGGTAGTAGTCCAAAGGTGTGGACTCGCCAAAATGGGTGCACTCATGAGCAACCTTCATAATCCAAAAATGGGACACCATGTGGTTACATGCATGTAATGGCTGTCACGAGTCTGCAGGATTGCAAGTTGGGACAGGGCCTAAGTTTGTCCCTTGCACTCATGGATAAATTCGCCCAAATTGATCATACAGAGATGGACACTTTCCTCTCATACGCTCCCTCACATATCATCATATCTTTCATATTTTTCTACTGATTCTTCTATTTTTGTACATTGGTGATGTTTATGAAAAGGTCTTGGTTAGGACCTTACTCTAATGCTGTGAAGAGTACTGTTGTCTTTTATGAGTCGAAAGAAAACCTGGCCGAGCATTAGTGCAGCAAATTCTCAACAAGCGTTGGTGTAAATTTATCATACTGCGTCATTACGGTCTTCTAAATTAAACATGAATGTGAATTCAGACGTGAAATTCTGAGTGGCGATATCACAATGCATCATGTATTTGCAAACATGAATGACTCATTAAATGGTGATTTTAAAAAGTACATTGACTCAGTGTTGTTTGTTAAAAAAAAACCCACACAAGTCACTATTTGACCCTGATCTCGTGTTGGCCCATAGATGATCTCTTCCTGTTGTGTGGTTTTAACAAAACTAACAGACAGCACTAGAAACTTCCAGGCAGTGTTGAGGCAAGTTGGAGCTGAACTCTGCAGGACAGTGACCCTCCAGGACCGAGTTTGGACACCCCTGTGCTAGACCAACACTTACTAGCATTAACAAGAATTGACTAGTATGGAAATCCATCCCGTTATAATATGGTGTTTCCAGCAGGCAAATGTGTTAAAAACATCTAGATTCTGCAAATGCATCACATTAACACTTGCAAATGCACCACCTTAAAACCCAGCATTTCTTGTAGCACTCCTAGAGACTGTCAGTCTCTTATGCTTACACTGTTTAGAGTATCCTCACTGTTGGCTAAAGGATGCACCAATCTACCTGTTTAACGATTTCTCCATAATCTTGTGTTTTTAATGTACTTTGGCAACTTTATGTCTCTCAACAGACCTGTAACTGTTAGCTAAGCAGCACACAGTGCAAGTAGATTTATTGTAGCCTGCGTCATGTTGGCTCCCCCTGTCTCTAACTTTCCCTCATTTACTTTCTCCCCTTTCTCAATAGAAATTGCTGCTAGCACCCTTGACTTGGCTACGAAACTTTCGGATATGTAGATTGCATCTAACATAAAAGTTTGTGTGTGTGTATATATATATATATATATATATATATATATATACATACTAGTATATTTGTGTGTGTGTGTGTGTTTATACGAACATATTATATATTTACATACTTTTATTTTAGATGTGATTAATTGCGATTAATCGAATTGACAGCACTATTTTCTACCGTTTGATTTATGCTGCTATCTTCATGTTGAGTCTCTCACACTTTTTTTCCATCTTCCTCCCAGTGTCAATACATCCGTTAGGCCTGCTGGTGAAACAAAATACAGAATGAACCAGCCTAAGTTTGCCTGCTGATATTCAACCGGTTTTATGGTTTTGTAAGATTTAGAGCTAAAAAAACGTACTCGCTTTGTATTCATGGGTGTTGAATTGGCCACACTCCATAAGTTGAACTGGAACGTCAGGAAGAGAAGTTATCTGACTTGCAATTCAAAGAAAGTCAACAAAAACAATGCATTGTGGGAAATTAAGTGTCCTTCCACTCTGGTGAACTAAAGTTACTATTCAATATGATGAAATATATAAACAAAATACACATTGCTTTTTTTTTCAAAACTTTCAAAGATGAATTTCAAAGATGCATTGATAAACCCTCCTTTTCTAGTAAAAAAAAGTTACATAAATTGAATTTCAATTTATTTTAAATCTACATTATATTTAAACTCAAATTGCTATTTTGCGTTCGGTTTGCTACCTCACAATTCAAACTTAAATTGGAATTTAAAAGGAAAACTTGGGGAGATCAGCAGCTGGTTTAAACTGGACAATGCAATGCAAACTGATCACTTTATTATCAGACATTTAATATTTTGACTTTTTGTCACGGCATGACCTTGTGAGACAAAGTAATAATAATCCCTCTGCTTATGTTTGAAAGTAAAATTTAGCTCTCTTATGAAAAAAAATATGATTCTTGCCCAAAAAGGTTGAGGATGAGTCATTTGTCAAACAAATGTTGAGTTCCTGTAGCTTAAATTGTGAAGTATGGCGCAAATGACAAGGTCATGGGGTTTCTGCCAAAATGCTTGAAAGCGAATGGTGAATGTTAGCCTATTTATGGGGCATTGGGAGCTAACTTAGCTAACACCCACATGAATAGATGCTTTAATAGCTTAGCTCTTACTTTTGGCATACTACGTGGCATAAGCCATGTAGCGTTCAGCTTGCCCTCCGGGTCTGACTGGATGAATAATTGGGTCTGAGGGTGTGTTAACGTATAGGCAGGGCTAACGTTATCTTCTCGTTAAGCGGCACTTCAAATATACTATATATAGCGCTCCATGAGAGGGATATTAACCCATCTTCCCTAATCTGATTAACTGCTTAATAGCCATGTGCTCAACAGTCTTTGGTAGTTATAGCCCTTGGGTTTAGGAGTATTGTTGTACTGTAACACATACACCAGGGTGAGAGTGCCCTCCCTTACCATTAAATCAGACTGTTGGGTCAGTGTGCACTGAATTTTGTTGAGATGAAGATACGGAGAGAAAAACAGTAAGAAAAAGAGTGAGGATGAAAACGGTTCTTTCTTTCCCCAGTTCACCTCCTTCTCATGCTTTGAGACAGAGCAAACAAAAGCTTGCTCTACTAAGCTGCAATCCTACACAATTCGCCCACTGACCTAGCCTCCAGCTAACCATGTGACATGCTAATTAATCTGACAATCTGCTTTTACTTATTCATTTCTACCATTTGTATGCAGTTCCTCATGCTTAGTGTTCCCTTCCCATTATGAACTGGCACTTCATGGGCTATTTTGAGAGAATTGAAACCAACAGTCCCACCGTCTGTCTTTGTTCTATCTAGAGTGCCTCCTTGTGACAAAAATGATGTAGTGCATTCTGAATGAGCCGTGGAAAAATACTTCAGCTGCTTCGCAATACTGCAACAGAGATTTAAATCAAACCCATCTGTAAGAATTACAGTCCCAATGAATATTGTTAAACGACTTTAAAACTATAGTGCATGCCGAATCACAGCAGTTTTTGAAAGCATCTTAGCCTAGAACTTTCTCCGGTTTTAGTCCAGATGTCATAAGGTTTGCTACAATTTTGGTTTTATTTCTCAAATATAGGCTACATAAAATGTCTTCATTAATGAGCAATTTTGGCTCTGTGTTAAAGCATACTTTTCACAAGCTCACTACATGCAACAAGAAAAAAAAATGATTACTAACAATTTTGATTTGGTCATTTAGCATGTAAATTTGAACGCTTGGACACTGCTAAAACGATAACAATTAAATATTAGCAATATGATTGCAAATAGTTTTATTCTGTCAGAACAAACATATTCTACTTTTGAGCGGCCGTTAATAATTGGGCTGCATGGATAAAATATTTTTGCTGACCCACCCGGCATTAGCTATCATCACTCTGGTTCTTCTCTTTGGGCTTTCCAATTGGCTTTTGGATTATTGCAACACCAAAAAAAAAGCTCTGTGATAAACAAAGTTTATGATTCTTACACATTTTGTTTTGCCAAGTCAATCTTGAAAAGTGAACACAACTTTTATGAAAATTGATGCTTTAATGCAAACGGCAGAAGTAAAAAGCTAAAGTCGAACTATACCACGATGCCATAACTTCAATGTCACTAAGCTTCCGACAACTATTTCAGTCTTTATGTAAAATCTATCAATTGGAAAGTTTGAGTTATAATAGTCTGAGAATGATTACAAACACAATGAGGCTGTGAAAGCGACTAGTGAGTAGGCCTAGATGAGTTTATCTGTTTGGCTGATGACGTTTAATGTACCTGAAAGACTCATTTAGAACCACTTTGTTCCAAACACGTGAACGCTTTACAAAAAATCACAAGTGTGTGAAAATATCCTGTGCTTGTGTCAGCCACAGATCGTATTTCAAGCATTTAACCTAAAACCCATTCAAAAAAACCATTGACTTCAGGATGATGAAACTGGAAGCGCAAACTTATTTCTGGCTTTTAAGGACTCATTTCTGCAGCAGATGCTTTTTGCAGCCAGATGCTTTTATTACATCTGTGAACCATGGCTAACTTATAAATTTTGCTAGATCTTGTTATATTTATATTATATTTGATCACCACATTCAAAAACTGAGGTTTGACCACCACAGTAACTCAAGAATGTTACTGTACGCTTCTGGCCAAACTGTGACATATCTGCTTGTATTACAACATGTTTACTTGATTGTTCTGTATTGCACACATCCATATATGGCTATTTAAAAAGTCATGTTTTCAGAAAAACGATCTGTTAGTGATGTAAACCCTGAAAACGACAGATTCTGGCGTTGTTGTGGACACCGAGAGCATGTCCTCTGGTTCCCCCTCTTTCTAACGGAGCAGTTGTTTGGATTTCTCCCTGCGTGAGACAATGACCTCTGACTCTTTACGGATCTTGTCGGTTGGTTTCTCATCAGACCAATGAAGAATATTCCAGACAGGGATATCGCTCTTTGTCTGTGTGCAATAGTGAGAGAGTTCAGAAAAAAAGGGAGAGGGAGTAGGGTTTAACAGAATCATAAACGCTTGAGCCAGCAGTGATAATGCAATCTACAGTTTAAAGCTCCAAGAACTTTCTGTCATTCAAACATCCCATCCAAAAGGAAAAAAAACTTGATAGCTATGTAAATATTATTAATTTCCAAACGCTGATCTTACGTCTCAGTTTGCAAAACTAAATTTGCTTTAACTGCCTCCCTCTTAGACACCCAAACAAGCAGACGTTTTCTTGATGTTAATGCTGACCAGGCAATATAAACACAGGCAAATGAAGGCCTCGAAAAGGAGCGAGAGATGCTATTCCGGTAGCTAGTTGTTAGTGCATGCTGAAAGTAATATTCAGTGCCCACACTGACTGGCATTTTCCTTCTGCTCAATAATAACACAAGCGCATGTAGCCTACTTGCCTACGCAGCGGGTGGGCATCTGTGGCAGCAGACACCATGGTGGAGTAATGTGAGATGAAAGTATTATGGTGATTGGCCAGACTTCTGCTTAGGAATGAGGGGGCTTTTCCACACCATCCATAAATCTGCTGATAAACGGGACAAGCCGAGTGCAAATCTGGCAAAAGCCACGGCTCCTCCGTGCACAGCCATATTCCTGTCTGAGAATGTCATTTTCGGAGCCTGCAGAGGGATCAGAATCAGAAGTTAACTCAGGGTTATCAAAGAAGCATTCTTGATTAATCTGAAGAAAACATACCTGAAAAGATGTGCAAAAATGCATGTACCCGGATGTGGTGGCTAAGTAAGCCACACGTAAAGATTTATGAATTTCACAATTTAAAACAAAGTGGCATCTACCAACAAAGACTGTGCGCCATTCAGAAGCAAATTAAGAATGCCTTTTAAATTCCAAACCAAAGAATGACAAAGAAAAAGATAGACAGAACGATAGAATGATAGATAGAAAGAACGATGGATGGAACGATAGATAGAACAATATAACGACAGAGCGATAGATAGAAAGAATGATGGATGCATGGATGGAACGATAGAACAATATATGATAGTTCGAAATAATGGATGGATTGATGGATGGATGGATTCACATCCAAATTGGCGTGTTTAAGTGTTTAAGTATTACAGCTGTTTAATATGTATCCATATATGTAATATGTATTTTTTCAAGGGACTAGAAGTAACTGGTCGATTGACTCAAAGCTGTTTGACGAACATGAGTGGGATATTTTTTATCAGTTCAGCGTCTGCGGTTGATTCTCAGTGGCAGTTGGAAGCTGATGCTGTGAATCCAGATCATGAGGTCAGAGGAGCTCTCCAACCAAACAAATCCATCAGAGAGACAGCAGGTTATTCAGCAACATAAAAAGTCCTGGACGTCCACGGAAGACAACAGTGGTGGATGATCACGGGACCATAAACCCCTTCACAACATCCAGCCAAGTGAAGAACACTCTCCAGGAAAAAGACGTGTCATAGTCAAAGGGCCCTATCTTGCACCCAGCGCAATTGACTTTGTACATCGACGCATGTATCGCTCCTATTTTGCACCAATGAACTAAGAAAAGAGGAGGCGTGTTCCAGCGCAAACATTCCCTGGTGCTATTTTGCAGTTCCAGAAAACAATTCTGCGATATTCAGATGATATTTTAAGGGCGCATGCTTAGTCATAATATCCCAGCCAGCAATGACATGTGGGGCCCAGATGGGTTAAGAACGGGTTCCATGGTTACTTTGTGGGCATGCATGGGCTTTGGCTGGATGAAATCAACGGGTCCCATGTAGGTTTTGTAGTATGAGTCCCACATAGGAAGCCCATATGAGCTGATTACATGGGCCCCATAAGGGACAGGCATGGGCCAAGTGGGCATGGGTTTGATCTGGGAACACATGTATGGGTCCTGAATAGAATTTTTATGGGCCAAGTGGCCATGGGTTTGAACTGGGAACACATATATGGGTCCTGCATGGTACATTTATGGGCAAAGTAGGCATGGGTTTGAACTGGGAATGCATATATGGGTCTTGCATGGCATATTAATGGGCCAAGTGGGCATGGGTTTGATCTGTGAACATATAAATGGCTCCTGCGTGGCATATTTATGGGCCAAGTGGCCATGGGTTTGAACTGGGAACACATATATGGGTCCTGCATGGCATATTTATGGACTGAGTGGGGATGGCTGGATGGGTTTGATCTGGGAATGCATATATGGGTCCTGCATGGCTTTAAAATTCAATATCGGTAATCGGTATCGGTTTTTGAAATGGGTTAAAATGACTAAAGTATGTCATTTTATACCTTATTGGAAAGCTTGTTTCCTCTCAAAGAGAATGCAGACAAAATTTGGGTGTTGCTGTAGGTTGTTGGCCAACCAGCATAAACACAGGGTTTGTAGAGTAAATAAATTCTTGAGCAGGGCAGATCTAAGCCCCAATGAGTGGAATGAGTTGAATTTTTGTTCTTGTGTAGCTATTTGTTTTCAGTTTACCTCAGTCAAAGAAATGTTCAGTTGGCATCTTCTCTCGAAGGGGTAGTAAGCACCGCACAGTTAGCCTACCGGTTGCTTCCTTCAAAACATTCAAATCCCCAGTATCAAGGGAGTCATGGAACAGTGGGCAGTAAGCCTATAAACGATTATATGTTTCGGTATCTGTATCGGCTTATATCGGTATCGGATATTAAGTATTGGACAATATTGGTGTATCGGATATCGGTACAAAATCA
Source organism: Meda fulgida (assembly GCA_030578275.1). Lineage (NCBI taxonomy): Eukaryota > Metazoa > Chordata > Actinopteri > Cypriniformes > Leuciscidae > Meda > Meda fulgida. The sequence goes on from CM060638.1 coordinate 25,752,040, forward strand.
ATGTCAAGGATCGCTACAAATAACCCCATACGATTATCCACATCCCATAGATGCCTGTCCCAATGGTCTATTTGGTCAAATAAAACTCCTAAAAGAAGTTTTACGGTACTTCATTTTTGAAGATGAGGCCAAATAGCTCACAGACAGCTAGTCCCTTTATGGACATGAATATGATGCATTTATTATCTCCTAGGAAATTGTAATTCAATATTTGTTAGAAAAGGACTTGCAGGAGGCCTCATCATCCATCTGTCTTCCACCTATGTGTCGCATATGCACGTTCATGATTTCCAAAGATTCATGGAGAACGTCTCGGTTAAGTATGGTAACCCTCGTTCCCTGAGTAGGGAACGGAGACGTCTCGTCGGAGGAGTTTCCAACGAATTGGGATCACGCTAGGGAGACCAATTGCCTTCGAGTGAACTAAAACGAGCCAATAAGTATTGGCATGCAAGATTTGCATTCCGCGGCCCGCCTACCAGTGCGGGTATAAAGGCGGAAGCAAGCGCATACACAAACGTTTTTCGCTGAGGAGCCGAACGGTGTCCAGTCCTCCGCGAAGGTGCAGCAAGCATGGCGACGGGACGAGACGTCTCCGTTCCCTACTCAGGGAACGAGGGTTACCATACGTAACCGAGACGTTCCCTTTCGTTCGGGAACTCCTACGTCTCGTCGGAGGAGTTTCCAACGAATTGGGATCCCTAACAAAACGCCATGGTGCTGACCCCTTCCAGCGCCCAGCTTAGCTCCCGGCATAGCAGTTTCTTATATGAGGGGAGCTAGCTAGGAAGAATCACACTGCTGTTCCGCAAGACCCGCTCAGTGGATTGGATAACACTGGGAAAGCGTGCCCACCCGTAGGAGGGAACGCTGCGGAAAGCCCGCCTGCCCGAAGGGAGGCACTGGAATACACGTATGTACTAACCCGTAGGGTAGTAAAACATACGGCAGTCCTTGAGGTAGTCCCAGCCCGGGGGGTGGGAGCGTACTCAGCAAGGACGACAGAACGGGTCTGTCGAGGGGAAGACACGGAGCTAACCCGGAGGGTAGCTGGAACGTGGAAGAAATGGGTCGCCGAAGGGACCACTGTTAAGGCCACCCAGTCTAATAACAACTCCTACGAGAGGTAATAGACCTGGCGCCGGGCGAACCGCCTCGCCTGGTGCCGGAGGGGTGATGGAGGAACTCACGAGGTTAGCCGTTTGTTGGGGAACCAACGGAGCAAAAAGACGCACGTATCTGGCCCAAGGGGCGGGAATGGCGTAGCAAGCCGACACAACCTAATTCCTCGCGCTACTGGCCGTAGCGAGTACACGGGAGGAAACAGGTTCAACACGGAGGCTATAAAACCTAGCGAACGTGTTAGGTGTCGCCCAGCCCGCAGCTCTACAGATGTCTGTTAGCGAGGCGCCTTGAGCCAAAGCCCAGGAAGAGGCAACACTCCTAGTAGAGTGTGCCGTCAACCTGGGTGGGCAAGGCATGTCCTGGGATTCATAAGCCCGGACAATAGCATCCACTAACCAGTGGGCTAACCTCTGCTTGGAGACAGCCTTCCCCTTCTGCTGGCCTCCGTAACAAACAAAGAGCTGATCTGAGGTCCTGAAGCTTTGCGTTCTGTCCACATAAACCCGCAAGGAGCGGACGGGACAGAGAAAAGCTAGGGCTGGGTCTGCCTCCTCCAAGGGCAGCGCTTGCAGGTTCACTACCTGGTCCACGAAGGGAGTGGTAGGAACCTTGGGCACATATCCGAGCCGGGGTCTCAGGGTAACGTGAGAAAGGCCCGGACCGAACTCTAGGCACGATTCGTCGACCGAAAAAGCCTGCAGATCCCCTACCCTCTTAAAAGAAGCCAAAGCCAACAGGAGAGCTGTCTTCATAGACAAGATATTCAATTCTACTGAAGGCAAGGGCTCAAAAGGGGGACTCTGGAGTGCTCTGAGCACCAGAGATAAGTCCCAAGAGGGTAAGGGGTGCAAATTACGAGGAGGATTTAGTCTCCTAGCACCCTTAAGGAATCTGATGACCAGGTCGTGCTTCCCCAACAACTTACCTTCAACTGTGTCGTGATAAGCTGCTATTGCTGCAACATACACCTTGAGGGTGGAGGGAGACAGCCTTCGCTCCAACCCATCTTGCAGAAAGGAAAGCACGACTCTGATCGGGCAAGTTCGGGGGTCTTCCCGGCGGGAAGAACACCAATCGACGAACAGGTTCCACTTCAACGCATAGAGGCGCCTCGTAGAGGGGGCTCTAGCGGAAGTGATGGTGTCTACCACAGCCTGTGGTAAGCCACCTAGAACCTCCGCGTCCCGTCCAGGGACCAAACATGGAGTCTCCAGAGGTCTGGACGCGGGTGCCACAGGGTGCCCCGTCTCTGAGAAAGGAGGTCCTTCCTCAGAGGAATCGGCCAAGGAGGGGCTGTCGCGAGGAGCATGAGTTCCGAAAACCAAGTCCGGTTGGGCCAATACGGCGCAACGAGCAGGACCTGCTCCTCGTCCTCCCTGACCTTGCACAAAGTCTGTGCAAGAAGGCTCACTGGGGGAAACGCATACTTGCGAAGGCCCCGGGGCCAACTGTGTGCCAGTGCATCTGTGCCGAGAGATCCCTCGGTCAGAGAATAAAACCACTGGCAATGGGTCGTGTCCGGAGAGGCAAACAGATCTATCTGAGCGGCTCCGAAGACTCCCCAAATCAGTTGGACCACCTGGGGATGGAGTCGCCATTCTCCCGGAAGAGGCGGCAGCCGTGAGAGCTCGTCGGCCACACGGTTGAGCACACCCGGGATTTGAACGGCTCGAAGCGACCTCAGATGCTTCTGACTCCATAGGAGGAGATGGCGGGCGAGTCGCGACATACGACGGGAGCGTAGACCACCCTGATGGTTGATGTACGCAACGGTCGCAGTGCTGTCCGTACGGACCAGTACATGTCTGTGCAGAAGCAGCCCTCTGAAGCGGCACAGAGCTAGACGTACTGCTTGCAACTCTAGGCAGTTGATGTGCCAATGCAGTTGAGGCCCCGTCCACAGACCTGAAACTGCATGCCCGTTGTACGTGGCCCCCCAGCCGCTGGCAGAGGCATCTGTGAACACAACAGCATGCCTGGACACCTGGACTAGGGGAACTCCGGCCCGTAGAAACGCAGGGTCCGACCAGGGACTGAAGGTTTGGCGACAGTGCGGGGTAATGTTGACCCGGAACGTGCCGCTCTGCCACGCCCATCTCGGGACTCGATCGTGAAGCCAGCGCTGAAGCGGTCTCATATGAAGCAAGCCGAGCGGCGTCACTGCGGCTGCGGCTGCGGCTGCCATATGCCCAGGAGCCTCTGAAACTGTTTCAGTGGAACCGCTGACCTGCCTTGGAAGGACTTGAGGAAGTTGAGCACTGACTGGACGCGCTCCTCTGTGAGGCGCGCAGTCTGACCGACCGAGTCCAACTCCATACCGAGATAAGAGATCCTCTGCGTGGGGCAGAGTTTGCTCTTGTCCCAGTTGACCTGAAGACCCAAACGGCTGAGGTGATGGAGTACCAAGTCCCTGTGTTCGCACAACAGATCTCGCGAGTGAGCTATTATAAGCCAGTCGTCGAGATAATTGAGGATGCGAACGCCATGTTCTCTCATGGGAACAATGGCCGCCTCCACGACTTTCGTGAAGACACGGGGCGACAGGGCCAGGCCGAAGGGTAGGACTTGTACTGAAATGCTCGACCCTCGAAAGCAAACCGAAGAAAGGGTCTGTCGAGGAAGAATCGAGACATGAAAGTACGCGTCCTTCAGGTCGCTCGCTGCAAACCAATCCTGGGGACGGATGCATTCGAAGATGCGCTTCTGCGTGATCATTTTGAACGGGAGCTTGTGCAGGGCCCGATTCAAAACTCGCAGGTCCAGGATCGGTCGTAACCCACCGCCTTTCTTGGGTACAATGAAGTAGGGGCTGTAAAACCCAGACTTCATCTCGGCTGGAGGGACCGGCTCGATCGCGTCCTTCGCCAGCAGTACGTCAATCTGTTTCCACAAGACAGAGGCATCGACGCTCCGCACACGAGTGAAGCGGATACCTCTGTACTTGGGAGGCCGGCGGGCAAACTGAATTGCATAGCCGAGCCGAATGGTGCGGATGAGCCAGCGGAACGGCCTCGGAAGCGCTAACCAGGCTTCGAGAGACTGTACCAGCGAGCCCACCCGAACCACCGGCGCACCCGCGGAGGGGCAGCGAAGTGGAAGGCAGGGACCTGACTCCAGAGGCATTGCTGCGGCCGAGAGAGAGGTCTGGGTGTGCAGGGCAACACCTACCTGCTTCCACCGAGGGGCAGACGGCAGGGAAGGCCCGGAGGCGTTCGACTGCGGGCTGTCCCGAGGCGAAGGACGGAGGGGAAACGAGGAGCGAGGCATGGAAGCGTCGGGTCCAGGTTTCCGCACCTCCTTGCCCAGCGGGAGACAAGAGTGACGAGGCCGTGGCGGCGACACTGTCGTCTGAGCGCTGGGGTGAGGGGAATGAGAGCGGCGAGGCAACGTGGCGTCGCACACTGCCATTCTGACCCTCTTGGACGGAGGAGACTGATAGTGGCGAGGCAATGGAGCGTCGTCCTGGACTACCAGTCTCGCTCGGACGGAGGAAACTGGTCTTATTGACTGCCAGTCTCGACCGTGAGGGGAAACGAGGAACGAGGCCCGGGGGCATCGAATCCTGATTTCCCCTCACCCAGCGAGAGACGAGAGTGACGAGGCCGTGGCGGCGTCACTGCCATCTGAGCGCTGGGGCCCGTGAACTACTCAGAGGAAGTGGACTGCTCAAACTTTGGGTACCACTGATTCTGAATAACCAGCGGCGGAACAGAAACGAATTCTCCACCCGGCCCTCCCCGGGGGAAGGAGTGGTGATGACACGCACTCCCAAGAGCAGAACGTCACATACTCTGAGTAGCTCCTCTCAGGGTTGTTTCCCTTTCCTTTTGCTGGGGGAAAACAACTCAGAGCGGGCTGGTTTTGAGGTGCTTCTGGACCACAGTGTGGACATCGTCTAACCGAGGGCCAGCGCTGTGACTTATCACGGTCAGTCACTAAGCACAGCTCAACCCCGAGTTAGAACTATGCACGTGCAGTGGTAGTGAGAGAGGAAAAACTTCTGCAGATTTAGGCATGTTTGGCTTGCCATATTGGCACCAAAATGCTTCCATACTGCCAAAATTCTTCACACACATTCAGGCACTTTAGAACAGCCCAGGAAAGTGTGGCTGTTAAGTCTGAATCTTCAGCATGAGAACACTGGGAACTCAGCATCAAATTCAGAGTATAACAGCCCTCTCTCCGATGTAGCGATCGACATCTGTCCTCCCTGGGGCCCCGAATGAAATGCCTGATCCCTCATGAGAAGGACCAGAGACCCATCCGAAAGCCTAGACGGCACACGGCACGCTGAGCGGCTCAAGCCTTTACGAGAAAGGGGAGACGAACAACGTGCCGACGTGGTCATGCACTCTGAGAGAACATGAACCACCCACGAACGCAGTCTCAACACACTGATTAGGCATGTGAAACCGTGATCGTGGCTGTCAACCAGGCATGCAAGATAGTGAACGTGGCCATCGCTTTGATGACACACAGCACGCTGGGCGCTCAAGCCTACAGGCAGGCGAACAACGTGCTGACGTGGTCATGCTCTCACAAGAAAGCATAAACCACCCACGAACACAGACTCAGCATGTTTGCGATGGGCTAGAGGAGTGAGTGGCTCGTGCTCACTGAACCCTCAGATCACCAATGCTATTTGCCAAAGTAGCCCTCCCCTGGTGCACCAGAAGAGAAACTAGATCGGGAAATAAGCAAAGGGACTCACCTCACAGAGGCACACGAGTCTTGATCTTGACCGCGCATCTTGAGCGCCGAATGACGCGCGCTGGGTTGCCGTGACAACCCGCGCTGTCAGCCGGCGCTCGACGGCACACGGCACGCTGAGCGGCTCAAGCCTTTACGAGAAAGGGGAGACGAACAACGTGCCGACGTGGTCATGCACTCCTGAGAGAACATGAACCACCCACGAACGTAGTCTCACACACTGATTAGGCATGTGAAACAATGAACGTGGCCGTCAAATAAGGACAGGAAACGATCGCATCCAGAAAGACACGAGTGAAACGTCATCCTGAAAAGGACGCGATCTTCACTCGTGTTGCTCTTTCAGGAAGAAAGTACTCTCTATCGTGCTGAAGCACACAGGGACCCAACGCGGCAACACAGCGGGGAAACTGCAAGCCCGCTGTGCGCACTCAACCGTTTACCAGCTGTGAAAACAGCTTTTGAATTAACAGCATATAGATGCAGCCGGTAGACAGGAAACCGCGCGGTCGCTGAAACGCCATCTCACCAACACAGTGAGATCCCCTCACGAAAGAGCAGACTCGTAGCTCGTAAGAAAAATACATTCTTAAAGCTCACTCACTCAGAGAGGACAAAATCGGTCGGCTCCGAAGCTAAAAACGTTTGTGTATGCGCTTGCTTCCGCCTTTATACCCGCACTGGTAGGCGGGCCGCGGACTGCAAATCTTGCATGCCAATACTTATTGGCTCGTTTTAGTTCACTCGAAGGCAATTGGTCTCCCTAGCGTGATCCCAATTCGTTGGAAACTCCTCCGACGAGACGTAGGAGTTCCCGAACGAAAGGGAACCGTTTCTAATGTCGCTCAGATCTGGTGAGCATTTGAGGCCAAATTTCAACATGTAATGGAAAAAGGGTTATAGGTAGGCTTAAAACTCTTGACTTATGCTCCTTTATTTTTAGGTGCACTGAAGAGTAATGCAATGACTCAAAATGTGAACCGCAAAGAAGTGCAAATGGAGCTGGGGAAGTGGTTTACCGGCGCACGTGACGGGGAGGGGAGAGGGCTGCATTAGCCCAAAGAGAAAAAGGAGCGTCCACCACACAGACGCCATGAGTGTATTTTGTATTAAATATGCCCATAGGGGCATTCACGGTTGAATCCTGGTGCAAGCCCACTTTAAACCCCTTTGGGCAGGTGGGGCCCCAATGGGTCTGGCATGAATTGCCCAGTTAGGACCCACATACAGAGCCCATTTAAAGCCCATTTGGGTAGACATGGTTGGATCCCGGGTGCAAGCCCACTTTAGACCCATTTGGGCAGGTGGGGCCCAAATGGGTGTGACATGAATTGCCCAATTAAGATCCATGCAGTACCATTACAGGTCCCACTTTTACTAAGTCTGGGCTTCCACGGCTTGCCCCAATGTGGATCCTGGGTGCAAGCCCATAATGGGGCCCACATTTGCTGCTCATGAAGCCCTCATCTGGGCCCCACATGTCATTGCTGGCTGGGATAGCGTGTGCACAACGCGCGTACACTTTGCTTCTCTCATCTACACAGACGCAGCAGTTGCCATTTTTGCAAACCATACATAATTACATGGGAAAATATTCCACACGAGGGAAATCATTGTGGTGTCCATGAAGATCCTAGTGTACCAGATGCGGGCCGGATCTTGGCCGAACCTATTTTGCTGTCTGATGAGGGTTCAAACATTCATAAGCCTCAAGAATAGAAAGGCCAGATCAGAGTTTGCCCAAAAAAAAAAAAAAAAAAAAAAAACCCATACCAGTTTTTTAAAACCATTCTTTGGATGGATGAAACTAATATCAACCTATAATGACGGGAAGGAAAGAGTATGGAGAAGGGTTGGAAAAAGCATGCCACATGATCTGTAAAGCACAGAGGAGGGAGTCTGATGGCATGATCAAGCATGGCTTCCAGTGGCACTGGTGTTTATCATGAGGTGACAGAAGACAGAAGCAGCCGGATGACTCCTGGGATTCAGATTCAGACAAATGCAGCACAGCTGTTTTTTCGTCGCTTAAGTACAGAGAAAATGAGCCAAAACATACTGCAAAAGCAATGCAGGCGTTTTTGATGGTAAAGTAGCAGTATAATCTGTAATGGCCGAGTCAATTACCTCATCTCAAGCGTGCATTTCACTTGCAAAGTGAAGTCTTCAGTTAGAAGTTGTTTTTTGTGGGTTTTCCTCCTTTAGCAGAAAAGGCCTGGCAAAGCATCACACAGGAGGAAACCCAGTCTTTGTCGAAGTCCATGCATTCCACACCTGCAAAAGATTCTCAACAAAATATTAAAAATGAACATTTTATGTATGATTTTATTAATTTGCATAATTACATTTGAGCCCCTGAAAATAGGAGGACTGTGTATTCCTCATCAGTTCAAGTGATGTTTTTGTTCAACCCCTTCAATTAAAGCTGTAAGTCGGCACTTCAATTTCATCTAGATTGTTTCATTTTAATTCTATTCTGGTGGCATTCATACAGAGCCAAAATAAGGAAAAATATACAGTATATATGTACACTTAACTTTATAGACAGATGGATATAGTTCTAGACATTAATGACTTTAAATCAGGCATGTCACTACCCTTTTGAAACTTCCTTCACTGAGTGTGTGAGTATGGATCTATAACTCTGTCGTTTGCATCCTCGCCTGTGATATATTAGTCTCCATAACTCCAGATCAGATGTCTCCTGCTACAGCTGCTCTGTAACTATTTTTCCAAAGCCTGGAGCTGGAGTCTTTCTCCTTCATGCCGCAGATGTGCAGGCCTTTGATGGAGGGGAACATCTGGAGCAGCTGGACAGGAAACAGCGATGGAGAGTACCTTAAAACGGCTGAGATTTGTCCCAAATCTTCCCCTCGCTCCTCAGAAGACGCCTCACTTGTATCCCCAAGACTCCTTTATTCAAGGATTACGTGAGGTGTCAAAGATAAACTTCAGGGAAAGACTTAAAGAGACATTCATCTGGCCTTACGGTGCACTGAGACGGATCGCTGATTGGACAGAAAAAGAACACTGGAAACTATAATGTGATAATGAATATACAGGGGATCAGAAAGTACTGGGACACTTAAGCCATATTCTAAACTTTATGAATGTCATTGCATTAGAAATATAAAATCACTTGGCATGCAGTTTAAAGAGAGTATGAACACACTGTTCAAGCAAAACATTTCACATAAGCCGTTTATTAGGTTAGTCGGTTGAAAGGAATTGCTAAAATGGCTCCAAAAGGTGAAGACTTGGCTTCATGTTTTGTTATCTAATCACATTCACACAGCTTAAATGTGATTTAAAGGGACAGTTCCTCCAAAAATGTATATTCTGTCATTTGTTCACCCTCAACCTGTATAATGAATGTGAATAGTGACCTAGCTACAAATAAAGTATGATTAAAAATATTATAAATATATTATAAAAATAGTCTATTTGACTCATGTGCTACTTTTAAACTCTTCAGAAAAGACAATCAATCAATATCTTTTCAGTGAATAACTACAATTTTGATCTGTTTCTCCCACAAAGCTGCATATCTTTAGAAGAATGAAAAAACATACAAGTATGAAATGACAGGCTGAGTAAATGATGACAAAATATGCATTTTTGTGTAAACTATCCCTTTAAATGCATCAACAAATGATAATGTTAATGTGCATGAAAACAGAATATCACATCTGGATGTTTGCAAATTAACTATTATGCCACTATTTTCACATAGACTTAGTTAAAAGCTTGTAAAATTTACCTCTTTCACACACACACAAATATGCTGTATGGTTGTAATTAAGCATATAAACATTTCCCAAGACTCAGTAGTGGTAAACGATCCTCTTTCTAGATTTCTTGCTTTCTCTTGTGATTTCTTCACCCATTTTAGTTCTCCTGAGGCTAGTCTCATCTATCGCAAATCATAGTCTTTATCACACCCACAAAACAGCATGCAAACACCTGCTCGGCCTGAACACACACCTGTTCTGAGGCAAGTATAGCTTTAACCATCAGGTAAAATGAAAATGTATCCGGCTCTGGAGAATTTGAGTGATGTGACGGTGGATCTGTCACAACGTACAGGAAATAACTTGCAAATGTATCACACAAACATTATATATTGATGATAATATTAGTAGCTCATGTACATTCAAATAATATGAATAATATTTGAATGTGCATTAACCCTAAAAAGCCATGTATCATATTTGGCATGCTAATTTCTAAGGCCTCTGATTGATCAGCATGATCAAAACAATCTATTTACATGCCTTATGTCGTCTGATAGTTTATACTTTTTTTTAGCAATGTTTTAATGTTATTCTAAAGACTACTATCTTCAGGTCGTGGTACACGAGTATGTTTGCAGTGAAATCATTACTGATTTTTATAAAGTAAACATAAGAAAACATTTTAAACTATTAATGATATTTTAAGATGAACACATACTGGTTTACTTGATCATTATAAGAAACTGATAACTGAGTGATTGGGCCATAAAAAGTGGAGCGTTTCATACACTGTAAAAAATTATATGATTAATAAGTTATGACGACATATGTATTTACTTTGCTTCAATTTGTCCAAATAAGTTTTTGGATTTTCTAATATTTAATATATATATATATATATATATAACAATATAAAATATAAAGGTTATACAAGATTTCACTTTTCAAGTCAGTTTAATGTAATTTAAGTTGAAATTACTTAAATATCCAAGTCGATTATACTTTAAAAAATTCAGTCAGTATCGTTTACAGTGACCAGATAGTGTCCAACAAGGAAAGTCTTTTCATAAGTGGAGTTATATTTAGTTAAATATAGTTACTATATTTTGACAAAAGATTTCTCTGAACTAGTTCACAATAAGACCGGGAATGTCTATTAATAAAGATAACAGTATGATATCATAAAGGCAACAAGATGTATGAACTGGAAGATAAAGAAAGAGACTACTTAACTTTTCTCTTATTGCGAACTTGAACTTTTTTTATCTTTCATTGACTCCCCTTTTTCATGGCATTTTCCTCCTCATGTCTCTTTCTCTCCTCCGGTCTGTAAATCTCAAGTCCACGAGCAGCTGAAGGGGAAGGAAGAAACATTCATTAATCCATTTCATCTTTGCCAGAAGGAGATGCAGTAAATTCGGCCGCTCACACTCACATTACCCCACACCGAGCCTCAGACAGTAGAAACATTAAACAATAACAAATCATATAGTCACTTCACTCCCACGACTGCGCACATTTCTCACATTCAGTTCATCATTAAATGTGTGGGCCAAAACGGAGTCTTTTTTTACATGCTGCTTGCCTGGACAAAAACTGTTTCAAAACTTTGTGAGCTGCTACTACTGTACACTGCTTACATTACTCATAAGTGATCCGTTTGGAAACCTTTTGGTATCGACCTGCTGCAGAGCTAAAGCTGTAATACTCTCAGGCCTGGTTTCACAGACAGGGTTTAGATTAAGCAAGGATTGGGCCTTAGTTCAATAGATCATGTGCCTTAGAAAAAACATTCCTGGTGTGCATCTTGAGACAAAACAATGACACTGACATATTTTAAGAAATGTCTCTGCAAGTTGCTTTCAGTTAAAACAGCGTAAACATGAATTTTAGTCTGGGACTATCTTAATCCATGTCTGTGAAACTGGGGCACAGTAACATACATTTGGGAAATTACACAGATCAATTGATTGCATTTATTTAAAAGTCATTTCTCTTACTGTGTCTGCTATCCTGACCCCCCCCCCCCCCCCCCCCCCCACTGAGCTTGTTGCAATGTATTCTGGGATTTCTTTCACTTTGATGGATATATGAAATTCTGAAGTGGAATTTGGCTAAAACAAGTAAATCATCCAAGATTTAAAAAAAGAAGAAATTAAATATTTTATTCAGCAAGGATTCATTACATGGATCAAATGTGATAGTGAAGACATTTACAATGTTGCAAATTAAATTTTTTATTCATTAAAGAATCTTGAAAAAAGTATCAGTTTCACAAAAATATGAAGCAGCACAACTGTTTTCAACACTGATAATAATAGCAAATGTTTCTTGGTAATCAGATCAGCATATTAGAACGATTTCTGAAGGATCATGTGACACTGAAGACTGGAGTAATGATGCTGAAAATTCATGTTTTGATCACAAGAATAAATAACATTTTGCAATATATTCAAATAGAACACAGTTCTTATAAGTTGTAAAAAAAATCTCACAATGTTACTGTTTTTACTGTATTTTTTATCACATATATGCAGCCTTAGTGAGCAGAAGAGGCTACATTGAAAAATATCTTTTGAGAAGTAGTGTTAATCCTAAAAACATTTCAATATTACAATGTACAGTACTTTGCTAATTAGAGTATATTGCATATTATTTATTATACTCTCTTTTAGTATTTCTGTCTTTTATCTTCATATTTTCCAGCTGTTTAGCACAGCTGTTTAACATTTTACACCTCAATTGTTATTCGTTTCACGTTTTGTCCGCAGATGCAAATTTGTTCTCTCTCTCAATTTCAGTTTAGTTTGCTTACTGTAAGTGGAATGATAAATAATGTACATTTGAATGAATCAAAATGAATCAAAATGAATCAAAATGAATCAAATAAGAACTGTAACAATAAAAAATAGTACCAATAATAATTTAACTGAATAGTAAGTAATGCTTGACAAGACAAACTTTGTCATAGATAAAGACAGACTAACACACTGTAAAAAATTATATGATCAATGAGTTATTTTTTTTTTACATTGCTTTAACTCATCAAAATAAGTTAAGCAATTTTAAACTCTTTTTTAAAGTCAGATTAATGTAATTTATGTTAAAATGACTTAAACATCCAAGTTGATTACTTAAAAATGCAAGCCTTTTTTTACAGTGTAGGTCATTTTTCAATGACGGATATAAGCAAATAAGAAGTGAAGTTAAGCAGGAAGTGACAAAAAACTTTTTCAAGGGAGAGGATTTATGAATGGCAGAGAAGCGACGTAACTGACGCTGGTAGGTCACATGATAATGACAACATGGCGGATATAGTAGGCTACATCCAGATTATTTTCATTCATTCTAAAAACAACTTTTAGCAATCGACAAATTAATTGTCAAAAAACTGTGTATAAAATTTTAGGTTATAAATGAAAGTCCAAATATTCCTGTGGCGAGCAGGACGAAAGCCGAGCAACACCTGTGCGACGCACCGGTCTCTCTCACGGAGGAGCGGAAGCATACAAGGAGAAGCGACGACAGTGGAGAGCGAGAGAGGCCAGGCCTGGATTTATGTTGTGTTTTGTTATATGTGACAGCAGTCGTCCGTGAGGGGCTGCTGTCTTTATTTTCATTTTGTATTTGTTTATTTTATTATTAAAGTCTTTAAATGTTCTCTGGTTCTCGCCTCCTTCTTCCCATAACAATCAACTGTGTTACAATTCCAAATAGTGATTTGTTTAAAATAATCTTTGTGCTCTTTTAGGTCACTGAGGAGCAAATTCACTGGGCCTATCTGGGTCTTTAGTTAATTGGACACTAAAACAAAGCAGACTGAATCTGCTACAAAAGTCCTGTTTAGATGCTTTGCATTAAACCGACATGCTCATTGAGAAAGTGGAATTGACAGAAGAAAAATGACAGAGAACTAGATGTGTTAGGGAAAGAGAGGGGACAATTAAAACTGGCCAATTATCCTGCACTGGACCAGGTTTTGGACCGATTCTCAAGGATTTGGAGGATTTTCGCAGTGCAACAGGACTCTGTTTCTTGAGCTGAAAATGTATGACAGGAGAAAGCAAGCAAAGGCTGTTGTTCTCAAGACTAAAAACGAGTTTGATGTTCAGCAAGGATTGTAATGGGCTCTCTGGGCTGTTCTTCATCCCCGAGTCAGATTTGAACCAGATGTGAGATCCAACTCGCTCTGGCTCGGACCACATCAGGAAAGTTCTGCCCTGAGCTGATGACTCACCAGCTGCTATTGTCAACCAGCCAGAGCTCAAAGAAACCAGTCAACCAAAAGACTTCAAATGGGTTAGTTATAAATACAATAGCCTACTAAAGGAAAGAGGCCATTGTCAACAGGCGCCTTCTGCTCATGTAAACATGCTTTTGTTTGTCAAGCTTCAGCAGATCAGCTATTTTGTTCTCAACCAAACTTTAATTAAGAAAAGCTTGCCATTTTAAAGGTTCTCATGTGAGTTATAATCAAACCAAATTACCCTGAAAGTACCATTACATATGATCACCAGCATATATAGTGGGCTCACTTTCCCTCCAAGGTTCTTAAAGGGATAGTTCACCCAAAAATGAAAATTCTGTCATCATTTACTCACCCTCAATTTGTTCCAGACCTGTATGAATTTATTTGTTCTGCTGAAAAAAAGCAAGATATTTTGAAGAATATGAGTGACCAAACAGTTGTGGGGCACCACTGACTTCCATTGGTGCCTGAATGACATCATTTTCATTTTGGGCGACCTATCCCTTTAACTAGCTTAACCAGCAAGACTGACACAAAAACCTGCACAAACTAGACTGATTTGGCATGGACATTCATTCTAAAGAGGTATTTTCATGTAGGGCTAAGGCAGTTGTGGGTAGTTTTTACTCTTTCACAATCTCTCATTTGTCCCATTTTCTACACAAGAGGTTGCTAACCTTTTTGACATCTTGTACCATTTTGAAATGTTCCATTAATCACTGCAAAATCTGCACACATGCATGTTCAAATGTGACACTTCACATGCATTTCTTGTCATTTTGTCACTTGTTACACTGCTTGTTGAGAAATCTTCACTATTCTACTCATCTGGCTGGTGAAACGCAAAACTGCCCAAAAAAGGCATGTTTTTCATTTTATTTTTTAAACACTTTAGAATGCTTTTTCAATTCACCCGCCAGTATTGAAGCCTGCAGTGAATACAAGCAGTTCAGTAATAAGATTACAAGAAATGCATGTGAAATCTCTCATATGAGCATGTGCACGTCTGAACATTTTGTTCTATAAAAGTTTTTTTCAGATTCAGAAAAAAGTGCATCATCAAAAACAGACTAAAGTGCACTTTGGTCTGCTTAAACACACACTTTACAGTTTTTTACGATTGCTATGAGAGATTTTTCAATACTTTTAACAACTTTCCAAAACTCTTAACACAGTTAGCACTACATCCGTGTGTGTAAGCTATACTATTAACACATTTCTTGTTGCTTTTACACAAAATGTATATAATTAACACAAATTTAAAATGCTTGAACTTCTTTTACACACAAACTCAAATAAGACCAAAACAATGAATTTTTATTGCCAAATTTACCAATGCTTTAACACTGTATGTCAGAACAGATAACACCATGTTCTAAACCTAACCTTACAGGCTAAAGTCAAGGTAAACAGCTGTTTATATTGTAAATTGAAACACAAATATATCCCCTGTATTTTATTCTATTGTTACAGAGAAAAAGCTGATTGAATTATACAAATATAAAATCAGAGCTGATTCCCATCTAGGAAACACACTCGGGTGTTGAGGTTCTTTCAATCGCATGACCATATGGTATAAAGTAAAAGAGGACCTTTTGGGCTGATCTTTTGTGGAAAGGGAACAATATAGAGCAACAAAAGAAAGAAAGAAAAATGTCTGCACTAGGTAGAGGAAGATGTGTACCAGGACAAGGAAGAGGGGTGGGACAAGGACAAGGGCAAGGGAGAGGAGTGGGACAAGGACAAGGGAAAGGAGTGGGACAAGGGCAAGGGAGAGGAGTGGGACAAGGACAAGGGAGAGGAGTGGGACAAGGACAAGGGAGAGGAGTGGGGGAAGGGAGAAGAGTGGGACAAGGACAAGGGAGAGGAGTGGGGCAAGGGAGAGGAGTGGGACAAGGACAAGGGAGAGGAGTGGGGCAAGGGCAAGGGCAAGGGAGAGGAGTGGGACAAGGACAAGGGAGAGGAGTGGGACAAGGACAAGGGAGAGGAGTGGGACAAGGGCAAGGGAGAGGAGTGTGACAAGGCAAGGGAGAGGAGTGGGACAAGGACAAGGGAGAGGAGTGGGATAAGGGGAAGGGAGAGGAGTGGGACAAGGGCAAGGGCAAGGGCGAGGAGTGGGACAAGGGCAAGGGAGAGGAGTGGGACAAGGGCAAGGGAGATGAGTGGGGCAAGGGAGTGGAGTGGGACATGGGCAAGGGAGAAGAGTGGGACAAGGACAAGGGAGAGGAGTGGGACAAGGGCAAGGGAGAGGAGTGGGACAAGGGCAAGGGAGAGGAGTGGGGCAAGGGAGTGGAGTGGGACAAGGGCAAGGGCAAGGGCAAGGGAGAGGAGTGGGGCGAGGACAAGGGCAAGGGAGAGGAGTGGGACAAGGACAAGGGCAAGGGAGAGGAGTGGGACAAGGGCAAGGGAGAGGAGTGGGGCAAGGGAGAGGAGTGGGACAAGGACAAGAGCAAGGGCAAGGGAGAGGAGTGGGGCGAGGACAAGGGCAAGGGAGAGGAGTGGGACAAGGACAAGGGCAAGGGAGAGGAGTGAGACAAGGACAAGGGCAAAGGCAAGGGAGAGGTGAGGAGTTGGACAAGAGCAAGGGAGAGGAGTGGGACAAGGGCAAGGGCAAGGGAGAGGAGTGGGACATGAGCAAGGGAGAGGAGTGGGACAAGGGCAAGGGCAAGGGAGAGGAGTGGGACAAGAGCAAGGGAGAGGAGTGGGACAAGGGCAAGGGCAAGGGAGAGGAGTGGGACAAGGACAAGGCCAAGGGCAAGGGAGAGGAGTGGGGTGAGGGAGAGGAGTTAGAATGCATGGTGGGGCTCAAAGAAGGGCCAGAGCTAGGGTAACTAATGAAATACGAGCTACTATAATAGACCATATCATAAACCACGCGGTATCGGACAGAGAGGCTGGTGAACGAGTACATCCAAATCTCAGCCGGGACACGGTGGCATCAATTGTTCAGATTTTTAGAGAAACCAATCGGTAGGATATTGCTTCTCCAACTGCAAAGTGTAAATCATTTTACCCTGTATTATACAGTGACTGTGTGCCTCTGGTGCCGACTGGGCAGATTAGAGATGACTCTTTTTTTCTTTTCTTTTCTTTTTTCTTCTGGTGCTTTTTCTGTTCATATATTTTGTATTTTGCAACGTTTTTTCATTAAACGTACATTCTATAAAGCACTCTGAGCACTTATTTTTTATTGAATTTCTGCAGAAAAAGACCTAAACTCAACAAAACAAAAATGTAGAGAGGCTTCAAAAGAAACTGCAGCGCAAAACACAATCTATGATCAATACAATATACTGCCTGTGAGCATTACTGACACATATAAAATAATGCGGTTTCTGTAATTCCATCTGATGTTAGTGTTTTTATGACATTGTGCTCTGATTGACTAAATCTTCCTGTGGGACGAGAACATATGTTAGTGTTTTGAAAAATTATTTGATTTTGAGACATGTTTGCAGTGTTTTAGTAGACATAGTGTATTGTTGCTAGTGTATTATTGTATTTTGAAAATTAGTGTTGGAGTTTAGTTTACAATGTGTGATTTTGAGCATGAAATTAACTGTTTTGCCAATTGTGTGTTGTAGGTGTGTTGGTGAGTTAAGAGTTTAGGAAATTTGTTAAAAGTATTGAAAAAACTGTAAAACAGGCTGCATAACACTGCAAGATATCGTTTGGTGAATGACTTCAATATTCCGGTTGCATATTCCTTTATTTTACAGTACATGTACTTATGTGTTTTTACAGTGTACTTACATAAGAAAGTACTGGTTAATATGAGGTAACTATGGGTTAAGGTTAGGTTTGGGGGTAGTACCTATTTATTACCCGGTTATTGAAATTACTATATAATAAGTATGTGCATGTGGAACAGGACTGTAAAATAAAATGCTACCAATATTACTCAAGTAAACAACTGAATTGAATAAATTCATAATAATAATATCCTTCACTCTTACAGTTGGCATGCCAATGGTTGGCAAACATCATATTAAGATCAATCTAAACCATGACCACAAAAGTTGAAAAGTTAAAGAATATGAAAAACAATCTACCATCCAGAAAGCCAAAACAAACCCTCCGAAACGTTTACCAAAACCCAAATATGAAATTTGATGGCAAAAACCGAACAGACAGAAACTTGATTAAATTTGAACCGTATTTTATGCTGGTCGGCAGTAACTCAAGACTTTAGTTATACCTCATATGTGCCTTGACTTTAAAATAAATGAATACTTTTATTCAGCAAGTATGCAATAATTTGAGCAAACATTTTAGTAGTCATTTTTAATGTTACAAAAAAATTCTATTTCAAATAAATGCTGTTCTTTTGAACTTTCTATTCTTCACAGAATCCGGAAAAAAATGCATCAACATTGATAATAAGAAATGTTTCACCAAATAAATGATTTCATGTGACACTGAAGACTGGAGTAATGATGCTGAAAATTCAGCTTTGCATCATAAATTACATTTTGGAATAACTTATTATAAATTGGAATAATATTTCACAAAATTATTGTTTTTACTTTTCGATCAGACAAATGCAACGTTGGTGAGCAGAAGAGACTTCTTTTGAAAACATAAAAAGATCTTCATGTATACCGTTAAAGCAGCGTGACAACTGACCATAAACGTGATGACAGGTGAGACGCGGTTAAACGGTGTTGTTGAGCCACGTTTTGACTGCCTCCTGGTGTGTATCAGAACCTCTGACACCAATAAGCATCTCACTATTGCCTCACCAACCAGCTGTCCCAACACACGGGATTCAATTTGTGCACATTTTGAGGAGACAGGATATGTAATGGTTTTGATTAGCCGGGCTGAAGCATCAATGACGGCGCAGATGACCTGTAGTTGTGAACGTGTCCTTGGGTGCCCCATAAAAACAGACAGATGAGGCGACCTTCACTCTTTTTACAACAGCTGTTATTTAGCCCAGACTTGTTATGCAGAATGAAGCAGATCTCCTGCTCTCTTTCTTAATGTTACTGTAGGACAGTATTAGATGCAGCTGTTCTGACCGCTCTGCGTTTGCTGTCACGGGCTTCGTTCAGGCCGACTCCTGGTTCTGCTTTAATGCTGTTGGACTTTTAAACTCAATTCACTCAGCCTTGAAGACAAATGGACATTTAATGCAACAAAGAGGTTTTTATTTTTCTTGGGCTAGCCACAAATAACAGACAGCATCACATCCCTGCTAAGAAGTCGAAAAAGATGGATGGCTTGGATTGTAGCTTTGCTTTATTTTGGCAGGCAATTGTAACTATGAAATATTGATTATCAGAGGTTATAGAGGCTTCTATATGAGGATATTTTTATTTTTATTCACAAAGGAGAGCCGGACTTCCCATTTAGATCATCAGCGCTGTGAGTTTTGTTAGCGTCTCTATCTCGCTACGCCAAGAAAAATGCCTGTTATGCCAAACTGAAACAGTCTTATATCTTTTTTTGACAATTCCAGTAGACAATGATCATTTCTATAATTATTCTTTAGGTTTGACAGCTCAAAAACACCTTAAAAAAAGAAAAAAAAAGAAATATACATATATATACATATATATATATATATATAAATTCCCCCTCACAAATTTGATCAAAAAAATAAGTCTGAAACTTTGTATCGCTTACATACTTTTTATTAAAATCTCTATGAATAAATATATTTATTCAAGAGCATGTTGCGCTAATGATGTTTGATGATGTGATAAGCAGAAAATATCAAATGAATTAATTTGATGCATTATTGTGTGTATTGATGCTTAAACAGAAAAAAGTATTTTTACAGTAAAAATATCTATAAAAACCCCTTAAAACAAGATTAAGCTATTTAATATGCAACAATGCATGACATATTAAACATTCATTTATATTAATATATATACACACACACAGGTGAAACTCGAAAAATGTGAATATCATGCAAAAGTTCATGTATTTCAGTAATTCAAATTAAAAGGTGAAACTAATATATTTAGTATATATAACTTTTGAATAACTTTTTCATAAGCTGTAAGCCATAATCATCAAAATTATAACTTTAGCACGATATTCACATTTTTCGAGTTTTACCAATATATATATATATATATATATATATATATATATATATATATATATATATATATATATATATATATATATATATATAAACTTGTTTTAAAATTTTCACTAATTATTAAAAAAGACAGTGTGGTAGGACAAATAAAGTCATATAAAAGATACAATCTATAACAAATAAGTCTTATGCAATGTTGCTACTCAATTGGATTTCTTTTGTTTCATGTTAACTGGAAAATAAGACAAAAATAGTCATTAAGATTTTTATTGCAGTGTTTGCAATATTGTTCATTCAACTTTAAACCCGAATAACCCCAAACTCAAAGCATTTCTCTGTCCTTTGCTTCGAGATCTGATTTGTGCCAGATATCAGTAAAAAAAACGTCATTGTTTGACAGCGTAGATGCGATCATAGACTTGAGATACAGCAGAGCCCCTCTTGCTCCATACAACACCCTCTTTTCTAAATCTATCAATCTCAATCTAATCATTACATAAACATCGACTGATCAACATTACAATAGCCAATAGTGATTATGACATCTGAAGTGTGTTAGTGACGCGTGTTTGTTTGTTCATCAGTGTATGTGATCATATTTATTTGCATTTCTTTGAACGTCCTGATTAAAGACAAAATCAGCTTTTTGTTCAGCTCGTGTGATCTGGTTGTCACCCACTCTCGCTCTCATCCGCAGTTCACATCATCTCTTCACAGCCGGATGGATTTGGTGGTTTTAGATTCAACGCTTTCACAAGATGGCTGCACAGCTTCACACTGTAAACACAAAACAAGAGAACAGAACAGATCCAGAAGATGTTGCTTGGTTGTCAGAGCAAGTGGAGTTAACATTCAGCTGCGGTGATCCTTACATGTCATAAACACTTAGCCATCTGGACACTAATAAAAAGTACAATGGATTCATGATTTTGTGGGCGTGTATCATTAAAGCATATTTTTGGGGGGGATTAGGGGTTCTGAAAAACAATACTAATGATGCTTGACAATCAGAACTGAATATAAGAAGAAAGACACATATACCTGGAACCTGCAGAAAATTGACACTTGCGCCTTTTTAAAACTTACAAAAAATGGAGCGTTGAATGTTTTACAATCCAATTTCATGATGAGAACCAAGTGGAAACATTTTAGGAGATTTTCACTGACTAATAGAACAAATTGGAGGCCTGACACAAACACTACCAAGTCTGAATCCCAAAACACAGTATTTTTTCCAGTTATAAATATAATACAGCAAGTTGTTTTGTTGCCATTGTTTTGTGCTGTCAAAAAGGGTTTATGGTGTTGTGTAATATTTGGGGACAAAGGCTTTTGACTATATCAATAGGGACTTGTTAAAAATGGTTAAAATCTGGTACAAATCAAAAACAACTCCCTGCGTCTCTTTCTCTCTCGACAGGTCATTTTACCCTTGATTAAATTTTTTCCCAAAAATTGCTTCCCATAGCAGCTGCCAGCATACTTCATTCTCTAGAGGCCATTTGAAACAAAAGTCAAAATGTGAGTGAAAAGTAGTTGACTTATAAATAGAAAGCATTTTTTGTTAAATACTTTCTCCTCTTCTAGACAACTGACAGTGCGAGATTCATAGGTTGATTACCCAGAAGAGCGTAAACACTATGTGAACACATTGCTCTGTTTGTTTGGGTAATTCCTGGAGAGAGCGATCCATTCGCATTCCCATTCATCCCACTCGTCCAGGTGACAGAAACAGAAAAGTGCATTTTTTATCCTTTCAAGAGCCTAGAAACAAGAATCAGGCACTGATCTACTGTAATCTAATCAAAGATCAGTGAATGGTAGCGTCTATATGTTGCTTGGGGTGGAACATTGAATTTGTCAGTGGTTATTTTAAATGGCTGTTATTAGGGAAAGATGCTTTTTGGGATCTGATGGTGTAGTAACAGCATCTACCAGCAGGGAACAATGCTAACCAACCAAACTTTGACCCCTTGGGTGCAACATCTCGAGTCCAATGGCACGGGTTTGGGGCGGGACCACCTTAATTTGTCTGACCAATGGCAGACAGAGAGTATTTACAAGCCCACTTGCTTTATGATAAATAAAATATATACATTATACTGTACATAACATCTGACACTGTATATGCATTTGAATGGATTACAAATTGAAATTAGCTGTTACATCTATCTATCCATCTCCATCTATCCATCTATCGGTCTGTCTGTCTGTCTGTCTGTCTTCTTTAACTGGTATGCTAAACTAAAACAAAAAGTTGAATTAGGAACAGAATATATTTTTATGAAACCCCCAGTGAATCTCGATTATCAGGCACAAACCAGCTGCGTAGTAACCACATTCTGGCCTCAGAAAAACTGCAGACAGGGAGGAACATAAACTAAGACAAAAACAGACCAAAATGGGAAAAATATACATTCTAAAGGTTTTATAAATCACAAATGAGATGTTTAATTTCGCAGTTGCAAATTCACAGAGCAAAATGAGACTTTCTTCACAAGAAAGCATTCTCATGTGTCTCATCTAGAGTGTCAAAAGAGATCTGAACCGTCTCAAACTGTGCCAAGACCCTAAAGTCTGCAATCAAAAGTCAGAGACCTCAATACGAACTCCAACAAGAGCATATACTCTTGCTGTATGTCAACAATTGTCTCTATTTGTACTCTAGGGGCTCCTTTAGGACTTTTAGTAGGAACATTTGAGACATAAATAATTGTCCATGTCCAAGAAGTCTATTAAGTCTCAAAGAGCAACCTCTGAGCCATTAAACATAACTCTGGGATGTGACAGAGGTATATTCAGAGCTGTAGAGACTCTGTTAGACATATGGTCTTCATTGAAGTTTGACTGACTGCTCTAATACTGGTTCCTGGTTCTTCTTTCTGTTGTTCCTGGTCCTATTATACAACACACATTCCAATAAAAGTACTGAAAAAATAATTTTCAACACTTTCTGGAAATCATCGGCTGCACTGGCCAGACATCGGCCGTTCACAGGTTGTGCCATGCTGACCAGCAAATTAATGTTGGGTAAATGAAGTTGAAGTAGCTCCATTCACAGCTGTGCCATATTTAAGCATGGCGACATTGCACATACCGGGCATTTTCTGCTCTAACCACAACCTTGGGCTTCAAAAGCTCAGAAACACGTTAAGTACAGGGCTGAGATCAGCTTTATCTGCCTGCATGGCTTCACTCACAGGGGAATTTCAACCTCTAGACTCTTTGAATTCATCTGATCGCTGTTTATTGTGTAGATAGATCTATCTATCTATCTATCTATCTATCTATCTATCTATCTATCTATCTATCTATCTATCTATCTATCTATCTATCTATCTATCTGTCTATCTATCTATCCATAATTCTTTTTGTTGTCCATCCATCCATCTGTCGGTCCATCCATCCATCCATTGGTTGGTCCATCCATCCATTGGTTGGTCCATCCATCCATCCATCCATCCATCCATCCATCCATCCATCCATCCATCCATCCATCCATCCATCCATCCATCCGTCCATCCATCCATTCCATCCATCCATCCATCCATCCATCCATCCATCCATCCATCCATCCATCCATCCATCCATCGGTCCATCCATCCGTCAGTTGGTCCATCCATCCATCCATCCATCCATCCATCCATCCATCCATCCATCCATCCATCCGTCGGTCCATCCATCCATCCGTCCATCCATCCGTCGGTCCATCCATCCATCCATCCATCCATCCATCCATCGGTCCATCCATCCATCAGTTGGTCCATCCATACATCCATCCATCCATCCGTCGGTCCATCCATCCATCTGTCCATCCATCCGTCGGTCCATCCATCCATCCATTGGTTGGTCCATCCATCCATCTGTCCATCCATCCATCCATCCATAATTCTTTTTGTTGTCCATCCATCCATCTGTCGGTACATCCATCCATTCATCCATCCATCCATAATTCTTTTTGTTGTCCATCCATCCATCTGTCGGTCCATCCATCCATCCATTGGTTGGTCCATCCATCCATCCATCCATCCTTCCATCCGTCGGTCCATCCATCCATCCGTCGGTCCATCCATCCATCCATCCGTCGGTCCATCCATCCATCCGTCTGTCCATCCATCCATCCATCCGTCCATTATGTTTGTCATCCCCAGGAAGTCAAGAAAATCTGTACAATATAAATCTATCTTATAAACTGTAGAAAGGTTAAAAATAGAAATGTGCAAAATCTGCAAATATTTCAATATTTTGTTTGATTTTCTGCAGTTGACAATGAACATGGAATATATATATCTTTTAAAATCTTTCAATTGTTTTTTTAAAAGTAGATATTGAAAATATATTTTTGAACATATTTTTGGAGTTGAGGAACCCTATTTTGTATAGCCTTTTTATGCCAGATAGGATTTTAAAAAAGAAAAGTATAATCCAGTCGGCTCAGGAAACTGAAGGACATGTGCAGGACGTGGTGGATGGTGGGGTGTAGGGAGAAATCTTTCTCTGCTGTGAAAAACATTAAAGGACTCGCATTGATCAGTATGTTCAACATAAGATTAAGCCTGAAAAATCTCATTCATTGTTTAATTAAAAAAAAAAAGAAAAAAAAAAGAAAACAGGCATTCAAAGGTTATGAGATGTTACAGTTTTAAATCCATTGCCACAGAGCCAATGGGCAAGTAACATCCAAATGAAACAATCAGGACACAGAACAATCATTGCAGACAGTGAAAGAATGAGAGGGAAGAGAGGGAGGAATAAGAAACAGGAAAGAGAAAGGAAAAGATTGAGAGATTGAGGGAGACAAAACAAGATCCGTGATCCCTGCTGCCATCATTGTCTTTTAGCCAAAACAGAGTATCTTATTTATAAAGTTGAAGGGTCCAATCAAATCAAGCTAAAATAGATCTCTGGATTCATGGAGAGCCGGCATTGTAGAATTCAGGCAAGCTAAGAAGAAAAGTTGTGCCAAGTTTAAGCCTGTTGTAACTTTTGTAATTGAATAATTATTTAAAAAAATCTGAATATGCTAATTGTAAATGATGAGAAAAACACTGTACTGCTTTGTTGTGTTTTGTGTTTATTTTGAAAGATTGCAATGATGTGCATCACACCCTGATATACTTCAATACATACTAAGTACGCTGATATCAAGTCAAATAGCCTACTTGAGTCGTTGTTTTTCTTTGTTTTTCATGTGTGTAAGCATCTCAGTTTTCTAGAACTTTCACTATCAAAGCCCTAACCAACTCCTCTCCGGGACCCAGAGGGGAAAAAAAGAACATTGTTTGTGTTTTAGTGTGCAACTCTGAAACAACTTAGTGTGCACGCTACAGATCCTGTGGTAAATCAAACTGGTTTGAATCTCGCGAGTCTAAGTTCTTCAAGTGTGCATGCAGAAGAGGAGAGCAAGGCAGAGGAGGAATGATATTGACCTGGATTGACTGCATGGGACCACATGGTACCACTACGACATAAATATTTATACTGTATTTCAGAAAATACTCACACGGCAAAGAAACAAATGAAAGTATGCAGCCGTTCTCCAGAGGACCTCTGGAGCCGTCTGAATATAATCCATCTGGTTCATTCGTTCTTTGGCGACAACAGGGCTGGACTGGGTTTTGTAAAACCAAGTCTGAACAGACTGAAAGGCTACTGAATATAATGAGTTTTTGAGACACATGAGTCATATTGAGCCGTCTGCAGCTGTAAACTGTATGTCTGTTGTATCCGGTCCTCGCTTGAACCCATGTAGTTATTTTGAGCACCAGCAACTCAAAGTTTCATGTGCTCAGACTGGCATAAAATAAGACAAACAATGCATCTTATTCTTATCATTTTGATTAATTGAAATAAAGCTGAAATTAAATATAAATATTAACTGAAAAAAATAGAAATGTTTTTACCTTGGCAACAAACTGAAATGAAATAGGTTTAAGTAAAATTGCTAAAACTAAAACTGCAATAAAATAAATTCAAGCTAAATGTAAAAAATTAAAAATCAATAAAAATGACAAAACCACATGACAAAATAACTAAAACTTAAACTAAAATGAATGAATTCCATGATAATATTTTAATTGTAAATAACACTGCCAGGAACAGACATTCAAAATAGACATTTTTTTTCTTTATTTTTTAAAAATTGCAAGCAACAGATAAATGCAACATAAATATAACAAATATACATGATATAAAAGTAGACATCCCAGCAAAATATTTCTTCAGTTCCCTTTCGAGGGAACTCAACACTGCGTCGAAATCGACACTTTGGGGACGCTCCCTAAGCGTGCGCCTCTGAAGTATGAATAAAACTAATCCAATCCTGATTGGTGTTGCGTCGTGACGTAACATGTGACGGCATACCCGGAAGTATAAAAGTGACGCTGTCACAACACACACTAGCTTTCGCTCTTCAGCAAGCGCTCTGTGTATGAAACTGTCAGTCTTATTTGGTGTTGTTTGTCCCTATATCTATATATCTATATATATATTATGGCCAGCGAGCAGTTCAAGAAGTGTGTGCATCCTTGCCCTTGTTATATTACGGGTGGGGATACACATTCTTTGTGTGTGAATTGTTTGGGAGCGCAGCACGCACGGGCAGCTCTCGAGGGAGCTGCTTGTGTTAACTGTGAAGCACTTCCCATTAGAGTGCTGCGCTCCCGGCTGGCGTGCTTTGATGAGCACGGTCAGGCTCGCGCTCCCCGCGGTTCTAGTCCCGCGTCTGTTGAGGCAGCGCGGCGATTGAGATCGTGGGGCTCGCAGCGGGATCTTTTAGATGAGAATGAGGCTGCTGAGGCACCTTCTCATTCTTCGTCTGAGGATCCCGTAGCCCCTGATAGTGGTCCAGGAGCCCGCATCGCGGCTTCTCCTGCCCACGATCAGGTCCCAATGCTTGAGCTCTCTGCTTCTGAGGAAGTAGATGTGCTCAGTATTGATGCGGATGACCGTGATTTTGGCGCGCCAGTTCACGGCCAAGCGTATGAGGAGCTGATAGAGGTTGTGACTCGTGCAGTGGCTAGACTTAATATTAGCTGGCCACATGATGAGCAGGGAACGCAAGCAAAAAGTAAGCTTGATGAGCGTTTCCTGCAGCATAGAGCACAACCTCAGCGCCGGGGTTTGCCGTTTTTCCCCGATCTCCATTTTGAGATCTCGAGATCGTGGGATAAACCGCACTCGTCCCGTGTTTCCAGTCCCAGTGTTTATAGCAATGTTGTGGGTGTACGGGATAGGGGTTATGGGAAGATGCCTAAGGTAGAAAAGGCTTTAGCAGGTTATCTTTCCCCTGATTCGGCATCTTCCCTGGAAACCCCGGCGCTGCCTAGTAAGCCTTGTAGAGATACATCTGCTTTAATAGGCAGGGCTTACATGGCGGCAGGTCGGGCTGGTTTATGTCTGCACTCTATGGCTATCTTGCAGGCATACCAGGCCGATCTCCTGAAAGATTTGGATGAGGGGGAGGGGCTAACTCCTGAAGATATTTTAGAGTTAAGGAGAGCCACAGATTTGTCTCTCCGGGCCACAAGAGAGACGGCCCGTGCCATTGGCCGCTCTATGGCAGCTATGGTAGCTACGGAGAGACATCTGTGGCTGAGCCTATCTGGTATCAAAGATGGAGATAGATCTTTTCTGCTGGATGCACCGCTCTCGCCTTCTGGCCTGTTTAGTGACGCCGTTACATCGGTCGTCGACAGGGTTCAGGAGGCGAAGAAGCAATCTGTGGTGTTCCAGCAGTACCTCCCCCGTAAGGCAAAATCCAAATCGAGTAGGGTGGGGCCGAGTGATCAGCCCCAGCCATCAGCCAGCTTCTCACACCGAGCTGAGCAGAGAGAGAGTGTTTCCTCTAGAGCCCCTCCTCCTGGAGCTTGGCAACAGAGGAAGCGCTCTCAGAAATCGAAGTTCTCCAGCCAGAGAGGCGACCTGAGGGAAGTCTTTCAGGCTAGGAGGGCTTCGGGAAGAGGTCCTGACCGAAGTGGTAGGACCTCTGAGGGCTGTTCCCTCCACTGCAGGGCAACCGAGGTTGTTTTCGCAGCGGAGCCCTCTGGGAAACGATGTAGATTGCCCGCCGTCAACGACGTTTCGGGCCGCATCTCTTTCCAGCAAAAGTATTCTAATAAAGAAAAAGCATCAGTTATGGTTAAAAGAACCGTATCGACTACAGCCTGCAGGTATTCCGCTTCAGGAAGTCGAGAAAGATGCTCGAAAAACACCAGAGGCCAGTCTCGAGAGGCTGGTACCCCTAGTAGATTTTGTAGAGGCATGGTATCATCTGCCCAACATATCTGCGTGGGTCCTGCATATAATGGAGCTGCAGTTTGCGCACCGCCCCCCCAGGTTTTAAATTGGGGTGGTGCAAACTACAGTGGTTCCAGAGCAGGCTCAGGTGATGGAACAAGAAGTACAGACTCTGCTACTAAAGGAAGCCATGGAACGTGTTCATCCTTTAGACAGGGGGTCCGGGTTTTACAGCCGGTACTTTATAGTTCAAAAGAAGGGTGGGGGGTTAAGGCCAATTCTAGATCTCAGGGTTTTGACCCGATCTCTAAGGAGGTTCGGGTTCAAAATTTTAACCATTCCTGCAGTCGTGAGTCAGATCAGATCCGAGGACTGGTTTGTCACGATAGATCTAAAGCACGCCTATTTTCTCATCTCCATCCTTCCATGTCACAGGAGATACCTGAGGTTTGCTTTCGGGGACGAAGCTTACCAATATTGGGTTCTTCCGTTCGGCCTAGCACTCTCTCTCCGTACATTCACCAAATGTATGGATGTAGCCCTTGCTCCACTGAGACTTCAAGGCATTCATATATTGAATTATCTCGACGACTGGCCCATTCTGGCCCAGTCTCGAGAAATGGCAGTTCGGCATCGAGATGTCGTCCTTGGCCACATTCAGAAATTGGGGTTGAGACTCAAGAGTGTGCTAGAACCATCCCAGTGCACGATATTTTTTGGAATCGTGTGGAGCTTGATTACGATGCAGGCACGAATGTCTCCCGCACGTATCGAGTCAATTCTGGCGATGGTATCTGGGTTAAGGCTGGACCAGGCCATCACTGTGAAGCAATTTCAAAGAATGCTGGGTCTCATGGCAGCGGCATCCAACATCATTCCTTTGGGCCTTCTGCACATGAGGCCCATTCAGTGGTGGTTAAAAACCAAGGGGTTTTCTCCCAAGGAGAATCCGTTTCGTATAATCAGAGTAACGCGCAGATGCCTTCGTTTTCTGAACATATGGAAGAAACCTTGGTTCCTATCCCAAGGGCCAGTACTGGGAGTGTCGTGTCGCCGGAAATCCGTTTCGACAGACGCTTCCCTCACTGGCTAGGGCGCGGTCATGGACGGCCGCTTTGCCAGGGGTCTGTGGCAGGACCATCATCGTTCTTGGCATGTAAACTGCCTAGAGATGATGGCTGTGTTCAGGGCTTTGAGGAGCTTCCTCCCAGACATCAAGGGTTACCATGTCTTAGTACGATCCGACAATACGTCGGTGGTAGCCTATCTGAACCGACAATGGGGACTCAGATCGCGCTCTCTGTGCAGACTGGTGCATCTGATTATTCTTTGGTCCCAGGGGAAAATACTGCCTATCAAGGCAATGTATATTCCGGGGGTTCAGAATCAGGGAGCAGACATCCTGTCGCGGCAGGGGCTGAGGCCCGGGAAATGGAGACTTCATCCAGATGTGGTGAAGTTGATATGGGAGAGGTTTGGACCAATGGAAGTGGATCTGTTTGCATCTCGAGAGACGTCCCACTGTCCACTTTGGTTCTCCCTCTCACTTCCAGCCCCTCTGGGGTTGGATGCCATGGTACAGGCCTGGCCGAGGCTTCGCCTGTACGTGTTTTCCCCGATCGCTCTGCTCCCGGGAGTCCTGGAGAGGGTCCGTCAGGAGGGCATCAGTCTTCTTCTGGTTGCCCCAATGTGGCCGACCCGAGTATGGTTTTCAAACATAGTATCACTCCTGATAGCTCCGCCATGGCAGATTCCTCTGAGGAGGGATCTGTTGTCTCAGGCGGGGGGCACAATTCTCCACCCTCAGCCAGAGCTGTGGAAATTGTGGGTCTGGCCTCTGAGGGGGTTCAGTACCTGAATGCTGGTCTATCAGCTGGAGTGGTTGAAACTATACTTAGCTCCAGAGCTCCGTCTACTAGGAGATTATATGGCCTCAAGTGGAATGTTTTTGCCACTTGGTGTAGAGAACATGAGTTAGATCCAGTAAACTGCCCGGTGGCTTCAGTTCTGGAATTTCTTCAAGATCGGTTCTCTGCGGGTCTCTCCCCTTCCACACTTAAGGTGTACGTGGCAGCCATTGCGGCTTTCCACGCTCCGTTAAGTGATGGGCCCCTGGGGAGGCACCAGTTGGTCATTCGGTTTCTCCGCGGTACTTGGAGGATGAGGCCGGCAACCAGGTCTAGGGTTCCTGCTTGGGACCTGGCTATAGTTCTGGAAGGATTATCCCTGGCCCCTTTCGAACCTCTAGAGTCGGCTTCGCCTAAGGATTTAACGCAGAAAATGGTTTTTCTCTTGGCCATTACCTCACTTAAGAGGGTGGGAGATCTCCAAGCCCTGGCAGTAACACCAGCTTGCTTGGAGTTTGCCCCTGGCAGAGTAAAGGCCTTTTTGCACCCGAGTCCGGGCTACGTGCCTAAGGTTCCTTCGAACACGGCTCGGTCTTTAGTCCTTCAGGCATTCCATCCTCCACCTCATGTGTCGGCAGAAGAAGAGAAGCTTCATTTGCTCTGCCCCGTCAGAGCTTTGAGCGTGTACCTTGAGAGGTCCTCTTCTTGGAGAAGGTCGGACAGTTATTAGTATGTTTTGGGTCACCTAAGAAGGGGCTCCCGGCATCCAAGCAGACTATTAGTAATTGGATAGTCCAGGCTATTACTGCGGCTTACAAGGTGCGCGGTTTGCCTTCACCTTTAGCCGTCAGGGCCCATTCAACTAGAAGCATGGCTTCTTCTAGGGCCCTTCTTTCGGGAGTACCTCTACAGGAGATCTGCGAGGTAGCCGGTTGGGCTACTCCGCATACTTTTATCAGGTTCTACAGTCTCCACCTTCCAAGTAAGCCTGGCACACACGTGCTCAGTCCTTGCTGAGTGCCTAGACAGTTTCACTCCGGGACAGGCCTATTCGGTGCGTGGCCTAGTGGGCACTCGTTCCCCAAAGTGTCGATTTCGACGCAGTGTTGAGTTCCCTCGAAAGGGAACGTCTCGGGTTATGACTATAACCCTTGTTCCCTGAGAAGGGAACGAGACACTGCGTCGTTCTGCCACGCCCCTCGAGGCCTTTGAGCGTCTTGCTTCATCGCGAGGCTAGTGTGTGTTGTGACAGCGTCACTTTTATACTTCCGGGTATGCTGTCACATGTTACGTCACGACGCAACACCAATCAGGATTGGATTAGTTTTATTCATACTTCAGAGGCGCACGCTTAGGGAGCGTCCCCAAAGTGTCGATTTCGACGCAGTGTCTCGTTCCCTTCTCAGGGAACAAGGGTTATAGTCATAACCCGAGACGTTTTCCTGCACCTACAGAGTGTTTAGTCACATGACATTTATATCTCAGGTGATTGGCTCAAAACCTTAAATGCTCAGAACTGATCGTCCATAAGCAAAGAATGCAGATTTAGATAGCTTTACCCAGGTATTATACATCACAAATATAGACAAAAATCATGTAAATCATGCAATTTTTAGAGACGAGTAAATATAGAGTATAAATACCTGGGCATCATAATTGATGACACATTAAAATTTACTTCACACATTAATTACTTGAAACAAAAATTAAAGAAGAAGTTGGGATTTTACTTTAGAAATAAGTCTTGCTTTTCATTTAATGCAAGGAAGAAGCTTGTCTCTGCGACTTTCTGGCCGATTCTTGATTAAGGGGATGTAGTGTGTTGATGCTGTGACCCTAGATGCTGTGTATCATGGTGCCTTAAGATTTATTATGAATTGCACATTTTCCACACATCATTGTGCATTATACAATACAGTTTCTTGGTCTTCTCTTGCTGTACGAAGGAAAATGCACTGGTACTCATTGATATACAAAGCAATTTTGGGGGGTTTACCATCTTATCTTTGTTGTATGCTTAAGCAAAAAGAAGCAGGTTTTATTATAGGTTTTATTTTTAGCAGTTTTATTATAATCTGCATGTACCTCGAGTTAGAGCTAATTTAGGTAAAACTGCTTTTAACTATGCTGCACCTTTAGAATGGAACTCTCTAAAAAAGACATTGAGGCTGAATCATCTGGTGTCTTTCAGTAATTTTAGAACACTTACTGTATATATGCGCTAGAGAAAGATTTAATGATTTGCAAATGCTTCTGGGGTTGTATTTTTTAATACTAATTTATTGTGTGTTGTATTGTTTTATACCATGGTCTGGGTGAATACTCGATTTTGATTGGCTTCAGGGTGTCCGTTAAAAAAAAAATAGAGGACACCTAGTAAAGGAGTTCTGGTGAAACGGACTGTTTGCCGTTCGAAATTAATAAATAAATGCGCTGCTTAAAACAGCTGTGAGTAACCATAGCAACAGGCAGTCAAAGTACAATACACTAATACAATACAAACTAATACAACAATGAGCGACTTCGTTATTTCTTTTAACATTTATGGAGAATATGACAACTTTGACGACTGGTATGCTGCTGAAGAAAGAAAAAATGTAAATAAAACGGAGAAACGACACAAAGAGATAACATCGGGTGAATTGAATCAAATAGAAGACGAAAAAGATGAGATCAACACGAAAAAAAAAATACTAAATGGGCAGTAAATACACTCAGAGACTTTATTGTTAAAAAAGAAATGGACTCCAGCTTTGAAAATTACACCGCTGCTGCTCTGAATGAGACCCTGCGGGAGTTTTACGCAGCTGTCCAGACAACCAAGGCAGAGGAGAGTACAGCTTGTTTGGTTGTTGTTTGATTAATTGTTTTATGTGTAATAAAAAAATAACTATGCCTACCTTTGTGTTTCATGAAAAAAAAAATGCATTTTTGAACCTGAAGGGTTCTACAAGCTGAGCGGACTATAAATATCTCCGGTTGCTAAATAAACCGTCAGGCAAGTTATTATTTGTAAAAACTAGAGATTTAGCCTAGTTAAAATATAAACTAATGTTTTAAAAATGTTTTATTTGGCAAGTGACCATGGTATAAGTGGGTTAATGCCCTTCGAGGTGTCCGTTGTAAGGTTTTAATGGACTTCGGCGGAGGCCGGTTTACACCTCGCCGTCGTCCATTAAAACCTTACAACGGACACCTCGTCGGGCATTAACCCTTACTTATTGTTATATCTGTGTTTGAACAATTGGACCGCCTATCTCGGCCAGGACACTCCGGCCAGGACACTCCTGTAAAAGAGATTTTAATCTCAGTGAGGTTCTCTCCTGGTTAAATAAAGGTAAAATAAAAAATAAAATAAAAAACTATGAGAAAATAAGGTGCTCAAAAATATCTTCTAAATACATATTGATTATGTTCTTCTAAGTTATTTTGGTTAAAAGCATCTGCTAAATGCATAAACGTAAATGATTGTCTTAAAACCACACTATTAAAAGGGATTGTCTTTGTGTTTAACAGAATAAATAATTCTTATAATTAATTCTTGTAATTTTGTTAACAAACAAAAATAATGACTTTATTTCAACTATTCATTTCCTTCTGAGTCAGTTAAACTAGTGTAACAGCGTAAGCGTCTGTTGTTGTACATCACACGCATCACACACATGACCAGCGTCGGCCAATAGTGAGCCTACGTGTGACGTAGCTCTACGCAAACATACTGGTTTAACTGACTAGAGGCCCACGAGAAGGAAATGAATAGTTGAAATAAAGTCGTTATTTTTGTTTGTTTTTGCGCACAAAAAGCATTCTAGTAGCTTGATAAACTTAAGATTGAGCCACATAGTCACTTGGACTATTTTAACGATGTTTTTAATAACTTTTCGAGGCCGGCAAGTTTCAATCCTTGAAGAAGCCTATATGGACTAGTATGGAGGAGTAATCCAGCTCTCAGATTTCATCAAAAATATCTTAATTTGTGTTCTGAAGATGAACGAAGGTCTTACGGGGTTGGAACAACATGAGGGTGAGTAAATACTGACAGAATTTTCATTTTTGGGTGAACTAACCCTTTAAGTTCTTTCTAGAAAGTGCTCAAAAGTCTGTAACTGTACATCAAATGATCGTAAGCGATCTGTGGACATGCAAACAAAGTCAGGGACAAAACACCTGAGATAAGCCACACACATAACAAGCCTCTACTGGTTTGTCTAAATCTAAATTGCAAAGCATTCCTGAAGGACAGAAGAAGCCTGTATAAAAGATCAAACTAGTCTCTGCTCATCGGCGAGATACACTTACACCAAAGAGTAAAGCTGAGCGAAACAGTTGAGAGCTGACGCACCACATGAGAGACGCAGTGACTCATGGTGGATGCAAGGAGACGCAAGAGCACAGGGACCTTGTTAGTGGTTGGAGTGACTGAGCAAGACAAGACAGCTTTATGTCCTTTGAACATATTTTTGGGGCCCATTAGCAGAACCTCCAGCGGTCTCTCTGCAGTGTCTCTGTTCTTCTATTTTTAAATAAAAAATTCATATCGACCCTTTCCATATCACTAGATTAGACTATTCTAAGCACAGAATTTATGATCAAAAAGAGTTATTTTATTCAGGCTTAATATTTTGAGCAAATGAATTGCATGATATGCTGATTAATTTCACATCATCAATCATTTATGAAAAATGAAGTTAATTCACAACCTTATCCATTTTACAGCATTCATTCTGTTGTTTGGCAAGTTTAGTGGACGATTGAGTATTTCGTGTGAGGGCGAAAGATTTCCTCTTGCAGATTTCGCAACAGGATTAAGTGTCTCACATGGATTCGTCACTTTGACCAACAGAAAGCTGTTTGGTTTGGAGCGGATTGATTTTATCTGATGGGAATCATCAAATTTTGAGGAGATGAGTTGAAAAATAAGAGGGAGAAGAGACCGATGAATATCCAAAATATATATATAAAAAAAAAATGACATAAACAGATAAAATTACTAAAACAAACTAATATTAAAACTGAAAATGTAAAAATAAACCCAAATTCTAAATATAAATAAATACTATAATAGCATATAAATGCAAAGTTAGGTCATGAAACTAGTTGGTGCAGGCTAATAGTCCTTAACTCAATCTGTGTACAATCACATCATTCTCTATAGGGCACAGCTGATTGGTTCCTGCTGTATCAGTAGCCAATGAACTCGCTGCTCAACCTTCAATACTGGTCAGCAGTTGCTGTAGCAGTTTCAGTGCGCTTTCAGAAACCCTCCTCCTCCCCCAGCTCCACCTGTATAGATCTGATATGGGTAATTCATGTATGCTGTATTGTACAGAAGCGTGTAGTGTATGTATTGGCAGTAAATCCCGTACTTGTTCTGCCGCAGCAGCAACAACAGCAGCAAAATAGCAGATCTATTCTGCAAAGACCAAACATATCAACAGTAAGATAAATACAACGTACGACAGAAAATTGCTTGGTTTGAAAGTGATTTCTCTGTGAGCGACACTATTGACAATAAACAATGGACCTTATTGTGCACACAAAATTTCATTGAAATTTCAGTAGTGTGACTGCTGACTAAAATCAGCAAACGTTTAGCAGGACATGAATTATTCCAATGGGAATCGTCAGATTTTGAGCGAGATGTTGCAAAAATAAGAGGGCAGAGTGACAAACAATTCTTTATATCAAGATGAATAGCTCACATAAGACAAGGAACACAAATTCAGTCAGTTTGACTTTAAAGTGGCAGTACGAAAAGTTTTGCAGAACTAGTTATGACTTTGTGTTCCCTTTCGTTGTCACTCCGAGTTACGTCGGATGACGACGAATGGGGTTTCGCTTAGAACACCTATCGACTTCGAGTATACAAAAACGAGCCAATGGCAAAGAAATGCCATGGGTCTGCGGAATTTGCATGACGTAACTCCGCCCCACCTCGTGGGTATAAAAGGAGGACGCCGGCAACATGCAGTTATGTTTTCGCTTCGGAGCCAGGAGTATCTCTTCACTCCACAGCCATTTATGACTTCACTCTACGAGACGAGCCATTCTCTCCGGTGTTGGTGTGATGGCGATCTGCAGCGAGTTCACATTGCCTGCTGATCTGTGCAGTGATCTGCCAGTGAGTGTGTTCTCCCCGCTCGCTTCAACATCGCGAGCTTTTTGTCGCGTTTTTTTTCTCCTCTCACAAAAGAGCTCGCACGCGGCACGTCTTTTTAAAGACGGCTCGCCCGTGCATTTAAAAAAAAAAAAAAAAAAAGTGGCGGCAGATTGGTATCGGACTCTGATGGGCACGAGCGCTGTCTAGTGTGTAGGGCTTTTATCATGCTTGTGCAGCGCTCGTGGGTGATTCATGTTCTCTCTGGGAACATGATCATCGCGTCATTTAGGTCGAGACTTAATGAACTCGCAAGAGTGAGAGTCCCATCATCCACACCCCGATCTAGCGCTCCCCCGAGGGGTGGTACTTCGGCTGGTGGCCAGGGTGACCTGAGGGTTATAGTCTGGAACAAGGCGCCGACTATCTGTCCGCGACCCCAGCCCCCTCCTGTGTGACGGTGCCCGCTAGTGAACCTCCGATTCCCGCGAGTCGACCTTCGGGTGGCCCGCGAGTTTCGGTTGAAGCTACAGAGGAAGATGCTATGTCTGTTGTAACATCATAAGGTGGGCTTGATTCTTTTGGAAGTGACGACTCGTCACAGCTGCCACCTTCTGGTGTGTTATGCTGTGCCTGAGTCGGATCCGGAGATGACGGCCATGCTTTCCTGGGACGATTGGTTTTTGGGTAAGGCCGCCGACCCGCGTCCATGGCAAACCCCAATATCTTTCTTCCCGGACGTGCATGATGAGATCTCGATGTCCTGAAAGACCCCCGTGTCTTCTCAGGACCGCTCGTTGGTCTCATCCGCCTTTCCCCCCTCACGGGGCCACTGCCCATGGGTACACTGGGGTCCCCCCGGTTGAACGCTCTGTTGCGATGCTACTGTGTCCTCAGAGTGCTTCCCGGCGCTATCCTAAGCACCCGTCCGAAGCCTGTAGTTCTTTTCGTCTACACTAATCTGTGGCGAAATCCTATAGTGCCACAGGACAGGCAGCCGCCTCACTGCATCCCATGACCGTTCTGTGGTCTACCTGGCCCAGATGCTCATGGTTATGCATGAGGGCGGGACTGACTAGAGGCTCTTTAATGAGCTACCAAAAAGCGCGCCGCCACTGACCTTGCTCTCCGAGCGACGAAGGTGGCCGTGCGCTCTCCGAGTCAGGTGATGTTTACCACTCTGGGGCTGACCGGTCTGATGTGCTGGATGCCGGCAGACTCGTCTGCTCGACACCCCCACATCCCAGGTCGGCCTCTTCGGCGGTGCGGTTGAGTTCTTCTGCCCAATAGTCTTTAACCGCCCGGGAGCAGATTGAGGTTGTTCTGCCGACGGCCCGCCGTCCGCTCAGGTCCCTCAGTCTGCCAACCGCCGAAGGCGCCCTCCCACGGTTCCAACCCCGCCCGTTCACCCGGGCTGGCTTGGAAGACCGTGGGGGGATGCCTCAGCCCTCTCCAGCCCCGCCCCCCGCTAAACGGTGTTCATTGTCCCCAAGAAAACCGGTGGGTTACGACCAATCCTGGACCTGCGCGTACTGAATCGCTCCCTTCACAGGATGCCGTTCAAAATGCTCACCGCCAAACGCATTTTCGAATGTGTGCGGCCCCAGGATTGGTTTGCAGCGATCGAGCTGAAGGACGCCTACTTTCATGTCTCCATTCTCCCTCGACACAGACCGTTCCTCCGGTTTGCTTTCGAGGGGCAGGCATACCAGTACGCGGTTCTCCCTTTCGGGCTAGCCCTGTCTCCTCGCGTCTTCACGAAGGTCGTCGAGGCAGCCCTTGTTCCCCTTCGGGTTCACGGGGTTCGCATCCTGAACTATCTCGACGACTGGCTAATCCTAGCTCACTCTCGAGACCAGGTTTGCGAACACAGGGACCATGTGCTCCGGCACCTAGCTCGTCTGGGCCTTTGGGTCAACTGGGAGAAGAGCAAACTTTGCCCCGTGCAGAGGATCTCTTTTCTCGGTATGGACATCGACTCGGTCGCCATGTCCGCGCAGCTTACGAGCGAGCGCGCGCGCGCAGTCACTGCTGACTTGTCTGAGACAAATACAGGGCAAGAGTGTGGTTCCACTGAAACATTTTCAGAGGCTCCTGGGGCATATGGCATCTGCAGCCGCGGTGACGCCGCTCGGATTGCTTCATATGAGACCGTTTCAGCTTTGGCTTCGGGACCGAGTCCCGAGGTGGGCATGGCAACAAGGCACGCTCCGAGTACCAGTTACTCCGACCTGCCGTCAGACCTTCACCCCGTGGTTGAACCTCAGTTTTCTCAGGGCTGGTGTCCCCCTGGAACGAGTGTCTCGGCATGTTGTTGTCTCAACAGATGCCTCCACCACGGGCTGGGGCGCCATGTGCAATGGACATGCTGCCGCGGGCTCCTGGACAGGACCCCAGCGCCTATGGCATGTCAATTGCCTCGAGTTGCTGGCAGTACGCCTTACCCTGCACCGCTTCCGACCGCTGCTCATGGGTCAATACGTACTAGTCCGATCAGACAATACCGCCACAGTAGCGTACATCAACCATCAAGGTGGTCTACGCTCCCGCCGTATGTCGCAACTCGCCCGCCACCTCCTCCTATGGAGTCAGAGGCATCTGAGGTCCCTTCGTGCCATTTACATTCCCGGAGCCCTGAACCGTGCTGCCGACGAGCTGTCGCGGCTTCAGCCCCTCCCTGGAGAATGGCGACTCCATCCCCAGTCGGTCCAGCTGATTTGGGACCAGTTCGGGGACGCACAGATAGATCTGTTTGCCTCCCACGACTCGACCCATTGCGCCCAGTATTATTCTCTGACCGAGGGCACGCTCGGCACGGATGCGCTGGCGCACAGCTGGCCGCGGGGCCGCAAATATGCCTTTACCCCAGTGAGCCTTCTTGCGCAGGTCTTGCGCAAGGTCAGGGAGGACGAGGAGCAGGTCCTT
Source organism: Meda fulgida (assembly GCA_030578275.1). Classification (NCBI taxonomy): domain Eukaryota; kingdom Metazoa; phylum Chordata; class Actinopteri; order Cypriniformes; family Leuciscidae; genus Meda; species Meda fulgida. Next base: position 25,791,023 of record CM060638.1, read on the forward strand.
CTGGTTGCGCCGTACTGGCCCACCCGGACTTGGTTCTCCGAACTAGTGCTCCTCGCGACAGCACCTCCTTGGCCAATTCCTCTGAGGAAGAACCTCCTTTCTCAGGGACGGGGCACCCTGTGGCACCCTCGTCCCGATCTCTGGAACCTCCACGTGTGGCTCCTGGACGGGACGAGGCAGGTTTGAGTACCCTACCACCTACGGTGGTGGCTACCATCACTTCCGCTAGAGCGTCGTCCACGAGGCACGCCTACGCGTTGAAGTGGAACCTCTTCGTCAACTGGTGCTCTTCTCGCCGAGAAGACCCCCGGAGGTGTTCGATCAGTTTCGTGCTTTCCTTCTTTCAAGATGGGTTGGAGCGAAGGCTGTCTCCCTCCACCCTCAAAGTTTATGTTGCCGCTATTGCCGCACACCACGACTTAGTGGAAGGTAAGTCCGTAGGGAAGCACGACCTGATCGTCAGATTCCTGAGGGGGGCGAGGAGGCTGAATCCTCCTCGTTCTTCTCTCGTTCCCTCTTGGGACCTCTCAGTGGTCTTAAGTGCCCTGCAGAGTGCTCCCTTTGAGCCTCTGCAATCAGTGGAGCTTAAGTTCCTGTCAATGAAGACAGCGCTCCTGGTTGCATTGACCTCTCTCAAGAGGGTCGGGGACCTGCACGCATTCTCCGTTGACGAAGCGTGCCTGGAATTCGGGCCCGGCTTACTCTCACGTGATCCTGAGACCCCGGCTCGGATATGTGCCCAAGGTTCCTACCACTCCCTTCCGGGACCAGGTGGTGAACCTGCAAGCGCTGCCCTCGGAGGAGGCAGACCCAGCCTTGGCACTGCTCTGTCCAATACGCGCTCTCCGCGCCTATGTAGACAGGACGCAGTGTTTCAGGACCTCAGACCAGCTCTTTGTCTGTTATGGTGGGAAGCTGAAGGGAAAGGCTCTCTCAAAGCAGAGGTTGTCTCACTGGATAGTGGACACCATTGCTTTGGCATACCAACAGCAAGGTCGACCGTGCCCCCTTGGTGTGACTGCCCACTCCACCCGGAGTGTGGCATCCTCCTTGGCTCTAGCGCATGGCGCCTCGCTAGCAGACATCTGCATAGCTGCAGGCTGGGCGACACCGAACACATTCGGCAGATTCTATAATCTCCGAGTGGAGTCAGTGTCCTCTCATGTACTCGCTTCAACTAGCTAGTACCGGACCCGCTCAGGTGTCTTCGCTTGCTCGCCATTCCACTCCACGGACTGGATACGTGCGATATTCTGCTCAGGTGAGCTTCTCCGAAAGCCCTGAGTTCCTCCAGCACCCCTGATGCTAGCGACAGTGTCTATTGCCTGGGCATCGGCTAGGTGCCTCCCGTGTGCATGGTCCCTCCCTGGAGCTACCCCCACACGTGTATTTCCACTGTAAACCTCTCTGAGCATGTGTCTTTCCCTCGGCAAGCCACCTTGCCACCCCTGAGGTTGAAATATTCCACCTGCGCCTGGACACCTCAGAGTTTCTCCATATGTTTCCTTCGGGTCATATGTGTATTTTCAAATGCCCCCCCCCCACCCCCCACTGGGTCGGTGATAATTGCATATTTCCTCCTAAAGCTATGGGATATGCTTCCCAGTGTACCTTGGTATTCCTGTGTTAAATAGGGGTCCTTCGTCCTAAAATATATCGAGGGCTCAGATTTGCGCAGGGCACTGGAAGACAGCTGTGAAGGTGGCGTGATTAGACTGGTAACCCCATTCGTCGTCATCCGACGTAACTCGGAGTGACAACGAAAGGGAGCGTCTCGGTTACGTATGTAACCCTCGTTCCCTGAGTAGGGAACGGAGACGTTACGTCTTCCTGCCACTTCCGCTGTACCGCGGGGATCGCCTGAGTTCAGTCTTGGCTCCTCAGCGAAGAAACATAACTGCATGTTGCCGGCGTCCTCCTTTTATACCCACGAGGTGGGGCGGAGTTACGTCATGCAAATTCCGCAGACCCATGGCATTTCTTTGCCATTGGCTCGTTTTTGTATACTCGAAGTCGATAGGTGTTCTAAGCGAAACCCCATTCGTCGTCATCCGACGTAACGTCTCCGTTCCCTACTCAGGGAAAGAGGGTTACATACGTAACCGAGACGTTTTTAATATTTCAACCACAAGCACAAACAATAATATGTAAGCCACATTTTCTGCCATTGAACCTCTCTCCTTAATGCAATGTTATGAAATGATGTGGTATTGCCTCCCTGAATGTGAGGATAATGGTCATTTGGGAGTTGCCTCCTTGGTAGCAAAACAAAACCCCACCCTGCACAACAGAACAACAGAAAACCTGCAGCGGACACACTTGCTGATGGACATATTGACCACACTTGCTGATGGAACAAGACCACGTATATTTCTCAGAACAGCGACAACTTACAGAAAACATGAAACAATGGGCACATCAACGTTTCATACTGTAGTCAAATGGCATTTGAAAGAAGTTGGCGGGAGAGCTCTAAACAACTTTTAAGGAATAAGACCCTGGAGCATGAACTGAGTCATAAGAACTCAAAAACCACTTCCCAAAAACCATTAATCTCAATTAGTGTCTGGATATAAGCCGTCAACTCAACCTTTTCTCCATATTTCTTGTCAGCGGCAGATCTTTGTTTGACACACATCTCAACGAAACTACATCATCTGGACACAAAACGCATATTTTGCCAATCAAAATTAATTAGGCATTCGGACTAAATCAAATTTTCTGAAAGCAAGATTATTTTTTAAAGTCTTTTTGCCTTTGATGTCATAGCTCATTTTCGTCAGGGGAACTCTGTGAGTGTTCTTCTGGTGCCATCAGCCAATCAGCATCTTTATTACATCATTTTCATGCAAATCCAGAGACAACTGCATTTGGCTGAAAAACTAAGTGGCATATTTCAAAACTTTCAGAGATAAATTGAGAAAATAATGTGAATGCTAAAGGACAACCCTGAATGTTGTTGCAGACTCCTTGTTCAACATTAGTGTCAATGATATATATTTTGAAATATTATTTCAATGCAAAATAACGGTTGTAATATATATTTCTGTAATATATTCCTGTGATGCAAAGCTGAATTTTCAGTAGTCTTCAGTGTAACATGATCCTTCAGAAATCATTCCAATATGCTGATTTGCTAATGTTGAAAACATTGGGGTAAGATTTTTCTAAAGAAATAATACTTTTACTCAACAAAAAGAAATTAAATTGATCAAAAGGCATGACAGTAAAGGTATTTATAAATTACCAAAGAATCCTGAAAACATGCATCAGAGTTTCCACAAAAATATATCAGCAAAAACTTATTTCAACATTGAAATTACATTTTAAAATAAATTCAAACAGAAATCAAATAGTTTTACTGTGTGTTTTAATCAAATTAATGCAGCATAAGATACTTCTTTCAAAAGCTAAAATTCTAATGATTCTAAACTTTTAACCGGTACAGTATAAATATTATATTAAAAACAATACAAAATTTACATGCAACCTGAGAATAATCACATCTCATGGAAAGCTGGGACACCTGTAGCCTAGAACGTATCATTATGAGTGTCTGCAGTGCTGACATCCTCCACCACTGCAGTGGAAATACAACACAGAGGATCATTTCAACGGGATTTGAGCTGAGCTCAATAGCAGTATTAAATTCGCTGTATTTTCATAATCACTTTAGAAACTGAGGCATGAAACTCTCTGTGGGCCAACAGTGAAACGTTGAGTTGACTTCTGAGGGCTCAAACACACAATACGCTCCAGAAATCTGTAGAAAAAGTCAACTTCTACCAAGACACGCACTGTGGTCTGAAAGCAGTTATCAGACTGGCTCCTGCAGTGCCATACTCACAGCGTCTGCAGGGAGAGACTGCTTAACATCACTGAAACCTGCACCATCACACACAGAGAAACATTCACTCTCATGGGCTTTAATTCTCCCTGTTATACATATTATAAATACATATAAACACATTTGTACTGTAGTAGACACTGTGCGACTAAATTATTCAGAGATGAAAATACTTACACATGCACAACATAAACTGCTGTCAAGGTAGCCAGAAGAATGTTGGTTAATCTTCAGGCTATTTGTGAAAATGAATCTTCTTTATATTTCATTAACTGGATTTACAGTACAGCCAAAATATACTATTATTTTCATGAGAGAAAATACAAAGAATACAGGCCAAAAGATACAACCCTGCTGAAAGTCTATGCTGGTCACGACTAGTTATACTGTTACTATAGCTACCAATATAGTCATGCAAAGCATGAAAGCAATTTTTATAATTTGTAAATATGTCATTATGTTCGTTATACAAATATAGTATACAGACTTTATATATTATTTTATGTTTTGAGTCTTTCATTTTTAGCTTTTGAATACTGTGTACTGTATGTATTTATTATATTTATACCATATTTAATAATAAAAAAATCATTCTTTTCTTTTCATTTTTTATTCAAAATTCTGTAAGTATTACATATATATAAAGTATATATAAGTGTATATGTATATAATAATATATGTATTAATATATAATTTTATATAGGCTACAGTAAAAGTTTGAGTTCATATTATATATCTGTGTGTGTGTGTGTGTGTGTGTGCAATAAATAAATATACACAGTCAGGCATATACTTCATATACATATAATATGTATATACTTAAATATGTATTTATTGTTTTAAGTATTTTATTTGTATGTTGTAACAATGTTCAGGGAAGAAGGAGGCGGGAACCGGCTTAGAATCAAAATATAATTTATTTAAAATAAAACAAACAAACGAAAATACCGCCAGCAGCCCCTCGCGGACGACTGCTGGCTACCGAAAATAAATATAACTAAAGTAAAATACAAAAACAAAACACAACTAAAATACAGGCCTGTTCCTCTCTCGATCATCAACGTCGTCGCTCCTCCTTTATGCTTCCGCTCCTCCGTGAGAGATGCGAGACCGGTGTGCCTAACAGGTGTTGCTCATTAGCAATCGCACCACCGGCCTCGCGCCGTTCTCTCACGTCCCTCGGCCGTCCTGTTCGCCACATACCCCCATCGCCCCTCACAGGCCGGGGGGTACCCACGAGCCTGTGCCTACTCCCCCCCCCCGGCGGCGGCGATCCCTGGGGAGTATGGACAGACAAACCGAGGGAAACGGAGACGGAAGCATGAGGAGCGACAGATCGAGAGAGGGGAGAGAGGAAAAAAAAATTGGTCCGGTTCCCACAACGCGCTGCCATCTGGTCCCCCACCAGCTGGCGATCTCCTCCGCGGTGCCTGGCGGTGACGCTGGGTAGCCCTCGGTGGACGGCTCGACGCTCCTCCGCCGCCCGGTGGACGGCGACGGCTCCTCGGGTGCCTTGGGCAGACGGCAGGAGTCCCCCGCTCCCTGCTCCTCCCCTTCACTGGTGGACGGCAGCAGGCTCCGGCCCACGGCGAGCGGCGGCGACTCCTCCTCTCCCTCCCGGATGGCAGCCGCCCCTCCAATACCCAGGCGGCCGGCAGCGAGCTCGACCGTCCCACCGGCAACTCACTCCAGCGCCCCGCCTCGAGCGTCCGTGGCCGCGAGTCCCCCGCTCCCTGCTCCTCCCCTCGCTCGGCGGATGGCAGCAGGCTCCGGCCCACGGCGAGCGGCGGCGACTCGCGCACCATGCTCGATGGCACCGCGGATTCCCCACACCGGCGTGGACTCTCTGACAGCGCGTTCCTCCCTCTTCCCGGGTTTCGGCACCAGTGTAACAATGTTCAGGGAAGAAGGAGGCGGGAACCGGCTTAGAATCAAAATATAATTTATTTAAAATAAAACAAACAAACGAAAATACCGCCAGCAGCCCCTCGCGGACGACTGCTGGCTACCGAAAATAAATATAACTAAAGTAAAATACAAAAACAAAACACAACTAAAATACAGGCCTGTTCCTCTCTCGATCATCAACGTCGTCGCTCCTCCTTTATGCTTCCGCTCCTCCGTGAGAGATGCGAGACCGGTGTGCCTAACAGGTGTTGCTCATTAGCAATCGCACCACCGGCCTCGCGCCGTTCTCTCACGTCCCTCGGCCGTCCTGTTCGCCACATATGTGTGTTTGTATACACACACACACACACACACATAATCACAAACTTTTATGTTAGCACACTTTTATGACAGCATTAATATATATACTTTAAATACTTAAATATTTATTTATTGTTTTAAATCTTTAATTTATAGCTTTTGAATATATTCTCTTGTGGTTTGCCTACATAAAGTAAAAAAAAAAAAGAGAGAGAGAAAAAAAAAGAGGCATTCCCACGTTTGTATTAAAATGGTGTTACTTAAATTAAATAAAATGTCATTGCAATGTCATGATATAAAAAGGGGAAAAAAGTCGGCACACCTTCCACTGCTCGTTTTTTCCCTTTTTATATATTATTTTGTTGAGCACCCAACTTGAGCAACATGTTTTACTGTGGATGTGCGTGCTTTTGGATCTGATTTTAATGTCATAATATAATAAATTACTGTGAAAAAAGTATTTGGTCCTACCTCCCACAGCAAACTCACAGATATACTTACAGTATAAAAGCAAACACATGCATTTGAGTCATATATCAGTCTGCACTGGGGTTTTTCCTGCTCAACTATATTTGATTGTAAGTATAACTGACTGCTGCAAACCTGAAATCAGGAAGACTAAAGCACACAATGAGCCCTCACAACAGCTGTAAATCACAAGCCATAATCAACACTGCTGAGTGCAAACGGACACCGGCGCTCAGTCCTGATGACCCCAGCCCGGTCCGGAAGAACCACAAGGAATCACTTACTCACATCAAAGGCATTCCTGCTCTGAAGGACGGGATTAAAGACAAGTAGACTGGATCTTATTTGTGTGTTTGCTAAGGGGGACACAACTGCTCTACAGACCAAAGGCGTATACTCACATACAGGTCGGGCAGACGGAGCAGATTACAGAGAGAAGAAGGGCCGGATAGCGGTATGGGAATCATTGGCTCTGGACTGGAAAAGCCCAGGAGAAAAGGGCTTATGTTCTGATGAGGGGGGTTAAGGTCTGGCTGGTTCGCTGTAGAAGTTAGTCTTCTGCTGATCGATGCTGTAAATACAACATTATGTGGGTAAAAACGAGTTGATCATCGATTAAACTCCACAGCCATCTTGAGTATTGATACTGATAATGTCCATCCCTTTATGATCACAGTGTATCATCTTCTGATGGATACTTCCAGCGGGATAACACACCGTAAAGCTCACATCATCTCAAACTGGTTTATTGATCATGACAGTGAGTTCAGGAAACTCATACCTCCACAGTCTCCAGATCTCAATCCAATCCAGCAGCTTTGGGATGTTTCCAGCACCTTGTTGAATCTGTGCCGTGAAGAATTAAGGCAGTTAAGGCAATAAAAAAAAAAAAAACTGAACGTCAGCGAAAGAAATGGTTACCATTTCCACGTAATATTTAACAAATATTAACCACGTAATATTTAACAAAATATCACATCAAATACAAACTGTAACTGCAAATACAGAGAATGAACTCAAAATACAGAGAATGAACTCAAAATACAGAGAATGAACTCAAGAGCACTTCCTGTTAGATTGGCCAGATTAATTACATGCTCAATAAAATCATATGGTGAGACCTGAAACACAAATTCTCTCTCTCTCTCTCTCTCTCTCTCTGTGTGTGTGTGTGTGTACACTATACCATTCATTTGGGGTCAGTTAGTACAATTGTTTTAATAGAAATTAATTATTCTCTTCAGCAAGGATGCATTAAGCTGATCAAAAGTGACAGTAAATACATTTGTATAATGTTACAAAGGATTTATATTTGTTTTTTTATGTTTTTAACTTTCTATTCATTAAAGAATCCTGAAAAATGTATCACTGTTTCCACAAAAATATGAAGTAGCACAACTGTTTTCAACATTGATAATAATAAGAAAAGTTTCTTGAGCAGCAAATCATCATTATAGAATGATTTCTGAAGGATCATGTGACACTGAAGACTGGAGTAATGACTGATCACAGGAATAAATTACATTTTAAAATATATTCATTTTAAATTATAATAATATTTATTTTATCAAATAAATGCAGCCTCGTTGAGCATAAGAGGCTTCTTTCAAAAAAAAAACTTACCGACCCCAATCTTTTGAACAGAACTAAAATCAACAATTAAACTAAGATAATTGATACTGCCATAAAACCATCTAACCCTATTCATTTATCAATGTGATAATATCTGAATAGAATCAATGATTTTCTCTTAAACAAGGTCAGAAAGAGATATTGCTATAAGAAAGGCTAATTTCCATCTGTGTTTCATATATATATGCATGCAGACTCGAAATCCTATCTGGCGTCACATTATTTGTGTTTTCCATGTAAACTCATCATAATTTTATTCAGCTTGTAATTTCATTGGCCATACAGTCTAAAAGGAAGTGTTCATGCCCTATGTTTGCATTTGCATTAAGTGTACTGTGAAAACCCAAATCATGCAGAAACCGTGTGTGTGTGTGTGTGTGTGTGTGTGTGTGTGTGTGAGAGAGAGGGATTTAGTTTACAGTCAGTTTAGTGGCACTCCACATTAAACAGAAAAATTCAGAACCTCTAAGATGTTTCTCTCATAAATTATGACGCACTATACTTGCATGCTTGCTTGAAAACAAAAAAATAATTTTACTGTCTATCTTCTTAGCAGACAGAGACAGAATTAGATTAGATTAGACACATACCTCTGTTTCTGTGATTCTCTCTCTCACACACACACACACACACACACACACACACACACACACACACACACACACACACACACACACACACACACACACACACACACACACACACACACACACACACACACACACACACCAAAATAACCAGTGAAACCAGGGCACTTTCCACTTACAATGCATATTAAGCCTTTTGTCTTTCTGTCAATATTCTGTGAAAATATTTATCCTACATGACAAGTCTTGATTGTGGTGACTTTGTGACAGGCCATTACTTTTAGTCATATACACATTTTATTTGCAGTAATATTTATGTGATGTGCTTTGTGTGCTGCTCCACATCTCTGCATCTGATCTCCGTATCACATTCTGAGAAGAATCTCCCTCTTTAAGTGTGTTTATAATTCAGCTCATGTGACAGACCAAACACTCCTCACAAAATGAGTTTTCTGTTTTATTTCCAGTTCAGCATCGGAATATTGAAGCCATAGATATTGTTTAGCATGGCTTTTTACTCTGTGGCTGTAAGAAATATGTATTTTTCCTGCAGTTTTGGCTGAAGCGCTGCTTGCACAGGCTCTGACTTGGTGGAAAATGTGCCACAAATCACAAAAAGGGCAGAATACTTTAATTCCTGTAGTTTCTATATATCCTTAATAACTATAATCAGCATAAGAAATGGAGTAATTAGGATGCAGTTTAATGAAGATGTAAGTCGTCTTTATGATCATAAGTTCCTTTAGTTGTATGACAGCATAAAAGTAATGAGAAACTAACAGTTTCGGAAACGTTGCTCGGTTCATTTATCCGGAATAGTTTAAGTGAGTTCATAAACACATTTCTGAGTGATCTAATTTGACATAAAACTGCCCCTGTAATGGATTTGTTACTTTATCTTTGCAATGCACAGACACGGTGCGTCTCAATCCTACAAAATCCAGGGAGCATCAATGCTCATGGGTGCGTCTCAACCAGCTCCCTAGTTCAGTAGTCAGGACACTGAAGAGTGAGTCGGCTATTATAAGATCGGTCTCAAACGCAAAATCCTTCAAGTGCACTGGAACGTTCGATCCCTAAAAAAACCCTCAATGCACTGCAAAAAGCAGGAAGCATCTATGCTTAGTCTGCTCACTTACCAGTAATGACGTCACATTTCTGAAGAAAGAAACATAAAACTCATGAGCCAACACAGTAAATATGACACGAAGAAGATAAACAGTTTTACTTTATTTTATCACATCGCTAGACAGGTAGTGAACACACCTTGTTCACATTTATAATTATAATTTTCTGAAATGTTGTAAGGAAATGTAACACAACAATGTGTTAAAATAATAATATCAAAAAGATATAGGCCCTGCCTTTTGTTGATTAATACCAGCCAGCGTTAATGTTGTATTTTGACATTGTATGTAGTCATGTCACCGGAAATTGAGTAATCACTATCTCAGTGTGAAGTGAACCAGGATCCTTACCAGTGCCCGAATTCATGTACACAATATACTGATTCACGAGCCCGGGAGCTGATTGAAACGCACCCACAATTTCTCACGTCACTCGACAAAGTCCACTTTTTCCTTTCTTCGCCTTCCTGCGGTGCCCCATCATCAGAAGCACCTGTTGGCTTGGCGCTAATGTGACCCACACTGACGTGGGCGCTGGCCCTGGATGTGAGGGGAGGTATGGGCGATGGCACAGGGTTACTGGTGCAGGGCTCTCTGAAGGTTTAGCTCTAACACAGAGTTCAGACGATTAGAGCTCTAGAATCCCAGCAGATCTGATTACCCAAACTGCCCGTCAGCCAAGATGTCAGAATGCACGACTCTGCCCCCTGAGACAGCAAACCCATCTCATGCTAATAATGAGACATCAGAAACCTGAGTCTAACCTGACGTAACCAACTGTGGGCTGCACGATTTGGGGGGGAAAATCGAATGAAAATTGCCATTGTGATTATTTAAAAAAATGCCGGGTTTGCTCTCCGTGTTTGTAGGGTTTCACAATTTGGCCACAAATTGTAATATTTTGCTGCAAAAATAATATATAAGAAAAACATTTTATTTTACACTAGAACTGTTTTATTTTGTGGCTGTCTTAATTTTTTCATTTTCATTAAACCCAATTTGGCCTCACACATACACCAAGATGGTCAGATTATACATAATTTCCGGAGTGTAGCTTTTCCGGTTTCCCCCTCCCGCTATTCCGCCATTTTTAAAGTGACCACTGCACTGTTTGTTTCAACGATGGATCAAGTTGAGGAACGTTTGATCGAGGAAGTACGAAAGTACAACTGCACACAAGCTGCAGCAACATTCTCTCTCTTTCGCTCGCCATTGTCGGAAATGAAAAAGCGGAACCGGCGCACGGAACCAAAACAAACTAGCAAAGAGATTCGCGAACCACACACCCCTAGCGTTCTGGCGGTGAAATCCACCGCGATGCAACGCAACCTGGCGCAGAACCATAAAACGGCCACGAAGCCGTAGGAGTGACGGCGTGGCTATGCAGTGGAGTTGACACAGAAGCATAACGAGGCCTTTAGAGGATTGTGGAAGTTTTTGGGGTGTTTTAGTGAGGTGTGGTGAGGAAGTAAGAAAGGGCACCATACCCGTTTCTGCTAGTCCGTCACTGGCACTGGGCAACGTGTCTCCATATGGCAAATACATGAAAAATACATCAGAATTACTTGGCAGCCAGTTTGTTTGTGTAAACCCTGCAAAACAACAAAAGCTTCAATGAACCTTGGGCATTTTTCTGGACTTCAGGCTGTTGAAACTTGGGGTTTTTTATGGTTTGGTCAGTTGTTAGCTTGCCAATCCTGCTGAACACCTATGCAGGGAGACTAGCTAAGACCAGCAGACCACATTAGATTGGTTTAATCTGGTCTTTTCTGCCTGTGTGTGATTGTTGCATAATTCACTCTCTCATGGTACAACCATCTGAGCTCAATGCACCACTGTTTTTTCGTAACAGTAACCATACACAGAAGAGAAACTAACCGAAAAAGACCCTCCAGCCATGACAGTCCTCAAGGCTCAAGTAGCAGGAAACTTTCCCAACAAAACATAACTCTCAGGGCGAAGGATGCTGGCAGGTCTGCCTGGCTCCAGTTTTACCCGGAAAGTCTGCTTGCCGTTGGAGTCCGTTATGGGAAAAAGGACACACCATCTTAGCGTTAGGGGAAACCGCCAGAACCCTGTTTCATCCAGAGCTTTTATACTCACAATGCAGAATTAATTTTACTGTTCGATGTGGCTCGACAAAACTCAGTTTGAGAGCGTCCACCACATACACACAACATTACGTCCAGAACACAACAATAAATGTATTACAAGCAACTATAAACTACTTTTTATGAGGTGTCCTTTACATAAAGTTCTTTTCGGTTCCGTGTTTACCAAGCATGGCCACCATTACAGTAGACTGATGCCAAAAAGGCACTGCTTCCAGTATGTGTAGTTAAAAATTGCACTGCAACATTTTTAAAATCTGGATGCAACCTTGAAGTGAGCTTTATAGAGGGCAATATTATCAGTGAATACCAACAAACAGGGAAACGTTCTAACTTTGGCTAACATTCTGGCAAGGTTATGAACAAACATTTGTCCAGTAACGTCAATATAATGTTCTTTCAAAGTCATCTGGTCTTTAAAGGTGCTGTCTGTAATTATTTAGAGTGTTCTAAAGCAGTGTTTCCCAATCCTGCTCCCGAAGGACGTTTTCTATGTCTCCCTAATCAAACACAACTGATTCAACTCATCAACTCATTATCACATAAATCCCCATGTGATAATGAATTGATGAGTTGAATCAGCTTCCATTGTCAGGTGGGCTCATTCCTGTTGTGTGTTCTGGTGGCGTCGAGTCTGAAGAGGAGGAGGCGGGAGAAACAACTCTCTCCAATATTTTGAATTTGGACTGCAGTACCCATGTCAACCGCTAGCTGTCAGTATTACATACTGCACCTTTAATAATGTTCTCAAAACGTTGACAGAACTTTTCGGTTACTGACATAACCTTGGTTCCCTGAGATAACGGGAATGAGCACTGGCCAGTTACTGACGTGTATGGGGAAAACTCTCCGAATACTGAAGCCTGATTGGTTCACGTCTGTGTACCTGCACAAACAAATGGCATTTCAGCCGACTGCCTATATAAGTCGCGCTGAATACCATATCGTCAGAATCTTTCGACTGAGGAGCAGAAGTGTCGACTCGAGTGCAAGCGTGGTAGCATGGCAAGTTACGCAATGCTCCATCCTGTTATCTCAGGGAACAGAAGTCAAGTTAGTAACTGAAACGTTCCCTTTCGATACGGTTCACTTCGGGGAACGCAATTCAATAGCACCGTGCTACTAGCACTGAGCGGAAGTGACATGGGCCACATAACAGGCTACTGTAGTCATAGGGAGACTTTTAAAGTCCCTCTGTAGTCAATCATTGTATCCCTTAAAACTCCTTGATCATCAAAATGACAAATTTAAAAAAAAAAAAAAACTTTTTTAAAAAATTGCCTTAAAATAGCTTCAATATAACTCCAGACCCTTGCTTCATTTAGTAGATGAGGTCCTATGAATATGCAGATTAGCCCCGCCTCCACTCACTCAGACCAGCTCAGAGATGATATTTCACAATATTACTGTTTTATCATTTTTATTAAATAAATGCAGCCTATAGGTGAGCTTATTTCAAAAACACTGGAAAATCTTACCGACCCAAGCTTTTCGAATGGTATGGTGTAGGCCTACTTTAAAAACAACAGTGTGATATATACATATTTTCATGTTTTTTTGTGATGCTTGTGAGTGCATCTTTCATATGCATGTGACAAATATGTTTCTCATTACTGAAACACACCTAAAAATCCTAGAGGAACAACAGACCAGGCACATTATGCATTACGCTTTTATAACCGAACAGCAAAACGCCTCTTGACAGCTTATTTTGACAGAAGCGGATTCACAGGAGGATCAGAGAAGGATGATGTATGATTTACTGGTTCATGGTGTGGAGCCGGAGGGGTCGCATCAGTTTGTTCCATAACAACGTGAGTACGACTGTCCCTCAGCCTCAGGACGCATTAGACTGATTAGCTCGACGTTTGATAAACTGGGCCATGATTGAACGATAACTCTGCATGGGGCTGCTTATTCCATGCTGGATCACTTTACACGAAACAAAAAGGTCAACACGCCTCCTCTAGATTATGTCGCCTCGCCTGTCCACACGGCAACGACCTTTACAGCCAGGTCTTATTTTCATGAATACAATAATTCATTTCTGAGAATGCGTTGCGAAGGCGAGGGTGAAGTTGCGCTGTCTGCCCAGACAACATGTGACCGCCACAGACTGGAATACATTACTGGGAAGAACAACATATTCAGATCATAGAGAGAAAGACAGACTCTTCATTAGCCTAAGAAGGATTGTATGAATGAAATTAATGATTACTTTCTATGTGTATTAGGTTATTTTATTTGCATTATTTATTTTATTTGCTAGTATTATTTGTTTACTGCATTTGCACTACATTTGTTTTACTTAAACTTAAAAAATACTAGTTTGCTGCATTTGGAATATTTTAATACATTTATCATTACTTTCAATGACTAATGGTAACTTACAACACTTTTGTATTATTTTGTTTGTTTACTAATTTTACCTGTACTGCATTTTTACTGTTAATTTGCATTTTACTTTATTCAATCATTTTAGTTTACTCCATTTTATACACCATAGATATTTCACCTTTTCTGTTCTATTATTTATTTATGAATTACTGTACTTGTTTGCTGCATTTGGACTATTGGTTATTTTAACATATTCCTGGTCTTTTAATTATTTAATAATTATTTTCCTAGTGTATTAGGTTATTTCATCTTGTATTATTTTGTTTGTTTGTTAATATAGCTAGTTTTCATGCATTTGTACTGTTGTTATTTTACTTTGCACTTTACTGAGCTAATTTTCTAATTTTACACTTCTCATTTATTTTTCAATACATTTACTTTTTAAATATTATTGTAGTTGTTTGCTGCATTCAGACTATTGCTTGTATTTCAGTTTATGTTGCACCTTTTCTCAGTGTGCATCATTTTATATCATTGTGAAGACTTTGGAAATACAAATGCTATTTTTTATGTTTTTTTGTCAAGCTTATAAAGCAACTGCAATTGAAACTGAGATTACAGAGAAAAGAAAAGGAGGAAAGAGAGAGAGAGACTGGATAAATAGAGTGTCCCTCGTCCACACTGGCGTGTTTCAGCTTGTGTCTGAGGGTGTGTCCTTTTCTGAGTTCATTTAAGGACTCGAGTGGTTTTCTGCTTGAGTTCAACACCAGTTGCACCCTTATTCTGATCCATGTTCGGCGCATTCACTTCCTTACACACTATAATGCTTTTACAACTGCTAAAAACCTCTGGAAAAAAAGAGCCCTCGTTCCAGCTGAAATAATAATGAGCTGAAAGCCACAACGTCTTTGCACAATTAGATCAGGATGCATGCATTCACAAACATTCACTTACAAACTTTTAACACTGACAGTAGAAACTAAGATACTGGGTTAACAGATTAGTATCAAAGCTTCTACATGACGAATAAAAGCAAATGTTAGTTTCTGCTTCTTTCTCATAGACACACTTATGTGAGCATGTGAGACACACGTTGTCCCGAGTGAGCGTCTCTTAGCATGCTGTGTTTCCCAACAGTGAGAGAGTGAGAAGGATTCACATCTTGACTGAGTTAAACATCACATGCACACATGGCTTCTTCACTCCTATAGGCACAACACACACTGCCATTTACACAAACACACAGCTGGGATATTACTGTTATGGAGTACATTTTCTTGTATCCATCATATACACTTATTAAACGTTTGGGGTCAGTAAGTTTTTACAATGTTTTTTAAATAAGTCTCTTAAGCTCACAAAGGCTGCATTTGTTAGATCAAAATACAGTAATATTGAGAAATATTGTTACAATTTAAAATAATAGTTTACTATTTGAATATATTGTAAAATGTAATTTATTCCTGTGATCAAAGCTGAATGTTCAGCATCATTACTCCAGTCTTCAGTGTCACATGATCCTTCAGAAATCATTCTAATATGATGATTTGCTGCTCAAGAAACATTTCTTATTATAAATCATGTCTGATTATCTGTCTCAAATTTGAACTTTCTATTTATCAAAGAATACTGAAAAATAGAATGCATCACTCTTTCCACAAAAACATGAAAACTGAAAAACACAAACACTGTTTTCAACATTGATGATAATCATAAATGTTTCTTAAGCAGCAAATCAGCATATTAGAATGATTTCTGAAGGATCATGTGACACTGAAGACTGGAGTAATGATGCTGAAAATTCAGCTTTGCATCACTAAATTAGATTCTTTATCTACACATGCATATATAAATATATAATAAGCTAGATAAACAGTTTTTGGGTGGCTGAACGTATCCAGTGTCTATAGCTCTACATCACTAGACTCTCACAATGAAACTCTTTATCGCTCTGTCTGTGTTTCTTTCCTTCCCTCGTGCCATCCAGGGGTTCTTTCCGTTTCCACGTGTCGGCCCAGAAGCCCTTGAGCCGGAGTAAAAGCTGGAGGAGGACACAAACTTCTCTTTAATGGAGCGCATACTACACATCTTTCAGGAGACTCATCATCACCTCTGCACTGTATCCTCACTCTCCTCAGTGTATCACAACACACACTCCCATGAGCTGAAATGCGAGACTCCTTCGGTTTGTTTGGACGATCTCGGTTAAGCTTTATAAAACGGAGAGTGAAAAGCCCTAAGCGACACAAAATGAAGTTTGTGAATGAGAACCAGACAGCAGTCAAACGGACCTCAACTCACATTCAGGAAAGATTCTATCCATCTGGATGTGTGTCTGGATGAACTTACAAAATATGAACTTTTCGCATGTAATAGTGTCTTCAAAATAACCGCAGGTGTGTGCATGTGTGTGTGCATGTGTATTCAACGCATTCTCACCCCAAGGCGTCATTTAATTGAGACTTTTGAGCATGCGTAAACTAACTGACGCTAAAGGGTGCCTTTAGCGTCAGTTAGATGACGCTTCCGTTATGGGTAGGTTTAGGTATGGGGTAGGGTAGGCGCGTCTCATGTTGACGCTAAAGGGTGCCATGTGCGTCGGATGTAGACGCTTGGTCAAAAGCGTCAGTTACATGACGCCCGAGGATGAGCGTCATCTAACTGATGCTAAAGGCACCCTTTAGCGTCAGTTAGTTGACGCATGGTCAAAAGTCTCAATTAAATGACGCCTTGGGATGAGAACGGGGTGTTGTATTCAGTTAATTCTGAGGAAATTTGCTTTATATGTTTCCATGACTTATTGAGATAATTATCAGGATACTGAACTTCGATTCTTTATTTGCTTGACTTAACTCTAATGTGTTTAATGCACAATAATTGTTTAAATATACACTATAAAAAATTATATGATCAATAATTTATGACAACATTTGTTTTTACATTACTTTAACTCATCAAAATAAGTTAAGCAATTAAAAAAAAGTAAGTTATTTTTTAAAATCAGTTTAATGTAATTTAAGTTGAAATGACTTAAACGTCCAAGTTGATTGTACTTAAAAATTTAAGGCAGGAACTTTTTTTTACAGTGTACAAAATGGGTCAAAAGTTTGGAATAACAAGTCTCCTCTGCTCACCAAGGCTGCATTTATTTGATCAAAAATATTATTAAAATTTTAAATAACTGTTTTCTATTTGAATATATTATAAAATACATTATTGTGATCAAAGCTGATTTTTCAGCAGAAGTCTTCAGTGTCACACGATCCTTCAGAAATCATTATAATATGCTGATTTGGTGACCAAGAAACATAATAATTGAAAACATTATAAGTGAAATGTAACTTTGCATGTAACAGGATTGGGACAAAACATCCATGTGTTTGTGTCCTTCCATTGCTGTACATGAAAACATGTGCAGCCTTAATTCATGAATGTATGATTCAGAATGCATTTCTGTCCCGATGTAAGTGAGCTACAGCTGTAGATGACTCAGAAAGCACAGATGCTGAATGTCTCCTGGAAATGCTCAAGCAAACCTCAACAGACACATAAAGTGAGAAACAGCCTCATTGACTTTTACTATCCAACAAGTGAATGAATCCAAGAAAGAAAGAAAGATATTTTATGTATTTGAAAGAAGTATCTTATTCTCACCAAGGCTGCATTTACATGCTCATACAGTAAAAACAGTAATATGGTGAAATATTGTTACAATTTAAAATAACAATTTTTTCTTTTCTTTTAATACATTTAAAAATTGTATTTATTCCTGTGATGCAAATCTGAATCTTCATCATCATTACTCCAGTCTTCAGTGTCACATGATCCTTCAAAAATCAGTATAATATGATGATTTGATCCTCAAGAAATATTTAGTATTATCAATGTTGAAATCAGTTGTGCTGCTTCATATTTTTGTCAAAACCATTTGACTGTCAGGATTATTCAATGAATGGAAAGTTCTAAGGAAAAGCGTTTATTTGAAATAGAAATCTTTTGTAACCAGTGTTGGGGTAATGCATTAAAGTTATGCGAGTTGCTTGATCAGATTACTTTTTTCAGGTAACTATAAAGAAACGCATTGCTTTTATATTTTAAAAATATCTAACTTACTGTTTCAAATAAGTTACATAATTTGTTTTCCCCTCTATTGACTGACAGCTCTCTTGTCCCCATGCTGAGAGAAAACGTTGTGTGTGAAGAGATGGTTATAGTTCTAGACTAAATGTGAAGTCATCTCACTTGCACAAAAACAGATTCAGAAATCCTCAAAATGAATTAAAACAGTCAAATGCAAAGTCAGAATATAAAACTGCAATGATTAAATATATTAAATAATACAAATATACTTGATGTATTTAATCTCACTTTATTAACTTATGTCTTTGGATGATCCAATTCAACCATTCTAATAATCAAAAATGACTTTTAACATTAAACATCACATTTGTGTTTCATTTTTGTGTTTTAGTGTCCAGATTGGCAGCACAGCTGGAAATTTGTTTGAGTTGCGCCCTCTACTGTACAGCCGTGAGTTTGCATTTCCTCACACTCATGGTGCGAAAGGCCTTTACATTGGTTTGCTTGTTCTATATTAACTAAATAAGAAATTCTATATTTGGCCAGAGTCCAGCCCAGGTGAGAAAAAGTAATAAAAAACGATTTTCCTTTCCATAAGTTACTTTTAGTTGCTTTTTTAGGCAACAGCGCAATATTGTAACATACTTTTAAAAGTAACTTTTTACTTATTTATATATTACTTACTTAAAAGTATTCATTCCTTTCAAAAAGACCCCAAACTTTTGAACTATTGTAACTGTAATGTACAAAAAGAAAAACGTAAGTATGGAAGAACTGAGGAAGGACAAATCTACTACGCAGGAAAGAAAGCAAACCTGTAGAGTGTGTTGTGTAGTCCAGTAGTGTTGTGATGATGTCGTTCAGCTGTCAGTGTGACACACACAGGTGAGATGATGTGTTAGATTGATTTGAACTCTCACACACTGCACATCTGCTCCAGCTGTGAGTGTGTTAGGTTGATTTGAACTCTCACACACTGCACATCTGCTCTAGCTGTGAGTGATCACGCTGTTAACAGAACACCTGTGAGCCACAGAGAAACACAGAGGTGAGCCGTCATGCGATTAGCCTGAACGCTCATCTGAGATAAACTAACTAACTTTAGTCAACATCTCTTTCTTGACCCATTATTTGAACAAACAGTAAAAAAAAAAAACTTTCTGGACTGCACTAGCTGAATTAAACATGCAAGATGATGAGGTTATGTGACAACAAACATGATTTTTTGTTGTTGTTGTTGTTAAAACCAGCCTATGCTGATCTTAACTGGTTTTAGCTGGTCTCAGCCTGACCTAGCTGGTGTTCAGCTCGTCCGCCAGCCTAAAACCAGCCTTTGAAACCAGACCAGGCTGGAAGACCAGCTAAGACCATACCAATTCACATATATTTATACAAATACATTATTACATCAGCTCTGTCTTATTTTGAGGTCTTTGTAGTCATTATACCATAAGTTTGTGTAAAAACACGATTGATTTTTAGGTTACCATGTGGTTTAAACTTATATATGTTTGATGATATCTTAATATGATCAGACAAAGTTTATGTATTTTTTTCTAAATTTATTGAACTCTACATTGAATTTACAAGAATAAGGAAACAATCAAAAAATGTTTTGTAGGGTTTGCTGCCACCTTGTGTCTACATTGTGTCGTCACATTGGGATTAAATATTTTCAGCAACAGGTCACTCCTCAGTATGGATGGATTTGGGAATTTCATTCAGAGGGTCGGTTAGTGAAAAAAAATATCATTACTTTATACAATATAACATTAATAAACTTCACAGCATGCCAATAATGTATACAATACCACATAGAACTAAATTAGAACAATATAGTATAATATTGTATAATTAATATAATATAATATAATATAATGTAATTTCCCCTCTGTTTCACAGACAAGGCTTAAACTAGTCCCAGACTAAAATGAATGTTTGAGTAGTTTTAACTGAAAGTAACTTGCACTGACATTTATTAAAATATGTCAGTGCCATTGATTCACAGTCATTTATTTTCTAAGGCACGTTTATAAAAGCTACTTGAACTAAGGTCTAATCTACGTTTAATCTGCCCTGTCTTTGAAACCGAGCCTTAATATAATTCATTGTATTATATTATATTATATTATATTATAATAGGCTAATTATTATCAAGAAATCAATTATTAGCTATTTTTATTTAATACAAATTTCTCCTGTCAGTGGAAAATGATATTTAAAAGACATTATACAGTAAAGTCACCTTTATTTATATAGCGCTTTTTACAATACATGTGAAAAAAGATTGTACCAAAGCAGTTTCACAGTGATAACTTGAAAATAATACAACAAAGTTTGTTTCTAGTTTGTTGCATGCCAATATAATGTAGAACTAGAATTATAATTATAATTTTTAGCTATGAAATCATTAAATATAAAAAAATATTTATACAAATTAAGTACAAAGTAATGATCAAACCTGGATGTATTTTATTAAAACCTGGCAGTAGCCTTAAATTAGAAAATAATTACGTTTATAAAAATTAAATTAAAAGAAAAAAAAAAAAACTATAGCTATAGGCCTATTCGAAATATTTTTGCTTAAACCCAAATAGATAATATTAAAGTTAAGACAAGCGCTGCTGATGCATCGATTAACCTCCCCCAGATAAGACAAAGCTTTAACGCCTAAACAAAGGAGTTATCCGAGCGCACCGGCATGAGCCCCACATGGCGCGACTGCGCATGCTCAGTGCCGGACAGCCCGGTGTCCAGTCAGTGTCTGCTTACACTGATCAGATGCGTTGCCTCATATGCTCCGGTCACGTTAGTTACTTTCTGTTTGCCTTCGCGTTATTATTGCCAAATCTGCGGGGTTGATGTGTTTAAACGCACACTGTAGATTTAAATCCAGACATTTATTCACTGTCATATTCCACCTGGGCTGCACTGCACCTGATGTCGGCATAGGCACGCGCTGGCAAGGTAAGACTGAGTGTGGAAAGTGCATTTTCTGCATCAGCTCAGGATTTCTACATCTACGTTCTTGTCTTGGAAATTTGCATGCAGTTAAATGCAAATGCGTTCACTGCAAAATGTCAGATCCAGTTAAATCGCTTTAATGGAGATTATGTTCCCTACTGAAGTCATATGGTGGCTCGTTTAATGGGCCTTTAAGCTTGATATCACAGACGAACATTTAAAAGTTCCACAAATAGCTTTTTATTTTCTAGTTCTCGAGAATCTTGCACTAATGCTTCAAATAACCCAGAATCACTGAGGGACCTATAATGAAACACGAATAACTTTTTTGGCAACACTTTATTTTACAGTGTCATTGTTACACGTTACATGTAGTAATAACTATATCATAACTATAACTATATTATGCATAATTACATGCAATTGACCCTAAACCAAACCCTCATCTTAACCTTTAGGCCTACCCTATAAAGTCCATGTAGACGTAGTTAATTATTATTACTCAGTACTTAATTACACTGTATTAAAATAAAGGGTAACACTTTATTTTACAGTGCTGTTGTTGCAGGTTTTACATGTAGTTAGTAATAACTATAAATTATGCATAATTACATGCTAATATAACCCTAAACCAAACCCTCATTCTAACCCTATAGTAAGTACATGTTGTTAATTATTATTACTCTATACTAAAATGTATTATATAATTACACTGTAATACACATTAAAATAACGTGTAACCACTTCTTTTTCTAAATGAACCATGTTAGTAATCATTGTTACATAGCCATTTCTGCCTGATCTGAACTCATAAATCGACTTTCATTGGTGTAACCTAAGGCACTCAGATTGATTAACAAGTAATGTTAGTTCCCTTTCGTTGTCACTCGGAGTTACGTCGGATGACGACGAATGGGGTTTCGCTTAGAACACCCGTCCGAAGCCTGTAGTTCTTTTCATCTACACTAATCTGTGGCGAAATCCTATAGTGCCACAGGACAGGCAGCCGGCTCACTGCATCCCATGACTTTTCTGCTGGTCTACCTGACCCAGATGTTCATGGATATGCATGAGGGCGGGACTGACTCGAGGCTCTTCAATGAGCTGCGTGCCGCCACTGACTTTGCTCTCCGAGCGATGAAAGTGGCCGTACGCTCTCGGAGTCAGGTGATGTTCACCATTCTGGGGCTGACCGGTCTGATGTGCAGGAGGTCGGGCGGACTCGTCTGCTCGACACCCCCATATCCCAGGTCGGCCTCTTCGGCGGTGCGGTTGAGTGCTTCCGCCCAACAGTTCTCAACCGCCCGTGAGCAGATGAGGTTATTCTGCCGATGGCCCCGCCGTCCGCTCAGATCCCTCAGTCTGCCAACAGCCGAAGGCGCCCTCCCACGGTTCCAACCCCGCCCGTTCACCCGGGCTGGCTTTGGAAGACCGTGGGGGGATGCCTCAGCCCTCTTCAGCCCCGCCCCCGCTAAACGCCGAGTTAAGCGGCACTTTTGAGATGGGCTGCTCAGAGATGGGACTCAGTTCTTTCCAGGAGTTGGTAGCAGGGCCACTCCTTTCCCCGGTGGAGGACTGGGGAAGAATCCTTATTCAGAAAGAACTGACTCTCTCGTCTCTGAGCATACAGAGTTCACGGACGACACGGTGCCCCGCCCCCGAGCCGTGCACCCCTCGTCCCCCTCTGTCTCAGAGCCGGATGACAGTGTGTGCCGTACCCACCCGTACCGCTCTCATCCCCCTCTGTCGCCAGACCCCTGGCAGATCAGGCCCCCGCGGAACGCTGGTCCTTCCCTGGCCTCCTCTGTCAGGGTAAGGTCATGACCGTGCCCCCCCTCCGGCCCGCTATGCCGTCCACGTCTGGGCCGGTCATTCCGCTTCGCTGCACCACCGAGGGGACGTCTGTGGTTCGTTGACTCCGCTGGCACAGTTCTTGGGAGCCTGCCTAGAGCTTCCCTATCTGTTCGGCTGGGTCGTGCGAACCATCGGCTCGGCTATGCGATTCAGTTCGCACGGTCTCCTCCCCGCTTCAGGGGAGTCCGCTCCACTATGGTCGGTGGCTACTCCCCTAGCATGAGAGCGGAGGTTGCTACCCTACTGGCGAAGGGTACGATTGACACATCTGAACCGCCCCCTTCACAGGCTGCCGTTCAAGATGCTCCTGGCCAAACGCATTCCGGATGCGTGCGGCCACAGGATTGGTTTGCAGCGATCGACCTGAAGGACGCCTACTTTTATGTCTCCGTTCTCCTTCGACTCAGACCTTACCTACAGTTTGCTGTCAGGGCACGCGCATACCAGTACGCTGTTCTCCCATTCGGGCTAGCCCTGTCTCCTTGCGCCTTCTCACAGGTTGTCGAGGCAGCCCTTGTTCCTCCAAGGGAACACGGGGTTCGCATCCTGAACTATCTCGGCGACTGGCTGTTACTAGCTCACTCTCGAGACCAGGTTTGCGAATACAGGGACCCAGTGCTCCGGCACCTTGCTCATCTGGGCCTTCGGGTCAACTGGGAAAAGAGTAACTTTGCCCTGTGCAGAGGATCTCTTTACTCAGTGTTGACTTGGTCGCCTTCTCCACTCAGCCATTACTGACTTGCCTGAGACTTTCAAGCGCAAGAGTGCGGTTCCACTGAAGTTTTTCAGAGGCTCCTGGGGCATATGGCATCTGCAGCCGCAGCAACGCCGCTCGGATTGCTTCATATGAGACCGCTTCAGCTTTGGCTTCGCGACCGAGTCCCCGAGGTGGGCATGGCAACACGGCACCCTCCGAGTACCAGTTACTCCGACCTGCCGTCATTTCTTCACCCCGTGGTCGAACCTCAGTTTTCTACGGGCCGGAGTGCCCCTGGAACGAGCTTCCCTGCATGTTGTTGTCTCAACAGATGCTTCCACCACAGGCTGGGGCGCCATGTGCAATTGACATGCTGCCGCGGGCTCCTGGGCAGGACCCCAGCGCCTATGGCATGTCAAGTGCCTTGAGTTGCTGGCAGTACGCCTTGAACTGCACCGCTTCGGGCGTTGCTCAGGGGTCAACACGTACTAGTCCGGTCAGACAATGCCGCCATTGTAGCGTACATCAACCATCTAGGTGGTCTACGCTCGCGCAGTATGTTGCAATTCGCCCGCCACCTCCTCTTATGGAGTCAGAAGCATCTAAGGTCGCTTCGAGCCGTTTATATTCCCGGAGCCCTGAACTGTGCAACTGACAAGCGCTCACGGCTTCAGCCCCTCCCTGGAGAATGGCGACTCCATCCCCAGTCGGTTCAGCTAATTTGGGACCAGTTCAAAGACGCACAGATAGATCTGTTTGCCTCTCATGACTCGACCAATTGCGTCCTGTATTATTCCCTGACCGACGGCACGCTCGGCACGGATGCAAAACTGGCGCACAGCTGGCTGCGGGGCCGCAAGTATGCGTTTCTCCCAGTGAGCCTTCTTGTGCAGACCTTGCGCAAGGTCAAGGAGGACGAGGAGCAGGTCCTTCTGGTTGCGCCGTACTGGCCCACCAGGACCTGGTTCTCCGGACTAGTACTCCTCGCGACAGCACCTCCTTGGCCAATCCCTCGAAGGAAGGACCTCCTTTCTCAGGGACGGGGCATCCTATGGCACCCTCGTCCCGATCTTGGAGCCTCCACGTGTGGCTCCTGGACGGGACAAGGCAGGTTTGAGTACCCTACCACCTGTGGTGGTGGCTACCATCACTTCCGCTAGAGCGTCATCCAACGAGACGCCTATGCGTTGAAGTGGAACCTCTTCGTCAGCTGTGTGGCATCCTCTTGAGCTCTAGCGCATTGCGCCTCGCTAACAGACATCTGCAGAGCTGCAGGCTGGGCGACACCTAAGACATTCGCCAGATTCTACAATCTCCGAGTGGAGCCAGTGTCCTCTCATGTACTCGCTTCAACCAGCTAGTATTGGACCCGCTCGGGTGTCTTTGCTTGCTCGCCATTCCACTCCACGGACTGGATATGTGCGATATTCTTCTCAGGTGAGCTTTTTGGAAGGCCCTGAGTTCCTCCAGCACTCCTGACGCTGGCGCCAGTGTCTATTGCCGGCTAGGTGCCTCCCGTGTGCATGGTCCCTCTCCGGAGCTACCCCCACATGTGTATTCCCACTGTAAGCCTCTTCGAGCATATGTCTTTCCCTTGGCAAGCCACCTTGCCACCCCTGGGGTTGAAATATTCCACCTGCGGCTGGACACCCCAGTGTTCTCCATATGCATCCTTTGGGTCATGTGTGTATTTTCTATGCCCCCCCCCCCCTCTGGGTTGGTGTTAATTGCATATTTCCTCTAAACTATGGGATATGCTTCCTAGTGTACCTTGGTATTCCTGTGTTAAATAGGAGTCCTTCGTCCGTGCTAGTCTCACGACAGGGATCTCAGATTTACGCAGGGCACTGGAAAACAGCTGTGAAGGTGGCGTGATTAGACTGGTAACCCCATTCGTCGTCATCCGACGTAACTCGGAGTGACAACGAAAGGGAACATCTCGGTTACGGATGTAACCCTTGTGCCCTGAGTAGGGAACGGAGACGTTACGTCAGCCTGCCACTTCCGCTGTACCGCGGGGATCGCTTGAGCTCAGTATTGGCAATATTGGTTATGTCATGCAAATTCCGCAGACCCATGGCATTTCTTTGCCATTGGCTCGTTTTGCCATTGTTCTAAGCGAAACCCTATTCGTCGTCATCCGACATAACGTCTCCGTTCCCTACTCAGGGAACGAGGGTTACATCCGTAACTGAGACGTTTTTGACTAATAACTAATAAATCTGACTTTGACCAGTTCGTTGTCCACATAGCCTATGGTAGGCTATACGTTTAGGATATTTGACACTACATTTGCACAGGGTGAATAACTGCCAAAAACATTTGAAGAACCTTTATTTTATTAAGTGCATATTTATATAATTCTGCTCACGTTCGTATCATTTCATATGCTCCCTTCGCTTGCTCATGTCAGTTATAATTATCAGACTGTTGGCTACAGTTGACTGCTGCAACTTATAGATTACTTCGTTTCGTTTCTGTTGTATTTGAAGTATCTGCTGGTGATAATAACCTTCATAGTGATCATCCCTTTGAGAGCTGTGGCTTCAGATGTGGGTCGCTGGGCATTTGTACTTACACTTTAAGCTCGTAGATCAAAAGGAATTAAAGCCTGACTGACAAATGCTCGTGAAACCTGCTGACACACGCGCACAGAGGCTTTTGTCTTCACCAGGGACGGACGGGAACTTTGCACTGTCCGGTGACATGTTTATTTTAACAGTGCTTCGCCTCTTCTGTTTTAGGGCTGGTTCACACAGATCGCGTTTTTGCTTTGAAAAACATGAAATGCGGGCAGTGGAATGGGGAAAACCCGCAAGGTCTCGAGACGCGTCTTAACTTATTTTATTGAGCGCGAGACGAAGAAGTAGCCTAAGACGTGAGCGCAATGATAAAAAAATAAATTAAAAATAGCACAAATGAATGGAAAAATGTGTTCTGTGTGAAATAACAGTTGCAAAATCATAATTGCCAAGTGGCCTCAAAACATATTTTAAAACATATTTTATGAGCAGCATTTTTGGATGAACTATCCCTTTAAGGCCCGTTCACACCGAGGACGAAAACTAGGCTATAACTATAAAGATAACGATAAAGATATAGGTCTAAAAAAAAAAATCTCAGTATTAAAGAATATGACGATAATGGCACAGAGAAACGATATGCTTGGAATCACTTTCAGAACGATTTTTCCCCCGGCTAATGAATGAATGATTACATTGACAGCCAATCAGAATCAATCCTGCTTTCTGAGCTTGAGCATTTAAAAGTGACAGTCAAGCACGTGCACAGAATAAACAGAATGATATCATCCACTGGTGTGGATGCTTTTTGGAGTGAAAGTTATGTTTATTTTTTTCGTTTTTGGTGTGAACGGGCCTTAAAGAGAAACGATATAATTGGAATAACTTTTTTACAACGATTATTTCCAGCTGCTGAATGATAAAAATAGCCAATCATAATAGGCTGGTGGTGGGTTAATTAGCACTATAACGGGGCATGTTGTCACAATCTACATTAAAAAAAAAATTGGTCAACTTTAAAAGTAGAAAAAAAAGTAGAAAACAAACAAAATTAAAAACAGCAAAAAAACAAAGCAAACAAACAAACAACAACAATATATGTATATATATATATATGTATATATATATATATATATATTTATATATATATATATATATATATATATATATTTATATATATATATTAATTGTATAAAAAGACAACATAAAAAAACATAACTTGCCCAGATATAACTGTGACGATCTGAACCAACCTGAACTACACTTATTCTGTGAACACGGTTCAACCTTCAGTCAGAGCCATAGAGATGGCTTTGCCTTTCAGTTAAAATCTGCTCTCACAGTTAACTCTTTTCTGAATGCATGCTGCTGTTTTTATGTTAATAATGTTTACTCAACGTTAGTTTGGATGATAGAATCACAAACAAACAATATCCTCATTTAAGAGTTAAACTATAAACCATGATGTAAAACCACTGACAAAACACACATTCGTGTAAGTAGACTTTTGCCTCTTAGTTACTGAGATAAAGACCCTGTGACAACTAGCCCCGGTCTTCGCCATAATGACAATGAAGACTTAAGTATTGTGTGACTTTGAGTTTGTTTGTGAAACATGTTCATAATTAATGTGACTCTGCTAGTACACCTGTGTGAATCCTTGGAGAACTGACTACATACATCAACTAAAAGTAGTCAAAACACCGGCTGATTCGAAGACATTGAGCAAAAATGATGAAAAAAGTAAAGAGAAAAGATCCTGCCGCATTTCAGGAACACTTAATTGGATATCAACCATCAAATCCAATGACATTCAGACATTTTAAGTATGACTTGAGTCTCATGTTTTGGGAACACCATACTGTATATATGCATACATTGTTAAAAGCGCTATATAAATGAAGATGACTTGACAACAATGAATACTGTGAATACAATGAATACATGAATACGTTTGTGTGACTACATTCTTATGCAAAACATATAGCCTACTGTAACCACAAGTATTTTATTTTTAGAACAGCTTATTCTCTCACTGCTTTCCTGGAAAATGATGCTTTAGTGTTATATTTTATTTGGGACCAGTACCGTATAAAGCTGTCCTGTTTTCCTTTAGTTTGTCTTGGTGGAAAACGATAGGGCTGCTAAATAATGCACGGGAGACGGGCGGATTATGTAACAACACGGGTGAACTGTGACCCAAATGAATTCTGCTTACCTGGCACAGGTGTGGAATCTGTTTTAGTTGTGACTCGATGATTTAAAGACAGCCTTGAATAAACTGTGACACCCTGTAACACACATCTGTTACTATGTCTTTCAATCTGGAAAAAAAAATTCAAAACAAAAATACATAATTTTTATACTTTAGCATGCTATTACCAGGGTTCTTATAGTTAACTGAAACTAAAAGCGTAGAAAAATCATCGAACACTTTTCTTGAAACTTTTATATAATGCATTATGAAAGTATTTTTAATCATGCCTTATAATCATGCATGAATAATTGTAACCACATTTATAAGTTATAATACATTATAATACACCATTAGAAAGTATAATGCATTCAGATGTAACAAGAAATCTACATATATTATAACACCTTTTAACTTTGATTAAAAATATTTATGAAAAGATATAATATGTACATTATGCATTACACATAAAGTCTTCAAGTAAAGGGTTACCAAAACAAATTTTGTTGCTTGATATAAAATAATCAATAAAAAACTTAAACTTATGTTATTTCAGCTGCCAACGCAATATTCCTCTTTTTTATTTAAACACAAAAAAATGACAAATTAAACTGAACACGTACATTTTAAAATAAAAAAAAAAACAATTCAAAATATGAATAAAAACTATAATAGTAACTCAATGATACTAAAATAACACTGACTATTACCCATCATTTTAGATCAGGTGTTGTGTAACAGAATCTTGCGCACAATGCTCAACAATCAAAATCCAACATTTAGTCTTGTGAAATGATCTTTGTTCGACTCGCTGTCCTGAAGGAATTCATTTCATATTGTGCAAGGAAAATCACTTTTAAACTGCGTCTATTCTGTTTATTCCTTCACAGGATAATCATCTTAGAACTAGAGCCATGGAGACAGTCATTCACTTCATGAATGACTCAGTAGAGTTTTATAAATGGAGCCTTACCATAGCAGGTGAGAATATTCTGAAACATATGTTCCTATATAGCAATATTAAAAGTTTGCAAACGGAATATGAATTCCTGAATTGAATTGTGTTTTATGTGTTTAAATCTCAGACAAGCGTGTGGAGAAATGGCCAATGATGTCATCGCCGCTCCCCACCCTGGGGATCAGCGTTCTCTACCTGCTGTTCCTTTGGGCCGGACCCCTTTACATGCAGAACCGCGAGCCTTTTCAGCTCAGAAAAACACTCATTGTGTACAACTTCAGCATGGTGCTGCTAAACTTCTACATCTGCAAAGAGGTCTGTTCAGCTCCTTCTAGTCAATGCATGCATTTGAATCTAGAGGGACCAATCAGGCACAGTTGCATGGACGCATCATAGGTCATGCAATAGTATGTTTCAAATGATAAAAATATCCTAAATACAGTGGTACTGCAATATGTACAGTAAAAAAATATTAAGAATTCTGCATTATGCATTAACTTCTCTATGTGTTTCTTGCAAAAATAAGCAGCATTGCAAAAAAATTGGATACACAAAAAGGTTTGCTTTTCACATGCATGAGTGGAAGGCAACTTTACTTTTACAAAAAAAAAATTTCTTCATCAAAAGATACTTAAACATCCTTAAAACAAGATAAATATAGTGAATTACGTTACATTTATTTTTCTACATTAAGTTTCTTTTTGGCAATAATTGTTTATGTTAAAAAAAATTGCTAGGGAAATTGATTTTGCACACATATATAATATATACAGATATAAAATAGATTTACAGTAGTGGCCTAAAGGGATGTCCGGAGGGGATATTTGCGTCTGCTAAATGATTAAATGTAAATGTAAAACAATTGACTCAAAGCACAACTACGCAATATGCTGACACAATCTTTAACAGATTTTAAATAATATTTGAATAAAGGTTGAAGATGTCAATTTTCAAAGGCCAGACATCACTTTTGTCCACGACTGTATCCAGTATATATATATATATATATATATATATATATATATATATATATATATATATATATATATATATATATATATATATATATATATATAAAACAATTATTTGTAAAAAAAAATGCTGTTCATAATAATATAATATAATATAATATAGGACATGTCAACATCCCACATACAGTTAGCAAAAATGTGTTCACTATGTGAAAAAACAGTCCTGCTGTGATTTCAGCCCAGCAATAGTGCAATAGTGCAATAGTGTACAGACAGACCACAGAGGTCAGACGTTGTGGCACTAGATCACTGGCTCAAAAATAAATTGTGACATATTTGACTTCTTACACAGAGTTGCTTGTTTCGTAAGTTTTCTGCAACAAACATAAAATAAGCAATGAAAGGACACAGTCTGCGTTTGACGAAAGCAAAAGGAATAAACTCTGGCAAATCAACCAGTCCATCACATACAGACTTCACCTTTAACCTTTCCTTGAGCACATATTAATAATAATGAATAATGTCAATGTTTGTCTCTCTAGCTGCTCCTGGGCTCCCGAGCGTCCGGATACAGCTATCTCTGCCAGCCCGTGAACTACTCCAATGATGTTAATGAAGTCAGGGTAAGAAATACACTGCCATAGACTGCTATTGTTTTTATATAAAGCTAGTTATAATGACTATACATAGATCTTGTAGACCTTTAGCACTCAGAGGCTAAGGAAAAGGGAGAAAGTTGAGGAGAGGCTTAACTGTAATCAGGAGGATGGAATGCAGAATCCCAGGATACCACTTTCACTGACGTCGGTTAGAGTTTCCTCATGCTGTTATCTTGGCATTCATCGTCACCCTCATTGGCAAGCTTGGTTTCCCTGGTGACATGAGGACACAGATGAGGTCAGGAGTTTCTCCACCTGTAGGCCACTCCTCCATTTCCAAGGCTCTTGCTAACAGTGTACCTAAAGAGCAAATTCAAATGAGTCATACCTTTATTTAAAGTGACTTTAAGAGACTCAGGCGAACAGTCTCACTGGAGTAAGCTTAGGTTATGTGACTTGATCAAAATGGTTATGCTAGTTCTGGATCACCCTTGTATTTACACCTACAAACATTTGTTTACTAGATAGATATAAATAGATAGATAGAGAGAGAGAGAGAGAGAGAGAGAGAGAGAGAGAGAGAGAGAGAGAGAGAGAGAGAGAGAGAGAGAGAGAAAGAGGTAGATAGATAGGTAGATAGATAGGTAGATAGATAGATAGGTAGATAGAGAGATAGATAGATAGATAGATAGATAGATAGATAGATAGATAGAGAGATAGATAGATAGATAGATAGATAGATAGATAGATAGATAGATAGATAGATAGATAGATAGATAGATAGATAGATAGATAGATAGATAGATAGATAGATAGAGAGATAGGTAGATAGATAGATAGATAGATAGATAGATAGATAGATAGATAGATAGATAGATAGATAGATAGATAGATAGAGAGATAGATAGAGAGATAGATAGATAGATAGATAGATAGATAGATAGATAGATAGATAGATAGATAGATAGATAGATAGATATAGAGAGAGAGGTAGATAGATAGATAGAGAGAGAGAGAGAGAGAGAGAGAGATAGATAGATAGATAGATAGATAGATAGATAGATAGATAGATAGATAGATAGATAGATAGATAGATAGATAGATAGATAGATAGATAGATAGATAGATAGATAGATAGATAGATAGATAGATAGATAGATAGATAGATAGATAGATAGATAGATAGATAGATAGATAGATAGATAGATAGATAGATAGATAGATAGATAGAGTCCCATACCCACATTTTGGCCAACAGAAACTGTGATAAATGTGAAGACCTGAAATCCTCTTATCGTGAGAACACGGTTCAAGCTTCAGTTAAAATCATTATATTGTTAACTTTGTCTGAATGCATGCTGATGAGTTTTTTAATGTTTATTACTGATGTCAGATATCTAGTGTCACTAAGAGTGGTGTTCCTGCAGATAGCGTCGGCTCTGTGGTGGTACTACATCTCTAAAGGAGTGGAGTTTCTGGACACAGTGTTCTTCATCATGAGGAAGAAGTTTAACCAGGTCAGCTTCCTGCACGTCTATCACCACTGCACAATGTTCATCCTGTGGTGGATCGGCATCAAGTGGGTCCCTGGCGGACAGTGTGGGTATTCATTATTCATTACACCTACATAAATAACTAAATTCCTTCTATTGTTGTTGAATTAAGCCAGTTGGGATTTTTATAGACTTAGCTGAGCCTATATTAAGCCTAAACCTAAAATGAAGCCAAAATACTTTGTATAATTGAACAAAGATATGATAGTGTCTTTATAAAGCATTAGTCACTTGCAATTTTGGACAATTGTTTTTCTGTTTTTCTAGCTTTTGAGGACACAAATATTTTGCGGCTAAATATGGTGATACACACATGCACAGAGGCGCGCGCACACACACACACACACACTCTATCTCTCTCTCTCTCTTACAGCTCTCTTTGTGAAGACATTCATTCAACTAATCAAATTCACACCCATCACAACTAAGACCTGAACCCGAACACTTACCCTAAACCTACCCTTAACCTAATTATAATAACCTTATCGCTAAAAACCAACTCAAATTGTTGTTATTATAAAAATGTTGCTTGCTTGTAAAAGTAAGTTGTAGACCAGAAAGGTGGATCATCTGAAATGATAATGGTTGAATTGCATGAGAACCATTTACAGAAAACATTTACAGTGCTTTTTAGGGCTTGACCGAGAGGAAGGAAGAGGGGATTTGAGGAAAGGGGGGGAAAGGTTAGGAGGTGTGGAAGGGGTACAGATGGTCAGAGGGTAATAAGGAGGAAAGGTGAACAAAGGATAATGATCTGAGGACTGCCTTTAGATGATTGGATGTTGTAATCTTGTGTCTCAGCAAATGCTGGTGACAGTTCCAGAATATTTGGTATTCAGCGCTTGGTGTTTACTTAAGCAAAATAAAGTACGTGGCTCCGCATGCATCTTGAAGCAATTTACCTCGTTCATGAAACTCGATCAGAATGGATTTCTGTGGATCAAAAATTTCCACATGAATTAATGAAAATTAGTTTTGTTTGTGATCCATGAAAGTCTCATTATCCCAAAATATACACCATGACCTTACAGTATCATAATCCTGAAACGTAATCAATATTTTGTTGGACCAAGATATGTTGTGATGTTATAAATCTTTCTTCTTCACAGCTTTCTTTGGAGCTACAATTAACGCAGGCATTCATGTGCTGATGTACGGCTACTACGGCTTGGCTGCGTTCGGCCCAAAGATCCAGAAGTACCTGTGGTGGAAGAAATACCTCACTATTATTCAGATGGTAAATAAACACTCCACATGCCCCTAAGCTCCTCAAATTGCAATATCAAAGAACAATAATTTGATTGGTTGAAATACAACTGTGCATGGACAACTGATTTGTCCTGCTATTAGTTTTCACAGCTCAAGATACACAATTCAACTGTTTAAATTTCAAATCTATTTTGGGAAATAAGCTGAAATAGGCTGGATTTTAAAGTCCCCCTGTAGTCAATAATTTTATCCATTAAAACTCATCTTTGATCACCAAAATGACATATTTAAAAGTTTTTTTCCCATGAAAAAAAATGTGTCATGCCTTAAAATAGCTTGAATGTAACTCTGCACCCTTTGAATTGTATAAATATGCAAATGAGCCCCGCCTCCACTCCCTCACACAGCTCAGAGATCCACTCGTTGACGATCACACGTTGATCTGATTGGTTACAAGGTAGTTTGTGACGTCAGAAACACCAGCGATTTCAAACGTGTTTTTGGTTGACTTGTGTATTTTGTACATGGTTTGTCTTAAAGCATATTAAAAACACCACACAGACAAAATAAACAACTTTAAAAGCTATTTTCACCACAGGTGGACTTTAAAAATGCATTGTTACTTTAAAAGTTCCATGTTTTGATTGCACAATTTAATAATCAGTTATAAATACCATTATAAAACATTATTATAATAATAACATCCAACATTTATTCAAATTACAATCTGGTGTACTTTTGTCAATATTCCACTACTGTGTAAATATTCCACCCAATTACACTTGTGTCTTTAGCATACTTTTAAAAATAATTAAGAATCAATATGTTAATTCAATGCAGATCTTTCAGAATTATTTAGCAAATAATCGAATCATTGTCAGCAACTATAAGCAGCAATTGGAAACTTGAATGTGTCTGGCTTCCGGTGTCATTCGCTTCCAGTTGTTTTACCTGTACATAAACAGTCTGTTATGCTGCCTGAAATTGCGAAGTGGCATTTGTTATCATATTATTTGAATTAATCATCGCAATCATAAGCACTCTGATTTGTAGTGCAAATAGTTTTACCGATTACATGTTTTTCTTCTAGTTATTAATTTACCTATAGCTGCAAATGAATCGGAAGTAGCCTATCACACACTCTATGAAAAAAGATAATTTCCATGTTGCAAAATAAGGTGAATATAGTGATTGTGTTCAAACTAAAGTGGTAAAATACCATTAACCAAACAGAACATCTCTTGGTGAGTACAAATTGTCATTTTATGAATGTCGTTTATTTTATAAGCTAGTCTTCACAGTTGCAGATTTCTGTTACACACCGGTTTGCTGTGTTTTTAGATCCAGTTCCACGTCACCATTGGCCATGCCACACACTCTCTCTACACGGACTGCCCGTTCCCGGCCTGGATGCAGTGGGCTCTGATTGGCTACGCCGTCACGTTCATCATTCTGTTCGCCAACTTCTACTATCAGACCTACCGCCGCCAGCCACGGCTCAAGTCAGCCAAATCTGCCGTTAACGGCGTCTCCACAGCAACCAATGGCACCAGTAAGGCACCGGAGGTCACGGAAAACGGAAAGAAACAAAAGAAAGGAAAAGGAAAACATGACTGAAAAGAAACACGGAAACACTGGGTCTCATGGGGTTCAAAAATGCCCATGTAATCTCAACCATTACAGACTTGTTTGGTAATTGTAAAAATGAAATTGGTATTTTTTTGGTTAACTTGTTAATTGTATTTCAAAATAGGGACGACGCAACCGATTCTGTGTGATGTCACTTTCTTTTCACTTTCATCTCCTGATGTTTAGGCTACTTGTGAAAATTTTATAATATAAAATTTCCATTGTGGCATGCCGAATCTGAACCGGCAAACTACTTTGAGATGCTCATTTATCATCACAGAATGACAGATACAAATGCTTTTTCACTGAAACAGAAACTTAGCTGATTCTCTTAAAGTTTTTATCTCTTATATAGGCAGTTGATGAAAGATTCTTACATAAATGGCTCATCTGGATGCTTCACCTGTCCTCCATCTGGTCTCAGTGGTAGCCAGTTTTCTTCACACTCTTGAATGCTGAAACAAGTGAAATAGAGTCATTCAAGATGCAAGACTGAATCACTTTCATAACACGTGCGAATAATCACGCAAAATCGACAATCTCATTTTCTATTTTTTTTATAGCTATAATTATTGTCTGTTTGAATCATTATTTGTAGTGAAACAGTGGTGTTTAAGGACTCTGGTGACCGCTTTACAAATAGGTGATTTTTAAAGGTGCAATACAATTCTACCAAAGAAGATCACTTTATATTTGGTGAGTTTATACTTTTTTAGATATGTTTCATTTAATGTTCCTGTACTAAACGAGTTTCTGAGAATGCATGCAGTAATGATGGTATCACGGCTTTATACTCAAGTAGTTTTACATGTTTTTGTTCACATGTAAATTTAGACACATATACTGCCTACACACACACACGCACGCACACACACACACACACACACACACACACACACACACACACACACACACACACACACACACACACACACACACACACACACACACACACTTGTGTCCTTAATATCTATTGCTTTGTGCATGTAGCTTTTTATGAAGTTTTTGCAAAAGTCATATTGCATTACTACACTAAATTCCCTATTAATAAAATCCCACAATTAAAAAGAACAGATAGACAACTCTCAAAACGTGCTATTTATGCGGTATATTTTCTGTATGAATAAATACTCGTACGTTCACACAGGAAGTACACAGGCTGTTTGTGATCTACACATTGGGATTTTGTTAGTAAGATATTCCTCACCAGAAATGTAGTCCTAACCCTACCCATAACTTATCCCTAAAATCAGAGGGAAATGATAGGTGGATAACACTGATGTAGAAGCATCTAACCCTGGTTGTAAGCCTAAACGTTTCCTTCAAATCTCTGATTGGTTGATTGAAATGCTGTTCCGAGATCAGCAAAGACAGTAGATCCAGGATTGGTGAAATCACGTTCATCGTGTACAGCTTCAATGTTCCTCTTATTATAAACGATTATACCAGTTGATACAAAACTGAATGAAATAAACAGGATGTCAACCTCATTTTCTGTCTGGTCTCACTCTCTCTCATGTATGTTGGCCTACTACTCAATTACTTACAAATTACTCGTCTTTTGCAAAAAAAAAAAAAAAGCATTACTATTATTAGTTCACGCCTCAATTTTAAGCATTAAGGGCCATTTACACCAAGGATGATAATAACGATAACTATAAAGTTTTGATAGCTACTATAAAGATAACGAGCTATAACTATTAACGACACAGAGGAACGTTGGAGTCACTTTGAAAACGATAAAACATTGACAGCCAATCAGAATCCACCCTATTTAACGAGCTAGAGCAAGTGACAGACGACATTACTGCAGCACACGATTATAATAAACAGAACATTATCGTACGTTAGTGTCGTCGACACTAAAGGGATATTAGACTCTAAATGAAAATTCTGTCATGATTACTCACTCTCATGTCGTTCCTAACCCGTAAGACTTTCGTTCATCTTCGGAACACATGAAAATCTTTTTGAAGAAATCTGAGAGCTTTCTGTCCCTCAATTGACTGCTATGTAACTACCACTTTGAAGTTTTAAAAATTTCATGAAGAGATTGTCAAACTAATCCATATGAATTGAGCGGTTTAGTCCCAATTTCAATCACTTTATATGATGAACAGATGGAATTTAGGCTTTTATTCACATATAAACATTTATCAACTCACATCAGTTGAGGTAAATAGAAGCTCAAACATGTTGATGTGCGAGAACCAATGAGGTTACGCAGCACGTTTGGGCTTTCTCAAGAACCAATGAGGTTCATTCTCGTGTTACGCAGCACGTTTGAGCTTCAGCAAGAACCAATGAGGTTCATTCTCGTGTTACGCAGCACGTTTGAGCTTTACAAGAACCAATGAGGTTCATTCTCGTGTTACGCAGCACGTTTGAGCTTCAGCAAGAACCAATGAGGTTCATTCTCGTGTTACGCAGCACGTTTGAGCTTCAGCAAGAACCAATGAGGTTTATTCTCGTGTTACGCAGTACGTTTGAGCTTCAGCAAGAATTGATCGTGTCTCTTCAGAAAATTTGGACTAAGTCGCTCAATTCATATGGATTTGTTTTAGGACCTCTTTATGAACTTTTCAAAGCATCAAATTGGCAGTTGCTTAGCTGTCAATAGAGGGACAGAAGGCCCTCAGATTTGATTAAAAAGATCTCCATGTGTAACGAAGATGTACAAAAGTATAAGGTGTTTGGAACGACACGAGGGTGAGTAATTAATTAATGACAGAATTGTCAATTTTGGGTGAACTATCCCTTTAATATCGCTATAGTTCTTCATGAGAGCGGGCCCTTAAACTTAATTTTTCTATAAACTGAAATGACACATAAAATCTTGCAGTGTGTTATGAGAGATGTGATGTTCCCTTTATATTTAATTGGAGGACAGGGTGACAGGTCTGGCCCCAGTCACATTCATCTTAGTTGTTCACAGACACACTGCCTCCGTCTCTCTCCTTCCTGGACTTCTAATTAAGTGTCCTGTCGGCTGTGATGGCGCTCCCAGGCCAGAGCTTTGAGGGGTTGGGTAGACAGATCTGGTCTAATCAGGCCGTAAATTGGCTTTCGCTGTAAAAGAGCTTATATCCACGTCAGAGCTTGTAGCGTTATTCAGGTCACTGCAGGAGAAACTAACACTGGTATCAAACTAAAACTATTAAACAGACCAGATGGATGCATTAAATATGACATTTAGACATGACAATAGCAATATTTTACAGGAATATATCCACCTGAAAGCTGAAAACTGTTCAGTAACGCTTTAGATTACAGCCCGGAAAGTACTGCGTTATTAAGACGAATTTACAGAGTAACTTTCGGTAATTATAGTGTACCTATAAAATATTTGTTACATTGTAAGTATAAGGGAACAATATGTAAAGTTTGGGGAATAAATGGGTAACAGCCAGGAAAATTAAAATGTATTTATATTGTATGTATTGTATAACTAAGAGGCACTTATGATACAACAATCTTACATTTGGGAGCAATTTAGGTACTTTTTTTAATAATGCTGTGTACCAAGTATAGGCTTTTTTCATTTTACATATGCATTTATACAGGTTTTTTTAAAAAAAAAATTTGATAGCAAAAGTGCAGATGTTTAATTTTGGACTTACATGTTTCAAGGCAAGTAAAGCTAAAACTATTGCAATTTTTTCTAAATACTGGGAAATATACTCTTGTTCCATGTAGTTACAGAGTAAGTACAATAAAAAATACATACACAATCTAAAGGAAACCTTTATTTGAAAAACAACTGGTCTGAAGCGATAGTATACAGTTTAAAAAGTTTAAAATATAGTAATTTTTTTTACAAACACCAATCGTGACTTCAGAAGACATTGATCCATCCACTGGGGTCATGGATTACTGCAGTTATTGCAGTATGTGCTGTTTGATGCTCCAACTTTTAGGAACACATGAGCTTGCATTATATGTATTTTTCTAAAAACCTTCATTTATGTTAATCTGAAGAAGGAAAGTCGTATACTTCTTGGATGGCATGAGGGTAAACGATGAGTAAACGGCGAGGACGTATTTCTGGGTCACTGCATTTTCTTTTAATACATAATACAGAATAGCAAGAGACATGATTTCTTCTTCAGATTCATCAGTGGAAAGAAAGAAAAAGAAGAGGAACAAAAGCAAGTAGCCAAGCAAGAGATAAAAGGGGGGACAAAACGTGCTACTTTCTGTCAAGGCTTAAGCATTTGAAATGAATTGGTTTCCGAGTCAGTGATATTAGATTATGTGTATGTATTTTTATTGTACTTACCCTGTAACTACATGAAACAAGAGTATCTTTCCCCAATATTTATATATTTCAGTGCACTTTTGTTAAAAAGATTACTGTATAAATGCATCGATATGTACCCTGTAATTTTTTTTAAAATAACCATTATTACAAAAAGGTACGCAGTGTATGTTCTTGCTAAATTGCTCCCAAATGTTGTATCATAATAGTAGAATAAGTACCCCTTAGTTCTATAATACTTACAGAATAAATATTTTGTTAATTCTCCTGGTTGTTACCCCTTTATTCTCCAAACGATTACATATTGTTCCCTTATTCATACTTACATGTAAGTACTTTCTAAGTACACTATAATTAATGAAAGTTACACATTAAAATTACTTTAATTACGCAGTACTTTCCGGGCTGTAATCTAAAGCGTTACCGAATGTTCTATATGTCAGATAAGAAAATAAATGTCCATTATGCAGGAAAAAAGAAGAAAATGCTAAACTTGTTTTCTTAATTACTTTAAGGAAAATAAACTTTTTATTCCTTAAAATTTCTAAAATGTATTTCACAAGTGACCTTATTATTAATTTAATAATTTAAAAAAAAACTTACTGAGGGAACAAGCATTTTTCAACAACAGTCTTTGATTTAAAGCAAATTTCTTTAAATTGTGCATTTTAATTATAACCATGTTAATTATAGACAGGCTTTCATGGGAAAATCTCCTGTCTGTTTCAGAAGCTTTAATACTTAAGTGCAAAATACACTGAAACATTTTTCATAAACATAAAACATAATTTTTCTATTTTTAGACATTTTGCTCTACAAGTTAACTGTGCTGGTTAATCTAATAGTTTAGAGAAAAGGCATTTGTTTAACTCATACTAGCATCTTTAAATGTTTATTTCCAAACACATTCTATTCTCTCTCTCTCTCTCTCTCTCTCTCTCTCTCTCTCTCTCTCTCTCTCTCTCTCTCTCTCTCTCTCTCTCTCTCTCTATCTCTCTCTCTCTCTCTCTCTCTCTCTCTCTCTCTCTCTCTCTCTCTCTCTCTCTCTCTCTCTCTCTCTAAGGATGTTTGTCAGTAAGCGGATTGCGAATAGGCCAGAGATTTCCACTGGCCCTATTAACTGAAAGTGGTTTCACCTTTCTCTAAACCTGTTCCACATTACCTGAGATAATTGGCTCCTCTTTGTGTCTGTCTACACAAAAAGCCACCTATAATGGACAATACACAACGAAAGTGCAACACTATAACATTTCTAAATAGTACGTACGCATATTCATAGGCTACTTTTCTTTGGAGATCATTGTTGGCTACTTTCTGTGAGATATACGTACATTGCAATTGGTGAGCATAAGGATGGATCGATATTGTAATTCACCACTGAATATTAAAACAGCAGCGACCAAGCTATGCTACTGCTACTGTACATTACTTATTTCCAGTCAAGTACACAGACAGACGGCGCTCTCTAGTGTTCACAGGCAGTGTTACAAACTGATATCACAGTGTAAATGACCAGTTAAATGTCACACCAAGTCTAATGTTTAACCAAGACTATGGACCCTGAGAAATTGTGAAAACAGAAGGAAGAAAAAAAAACATTTCAAACGGTAAATGCTCTAAATATTTGTTATGCCTTTCGCTGCTGAGTTACATAGACTAGTTTCTGTGGTAGTTCGGCTACTGGACTGACTGTGACAAACTGATGACTGACCTTTTTTATCTATACTTGTTTAATAGTGTCGGTGGGGTGACGCTGCATTTTTACTTCTCTGTAAAGCAGCAAACTCCAACAGCATCAGTCTTCCTCATCCTTGGGTTTTAAAGGGACAGCACAACTATATACATCGACCTAGATGAAGAATATGGTCATGCATTTGGACTTTATAAGCCTAATAAACAGTCAATATCCTAATATGCATGCTAATAAATAACTAATAGTGGGAATTGAGCCCTAAACTAAAGTGTTAGCGTGTGTTATATAGGCCAATATTTACATGTATAAACAGTATTTTGAGAAAAGGTTCTCACACTTCCGTGTTACGTCACTTCATGAATATTAAACGTCAGTGTCTCGCGAGCCTAAGCAGTGCCTGGTACCCTCGAGCTGAAGGGAACTGTCCCGCTCACACAGGAAACTACTGAGCACAGTTCATAAACAGGTAAGAAAACATCGCGATATTTAATGCTCTTGAAGAATAACTCAAATTATGACTGCACCAAATATGTAACCATTATAATATCCTGTATGATTATTTGGACAAGCTGTGCACTTGCAAAGTAGAGAAAACATTTTATGCTATGAAAGGAAGTCTACTGCGACGGATGTCAAAAAACTTTACTGTCAAATACATGTAGCTACATATGTGTTAGGTGAAATAAATGTTAATGTAGGCTACATAGAACTCACCTATATGTCGATCTGTAAATTACATTAATTCACATTTGTTGAGGTTTGTCCTCCTTCACTCTAAAAAATACTCTGTTATTTCATCCCATGTTGGGTCACATATGGACAAACCCAACCGTTGTTTTACATTTTAAATCCCAACTGTTGGTTAAATTTCTTTACAATTTTAAACTCAACCAACTATTGTTTTTTTGTTGTTGTTGTTGTTTTACCCAAACATCGGTTGAAACAACTAATTTTTAGTGTAGAAAGTTGATATTCTAATTCCATTATATTGCATATTGGTTTATATAATGGATTTTATTTATTAATTCAATTATATGCACACACACACACACACATCCATAAATATTTATATTTGATGTACCTAGTTGTATTCTGCACTAACAAAGTAATATTTCGTTTTTTCCCTCTTAAATGTCATTAAATTGATAAAAGTGTTGTTGGAGGTCTGTGATATGAAATGATGAGCTCTGCCGCAAGTGGCGCTGCGGATTTTCCACCATCAGCGGACAGTACCGAAGGGAGGAGGAGACCGTCTCCCGGACAAAACCCCGTCAAACCGGCCTCAAAACCCAGCGGCAGCCGCTCCTCATCACCCGCCGCGTCAAAGCTCAGAGGAAAAGGCGTTAAAGGACGCGAGGGAGAGCCGGCGGCTCAAGAAGAGGCGCGTGAAGTGAGGGTGCGAGGTGCGGCAGCTGTTCGTGGTGCTGAAACTGAGGCGGTTTGGGAAACCGAGGAGCGGATTGATCGCGCTCCACCACCGGACACGCGCCGCGCGCTGCGTTTACCGTGCGTCAACAGAGACTCGTCCTCTGTGCAGCCTGACGGCTCGTACGGTGGTGTTGTTAGGGGGGAAGAGAGGGACAGAGAGGCCGCTGCGGGAGGAGAGTACGTGGGCTGCGGACCGGCCTTCTGGGGCGGAGGCTGTCTGCAGTCGGAGCTCATCCAGTTTCACATCAACAAGCGCTTAAAGAAAGGCGGCAGGATGCAGCGCACAGCGTCGGTCGAGACGCAACCGGGACCCGCCGCACAGGCCACGAGCGCCGCAGACGATCCCGTGACACAGCAGAATGAAGCCCTGCAGGACGAGATCGAGAGATTGGAGGATGAAAACGAAGACCTTAAGGTTTGTTTGTTATACATGAGAACATTTATGAAACATTAATCATTCTAAAATATATATGGATGAATGAAAACATGATAGATAGATAGATAGATAGATAGATAGATAGATAGATCTGCATAAATGTAGATTTACACATTAATTTGAGAAACAATACATATGTTGATAACCATTAGCAAAGTTGATAAATGATACATGTTGTTGATGTTGATAACTGAGCATACCTGAAATCATTGGGTTTGAATGTAAATTTTATGATGACTGATTGCTTTTTAATGACTTTTAATGAAAGAAAGCAATGATAAGCCTGCAGAGATGTTGTCCATCCATCTTGAAATCGGAAATAGCTCTACATAAACAGGACATAAACATTATGACCGGTGACCCAGTTTGCTTATGTGTCTTTTATTAACAAATTTT
Source organism: Meda fulgida (assembly GCA_030578275.1). Taxonomy (NCBI): domain Eukaryota; kingdom Metazoa; phylum Chordata; class Actinopteri; order Cypriniformes; family Leuciscidae; genus Meda; species Meda fulgida. The sequence continues at coordinate 25,834,781 of CM060638.1, forward strand.
GGTCTATTTAAAAAAAAATTGCCTTCTAAAAATGAACAGAACAATGAGAGAAATGCAACATTGTTCCAATTTAGGCTGTGTTTGAACAAAGCTAAATACAGTTATGAAAACAGCCTTGGTTTTATTTAAAATATGCCCCCAATAATTTGCATGTTCAACCAAGGACTCATTAAACATGTCATTTGTGGAAATAATGTACAGCTTATTAAAATAATGCAACTGCAGTAATTGGAGAGCAGAAAGCTCTAATGAGCACACTGGGTTTCACAGAATGAGATCGAGGAGATGCGGACAGAGATGGAGGAGATGCGCGACACCTTTTATGAGGAGGACACCTGTCAGTTACAAGACATGCGGCGTGAGCTCGAGCGAGCGAATAAGAACTGCCGCATCCTTCAATACAGACTCCGCAAGGCTGAACGCAAACGACTTCGCTATGCACAAACTGGAGAAATTGATGAGGACCTCTTAAGGAGCTTAGAGCAAGATTTAAAGGCAAGTACCTATGTTTATATCTTTAAGGGCATGCAGAGAAGGTCTATTATAAATTATCCATCCCCAATGACTTGTTTGCACAATTTCTATCTGATTATTAACTTGTCATTTAGTTGATGCTTCTATCCAAAGCAACCACTAAGCCACACCACCACCATTCTGACAGGTTGCCAAGGATGTGTCTGTGAGACTCCACCACGAGCTGGAGAGCGTGGAGGAGAAACGAACAAAGACAGAAGAAGAAAACGAGCGATTGAGACAGAAACTTATTGAGGTGGAAGTCACCAAACAGGCCCTGCAAAATGAGCTGGACAAAGCCAAAGAAGTACGAATACAAACACAAGTTAATACAGCACATCTAAATAGGTTTAAATACATATTAATTGCATCGCATTCGTATAAATTTGTTGTGCCCAGTCTCAGAAACGAAGAGGAAGCAAAGATGCACAAAAGCCTGAGAGGAAGACTCAGATTCCTACAGAGGTGAGGACAAAACACTGCTGTCAACCAGTATTGGGTCAAATGAAGACTGTTACTTTAAGTGACAAGCTCAAGTTCAAGCTCAAGTAATTATGCACCCTTTTGCAAAGATATGAAGTGCAGTGTAAACTATAGAGAGAATGAAAAGATAGCATACACACAAAACAATTATTAAACCATAACATGTAAAGGTATGGTCACATTTACCATTACTCTTCAAAATGTCATGGGCGAAATTCAGACATTTTAGTAGAATGTACAGTAGAAACATTTCAGTGCAATCAAGAATTTTACGCGAGTCAAAAAATTCTCCACACAAATTTTCTTCTGAAAGTGATTCATACATCGCTACACTATTGACAACAAACCTTTTTTGTCCACAAAATCTTGTCAAAATTGTCCTGCACCTTAACGCAACACTTCTGTCCACAGGAGGACAATGAGGACCTGAAATGCCAGCTGGCCTTCATTAAAGAGGAGGCTACTTTAATGAGAAAGAAAATGGCCAAGATTGACAAGGAAAAGGACCGTTTGGAACAAGAACTACAGAAGTATCGTTCCTTCTATGGAGATCTGGACAGCCCTCATCCAAAGGGTGAAGCTGGTGGCCCACCCACAACAAGGGAATCAGAGCTGAAACTCCGCTTGCGATTGGTGGAAGAGGAGGCCAACATCCTGGGACGTAAAATTGTCGAATTGGAGGTTGAGAACCGTGGCCTGAGGGCGGAGTTGGATGATCTTCGAGGGGAAGATTCGTCCAATGGGGGCTTGTCCGGAGCGGAAGGAGGAATGGGGCGCGAGCAGGGGTCGGAGCTGTCGGAGCTGAGGCAACAACTGCAGTTGGTGGAGGATGAGGCGGAGCTTCTGCGGAGGAACCTGGCGGATGTAGAGGAACAGAATAAGAGAGTGACAGGTGAGCTGAACAAACTGCGCTTTAAAGAGGGTACGAGGCATGCCTCGGGTGGTAATGCAATGAGTGCCGCCAACTTAGCAGGAGACAGCTCTAAAGCCGAGGCCTTGCAGGAGGAGCTGAAGGCAGCAAGGAAGCAGATCAATGAACTGAGTGGGAAAGTGATGCAACTGCAGTACGAGAACCGTGTGCTGCTTTCCAACATGCAACGGTATGATCTATCAGCTCACCTAGCCGTCACGCCACGGGACAGTGACGCAGAGAGCGACACTGGTCTTGGAGTCGGAGGGCGTAGAGGTAGCGATGAAGACTCGTCTTCCTCTCGTCTTCCCCCCCATCGCAAACGCGAGGGTCCTGTTGGAGGAGAAAGCGACTCTGAGGAAGTCCGCAACGCTCGGTGCCTCACGCCAACTCGCTCTCTCTATTCACCTGAATCCGCCCGCTTCCTCTCACGCTCCATTCGGGACAGACAACAGATGATTGACATCCGTGCTGAAGCAGAGCGATTGGGACGAACCATTGATCGGCTCATAGCCGACACCAGTACCATCATTACAGAGGCACGGGTGTTTGTATCCAACGGGGATCTTTTCAGCCGTATGGAAGATGATGAGGATGGTGGCCGGATCAGGGAGCACGAGCTTCTCTACCGCATCAACGCTCAAATGAAGGCCTTCAGGAAGGAGCTACAGGGGTTTATAGACCGACTTGAAGTCCCAAAAGCAGAGGAAAGAGATTCAGAAGAACCATTATCTGTGAGTCTGGCAAGAGTCTGTGTGTCTATGTGAAGCACAATAAGAATGTTTTCCACATTGTAATGGTATAGTTCAGTTAAATTCTGTAATTTACTCACCCTCATGATTCTCTTTTTTTGATGGAACAGTGACCAGGGGTTGTCAAGCTCCTAAAAGGTCAAAAAAGCATAATAAAAGAAGTCTGTACAAATCTTGCACAAGTCTTCTAAAGCCATATACAGTTATACCTTTGACTGAGGAATAGATCAAAAGTTAGGGACTTTATTCACTGAAAATCTCATTTGCGTCAAGATGCATGACACAAAGTTTGACATCAATAGCCATATTTCCATTGTCGACGAAAAGCGGGTATGTGCCATATAAATAGTCCACTGTCACTTCCAAGGCTTTATCAGGCTTCCTTGTGGCCAACGGCCGGTGTTTTTTGCCCACCGAATAGCTTTGGTCCAAAGCTGGCCAACTGGGGCTTGAGGAGTGGTCATGAACAAAGGCGGAGTATAGTAGACGGTCAACACCGCTGTTCATTTCCAATGTTATTATATCAGGCTACCAACTTTAACATAAGACATTTTAAACAATTTTCAGCTCAAAACTCACTTTCAGTGTTTGAAATAACTTTCTTGTGATCCGATGGGGATTCTGATCACCGTATGAGGCAGAAATATTTTTATATGCGATGCTAAAGGCTACTTATGCTAACCATTCGATAATAAATACATGTTTATGGAAAATACCAGAGACTGCTTGAAGAATGTAGATAAATCATATATGATTATAACCATGTTATATTTGGTTTAATGTTTTATCTTTCTCTTCCCTGTGCCTTTGTTGAGACCGCACAAATACATCCGCGAATGTCATTAAAAACATGCAATCCGGTTAACTCGCATAACTAATAACTCCTGTTTTCTTCTCGTGAGCTTCTTCTGTTGCTCTTGCTGAAAGGATAACAGTTTACAGAGAGAGAGAGAGAGAGAGAGAGAGATTGCTCAAACCTCCTCAGATCGCATAATTTCATGGAAAATAAATAGAAATGCTCACTCTTTCTAAAGAAATGTGACATTTTGTGTAATGTGTAAGCCTTTGGACTTAAAAGCCTTAATGTAGTTGTTTTGTGAAATTCCTGTGATCGCAAATAAATGGAAGCAGGTGCAACTGAATAGGTGTGTGTTCTCTTTTTATGTGATATGGTAAATACCATTTTGATGAAATGGTGGGGTTGTGTAACATCGTTCTATGGAGGCATGTTAGAGAGGGTTTTAGGGTACGCTTGCGGACCTATTGGGCCGACAGCGGAAAGGCAACTTGATTTTGGGCTCTGTGCTTGAGGTCTGAGGCTATTGGCCCCGCCCAGCACTCTGTTAGCACTGGCTGGCACTGGCCCGACAGTAGAAAAGCGGCTTTCCAGAACCAATGACATTTGATGTCAACTGAAATTGCATTTTTGTTAGTTGAATTACATTTAGTCATTTAGCAGACGCTTTTATCCAAAGCGACTTACAACTGAGGACTAAACCAAGCGAGTCATCGTGAAGAGACAAAAACAACGCAAGAAGTGCTCAAAATACAAAGTTCAGATATTGCTCGGAGTAGCATAAGCCAGATAAGCAGGGATTTAAAGGAAAAGTTTTTTTTCCTTTAAATTCTCGTGCTACGCATCACGTTTGAGCTTCTGCAAGAACCAATGAGGTTCATTCTCACACGTCAAGCAGGTTCAGTTGAGTTTCTGTTTATGTTCGCTGATCAATGTTTATGTGTATTGTCACGTCTAATTAAGGTTTAAATCAAATAAAACATACATATTAGATGAAAAACTCAAACGAAAATTGGAAAGTTTAAATTGTAGTACAAAAATCTCTTTAACTAAAACTGAAATAAATATAAATTAAAGCTAAATAGAAATATAAAAAAACTAATAAAAAGTGATTTTCAGTGAATAATTTATATTTTAATCTGTTCATCAAACAAAATCTATTTGAAATTTGAGCAAAAAAGAGAATCACAGGGTGAGTAAATTATGACAATGTTTTTTTTGGGTGAACTATTGGCTAACAGAGTCCATTGCCTGACTGCTTTTAACATTTAGCAAAATAAAGCATAGTTTTGTGAATTGCCAAGATTTTTGTAAACTATGCAAATAGAAAATGTTAATGGCGATAATAATATTAACCTTTCTCTCTTTCTCTGATCCTGTCTTCCCACACACCCCTGTTTTTTAATGCATGTTCGTTAATCCTGTTGGTTATTCATCCAGATGTTTCAGCCCATCATTTTATTCATCCTCATTCTAGTGTTGTTCTCCTCACTCTCTTATGCCACCATTTTTAAACTTGTATTTCTTTTTACCCTCTTTTTTGTCCTGTGATCTCCATCTGTCCACTCATTAGCATAGTCTCGCCCTTTGTTTCGTTTGTTTGTCAATGTTGTGTATGTCACCATGGTTGGAGAATCACGGACAGTCACTTTCCAAGCACAGACAGCACTGCAAAACCTTAATTTCCAAAACGCTGGAGGCTGTTTTACCCAAATTACAGACATACGGCTGCCATTGGAAGGCACATCATCGAGATGATTTTTTTTTTTGCAAATAAAGACTGTTATAAATCATGAAAAACATTACATGCATTTGTCAAAGTGAAGACATAAATGTCCTTGAGGCACTGGAAACTACATTACCCTGAAGATATTTCTTTCATTGAGGCTATCTGGCACATTGACACTTGCTTTGCCACCAAAGACTTGCAACGAAATATGCAACTGCATTTACCATTGAGGAGCACATGACCACATTGGCAAGAATCCCAGCCACTGCACTCTTGAGATACATCAGCTGGAATGATTACCTGTTAGAAGCATGCAAAGGTGAGTAAGAACATGATATTCAATCGTACGGTGAGAGAGGACATGCATACACATGGAAGGATAGACAATAAATGACAGGTAGGAACTAGGAATCATCTGTTTGCACATGTAATTTGCGTGACAAGAACAACAGTTTTGCATAGATAGATAAATAGCAAAAAATAGGGTTGTACAAGAACCTGAGGAAATTGTGGCACAAATTTTGCATACAAAGTTTCATGTGATAGGCTAAATAACAGCTGTGGCTTGGGTGTGGGAAAATGCTTATGTACATGATAGCAGTATGCAAAAAGCCCCTTCTGTTGCACCAGAGCTCCTCATTCCAGCAAGTATATTATGGAGGGGTTACTCATGATGATCAGCAGTTTGAACATCAGAGCTTGCTTTCTTTATGAGTTTATTTAGCTTGTTGGCATGTCCAGTTTTAATCTCTGTTGACGGATCAGAATCTTCTCAAGTCTTCGGCAGTAGTTCCTTTGTATTTAAAGGGATATTTCACCCAATAATGAAAATTCTGTCATTAATTACACTCCCTCATGTCTTCCCAAACACGTAAGACTTATGTTCATCTTCTTCCCTCCGTTGACAGCTACGCAACTACCACTTTGAAGCTTCAAAAAGTTCATAAAGAGATCGTAAAACTAATCCATATGAATTGAGCAGTTTAGTCCAAAATTTTCTGAAGAGACATGATCGGTAACTAATCAAAATGTAGTGCAGATCAGTGAAGTGTAAACTATGTGTAATGCAAACAAAACAAAGGGAATATGAGGGAGTTGCTGCCTACCTGGAAGCCCGAACAAAGCTGAGACGCACAGCACAGAGCAGACCAAACAACTGGCAGGAGATGGTTTTAAACAGTCCCTCCAATCAGCTGCTGTCTGGTGGACCGGAAACAAACAGCTCCCTCTTCAGGCTGGGAGGAGAAGACCGGCCCAACATCTTCTGTCCATGGCGGAGTGAGCACCCCTAGCACGACAAAGCCGGGCGTGACATCACTCCCCCCACAAAACAGAGACCCATATGGGACTCTGTAATTTTAACTTCTACTCATTTCTCCCATTTCCCATAATCAATACTAAAACAAAATAAAAACCCAATAACAAACTATATCAAAAAACATTAACTAAACCCATTACCCTTTTTAACCCGTACCACTAAAGACTAATATTAGATTAAACCCCACTCTATCCTTTTTACCCAACCCCTCAATACAACAGCCACTACAAAAAATAAATCAAACTCCCCCCCCTCCCCTTCCCCTCTAAAATCTGTACGTTTGCTCAGGTTTTTTGACTAATAAACAGGTTGAAGCCCAGCTAGAATATGACTGTATGGCAAGACCATTTTCTAGAAGATATTGAAAACTATCATCCAGAATTTTACGCTTATCGGCACCTGTGTGGTAAAACCTCTGACGAATTGGCTTTACATCACCGACTTCTATGTCATGCTCGATAAAAGTTGTACATGTAGGAGTATCTGAAAACAGACATGTAAATTCAAGGATTAATGCTTTCAATTCTGATTGCTGTTGGAAATCCAAATGATTTAAAACTCCTCCAATTTTCCCAACGTCTCTGAATTATCTAGACGAGCATGCAGGATGGAATCATCCAGGCCCTGCACATCATCTAACTCTGAAGAAGCTACAGATGTGCCTGCCACGACCAAAACAGCTGATTCCCCCTTACCAGTAGGCAACTGTGATGATGCATAATATGGCTTAAGTAAATTGATATGACATAACTGAGTTGCTCTCCTACGATCAGGCGGAGTAACAACATAATTGGTCTCTGACACTTGACAAACTACATTGTAAGGTCCGGAATATTTTGCCCCAAAAGGCGAACCAGGTATAGGCAACAATGCCACTACCTGATCCCCTGGACTAAAGACACGAGCTTCTGCTTTTCTGTCGAACTTCCGCTTCATTTTTCATTGGGCATCAGTCAAATTTTCAGTTGCCATTTTACATGCTAACAGTAACCTGCGGCGGAAACCATACACAAAATTAGACAAACTCTTTGGTGGTTCACTTGAATCCAGATCACATGACAAGACAGACAATAGTGTACGCACTTTGTGGCCAAATACCAATTCATTTGGACTAAAACCTGTGCTTTCTTGCCCAACCGCTCTAGCCGCCAACAATAGCCATGGTAAACCATCCTCCCACTCCCTTTTCATTTCTATGGAGTATGCATGCAACAGAGACTTAAGAGTGGCGTGGAAACGCTCCAAAACCCCTTGACTTTGTGGAAGGTACGCGCTACTCAAATTGTGTTGAATACGCAGCTGTTTCAAACCTGCTGCGAACGATTTTGACGTAAAATTGGAACCCCGATCACTTTGAATGATTCTGGGTAAACCAAATATTGAAATAAACTGCGACAATGCTTTCATCACAGACCTTGTTGTAATAGTCCTCAAAGCAAACGCAGCAGGATAACGAGTCGCTTGGGACATGATGGTAAACAAATAAACACAGCCTGATTTTGACTGGGGTAAGGGACCCACACAATCAATGATCAAATGCTCGAAAGGCTTACCAACAGACGAAATGGGCTGTAAAGGCGCAGGCTTAACGACAGCATTTTGCTTACCTGCCACCTGACAGACATGACAAGTTTAATCAAACTGTGCAACGTCTCTTTATTCGTGGCCAGTAGCAATGTTGTAACAATTGATTGTATGTTTTCTTTACACCAAAATGACCCGCTGTTTCCCCATGATCTGTTTTTAGTGCCACTTCACGAAACTTTTCAGGCATCACCACCTGCAAAATTTTCTCTCTCATATCATTTCCCACAGTAGGTGACCACCTTCTTAGCAACAAACCATCCTTCACAAAATAACAACGATCTAAATTGTCATCTGCAGCCCACTCAAAGCATTTCTGTAAGCTCGGATCACTCTTTTGAGCCTCAGCAATGTCAACACGAGACAACAGTACCGGTAACTGCGGAATAAATAGCTGAGCAGACTTGTGCTGCGATGCATCAGACAAATTTACATCCTGCTTATTCGTCACAGCACATGGCGTAAAAACATCTGGAAAATCTTTTTGACAACTATCTGACCCATTTAATAAAGAAACTCCAGTATTAACCACAGGAGGTGGTGAGACTTGATCAGGAAAAACACGATCATGAGCAAAATTATTACCCACAATCAGATCAATTTCTTCTATAGGTAAAGAAGGGCGCACCGCAATGATTACTTCACCGCTCACAAAACCAAAGAACAATTGAATTTTTTGCAGCGGCACTGGAAATGACTAAAGACCAATTCCCCGTATCAATACACAACTTCCTGTATCAGACTCAGACGAGAAAGGCAACACAGATTGACAAATAAAACTCTGATGCACCCGTATCACGCAGAATTTTTACTGGAACGCGATGTGCGTTTCCAACCAATCCCACAAAACCCTCTGTGATAAACGCCGCATAATCCGTTATGGAAGCAGGAAAATAAACTAATTTTGTACATTCCTCAAACCTTTTTCAGTTGATGCTGTACATTGTGCACGATCCAATGTCTTTGTATGAGTTTTATTATCTTTACTCCCTGAGCGCACACCAGGAACAGAGGCCAACTTTACCTCCATCACCTTTCCCCCTATTTCGCTCCAGTAACACCGGGCAATTTTTTTTCCAATGATTTTTTCCAAAACAGTAGTTACAATCTGTCTTAAGATCGAAATCCAATGGTTTACTCCGTGCACTTGAATTTGAAAACCCAGATGTATCTGTATTCACATGACTATAGCGACGTTCTTTGTAACTACTATTAGAGCGCGGGCAAAATTCGCGCACTGGAGACTTGTGTATCAGTGAAAAATTGTCAGCAAGAACAGCGGCATCTGCTGCTGTTTTCACATGATGTTCACTAATATAAGTGGTTATGCGATCAGGCAAAGTGTTCTTAAGTTGTTCTAAAATCATAAGATTACACAACTCAAAAGAATCAACCTCTTTAGCTGTAAGCCAACGATAAAAAAAACTAGTCATTTCCCTAGCCCATTCAGCATAAGTTTGCTTGTCTGATTTTTTCCATGATTGAAAACGCTGTCTATAAGCCTCAGGGATTAACTCGTAGCACTTTAACACAGCTGTCTTGACGGATTTATAAACTCTCTTTTCAGAAGACTTTAAAGCCACAAATGCCTTCTGAGCACGTCCAGTTAACGTAGTTTGTAACAATACAATTTTATCCTCATCACTCCAATTCTGTTCCGTAGCAATATTTTCAAATAATGAAAAAAACACATCTGGATCATGCTCATTAAACTTAGGCAGGAACTTGATCATACCGGCCAGGCCAAACTGCTGTGATTTTCCAAGTTTACCTTCAGCTACTAATTGTAGCCTAGTTCGCTCAATCTCTCGTTCCTGCTCTAGATTTTTTAGCTTTTCCCATTCCAATTCACAATCCTTGTCTTTCTGTGCCGCTTCTAACCTTTTACGGTCCATTTCGTTATCAAGCCTTCTCTGAGTCAAGTCGTCATCTAATTTTTTCCTTGCTAATTCTTGTTCCAATTCCAATATCTTTTGTTCCCTTTGCAACTCATGTTGCAGTTTTAACATTTCGACTTGCTGTTCAAATGTGAATACACTGAGTTTTTCCTGCGAGCCTACAAACAAACCTGGTGTGGGCTCACCATCTGAACCCAACGGACCCTCACTTCCGCGCTCCGGCAATTTCTCATCAGGTAACACATTCTTGTCAATCAAACACGCACAAATAAAGTCAAGCAGCTCATACTTTGCTACCATCGGCAATGTTATATCAATTTCATAGTGCTCAGCCACACTATGCAACTGTTTAAGATCAACGCCGCGAACAAGACCACCGAAGGAGCAGCTAAAAACGCCTCAAGTGTACTCATTATCACAACTAAATTCACCAATCAACAATAAAACCAAGCTATGGTCTATAAACACTCCATAGCAATACATCTAACCAAATCATACTGGGCTAATACCTCAGCGTCTTTCGGGTTACTATTACAAAACCAACCACACAAACTTAATCAGGCGAAGCGGAAAGTAGCTCAAATTACAGGAAAACTACGGAGTTTCCTCCTAAACATTTACCCCCCTACTATTTTAACCTATCTTCACACTAAGTCCAAGAACAAGGCTCATTTACTCACCAATACCGATGGAATCGTACTGTCCCGACAAAAGTCAATTCAGCCGGTGCTCCACGGCGGTGCCCTCGTCCGGACTTCAGTGACCAGCAACCTAAACCCAGCAACGCATAAGCGCACTAATTGGGGAAAAAACAGGCTCCGTAAATTGCCATCCTGCAACACAAATAAGCTTACAAACACACTTCGCCACTCAAACTCAGCAAACAAAGTATGGTTGGAAAAATTGCTCTATATCTGCGCAAATCCTCCACCCAAAAATGTTTTTTCATAGCCAAAACACTAACTTTAACGATTAACTTTCTAACATTCAATTCATTAACTGAACATCCGATGCGGTACTCCCCAACGAACAAACACAACGCGCGCCAGCTGACTTCTATCAGCCGATCACCTTACGTTCATTCACAAAACGTGAACCAATGACGTAGCACTATCCACGCAACTAAGCCTACACAATATTGTGCATTACAATAGTCACTTACACATACAATAGACACTACAATAGCATACTTACAATTCGGGATCCAACTGGCTGGACGCGCCCCCATATGTCACGTCTACCTAGCTCACAGTAGCAGTGACATAGGGGAGACCACACCGTTTGTAAAGTTAAATCAAAAATAGTTTATTTAAACATTAAATGATAGAATGAAACCATAATTTAAATCAAGAAATGCATTAAGTCAGTAAATGAGAAGCAAGAGGAAACTAATCAAAATGTAGTGCAGATCAGTGAAGTGTAAACTATGTGTAATGCAAACAAAACAAAGAGAATATGAGGGAGTTGCTGCCTACCTGGAAGCCCGAACACAGCACAGAGCAGACCAAACAACTGGCAGGAGATGCTTTTAAACAGTCCCTCCAATCAGCTGCTGTCTGGTGGACCAGAAACAAACAGCTCGGCTTCAGGCTGGGAGGAGAAGAACGGCCCAACATCCTCTGTCCATGGCGGAGTGAGCACCCCTAGCACGACAAAAACGGGCGTGACAGTATAAAACCCTAAATTAAACCTGTTCATCATATAAAGCGATAGATTCTCATCAGAAAATTAGGACTAAACCACTCAATTCATATGGATTAGTTTTACGATCTCTTTATGAAATTTTTGAAGCATCAATGTGGTAGTTGTACAGCTGTCAATGGAGGGACAGAAAACTCTTAGATTGAATCAAAAAGGTGTTCATTTATGTTCCAAAGATGAACATAAGTCTTGCGGATTTGAAATTACATGAGGGTGAGTAATTAATGACAGAATCTTAATTTTTGGGTGAAATTTCCCTTTAAATAATTGCAAAAACGGAAAACTATAGAAGCATTGGGTTCACAATTTATTTGGATCACAAAAAAACACATTTGTTTTGTTTTGGTTTAGATGGGTCTAGGTTATTTACAAGACAATTAAACTTAGAGAACAGCAACTCATTTGTTTTCTAGAATGAGTCTCTTATTTGGAAAGGTCATTGCTTCTCATTTTCTTGCCAGCTGAAAGTAACATTAGTGAAAAACAGTCAAACATACACCTCCGGTTTTGCCAGTTTTATTGTGTCTCCATTCTCCGAGGTTTTTGCTTTGCTGTTTTCCTTTCTGCATTATTGTGGAAACTATTTGAGTCAGCGGCCAATATTAGGGCTGAACTGTCGGCTGACTGTTTATTGCACAACAGCCACATGTGTCAAATAAATACAAGCGTAAGGCGCCCATTAAGAACCGCGGACAACACACTTAGTATCCGCTAATTCTGTCCAGTGGTATCTTAAAAATAAAATGGACGGAGTGTTTTGAGAGTCACAAATAGCCCAGTTGCCTGTTAGGATTAGTAGAAATCGAAACAACTGGAACAGGAGTCACAAGACAGCAATCTGCCAAGTCCTAAAAGCAGACTAGCAACAGTTTCACAGAGGTGGGGTAGAACTGGGCATTTTAAAATAGCCATGTAAACACTCTCCCTCTGCCTTTGTAATTTTAACCTAGAATGTCGGTGACGACAGTCTCTTGCATGGAGACCACAAATGCTGGAATAAATCTGACATTATGACACCGGATACCTAGTGGGTCTGACGTCACAGGGGTAAATACTTAGAGTCACTATAAAGCCCAGGGGCCCCCTCAGGACTACAGTTGTTTACCCCTGAGCTCCGAACAGAGGAAACATTTAAGACCCTATACGCAGGACGTTTACGGCACGCCATGGGGCATGAGACTCCGGAGTCTTTTGCACTGTTACATGCTGTTGAAGTGCAGGAGCTTTCAAAGAAGAGGTGATACTGAAACAAGAGTGATCTTGATTTAAGAGACAAACCTGTACTTGAGCAACATACTCATATTCTGGAGCATCAGTTCATCACAAGCTCATGAGAGGGAATTACCGGAGGAACCAATAATTTTAACTGGTAAGGATTAAGAAAGCTTATAGACAAGAATGAAACAGAAACTTCCTCTTTTAAACCCTTTAAAGTTCGAAATTATTACTACTACTTGTAACTCCTTAGAAGCTTTTTAACTTTTCTGTGATCTTACACTTGGGCTGACAATGCTATGTAGCATTAAGAAACACTAAAAGTATTTACATTACTGTATTTACATACGTAAGTGCATATACTTGCTAATATCTAAATATTTTTTTTAACTGTCTGTAAATACAGTATTAGTAATCTGACTATTGTAATCAGTTAGATTTACGTATAGTAAGTGTGTTTGCATGTTGTAATAAAAACCGGTACACACTTACTCTTTATGTCTTTTTAGTTTTATGACACATAATTGCAAAGGGTATAAATATCCCTCAATGCTTACGTCTTATGGCGGTACATTCTGGTAATTTCATGAGTTAAACTGGGTGTCATGTTCCTTGATGGCAGAAAAGTCCATCCTTAAATCACTGCCGTAAATCAAAGCTGTGTTACAGAAAAACTCTGGATGCAACTATTCTGAGCTCATCCAAGCGGTTAAAGGGTTCTGCACTTGCTTGGAGCTTTGACTTAATCCCTATCCTGAAAGAAGTGGTGTTACTTCATAGCTAAAGATTTAAGCAGGCTGTAAGGTGTAGGTTCCTATTTTGTAAGGGGCAACCAATTACCCTTTACTATTGTGCCCTTGATCAAGAGAGATCAGGTTACCCAAGGAAGACTGGCCCTGTTATAAAACTGACTTCAGAATCCCTGAAGTCCTTTTAGGTAACTTGAGCATGTCTAATGAAGTTGGTGTGTAAAGAACGTGCTGACAATTTTGACAGTTAAGGGCTGGTTTGAAGGACAGGGAATGCATATAGAAATGAGTCAAAGTTTTAAAGCAGGTGTCCAGAGCAAATAGCTGGGATTTTGTTTCCTTTTATAAGTCTACTTGAAAGCAATACAATCAGGAAGACTTCACTAATGTTTAGACTCATAACACCTTTGAACTGCAAAGCAATCCACAGTTGACACAGTAGAATTCATTTATTTACTTGAGATATTTAACTACTCTGTTTACTTAAGAGTACTCTAAATAATCAATAGCCTGTTTCTCAATGATGGATGTCTTTTTTATCTTCATAGAGGTATTGGTGGACCTGCCAATGTGGTCACTCCAGTGACCTTTCAGGAATTGCAGCATAATATTCTGAGCACAGACAAACAAGCGCAAAAGAATGGCCGCGTTGGAATTGCACTGTGGGCCAGAGCCCAGGAGTTGTGTGTGGGATGGAGAGAGAGCTGACCTGCTTGATAGTTTTGACTCCGAGATGCAGGAATGGGAAGATCAGCTAAAGGACATGCAGAGGAAGATTGAAGAGGTGAGAAAAACTTTCAACTGCAGCGGCGCCAGTCAGTGTGACAGAATCCATATCCATTGATATGAGAAACTCATTCTGATCCTTATTTAAAGATGTAAATAAACATAAAACGTTTTTTTTTAGCAAAGTCTGCATGTCTAGACATTATACCGGTAGTATTTGCTGACTTGTGCATTTGAAACATTTGCTTTCATGTTGGCAAAAAAAATCATGCTTTCCAGCTGCTGAGTTTGTCTCTAATATTATGATATATATTTCAGCTGTACAACGAGGTCAAAGCACGGCGAGAAGCCAGTGAAAGCAGCACAAGCAATGTCACAAACAACAAAAGCCTGGACATTACTTTGCTTCCTGTCAACTCTCAGTATAGACACCAGGCCAATGGTAATCATGAACCCCGTGGTCACCTCAACAACAACCTCCCAATTCGTCAATGCAATGAAGTAAGAGCAGATCGTTCAGCTATGCAAAGCCTTGGGTTTCATCACCCAAGTGATTACTATAATGGCTCCAACAATTACACACTTAATTCCCTGAGCAACGGCAGCCATTATCCTGCCAGTTGTCATGATCTTGAAAGGCAAGATGTCACTCTAGACATCCTCAATGGATATCTCCAACAGGGCCCGCATTTTGGAAAGAACTTAGGGAATCTTGGAAATCCAAATGCAGTGAGTACCTCTCACACTATTTATAAATCTATGCTTCATCTAGACTCTTAAACCCCAAGGATTTGTTACCTTTGATATCCCTCTTATATCCCATATCTCACTCTTTTTGCTATCAGAACCCCAAGGTATATCCAGTTACACACAGTTATCAAGATAGCATGAAGACTAGCCTGGTGACAAACAGGTAAAGCCTTTCCTATCTCAATTTATCAGAATGAATCCTATTGTTTGTCTTGTCATCATGCATGTTTCTTGTTGGATGATTGACCAATTATAAGTGTTCGGCCAATTCCCTTTTGATTGATTTTGGTTAATTTGTCTTTTCACTTCAGGACTGCCTCATGTGTAGTTCTGGATGAGTTGGAGGAGGCTGAGAACAACAAGAACAAGAAATCAAGTTGGGATGACTCCCAAGCCCGCCATGTTAGCTGGAAAGACCCAGTTTCATCAAACGAGCTTCCCCCTAAAAATTCAGCTTCCAAACTGGCAATCAGACAGAGAGATGCTTCTCCTCTAACCCCTCGTTCCACTTACCATGAGCCATCACAACAACCTGACAGGAAGTGCCTCTTGCTTGACAGGAAATCTGGCAGCCCATCAGTGTTGCGTAAGTTTGGTGCCATGTTACAGGAGAACGAGGGGAAAACCCTGGTAGAGGATGGTCTTGTGACCACCGTTGTCTCCACTGAACCTCCGAGGCACACCAGCACTCCTATTTGCCAGAGCAAGTTTGACGCCAAGCGGGCATCCACACGTGTGCCCATCCAGAAATGCCTTGCAAACTGTGACGTACTGGTAACAGAACTGGAGTCCAGCCAGGAGCCTTGGGCAGCTGGTCCTTCTAGACACCTCCTGAATAGAGACAGAGACAGTGGGAGGGGTGGTAGTACTCTTGAACAGTATGGTTTGGCATATAACTTAAGCCCATCACAGTCTCACCTTAAATCGAAGTATCACAAGGCGCCTCCAGGGCCAAAAGCACACAAAGCAGGCTTCCAGGGTGAGGACCTATTGTCTGACTACCAGATGGTAGAGAGGATTCTGGCAGCAGGAACTCAAAACTTCAGTAATATACACACAGGGCTTGGTGTTGATAAGATGAGACAGGGAAATGACAACATGGAGCAACTTCTAGAAATGATGGAAATAGAGAACAACAGAAGTCAGAGGGCCACATTCACCCAGCAACTGGACACCAAGCAGGTGAAGAGGGTATTCAAATGTGATCTGCACACACACTAAATTACAATGCAGTATTCATCCTTGCCTGAGCAATGGCGCAATGGTAGTGCACATGCTCTCGGCCAGTGTTCCTCATTCCTGGGTCTGGAGAGCCACTTTCTTCAAGAGTTTAGTTCCAACTATGCTCCAACACAATTGGGTAATTCCGGTTATTTTTAAATTAAATTGAATTCAGGTAAACCCAGACACCTCTATTAGTTACTTCAGTCATGTTTAAATAAAATTGAAACTAAACTCTGCAGGAAAGTGATTCTCCAGGACCAGGAATGAGGAACCCTGCTCTGAGCTGTAGTGCTCCCGATCCAGTTCTCCCCTCTCTTCCTTACAATACTTTATTTTCTGTTATCTCTAACCTGCCAATTAAAGACAACATATTGGTACATAAAATGCAAGAATATTCACCCAAGTATTGATCATTTATGCACAAAGATATTTACATTAAAACATTTCCCCCTCCAGGTCAACCACGAGTCATCTGCTGCCCCCAGCAGTAGCAATTTTTCCCGTCCTGCTAGACCTGCCAATCAACGCCGTCCATCCAGGTGGGCAAAGCATACCCCCTCAATCAAAATGGCCCACACATCCTGCCCATCAAGCCCTGGCCTTAAAGACAAACAGTTCTTGAATTCATATTCCCGACACACTGAAACGGTGATCATGTGACCAGGATAGAACAACATTGAACGGAAAAGGACATTTTCACCAAAGGGAATAGATGAACCTTTGACTTTATGTAGAACATGATCTACTTTTTTGTATATAACCACCACAACTTCAAAGTACCTTATTGCAGCCTGCTAGGATGGCCTATGATATTTTCATTACATAAGGATACTGTTTTCATTCAACTCTACGCTGTTTGACGTGCTTTGGAAAGAAACTTGAGTGGAAATTCTCTGACCTGGTGAACTTCTGTGCCTATGAACCTTTCATTGCCTTTTTCTCTTCATTTCTTTCTGTCATTCTCCTTACATTTTGTATTATTTTACTATTTATTTCTATTTTCCTGAGTGCTTTGTGTACGGTTCAGTTCTTTGGGTGCCATGTAGGGCATTTTTTTTAACCATATAAGCATGTATGCAACACACATAACATATTTAAGAATACATGGCAACATGGAGTTATTGAGCCTTATCTATTATGCATTATCTGTAAAGGCGTGCGCAAATGTTTTGATGTTCTGTCAAAGTCCATTTCAGTACTGCATTAGTGCTTCATAATATTGACATACAGAGGTTGTAATGGGCTCATAATCTTTTTATAAGCCTTATTTGACAGCGCCTGACGTAGGCTGTAACTACGCGGTGCATAGCACCTTTCTGCGGGAACAAGTCTGCATTCTCCAGCCTTGTAAAAAAAATCCTTTAAGTTCAACATCTGTGAAAAGTAAATGATATCTTTTGACCATATTATAATGAAGAAATGCTTCGGAATGTTTATTTAATGTTGTGATATGATCCTTACAAAAACGTGATGCTTTTTGTCTTTTTTGTCTTTCTCTGTATAATAAACGCAAGTGCTTTGACAAGTCAGTGAAACGCTTGAACTTTAGACTCTGTACACTTCATTGTTTTTGTTTTTAGTGGCGATGATAATATTAGCACTAATATTCCTTTTCTGATCAGCGTGCTATTACCTTCCCTTGTTATCTGGCTAGCCGATTTTCACCTGGAAGACAATAAAACAGGCAACTTATGGATCAACCCGAGTAATCTAGGGACTTGGGAGTGGTTTCTTTTGACTTTTATCCAGTAAGCAACCATACAGCAATATGTTAACCACTCTGATCACCCTAATAACTACATAGCAACAAACTTGCAACCACCAATAATATCCTAGTAGCATCTCAGTAACTTGTCCAAGGGCATGTTCTTCACAAATGTAAAAATCTAGCATAGTTTCCTGAGAATGTGGCAACAGGCGGGTACATTTTTCTTCTTACATCACTCTTTTTCCTAAAAAGCAAAACAGTAAAAGACGCTTCATGCCAACATTGAAGCCCGCTCTTTAATTATTTCCTTGTTAAACAGTATTAACATTGCTCTTATCCTATGTTACTAAAAGCTATTAGGAAGTGTCCTGTTCCTCATTCAGGGTCCTAATAGCCTACTCTTACTGAGCTTTGCTCTCTCTTTGAGCCCTGCTCTCCCGGTTACTCGACCCGCTGCTGAAATGTTGCACCTGTGCCTGAAATAGGAAGCGTGACGTTGTTTTGGTGCCAGAAATCTTAGACGTGTCGGTGCTAAGGGGGACGTGTGATGTCCAGGGGGCATCTCTCTCTTGTCTCACTCTGAATCTGTAAATGAGCAATAAAGGCTTTCCTTCATCATAACACCACCCTGGAAGCACAGAGCAGTATCTTAATGAGGTCTTTATATATAGATAGATGTTCACAACTTACATGTCAGGTCTTCATAGCATGCCACATGAACTTGTGATTATAGGACAGGACTGGAGTAACCTGGGATTAAATTCATTGCACATTTCTTGCTGAGTTCCAACCAGTATCGTTCTGGTTACCAGCCCTGAGCCTTAACCCCATAACCACCACCTTTGCATCCTTGAAAACCTAATGTTTGTGTGAGCGGTGCTTTGCTCACCCAAACAAAACTCTTTGCCAGGATGTTTGTCAAGTGGTTGCAAAGGCGTTTCTTCAACTAGGGCATTGCTGAGTAGTTACCTGCAGACCAAAGAGCTACATCTTTTATATATATATTGAGGTGAGCTGTAAACTGAATTAATAGCAATAGCGATCAATGCCTTAGCAAATGACTAAAGGAATGATAAAAGACGTGGCAAGATGTCTCTGTGCAATTGGTGAATTACCCATGTCTAATCCTGGACAGCAAAACACAGACAACTTGGCTATATAAAGTTCTGTAAGTGAACACTGATCTCAGATCATCCCGGCCGGTGTCACCTGCTGTTGTAGATGTGTATGGGGAAGCACTTGAATGTGTAAGAGTTGCCCAGTAACACATCTGTGATGTCAGAGAGGAAAGACAACCAGTAAGGAGCCCTTCAGATGTCTTGCCATGCGTCTCCTGCTGCAGTACATTACATAACAAGAGAAAGAGAGATATACGATTATGCAAGTAAATGATTAGATACACTAGAGGCCCAAAATCTACAAAAGTGCACAAGTTAGCAAATCAAATGCTTCTAACTATGCAAGTTTAATTTTTACATGTTGATGCATCCTGAAGTGCAAATCATAATGTGCATTCTCACTTTTTATCAAAAGGGGCGTTATAGAGGGCACAAGCATCCATCCAACCATTCTCCAAACTGCTTTCTCTATTGTTATGATGAAGCAACAGTTTGAAGATAATTTTGCAAATCCCTTTACAACTCCTCACCTCCACTCAATTCGAGTCAAATCAGACATGTATACAAAGATTTGTAACCAACACAGTAACACAAGAATGCATACTAAGTATGTACCACTGAAAACATGCACATGCAGTGGCTTTGCCAAACATTTGTGTCTTAATTTTTCATGTTGGGAAACACTTCAAAAAAACCTGCACACTCTAACATCTTTACACTGGTTACCTATTAAGTTTAGTATCAATTATATTGAAGTATAAGTATTGCTGACCTATAAGTCCATAAATGGTTTAGCTCCTGTGTATTTAACCAATCTTCTATCGCCCTACTATCCATCACGCTCTTTAAGGTCACAAAACTCTGGGCTTTTTGTTGTAACTATCTAAGTCCACTAAAGGAGGGAGAGCGTTTTCACATTTGTCTCCTAAACTCTGGAATAGCCTTCCTGATCATGTTCAAGGCTCAGACTCACTCTCAGTTTAAACCTAGAATAAAGACACATCTCTTTAGTCAAGCATTCACATAATGCATCTCATAACCTTGTTCTCCAGTTATATAAGCTTGAAATGTTATGAACAGCAGCTACACTAATTATTTTAAATTTGCTTTTCTGTTTTATCTCGGGATGCCCATCCTGAGGTAACTAGAGATTACTTCAGCTCCAGTTTGGATCCAGCCAAAGACTTCAGATGCCCAACACCTGTGAAGAGATGATTTCAACTACTGCGAGGACTTCAGATGACACCGAGTCTGAATCAACATGCACCAATGCTACATTTTCTTTATAGTGTAATCATTATGTTCCCAACTTGGAATAATTACTTCAGTGAGCTCATTGTTTCTGCCTTAAATTAATACATGATATTAGCTAACAACGTGATTTACATTTCTGAAATCCATTACTTGGACACAGTCACCTCTGATTACAGATCACTCTAAATTGTAATGTAGACGTGCATTTTCTGTAAAGCTGTATTGTGAAAAGCGCAATACAAATAAATGTGAATTGAATAGGCATTGAGAAAGGTCACATGATGGGACCAAAACGTTTGCCACTTTTTAATTAAAGCTATGTTTTTTTTCCATGGAATTGGTGGTTCCCCTTCATTGTTAGAGTGTGCTGGCTTTTTGAAGTGTTTGCCTAATTGGTGTTTTTGGTCTATGCACATCATTTGGAAAATTTTAAGGCGTAGTGAGTTTCTTCATTTACATGCTTGCTTAGATAATATTTGTTGTCTTGAAATAAGGATCCTTTAAATTGAGACGGCCTTCGGCGGCGCATGATGATGTGGCTTACTGGACGCAGCCTTCCTGCAGAAGCACACTTACTGTTCTTGCATTACTCTGCTGGTAACAAAGGGTATGTTAATAACATCACCATATAAGACTTTATAAGACATATAAGTTTATGCTAATGTATGCTATAGCGCTCCTTGTGGCAACAGTGAGAATTCAAATGTTTCATATCAAACTTATTTCTCATGAATAAACACACCTTATTTCTCTCACATTTTTAAATGTTATTAGCATTAGAATCAAGACTTTTGTATCTTGATTCTAGTACTGTATCTTAATGTATTTCACCACTTATAATAGTTAAAAACAAGTTACATATTACCCTGAAATGAAAAGCATTTTCATTTCCTTCATTTTCCTTCTCACTGAAAAGCATTTTCGTTTCCCCCAAAATCAATAATAATTTAGTTCAGTGTTAAATATTGTGAAATAACTATTACATAACAAAACCCCTAGACTGAATGTCCTTCAGTGACGACAGTGTGCGCACAGTAGAGAACCAAAAACTCCCTGAGCCAATAATTTTTCACATTCATTCCTCAGATTACTGACCTGACACTTTTACTGCAGTAATGCCAGCTGGGAA
Organism: Meda fulgida; assembly: GCA_030578275.1. Lineage (NCBI taxonomy): Eukaryota > Metazoa > Chordata > Actinopteri > Cypriniformes > Leuciscidae > Meda > Meda fulgida. The sequence continues at coordinate 25,856,338 of CM060638.1, forward strand.
ACTCTTGAGATAACAGGGAAATAAATACCTGCAAGGGAGAAAGCAGTCGTATCATTACAATTAGTTAAACAATTGTAGATTAAAGGGTTAGTTCACCCAAAAATGAAATTAATTATTTAATTTCACACCCTCATGTCGTTCTAAACCCGTAAGCCTCAAAAAAGTAGTAAAGACATCATAAAAGTAATCCATGTGACTCCAGTGTTTTAACCTCAATTTTATGAACGACATGAGTGCAAACATAATTAACCACTTTATTTACAAAATATTAATCTCCAACGCGCGTTCAAGAAATGAATGTAAATAAATCATAATCTTACAAATTTTCAAAGAATCCTGGAAAAGAAATCAGTTTCCACAAAAATATGACGCTGCACAACATGGATAGGAAATGTTTCCTGAGCAGCAAATCAGCATGATTTCTGAAGGACCATGTGACACTGAAGACTGGAGTAATGATGCCGAAAATTCAGCTTTGATCATAGGAAAACAGTACATTTTTTATATTCAAATAAAACTATTTTTTATAAAATTGTAGTTACATGTCACAATATTATTGTATTTTTGATCAAATAAATGCAGCCTTGGTGAGCAGGAAAGACTTCTTTCAAAAACAACAAGGAAATCGTATCGACCTCAAACTTTTGAACGGGTACAGTAGTGCACACATGAGCTGGTCTGAAATGAGTTTCTGGTAACTGACATGCTGTGATCGAGCTCAGCATGCTGTCATGTGAAGGTAAACAAGGGCAGCATGGTATTGCACATAAAACACAGCTCGCCTTGAATGTTAAGATAGACAGCTGTCAGTTAAAAAAAACTCTCCAACTACAATGACAGATGTTCTAGACACTTCCATTTAGCGCTAGCTATACAGCAGACAGGTTAAAAGAGGCTGCTAATGGCTCGGTTATATCCAGAGAACTGTCTTCACAACAGATATAGCTCAGTCCTGTGTACAATACAGACAAGACAACCAGTCCTGATGGTCTGTGCTGACAACAGGATTATTGGAAAGACATGCTCTGAAAGGTTTAGAACAGAGATGGGCAACTTTGGTCCTGGAGGGTTACTGTCCTGCAGTTTAGCTCCAACCCCCATAAAAACTCAATATGATGTGTTTGTCATACAATGCATCACAAACGGACCAAATCTTAAACAACTGTTAAATAATTGCATACAACTATAGGTCCTTTTGTAATACTAAATATGGGATTGTATTTATTTAGATATGTAGGCTATTAGGCCTATGTGTGTGTGTATATATAGAGTACACACATAAATATACATCTAAATATATATAAATGTGTGTGTGTGTGTGTGTGTGTGTGTGTGTGTGTGTGTGTGTATATGTATGTATGTATACACACACACACACACAGACACATTAATAGGCCTAATATATATCTAAATAAATACAATATGATGTACACACACATAAAGGTGAAACAAAAAATTTGAATATCGTGCAAAAGTTCATATATTTCAGTAATTCAAATTAAAAGGTCAAACTAGTATATTTAGTATATATAACTATATACATATGCATGATTTTACTTTTCAGATGGCCGTATAAATTTCTGAATTTAAAATCCTTTTTTTATTGATTTCATGTAATGTTGTAATTTTCTGAGATTTTGAATTTGGGGTTGTCATAAGAAGCCATAATCATCAAAATTATAACTTTTGCACAATATTAAAATGTTTCGAGTTTCACCTGTATATTGTATAAAAACGAAATGTTATGTTAGATGTCATTAATCAATTTGGCAGCATATATATATATATATATATATATATATATATATATATATATATGCATATATATATATAAAGACCTTGCAACAAAAGGTGATAGTTACAAAAGTCTAAACATTACACTAAAAAAACACTAAACATCACATGGATTGAAGTATAAAGACAGAAGACTGAAGTTCTATTGAGTGTAAAAGCAGTCCGGACTCGTTTGCTCGGCGCCTGAGACAGTGAAGAATAGAGCAGCTCAAGAGGGCGAGAAAATCACACTCTCAGTCAGTCTGATACGTGGGAATGTGAACTCCACCAACAGCTGCTGTCAGAGAGATTATCACCTGATCTCTATACTGTCCCTCAGACCAGCGCAATATCAGCAACAGCAACCAGAACCTCCTTACAGCAGCAAACTGGCTGAATGTCTCATCCACATTTTTGCTTAAAAAAGGGTGTTATACTTTTAGACAGTTTCCCAAGCTTTTAGTGTACCTTAATGAAAATAGATGTCTACATATATATATGATCATTTATCATATATCATTTTCATGTATCATTTTAGTGGTATATATAAATAATGGATACGATTCGAAAAAATTAAATGGTCCTGAAAAATACATAGTCACACTTGAGCTCCTCACGGTCAAAAATTAGCACATTGGAAATTCATTTCAAAGTGAGAACTTTTGGTATAGTCAAAACAAAAAAAATCTTACTGAAAGCTAATGTTTTGAGATATCAAGCTCAAACTTGATAATTAAGTACCCTAAAAATGTACAAACATTATCAAACTAAAATACAGAACATGAATTTATAAAATGATTTTTAAAAAATCATTTTTGACCATCACAAGAAGAGCACCAGAGGGACTGTATATATACACACAGATGATAGATACCCCAGGAAATTCTTATGAGTTCAATATCTCATATCTTCATACAGTATGCACATTTTTTAGCACACTAGGTGACTAGGATAAATTGTCAAAGGAGTTCCAAAGCTGGACACAAAGGTCAAATTCCCTTAATGGGTAAAACCAAAGAATGTAGTTTTGATGTGAAGCAAAAGATTGTTGAGCTTCACAAAATAAAAATTGGCTGTAAGAAAATAGCTAAAATAGCACCATCAGGGCAATAATTAAGAAGTTCCTATCAATAGAAAATGTTGTGAATCTACATGGAAGAGGATGTGTGTCTATATCGTCCTAATGCATGGCAAGGAGGACCGTTTGAAAATGTTATAATGGGCCGTGGTTGGATCTTGCATCAGGACAATGATCCAAAACAAACATCACAATCAACACAAAAATGGGTCACAAAATGAAGGTTCTGCCATGACCATCCCAGTCCCCTGACCTGAACCCCATAGAAAACTGAAGAGGAGAATGTATCAACATGGACTTCTGTGGTTGTCAAATTAACAGATTCAATAAGCTGACAAAACGTAGAAGAATTTATGCCCTTTCCCTGACAAAAACACATTGGCGGTTTAAGCATAATCATGTAAAATTACTCATGCTTACATGTGCAACAAAAACTGATAACTATAAGACATCAGCTCGTTATAAAACACAAGAAATCACATAACTGTTTTTCGAAACCAGCCTGACACAACAACATTGACTCAACTAAACACGTGAGTTTAGGGAGAAATTACCTCCAAACAATAGCGGTCAGGAGAACTGTCGGGGAAACCTGTTTGAATACAATTATTATTCTATTTAGTGACGCTATAATGGCACATAAATTGCACTCTTTTAAGGTAATTATTTCACCCAGTGAAAGAACCTCAGGCACCTAAACACCACTGAGTAAGATGTGGTTTACAGTGGGGATACAGCCATTCAAATCAACATATTCAAACTCTTGCATACAGATGGCCTTATCCCAGTATATCGTGCCTTTAAAATCGTTGAGTGGTTAAAAAGCCGACTGTGATCTGATCCCAGGGAATGACCCATGCATACTTGCCGGCGCCGTGACTAGAGCACAGCAGAAAATGAGCTGAGTTGTCATCAGTGGAGTGAGGTGTCATATGAAAGTTATTAATGATTACAGACATTACAGAATGAGATCATCTCAGATGCAGTGCCAACATATTGGGCACATAGCGCCAGCCAGAGACACGACATTGGCCTTAAATACACACTCATATGCACAATAAAAACATGTTTGATTCCCAGAGAAAGAACATATAGGCCTAAGCATGTCCTGGAATATCACGTTGCCAAGTTTGGTTGAAGCTAGGAAGGTGAACAGCGACTATTCAAACATTCCCATTGCTATTCCAGGAGCGAGATGCTACTGCAGATCAGTCAATCCATCCCCCCTGTAGTGGAGGGATAGAGATGCAATGAAGGATGTCTGTCTGGTGGACAAGAGGAAGGCTGTGCCATTAGGGTCATCGCAGACTGAGTTTAATGAGTTTATTGGGAGTGCCACAGGGGTCTGTCCTGGGAGATGCTCAGTTTCATGAACCTCGGACTCCATACTGTCTGAAGACGAGCATAAAATCCTCACTATGACACCAATCACTATATCTGTCACAATCACACTTATCCTTATACTGTACAGACAGTCATGCACACACAAATAGCAGGATGTCCTATTGCATCAGTAACACAAATTTGACCTGGTTTGTTTAAAGACTTTGTTGGTGGTTTTTAGTCCATGTCTGTTAGCTTTGAGGTTAATCTATTGTATATGGTAGTGTGCATTTAAAGAACACATGAAATCGCTTGACACTGAAAACAAGATAGACGAATTTCTATTTTAAATGCATATAAGAGGACACCAAAGAAAACAAATGTGGTCTAAAGCACCAAAAATCACATCACTTTAAAAGTACACAATAAGATTTTACTAAATGCACACTTAAGCCTGGTTTCACAGACAGGGAGTAGAATGAGCCTAAACATGCCTTCGAAAAAAAAATCATCATTACTAAATCATTACATTAAATCATTACTGAACTTGAAAATCATTTCAAGTTCACCTTGAACCAAAACAAACAAAAACTTTCTTTCAGTTAAACGTTAGAACAACTCAAACATGCATTTTAGTCTAGGACAAGGCTCAAGCTTTGTCTGTGAAACCGAGCAAGAATGTTTAGGATAATAGTATATAACAAATAAATTTTAACTTATGTTGCAATCAGGGTTATCTTCAGAAACCCATGTTTGATAAAAGTCAAATGCTGCATCCGAAATCACATAATTTCCTACTATATAGGTAGAGAAAAACAGTATGTGACAAAGAAGTATGTCCAAATTCACAGTACTCATAAAAGTGTAGGTAAAATGTACCCGGATGACCTAGTACTTCTGGTGAGACTCTGTGTGCATACGATGGACACTTTACTATCCCATGAGGCCACGGGAGAGGATTTTGCAATGACAGTGAAGCGACGCTGGAAGGTCACATGATAATAACAACATGGTGAATGTAGTACGTCCAGAAAACATACCTTCCCTTTCGTTCGGGAACTCCTACGTCTCGTCGGAGGAGTTTCCAACGAATTGGGATCACGCTAGGGAGACCAATCGACTTCGAGTTTACTAAAACGAGCCAATAAACATTGGCATGCAAGATTTGCATTCCGCGACCCGCCTACCAGTGCGGGTATAAAAGCAGAAGCAAGCGCATACACAAACGCTTTTTGCTTCGGAGCCGACCAGTTGTGTCCTCTAGAGTTTTCGAGCTGAAAGAATTTTGGTTTCTTACGCTCAACGAGCTGCTCTGAGTCCTCTCTGTGCTGGTGTGACGGCGCTTCAGCGATCCTCGCAACCTCCCGAGTGCCGGCTGTTGCTACACGCAAGCTGTTTATTCAAAAGAGCTGTTTTAACAGCTGGTATTCGGTTGAGTGCACACAGCGGGCTTGCAGTTTCCCCGCTGTGTTGTCGCGTTGATCCCTGTGTGCTTCAGCACATTTAAGAGAGCGTTTCTCTAAAAGAGCAACACGAGTGAAGATCGCGTCCTTTTCAGGATGACGTTTCACCCGTGCGTTTCTGGATGCGGTCAGACACTGCCTCCGGTTGATGGTCACGATCGCTGCCTCTCGTGCTTGGGCCTCGCGCACGCTGAGGCTGCGTTCGTGAATGAGTCATGTTCTCACTGTGGGAACATCGCGGTGCTTAGATCGAGACTAAGATCCCTCAAATGAGGGGGAGTCCCTTTGGAGATTCCCCGATCTAGTTCGTCTTCTGGTTCATTTCAGAAGGCGGCTACTTCGGCTAATCCCATTGGTGGTCTGAGGGTTACAGTGAGGAACGATCCGCCGGGTGAAAGACCCCCACGGGCCCCTCACTCCTCCACACCGCTGCCATTGGAGCCTTTGGTGGAGCGCGCTGGGCCATCTCGTGTGGTCCCGGCCGTTTCCTTCGGGGCTCCGCCGGAGGACAAGATGTCGATCGCTGCATCGGAGGGAGAGCAGTCATCTTCTGGGGATGACGACTCGGCTGCGTTGCCCCCTTCTGGTGTGGCGGCGTTGTCCGAGCCGGACCCGGAAATGACTGCTATGCTTTCCCGGGCGGCCGCTAGTGTCGGGCTCGTGTGGAACCCTCCACCGTGTCCCGAACCTTCGCGGCTCGACGATTGGTTTCTCGGGGCGGCTCGTGCTGGTTCTCAGCGCCCCGCCCCGGTACCTTTCTTTCCGGAAGTGCATGAGGAGGTGACGAGATCTTGGACGGCCCCTTTAACCGCCAGACATAGGTCGACTCCCTCCTCCTCCCTCACCACTCTCGATGGCGGGGCAGTCAAGGGATACGAGGGCATACCCCCAGTGGAACGGTCGGTTGCTATGCAACTGTGCCCTCAGACCGCCTCCACCTGGCGGGGTGCTCCTACGCTCCCCTCTCGCCTGTAAGTTCTCCTCCAGTCTGACTGGGAAGGCTTATAGTGCGTGTGGAGAAGCTGCTTCTGCCCTGCATGCGATGGCGCTCCTTCAGGTCCACCAGGCCAAGGCGCTCTCTCACATGCAGGAGAGTGGTACCGACCCAGGGGTGCTTAAAGAGCTGCGTGCGGCGACGGACCTCGCCCTCCGGGCGACGAAAGTCACCGCACGCTCCCTGGGACGGGCGATGTCCACGCTTGTGGTCCAGGAGCGACACCTGGGGCTCACCCTGGCCGATATGAGGGAGTCGGACAAGAGTAGGTTCCTGAACTCTCCCATATCCCAGGGTGGCCTCTTCAGCGACGCGGTGGAGAATTACCCCCAACAGTTCTCCGCTGCCCAGAAGCAGTCGGAGGTTATTAAGTACATCATGCCCCGGAGACAGGCTCTTGCTGCCCCGCCTCCTGCGGCTGCGCCTCCGTCTACTCGTCGCCGAGGGCGCCCTCCTGCCGCCGCCTCCGCCCCTGCCCAGCCTAAGCAGCAGCCCCCTAGGCAGCAGGGTGCCGGCCGCAAGAGAGCTGCCCAGTCCGCTCGGGGCTCGTCTAAACCCCCCAGTAAGAGGAGAGGGAAGCGACCCTGAGACGGGCGACCCGGAGGATGTTTTGGTTGCTCTTCAGGAGGGTGCCTCTGCACACCTCCTTCCCCTGGAGGAGGGCCAGGTGGAGAATCTTTCTTTTGTTTCTGTTCCGCCGCTGACCAGCCGGTTGGCGGTGCCCAAAATTTCAATAAAAGAGCAATTTCTACTTCCTCTTGGTCACTCTCGGTCGAGACTGGTAGTCCAGGACGACGCTCCATTGCCTCGCCGCTATCAGTCTCCTCCATCCAAGAGGGTCAGAATGACAGTGCGCGACGCCACGTTGCCTCGCTTCCGAGGCCGTCCCGCTGGCTCATCCGTACCATTCGGCTCGGCTATGCAATTCACTTTGCTCGCCGGCCTCCCAAGTACAGGGGTATCCGCTTCACTCGTGTGCGGAGCGTCGATGCCCCTGTCTTGAGGAAAGAGATCGACGTCCTGCTGGCGAAGGACGCGATCGAGCCGGTCCCTCCAGCCGAGATGAAGTCTGGGTTCTACAGCCCCTACTTCATTGTACCCAAGAAAGGCGGTGGGTTACGACCGATCCTGGACCTGCGAGTTTTGAATCGGGCCCTGCACAAGCTCCCGTTCAAAAAGGTCACGCAGAAGCGCATCTTCGAATGCATCCGTTCCCAGGATTGGTTTGCAGCGATCGACCTGAAGGACGCGTACTTTCATGTTTCGATTCTTCCTCGACACAGACCCTTTCTTCGGTTTGCTTTCGAGGGTCGAGCATTTCAGTACAAAGTCCTACCCTTCGGCCTGGCCCTGTCGCCCCGTGTCTTCACGAAGGTCGTGGAGGCGGCCATTGTTCCCATGAGAGAACATGGCGTTCGCATCCTCAACTATCTCGACGACTGGCTTATAATAGCTCACTCGCGAGATCTGTTGTGCGAACACAGGGACTTGGTGCTTCGACACCTCAGCCGTTTGGGTCTTCAGGTCAACTGGGACAAGAGCAAACTCTGCCCCACGCAGAGGATCTCTTATCTCGGTATGGAGTTGGACTCGGTCGGTCAGACTGCGCGCCTCACAGAGGAGCGCGTCCAGTCAGTGCTCAACTGCCTCAAGTCCTTTCAAGGCAGGTCAGCGGTTCCACTGAAACAGTTTCAGAGGCTCCTGGGGCATAAGGCAGCCGCAGCCGCAGTGACGCTGCTCGGCTTGCTTCATATGAGACCGCTTCAGTGCTGGCTTCACGATCGAGTCCCGAGATGGGCGTGGCAGAGCGGCACGTTCCGGGTCAACATTACCCCGCACTGTCGCCAAACCTTCAGTCCCTGGTCGGACTCTGCGTTTCTACGGGCCGGAGTTCCCTTAGTCCAGGTGTTCAGGCATGCTGTTGTGTTCACAGATGCCTCTGCCAGCGGGTGGGGGGCCACGTACAGTGGGCATGCAGTTTCAGGTCTGTGGACGGGGCCTCAACTGCATTGGCACATCAACTGCCTAGAGTTGCAAGCAGTACGCTTAGCTCTGTGCCGCTTCAGGGGGCTGCTTCTGCACAGACATGTACTGGTCCGTACGGACAGCACTGCGACCGTTGCATACATCAACCGTCAAGGTGGTCTACGCTCCCGTCGTATGTCGCGACTCGCCCGCCATCTCCTCCTATGGAGTCAGAAGCATCTGAGGTCGCTTCGGGCCATTCACATCCCGGGTGTGCTCAACCGTGTGGCCGACGAGCTCTCACGGCAGCCGCCTCTTCCGGGAGAATGGCGACTCCATCCCCAGGTGGTCCAGCTGATTTGGGGAATCTTCGGAGCCGCTCAGGTAGATCTGTTTGCCTCTCCGGACACGACCCATTGCCAGTAGTTTTATTCTCTGACCGAAGGATCTCTCGGCACAGATGCACTGGCACACAGATGGCCCCACAGCCTTCGCAAGTATGCGTTTCCCCCAGTGAGCCTTCTTGCACAGACTTTGTGCAAGGTCAGGGAGGACGAGGAGCAGGTCCTTCTCGTTGCGCCGTATTGGCCCAACCGGACTTGGTTTGCGGAACTCATGCTCCTCGCGACAGCCCCTCCTTGGCCGATTCCTCTGAGGAAGGACCTCCTTTCCCAGAGACGGGGCACCCTGTGCCACCCGCGTCCAGACCTCTGGAGACTCCATGTTTGGTCCCTGGACGGGACGCGGAGGTTCTAGGTGACCTACCACAGGCTGTGGTAGACACCAACACTTCCGCTAGAGCCCCCTCTACGAGGCGCCTCTATGCGTTGAAGTGGAACCTGTTCGTCGATTGGTGTTCCTCCCGCCGGGAAGACCCCCGAACTTGCCCGATCAGAGTCGTGCTTTCCTTCCTGCAAGATGGGTAGGAGCGAAGGCTGTCTCCCTCCACCCTCAAAGTGTATGTTGCCGCAATAGCCGCTCATCACGACACAGTTGAAGGTACGTCGTTAGGGAAGCACGACCTGGTCATCAGATTCCTTAAGGGTGCCAGGAGACTAAATCCTCCTCGTAATTTGCACCCCGTACCCTCTTGGGACTTATCTCTGGTGCTCAGAGCACTCCAGAGTCCCTCTTTTGAGCCCTTGCCTTCGGTCGGGTTGAATATCCTGTCTATGAAGACAGCTCTCCTGTTGGCTTTGGCTTCTTTTAAGAGGGTAGGAGATCTGGAGCCTTTTTCGGTCGACGAATCGTGCCTAGAGTTCGGTCCGGGCCTTTCTCATGTTATTCTGAGACCCCGGCTCGGATATGTGCCCAAGGCTCCTACCACTCCGTTCGTGGACCAGGTAGTGAACCTGCAAGCGCTGCCCTTGGAGGAGGCAGACCCAGCCCTAGCTTTTCTCTGTCCCGTCCGCTCTTTGCGGGGTTTATGTGGACAGAACGCAAAGCTTCAGGACCTCAGATCAGCTCTTTGTTTGTTACGGAGGCAAGCAGAAGGGGAAGGCTGTCTCCAAGCAGAAGTTAGCCCACTGGTTAGTGGATGCTATTATCCGGGCTTATGAGTCCCAGGACGTGCCTTGCCCACCTAGGTTGACGGCACACTCTACTAGGAGTGTTTCCTCCTCCTGGGCTTTGGCGCAAGGCGCCTCGCTAACAGACATCTGTAGAGCTGCGGGCTGGGCGACACCTAACACGTTCGCTAGGTTTTATAGCCTCCGTGTTGAACCTGTTTCCACCCGTGTACTCGCTACGGCCAGTAGCGCGAGGAATTAGGTTGTGTCGGCTTGCTACGCCATTCCCGCCCCATGGGCCGGATACGTGCGTCTTTTTGCTCCGTTGGTTCCCCAACAAACGGTTAACCTCGTGAGTTCCTCCATCACCCCTCCGGCACCAGGCGAGGCGGATCGCCCGGCGCCAGGTCTATTACCTCTCCTAGGAGTTGTTATTAGACTGGGTGGCCTTAACAGTGGTCCCTACGGCGACCCATTTCTTCCACGTTCCAGCTACCCTCCGGGTTAGCTCCGTGTCTTCCCCTCGACAGACCCGTTCTGTCGTCCTTGTTGAGTACGCTCCCACCCCTCGGGCTGGGACTACCTCAAGGACTGCCGTATGTTTCACTACCCTACGGGTTAGTACATACGTGTATTCCAGTACCTCCCTTCGGGCAGGCAGGGTGTCCGCAGCGTTCCCTCCTACGGGGTGGGCACGCTTTCCCAGTGTTATCCAATCCACTGAGCGGGTCTTGCGGAACAGCAGTGTGATTCTTCCTTGCTAGCTCCCCTCATATAAGTAAGAAACTGCTATTCCGGGAGCTGAGCTGGGCGCTGGAAGGGGTCAGCACCATGGCGTTTTGTTAGGGATCCCAATTCGTTGGAAACTCCTCCGACGAGACGTAGGAGTTCCCGAACGAAAGGGAACGTCTCGGTTACGTATGGTAACCCTCGTTCCCTGAGGAGGGAACGGAGACGTCTCGTCCCGTCGCCATGCTTGCTGTACCTTCGCGGAGGACTGGACACCGTTCGGCTCCTCAGCGAAAAACGTTTGTGTTTGCGCTTGCTTCCGCTTTTATACCCGCACTGGTAGGCGGGTCGCGGAATGCAAATCTTGCATGCCAATGTTTATTGGCTCGTTTTAGTTCACTCGAAGTCGATTGGTCTCCCTAGCGTGATCCCAATTCGTTGGAAACTCCTCTGACGAGACGTCTCCGTTCCCTCCTCAGGGAACGAGGGTTACTTATTTTGCACATACATATGAGTACATGGTAGTTTATGGCCGTTTAAAATTATTCCAATAGTGTATCTTAAGATGCAAGTCTTACATTACACTTAATAAAACTTGAGTTTAAAGTCTTTGTTTCCATCTTACCCAGATTGTTGATCCCCTCAAGCTAGCTCCAGTATCATCTGCATATTGCACAGAAAAATGGGAAGAGCTTTTTCAAAAATCTCAAATGCAATCAGCTGGATTTACACAATTTCTAGAAGTCTGGGTGCACAACATTTAAATCGGTTCAGCTACAAAAAATAAGTCATTAAGAAGTCAGTGAGCACTTTTCAGGAAGATCTACTAAGCACTTTAAGGCCTGGTTTCACAGACAGGGCTTAGATTAAACCAGCATTAGGCCTTAGTTTAATCAGGGTTTTTAAGTGGCTTTTATAAACGTGCCTTAGAAAAATAAAACATTACTGGTGTGCATCTCGAGACAAAACAATGGTATATTTTAAGATACATCAGTGCAAATTCAAAGCTCAAACATGTATTTTAGTCTGGGACTATCTTAAGCCTTGTATGTGAAACCGGGGGCAATAATTTTAATAAGGCCTCTAATTTAAACCTAATTAGCAAAAACAGGCTCAGAAGATGAGATTCACATTTGTAAATCTGTTCTTTCAACTGTCCGTTGAAATGAATTTTGAAGTCTTGAAGAGTAGAAAGTCTTGCTGCTGATTTTTGGTTGATCATTCTGGTTTCAACATGTTTGGATTAAAAATATAGAATAATGAAAATTCTTTAGAGTAAAGTAAACCTTGTATTGAGAAAAACATCAGGACAGTTTCAGGACAGTTAACAGACAACACTTTATTTCTCAGATAAATCTTGTAACAAAACAACACATTTAAAACAGAAATACATCAAAAGAAGTTATTCTCGATTTTAGTTTTCATTTAGTTTTGCTGACAACAAAGAACCTGAACAAATGGAGATGAGAATTAGCAGGGTTGAAAAATAACGGATTAAAATGTCAAAAAAACTTCAAATCGGACACCAATGCTGGAAAACCACTCGCTCACTCAGTCTGAGGACTACTTAACAACTATAACTTATGACATCTGATAAAACTCGCCTTTCCCAGAGTTCAAAGCGCCATAGTCAAGGGCTCCATCCTCACTCACAGCAACACATGCAAATCAATGAAACAGATAAAGCACACAAGATGAGACAAGAATAAAGACGAGTTGCGTAAAAATAAAAGCAAATGCACACACAGTTAAAGATTTTTAAACCTCACATTATGAAACACTAGAAGAAGTAAATGGTAGGTGACTGAAGGTTTTCTAACGACTAGAGCTTAAAGAGGAATCCTTGGCAAAACTACAATAAATTCTCATTAGTTTCTGCATTTGAAATTATGCTGGTATTGCATCTAATGCTTGTCATTTCACCAAAAAAATTAAACATTCCTACCACTTTAGAAGGTAGATTTAGAAGGATCTGTACCAGGTGGTTTCCATGAAAATGCTAATAGCAAAATAAATTATTTGATATACAGCATAACTGTCATATTCAAAACAGTAAAGAACCAACATGTACAGGTTTCCAACCAAAAGATGTAAATAAAATTTTCATTGCTAAAACAGTGCAAGTAGTTCCAGTCATTTTCTGATGGCAGAATGCGAAGGGTAAAAACTGATATGGCATTTTTTTTAATATAAAAAAATTACTTCATTACACCACAGAACATTAATTTATTACTGTACGACTCTATAACCACTTGATAATAGTGTAGATCCATGCAAGATGTAATGAAATCTCGTGATTAGAAAATGGGTGAATCTCACAAAACTTGTCAAGAACATGTTCAGGTCATATTTCACCCCAAAATCAAACGAAAAAATAAATAAAAGATTAGTTTTATACATAAAGATGAAATGAATGCTGTGTTTAGGATCACTAACATATTTTTGCACTGTGAAATTATGCACAATTAAAGCACATTTTCATCTGAAATTCTCAGTACTGTAATGCACATATATAATGAGATTTAGGTTCAAATGTACTTACACAAACTGTTCTGAAAATGCAAAAATCATAATGATCATAAAAACTTATTTTCCTTTTCATTTTAGGGTGAAAGGTGGTTTTACCATCACACAGTTTTATTGTGAATAGTGTTTTTTTTCTTCTTCAATGAATGAAAAATAAAAAATAAATGTTTGGACCGATTCATAAGTATTCTAGGCATGGTAAAAAGCAAGTTTTATTGTAGTTTTGCCTGTAATTTCCATTAAAGAGTACAGCCCCGGTACAGTCCTCTAAAAGACTGATAGAGAAAGACAAGCACTATTCTTACACCAAAACCATCCACGCCCATAGCCTCTTATCCAAGACCGAGTCTCTGTGATTTGAATAACTCGTTCATTTTTTTGCGTTTCAGAGATATTAGAAATACCCAGTGGTTGTGGTAGTTGGGTAGAAGTTCTGTAGTTGTTCTGAGGTCAGACCTTCGTAACAGTGCACTGACCGTCGGGACACCCGGACCGATCGCCGCTGCTCGCAGGCCCACCACCAGGGGGCGGTCTGTCCAACTGCTGCAGTCTATGCCTACTACCCTGAGAGCCTTCTGTGTGCTCGTCTTCACTTTCCTCCCCAACCTGCACATTATCATCCTCACTGGTGCCATACTCGGACTCGTACCCCGAGGCGTCCGGAGCGGCCGAATCCTCGTCATTCTCTGCGTCTTCCTCTTCAGGCTCGGTGGGGTTCATATTGAGTTGGCCGAGAGCGTGTACGAGCTGAATGTCGCTGGAGGAAGCAGGGCTGATCAGGTGACCTCCTAAGACAGTCGTTGGCCTTACGGGAGCCGGAGCAAAGACTCCTTGAGGATGTCCTCCGCTGATCCCAGTGTCCGCTCCATCCGCAGAGCTCTCTCGCTCCGCTGTGGCTCCATCCACACTCGCGTTTAAATCTGCGACGGCGGGCGCTGCAATGGGAATCGTTCCTACTGTTACATTAGGATCCGGATCGAGTCTTAGTCCGGCTACACCTTTTTTAGGGATGTCCATCACATCCCTCTTCATCCTCCGCCTACGCCCGTGTTCGTTCCTCCTGTACTGCACCATGTTCTCCAGATCGGCCACGTAGAGGAATCCGGCGATTAGCATCTCTGCGCTCTTTTTGCCCTTGTTGAACGCATCCTCTAGCTCTCGGCTAGTCCTTTCGTCATACTGCCACCATCCATTACGCCCCTCGTAGTACCACGCGTGCCCACCGGTCCCCGCACCACGTCCACCTGTCGCCGAAGCCTTCAGCTCATCAGGCGAGAGCAAAGTGGGACGCTCAAGGAAATCCTCAGGCACTTCTTGTCTGCAAAGTGCGCAGCGTTTGCTGTGCCACGAAGCTCCTTTCACACAGAGGAAGCAGAAAACATGGCGGCAGGGCAGGCGTACGGGGTGGACGCAGCTCTGAAGGCAGATTGCGCACTCTGGGACAAGCAGGGAAGGAGACGACGGTGACGGACTTCCCTCAGTCACAGACTCTCCACTCCCCTTCTTTCCCGAAGTCAGGGAGTCCATGGAAAGATTAACCTCGCCGCAACTAGCCATACTGTGAAGAAAACAAAAATACAATCAATTCACACGCAGATCAGGGAGAAATGTGCAGCCTACGCAAGATAATGTCAGCGGTACGTACGTAGATGTTACAAACAAGCCACTGTTTACCAAACTATGTTGCCCAAGTCGACAAAAGTCACGAGTAAACAGAGGCTAGCCTGAGTTCTTTGTTCATTGTGGCTCTGTATAATTAAAGCTTTTGCAATTCTACTCTCTCATCTGATAAGTATTACTCCACTTATATAAGAAAAAGAGGACCATTCATGCAATATCTGTACATTTAAAAAAACAAGTGAAAAGAACTGTTAATTTCTGGAAGCACATGTTAAGTGGAACCAGAAGCACAACGAATGAGAGGAACGACTACACTTTAATGCTTTCTTGAAAACATTTCTACTGACTCTAACATAACCGTGTGGCTTGAATCTTGACAAGACAACCCGTGTAACATGCTCATAATAGCAACCGGCCCAAATCTGATGCAGAAATTATCTAAATATATCATGACCCAAATCCTTTACAGGCAAACCATTTACGGGACATTTTATGATGCTAACTAGCGGAATATAGAATATCAGACATTCATTTTAGGTTAGGTTTATAATCAGGAAACCGCTAGAATGCAAAAGGCACAAACTGTAAAAATAAATGATAAGTAACTAAATATAGTTTCTATGAAAACATTTACAATAAATATTCAGCTATAAATAATCAGTTGCATGTGTAGGCTATATTTGTTAACAAAAGTTACAATAACATGTCAACTAGGCTGACTACATATTTAAAACTATTATTAATAAGGGTAATAATAATATCAAAATTCAATATAAATATAAATCTATGAAATTTTAATTTAAATAATTTATAAATTATAAATCAGTAAAATGTTACATTTACTAACAAAAGCTATAAATGATTGGAAAAAAATAGTAATATTAGGCTATTAGTAAAATAATTAGTAAATTATTTATAAGCAAACATTTAAAATAAATGTCAGCCATAAATAATTAGTTACATAAATATGCGTATACAAAAGTTACAATATGTCAGCAAGGCTGACATATCTAAAAATAAATAACATTTAAACAGTAAAATGTTACATACAGTATATTAACAGAGAATAAAAAAAGCAAGATAGATTGAAAAAATAATATTTATAAATTAATATTAATATACAAATGTGTATATTCAAATAAAAAAATCAACTGGGCTAAATTGCGTTTGACTGTGATCATTGTGTATTTAAACACAGGCCCAAATCCCTCAACAACTCAAAAACGAAACAGAAATCTATCCATTTATACATTTAGCTATTATATTAACAAATGATCACTCCAAAAAACGTTAACGTTACTTAATGAAAGATTTCTGAGGCTTTGCTAGTGCTGGTGTTGAGATCCGATCATTGATGGGTCAGATTGAGGCCTGTACACAAGACAACACCCCTGACCAAAACACAGCAACAACAGCCTTATTTCACATCAAACCACAATACCTGAATCCTTCAAATTATAAGCTACAAACATGTAAAATGACAAATCTTCATCATCGGTTAAGTTGCTTGAATATGTGTTTCGATTTTTGCTGAATTTGCTGCGTGTTGTCTAACGTTAAATGTCTTTCAGATTACTCACCTGACAAAATATCCGCAATTTCGCCTCTTTCTTTCAGAGATGATCAGATTTGGCTCATCTGCTACTCACCGGATGACCGATCATTGTTCGTTTATTGACGTAATTTGATCGGTAATGCTAGAATTCGCTCGACGCAGATGAACACAATAATATTTTCACGGCTCCTCTGTGATAACAAGAGCGCTGATGTGTGTTCGTGCGCATCCGCTCTGCGCAAAACTTGCGCACAACCTTCAAAAATACTACTCTCATACCATGAAATACACTGTTATCGTGTTTTACTAGTTTAAATCGCTGAGAAAAATTACATGACCGTGAACGGATCCGTATCATCCTGAGACCCTGCATAGAAGGTTTTGCCACTTAAGCATTTTTACGTAAGTATAGTATTTGGTAGGCTACATAACAATAACTCGACAAAGTATTTAAATATATATATATATTTCAAACAAAAAGCATGGCCTACCAGAAAGTTTTATAGCACTTCAATAATTCCTCAACTCAAGAGTTACAGATCGACCATTTGTATAATATTTTACCTCATCTAACAATATTTTATTAGTTTTGCAGGTTAGGCTATAGTTGCCAGCTGCATTGGGGCCTGCCATTGAGTTATTTGAACATGACACTGCATGCATTTTGAACATGCACAATATACCATGGTACACTTTGGAGCATCATTTTAATATTATGGCAGCTACATTAATAGGGTAACCATATAGATGGTACCTGGTGTACATGGTACCACAAGTCTTTTTGTAAAATATATGTAAAATATCGGTTAAGATAAAACATTTAGTTGTGAAAGGATGATTTGTAAAAGCATCTGATTTCACATGTCTGGAGTGTAACATTATCTTGCTGCTGATACTTATTAATGAAGTCATATGCATCCATTTTGTGTTATGCTTTAATTTCTAGACACTAGATGGCACAATTGTGTTAAAAAAGAAGAGTTGAAACAGAAGCCTGTCCCTTAGGGATTAGCAGTAAATCTGTCTACATAACCAACTAATTCACCTAGAAAAGGAATCTATTTTTAATTGTTGCAAGTGGGTTAAGAAGACCATTTCCGATTGTAGTTCCACTTCTAAATCAAACATTTTTCTCTTAAAACTGTGATTGAATACTCAGCACCTGGAGATCAGATTATAAAGTTGGCATCTTTCCTGTTATGCTCACTGAGCTGTATTAATCTCAATTATAGCAGGCAGTACAGTAATAAACAGATCCGTGCCTATCCTAAAACATGATATTCACATTGGCCGCGTGCAGGATTTTGCTTAACAGCGTGTTCACTGCAGCCCATCTGTAGGCCTTGTTCTTCCCATATTACACTGTAAAATCTCACGTCGTTGGATGTTCTTTGTCACATCTGTGCTCAAGGGAATTCTGTTTCATAGAGGATCAAATAACTCTTCTCAGTGTCTTGGTGTTGTGATGCAGAGATAATCAGTTGATGCGTGCAATCGTGTGTTATACACGGCATTAAATGAGAGAAGTTCTTAAATTAGAATGGAAAAGAATGCGTTATTCCCTGTGGCTTTGTTACGCTAGGATGACTGTGTTTCAGTGTGTGTGTTTACATGTGTGGGAGCCATATGCATGAAATCAATGAGTGCTCATTTTCCACAGCTGTTAGTACGACGGCACATAAACCCTCTCAGTGTGAATGACAGAGATCTTTCACACGAGACCTCTCTCCTTCCTCGGGAGGGTTTCTTTCCCATGCGCCATCAGTCTCCATTTCACCCTTCTGCTCAGCAAACTTCCCTCTAATTCCCACTTTTTCATTCATTGGCACTTCTGAACTATTTCAGCGTTGGCTCCCCAGGCCCTCGAGGATGATGGTAGTTTATGAACCATCATCTAAAGCACAGGAACTCGCTGCAACGTTTCCCCAGGGATCTCGTTCCTAACATGGTTTCCTCATCCCCTACGCCGTAACGAGGAAGAACCGCACTGCTCGCTTGTCCTCCTTTTTCACGTTTTCCTTTGAGCCGTGGCTTATTGTCAGCAGTTTTTCAAGGCTTCTGTCACTGGCAGCCACCTGGTAACAATAAGATACCATCAACGGCAGAGGAGAGGAGGCAGCTAAACTGGGGCGTTGTAATGAACACACACACAGACTCGCAGTATGAAAGTACAATGCCACACATTCATCTTCACCGGTTATTGGGGCTGCATGCAAGGGAAATATTCTCCTATAGTTATATGTATACGGTAAAATTAGAAATAAACATATTGGAGCAGGATTCCTGCTGAAATTAGACTCACAGGGAAATGAGCTGACAGGAATGTCATGTGAGACCCCATTTGCAATAGGTCACAGTTTGCATGGCACACATTCATCATTTCATATTATGTAGGGTATTGCATGTATTATTAGGCAATAAATACTTGTACTCACAACTTTTCAGCGTAAAGTTCTGGACACTGCACCAAAACTCCCAAGCAATATCCTCTGTGACAGGCTATAAACTTCAGGGCAATTAAAAGGCAATTACGCTTAGATTTTGGATTTTGAACAGAAAAAGAGCAACATCATGAGTATGCATGCAAAATATTAAACATTTATAGCTCTATAAAATACCCAAATAGAACAAACGTTCTGTTTAAATTGAGAATCATTCAATAAGCATTATATGGGTAATTTGTGGAAGAATAATGATAATTAGGGTGAGGCTTTATGTTAAGGTGGTATATAAAACAACCTGAGCTCTGTGTATGTGTATAAATCTGAGCATTAATATAACAGAATTTAAACTTCAAAGCAATGAAACCTCAAAACAGAGCACCATTAATAGCATTATATTAAACATGCATGGTTGCATTACATCTGCAAATAGTTTTTTTGAGTTAGAAGAAAGATCTCTTTCTTGTGTTTAAGTATACTGTTGAGAATAATTCAGTGAACATTACAGGCAGGTGATACATGGAACAGTTATGATAATAAGAATATGATTTTGCGATGCTGTGGTATATAAAATATCCTTACGTGTGTGTGTGTTCAGTAGACTAAATTTCAAGGCAATGAAACTCAATTTGGCATAAAGAAAGAGAGCAACATTAAGATGAATTATTATATCCATTTATGTTCTAATGGAATAAAAGGAGTTTGTGTGTGTAAAATACTGTTGCATGCGGGTAATTTGAGGATCATTAATAAGTAGACTTCATGTGTTCTTCTCAAGAAAATGTGAGTGGTGCTTTACAAAAAACCCATCCCAACTGTGGGTGGTTGCCGGGTAATTGTTATGCAGTTGCTAAGGTGTTTTGGGTGATGCTTAGTGGGCCAAGTCAAAAATGTCCAGCATATTCAGGTTGTTTTATCATCCAACAGGTCAAAGTCATTTCGATGACATAATTAATTACTTTTTAATTTAGTAAATACTCAGCACAATATTTTCGTGCTGTGTGTTCTTCCCTCGGTTGCTGGAAGGCCAGGATCTAGTTTGTTTATTATAATTGAATTATATTGTATTTTGTTGATATCAGGACATTTTACAGTTACCAACATAATATAATATTTCAAAAAATGTTACATAATCAATAATGTGTCATTTTATTAAAAGATTCCCTGCCATGCTTAATTTTTTTTTTCAATTGGCGCAATCATTGGTCAAATATTTCTGAACAATCGCCGCACACCCCCTCATATCATTCCGTTTGAATAGTTTGAATAGCTAATTGGCGCCATCTAACGGTTCTAACAGTTATCTGTGGTAAAATATTTTGTGTAAAAAATGAAACATCGATTGAGAAAAAAACAAAACAAAAAACGAACCGGTAAGAGGCACAAAACAACTGGATAAAAAATTGGAGTGTGCGCGCGCAGATTTGAGCGCTGTGGTGATGATGCTGAGAGAGAGAGAGAGAGAGAGAGAGAGAGAGAGAGAGAGAGAGAGAGAGAGAGAGAGAGAGAGAGAGAGAGAGAGAGAGAGAGAGAGAGAGAGTACGCGCTCCTCTTTGTGCGCGTGTCTGTCTGTCAGACCTTCACCAACACAAGACTCAAGTCAAGACTCTCCAGCTGTCATGTAAAATCAGCCTCCTGTAGGTAAGATCCGACACCTTTTATAAGCGGCAGGTTGTATGTATAACATGCGTTTCTTATCATCAGCATTTCAAACTTATTAAAGCGGAAACATGCGCTGAATGTCTGTATACAGTCACTTATGATGAGTCCATAGACATGTGCTGTGACTGTGGAAAACGACAGATACCCGCTGATGTGTTCTGGCTGACTGGAAGTGTCTCATGTGGACACATTTGGGGGGAAAATACACATTTTGCTGTCGCTCATGCTAAATTTCTGACAGATGGAGGCGCGCCGCGCGCGCCGGTGACCGGTTACTGGAGCGCACGGACTCGCATCGCACTATAGGCTGCTCGTTTACTAATTAGTGCTCCAATCGTAGTGTCTTTGGGTCAGTTATTACGGGTTCAGTCCTGTTTGAATAACCTGAGGTCAGCGATCTTGATCGAAGGCACGTTGTAGTTTGTGATTCATTAACCGGTTAATGAACAATATAGTGGATAGTTCATCAAGCCTTCTGGGGGTTGAACCTACAACCTCAGTTATTGTAGTAACAGCGGTGTGCGCGTGCGCTATAGGCAACACCGGGGCAAGTTGTCACCTCTAAATCAAATTAGTCACCATAGATAGATAGATAGATAGATAGATAGATAGATAGATAGATAGATAGATAGATAGATAGAATCACTACTGTGAAAGCAAGCATTTGTGTAATTGGACTTTTGACTCTTGAATCTTATGTTATTTAAATATAAACCCTGTGACAATTTCCTCATGCAACTATAGACCTGTTCTCTCCTACTTGTGAGGAATCCAAAAAATGTCTGTAAAGTTTAAAGATATGTTTTAAAGATATGTGATTTTTAAATTGCCTGATGTGAGAACAACTGAAGTGTAAGGGAGGCCATCAGAAGTCTAGGGCTCTGTTCCAAAACCTAGCAAGGTGCATACGTGGGCCGCATCATAAGAACGTTCCAGACGTGAAGTCTTTTCCAAAAAATACCTTCTTTGAGAATTTTTTGAATTAAGCATTGCATGTATCATTTGCAAGGAAGGTATTCCCACAATGCATTGTGAGTAAATTCCAAGATGGATAAAAGGGTGAGTAGTTTAACATTTCTGCATTTATATATGCATATGTAACCAATACTGTATAGTAGGTTTCATTCAGCCTCAAGTGAAACTGAATTTCATTCAAATTGATTCAGTACTGAAAAGTACTGATTAAAACAAAGATTTGATATACTTTAAATGCTGCCTAAATGGTCACTTATGAGGCTCCATTTCATTTCATTTACAGGCAGCAGACAGCAAGCAAGCTCACTAAAACAAGCCCTGTAAAGCCTTATAAAATGTGGAAGTATAGTAAAGTTAGAGCTGCATGATTTGGGGGAGAAAATCAAATTGCGATTTTTCTGATAAAAACAAACAAACTGTTATTGCAATTTATTATAAATTCCAGGTTTGTTGTCCTTTTTTGTAGGGCCGCACATGTTTGTTGAAAACTTTATAATTATATATCAATATGGCTATAAAATAATAATGATACATATTTTTATATTATTATTTACTATAATAAAAATAAATAAAAACATAACAAGAAATATTATTCCTTTAATATTTCACTCTAAAATAAAAAATGAGTATTTTATAATTACATTATAATTTAAATAATTAATTACCATTACAGCTGTAAAATTAGTCTGAATTTCTTCATTTTCAAACTTTAAACCATCAAAAAATGTCCACAGTACTGTATAATTACTGTATTCACATACCATGTTATTATAAGAAGGAACTTTGTTAGTGATATTCGTGTGTGTAAGTAGCATCTAACTTGGTTTCAGTACGTGTTGCAAGAAAATAATGATCTTTATGATAGCTCAAACCTGGCTGTCAGGGTTATGTTGTGCTTTTGTTCGTGTGTCTTGGTTCCATGTTCACCCTTTCAGTTTAGTCTTCATTGTGCCTTATTTAGTTTCCTGAGTTACTGAATATGTTCACCTGTTGTTCATTTAGTCCCCTTGTTAACTTGGTGTATAAATACTCCCTGTGCTGTTCAGTCCCTTCGGTTCCCTTGTTCTCTGTTTCAATAAAAGTATCTCTATTGATTTCCTGCGTCATGAACACCAGCAAATTCGTGATACTGGCAATTTGGCATTAATAGGGAAGTGTTTTGCCTTCTCCCTGATTTCTAGTTTGTCTCTCTTAACGGATTCTATGCATCAGTTTAAGCATTAAAGCAAGATTACTGCAACAACTCACTGTAATTAAACTCACGCATGGTTAGGGTGTGTAGGCCTATATGTGTGTGTGCGTTTGCTCCAGCTTGTTCATTAAAGAACAAATTTGTTCAACAAATGTTCTGTGAATTATCAGTCCCGGACTGCCTGTTAAGGATGGATCTGCATTCGGCTCAGTTTGCAAGAAGAAGCTGAGATCTGCATGAGATACTCAAGTGAGTTTCATATCCATGTGCCTTTGTGGAGTCAGCCTGAGCCATTAAAGGCTTTACCATTCTCTGAATCTCACACATGCAATATGTGTGCGTCTCCTGTCATATGCCTGTGCGAATCTGACAAGCTCGTGGGTTATTTTTACTGGCGGCTGTGTTTGAGTCCAGTGAAGTGAGACTGGAACAGCGATTTGCCATTTGAGATGCAGTGACCATTCATCGTTACCCTTTCGAGCCTGAATGAATCAAAAATATTCATAAACCTCTCACATGCACTAACATTTATTCAGTTTTATTTTTTGGCCACTTTCATAGCTCTCTTTTTAAATATTTAATACTCTTATTTAATATTATATTATGATTTTTTATTATTTATTAATTTATTTTTTAAATCTAACAAGCTGATGCATTCATTTTCAAATCACAAAATAAAAAAAAAAATATATTTTATCCCCCAATATCTGCCATTATTTAAATAGTTTTTTTTTTTTACAGGGAATCAA
Organism: Meda fulgida; assembly: GCA_030578275.1. Taxonomy (NCBI): domain Eukaryota; kingdom Metazoa; phylum Chordata; class Actinopteri; order Cypriniformes; family Leuciscidae; genus Meda; species Meda fulgida. Next base: position 25,879,891 of record CM060638.1, read on the forward strand.
CCTACACATTTTAATTATACAAAATTATGTATTTTCTGAAGTTCTTATTTTGTCCTGTTAAGTTTCTTTTTAACCTTCATGCGCAGCAGCAGTTCTCACTTACTTTAAAACACAGTTTTCCTATTTCAGATTAAATCTAAATCAAATGCACCGGATAATCTGTGTGTCCCTAATGAACAGAGCTTGAATATCTGCTCTCCATAATAGTGCTGAGTTTGTTTTTGATCATTTGGTCTGAAGACAGCATATTATTCATACTGACAGTCAGTTAAAACTTATGTTTTGAGGTAGTACTAAATTATTTACACTTTGTAAGCCATGCGCAAGCAATTCCAAAGCAGACCTCTCTCGTCTCTTTTTTTAAAAGTTTAAAATTGTACATTTATAATGTGGCTATTTCAGAAACGACAGAGCGTTGGATCCAAGTGCAGCAGAAACAGTTATTTAAATAAAAACAGCTAAAGTAAATCCAGGCAAAAGCAGAACTAAAACAAACACACATAACATTCATCAAGGAAAGCAACAGACCAATAACATAGCAAAACATGGGGTTTAAATACACAAGATAACAAGGGATGTAACAAGGAACAGGTGTAAGTGATTAGTAGCTATGGAGATAAATATGGGCTGTGTCTGAAAATTGCTCCCTATATCTCTAAATAGGACACTATAATGTGAAGTCAGACGCTTTCTGCTTCCCGTAGTGGCCGCATGTGCGTGGTGTTTGCATACTTTAACACAGCTAAAATGAAATAAATGCAATATTTGTTAAATGCACTGATGTTTTTCAGAAACATTTCCATAATACTTTATGTACTGCTTAATACTGCGTCTGTTTGTTCAAGAATATTTGTTTGTTCAACATAAGCCTATACTATTTAAATATCAATGTAGTGGGGGTCTACGTTTTTTTATCAGTTTTATTTTGATAAAATGACACAATATAATATTGTGACTACATGCAAATAGATTTTACTGTTATAAAAATGCTGATTTGTCAGCATTAGTGGAACTGAAGGTGTTAGAATAAACACGAAACACACGTGATCGTTGTCATGTGGTGAATCCGGCCAATCATGAAACGGCATTTATTAAGACTGCAAAAATTCAAAATGATGTTATCCATCATTTAATCGTGATATTTGTTGGAAAACTAAGGTAATACAAACATTAATCAATCACAAAACCATTGTTAATTTTTCTAAGGATCGGTGAACAGTCTTACAAAAAACGAGAGCTTACAAAAGCAACAGAAAACAATATGTTCTCCATAAAATGTGCAGCGCACCGACAAACATTTGGGTGTTTGAACAGTGTTTGAAATGCATTTTAACCAATCTAAGTTCATCAGCCTTAGGAAGGTCAAACAAATAGTGTGGGAAAAACAGCATCTCTGACATAGCAGCAGCTCAACCAGGCCTCATCCCTTTTTTTTAACGCTTTACCTTATGACTTAACAAAGCCCGGGAAAAACACGTTGTAATCCAAAGGAGCCGTTCGTTGTAGTTCTTGGAAAGTGGATTCTGTTTAATAAAATATATCCCTTTGGAGGGAATTTGAGCTTTGTGACTGCTGATTTTTTAATGCTCAAACGGCAACATTGCACATAACTAAAGTTGAAAAAGTGGAAAAGCATAATAGGACCCCTTTACGAGTGATCTTGCCCATGCAAAAGTGACCATTGTAATTTCAAAGCCTTGCTTTGATGTTGTGTTTATTTTTTTCACTTGTTGCTATGCGGTCACTATAGGGTGTTCTGGGTGGTTGCTATGTGATTGCTGGTTGAAGTCAAAAGAGCGATCTCAAGTCTCTATGATATTCTGGTCTCTGGGTCCCAGTTATTGTGCATACTGTATAATTTTATGTAAAGAAAGAAGATGCATTGTAATGCACATGTTGGCAAATGTAGTCGGTCATCTGGGAATGCTGTGCATTTAGGCAGTTGGCATACTGCAAAATTATATACCACAGGAATAGTACGAGTAGCATGGTAGTTTTCTCTTCCAAAGATAGCAAGAGCCAAAGTGAATTTAATGGGTTGGGGAAAGGGGTCTAGGCCTCAGTGAAACTGAAGTGTATCAGGAGGGGCTTGCGATGAGGGGAAAAGGAAATATACATTTGGAGAAGAAAGTTTGATGTTAATATTGATGAGCAAGTGTTAATGTGATCCTAAAAGCATGCAGAGATGACATTATCCCCCCTTTTTTACCTTTGAGAAGGGCTTGAAAAATGGGACAAGAAAGAGGAAAAGAATAAAAAACACAGATTGAGCATAGAGCAAGTCAAAGTTTTATGATCAGAAGCTCAAAACACTTACTGCGCTCCCAAATGACACAGAGCAATGCTGTGAATTATAGAATAAACCAAAAGTTGTTGTCTTTTTTCATCTCTTTGGTAAACACTCGTTTGGATCAATAAAAAGCAGCTGTACACACTCAGAGGGCCGGCCCGTTCCTCATTTCCATTTTAATGAATGAGGCTTAGTGAGCTATTGAGCAAGTTATAATTGTGTTGTGGTGTAGAGACCTGCGAAAGTGTAGGATACTAAAAAGGATTTGTAAAAGTACGGTGTGCGTCGGTATATTTCAGAGGTTCAATGGTGGGCTTTAGTGTAGGTATAAATACAAATACTTTAAAATATGTGATATCTAAACCAGTGTGTGGAGGTTTTCTGTTAGAAAGTAGAGGCACCAAAGCAAATACCGCATACAAACATGACTTAAGCAATACACATCCTTTCATATATTTATCCTATATATTTATTTATTTGTATTATCAGATGGCTTGCTAGTTGTAGGCATGTCTTATATTTGTCATATGTTTCTTGTAAAAATGTATCAGAATACACAGCTGATTATGAGTGGCTGTTAAGAAGTATTTTAGCATCAATAAAATTCACATATCATCTTTAAGTCATAATCAAAAGATGCTTTTGAAGGTCTTACTCAGCAGGGAAGCTGTGTATATCCTATGATAAAGAGCTGCACTATTTGCTCAGCATAATAATGCTGGGTTTGCTTTTGATCATTTGATCTGGTAAATATACTGACAGTCAGCTGGAATTGGTCTGTTTAGGCAATACTAAATTATTAAGTGTGTTAATAAAGCACAAATGCAAATTATTTTCTGCGCGTAAATTTTTTTAAGCAATGTCAGGCAAATCTCTCACTTTCTCAGCTTAAAAGTAAAAAAAAAAACTTGAAAAGTAAAAATGTTGATTCTGTTTTACAGATATAGTGTGTTATATTCTGAAAAGTATCTGAGAATAAATAAAACCTGTTAATCTGAAAAAGACCTTGAAAAGTATTTTTGGAATATAATACTTGCATACTGATTAATACATTTCAAATGTTAACTTTAATTATCTTATCTTAACAGTAATATTGTGACATATTGTTACAAATATGTCAATATAAAAAAAAATATTCCTGTGATCAAAGCTGAATGTTCAGCATCATTACTCCAGTCTTCAGTGTCACATGATCCTTCAGAAATCATTCTAATATGCCGATTTTCTGCTTAAGAAACATCTTTTTTCTGAATGTGGAAACCGTGTGATACATTTTTACAGGATTCTTTGGTGAATAAAAAGAGAACAACATTTTTTTTTAATAGAAATCTTTTGTAACATAAAAGTCTTTACTGTCACTTTTGCTCAATTTAATACATCCTTGCTGGATAAAATTATAAAGTTCTTAAAAAACATTCTTACTGACCCCAAACTTTGAAATGGCAGTGTATTTTCTGAATATAATATCACCTTAAAGAGCGTTATTGTGGGAGAATGATGGATGGATGAGGGAGATGGGAAATAGGATTAAGGAAGAGGAATGTCTGGTAATTATAGTTCTTAAGTCTCGTTATGTTGGTGACAGGCTCCATCATGGCTTGGGGCTCTTAAGATCAATGGCTGGGACCTGACTCTAATGCTAACGAACGCCAGATCGTTAAATGTATGGGTGCAGAACACAGGAATTAATTATGCCATTTATGGCTTCAATTTATCAGCTCAAGGAGATGTTTCTGATAGTTCGCACTCCTCAAGATGCTGGGCCCGAGGGGTCCTAAGTCAGTAGAACCAATTTGGACCCATGACAAGAACCGCACTGAATTCTCAGCCCAGTAGAGCAACACTTTAGAGGAAGAATCTTTAAGTTGCTGTGGATTCTGCCGTGTTTTGGGCCTCACAGTGGGAAATTTGATTCAAAATCTCATGTTAATCATAAAAAATGCCAGCTCATATAAAGAATTCGATGGCACATAAAAAGGCCTTATAGCCGGTGTAGCGCTCATGAATACAAAGCAATCTCTGACAGTCAGAAACAATATTATCAGCTCAGTGGGACTGACACAATTCCCTGTTGCTCAGCAAGCATTAACTGGAAACACAGTGACAAGGAAAAACATAGTTTGTCACAAGCTTTACTCATTTGTTCTGTCACTTCCATCAGAGGCTGTTGATTAATTCCTTTTCGTTATGCAAGGCTTTGTAAAAGAAGGTTCTGTAGCTATAGTTTGACTTCAATATTGCTAAATACTTTTGTTATAGTAAAGCTTAAATATTGGGAAATTTTAGAAATGCAGTAAAGATTGAATATGGCAAAAAAATTTATGTAGTAAAGCTTAAATACGGTTAAATACTAAATACTAGCCAGAATGTGATAAAATAGATAATTAAAGTGGAAATATGATAAAATACTGCAGTTATTGTCAAATATTTAAGATGTATTATAGCTGGAATGTGGTAAAGTGCTTGATGTAGTAAAGCCAGGAAGTAGTAAAATAGGATATGTGGTAAATCTTGAATATGGTAAAATACTTAAAGGTATAGCGGAGGATCTTTCCGAATTTTAGAGAAGACCCGCCCTCTCTAATTTTTTAAAAAATGCACATGTGCAACACTCTATTTGTTCCCGAGAGGGAACGCCTATTAGCATCGATAATCATAGCTTACATTAACTTTTACTAGCAGTGATTTTAAATGGATTTCTCCAAATAGCATGACAAACTTTACCTGTCTAGTAGAATCTTCGCGACTGCGGCATCATGGGAAGCCCAACCTGTGCTTTTAGCGCACGCCAGCAAGTGAAATGTTCACCCAAAATCACTCTGGTGTTGTTTCTATATTCTGCGGCCTCTCTCTTCTTATCATACACTTCGTATACATTTTTTCTCTTTCGACCCTCAGCCATTTTCAAAGGAATGGCTGAAACCGTAACTCATCACACATAATACACCTGAAAGTGCGCATGCGCAGAAAGCGAAAACTACATAGGGATGAGCACGTACGACGGCCTTACGTAAACATATCACCAGAATGATTGACACTTAAGTGGACCAATAGTATAGGCTACCCACCCGGAAAAAGAAAATCCTCCGCTATACCTTTAAAATATAGAAAAGCTAAATTATTGTAAAATGCTTAAATTAGTAAAACTTGAATGCGATAGAAAAAGAAATATGGAAAATACTTAAGATGTGGTAAAGCTGAATATAAAACACTTTAGATGTGGTAAATCTGGAATATGGTAAAATACTTGAGATGTAGTACAACTTGAATATGGTAAAATGTTTGATGTAGTAAATCTGAAATATAGTAAAATACTTAACATGTTAAGCTGGAATATACTTCATATGTGATAAAGCTGGATTATGGTAAATGCTTGATGTAACAAATCTGAAACATAGCAAAATACTTAACATGTAAAGCTGGAATATGGTAAAATATTTGAGATGTAGCAAAGCATAAATATTGTAAAACAGAGATACATATGGAGATGTGGTAAAGCTATAGCATTTACTCTCCCTTTTTAGTGTCATTGCAAAGCATGCTGGGAAATATAAATCCCAGCCCAGTTTCAGTTCAATTTAAGTTTAAGTTGGTCTAAATTAAAAGAAAAGCTAATAAAACTCAAAACAATGAAACAATTCAACTTACTTAAAATGTGTCAGTTTTGTGAACTCAAAAGAAAAAGAAAGTTACTCATAAAAGTTAATTTGATGGAACTAATTTGTATCATTTGAGTTGGCTCTCCTCAAACTAATGAATTATATTGAGCGTTAGGGTTTACAGTGTTATGGTCAAATATTATGGTAGTATAGCAATGCTAACATATGCTAAGATGCTCAATATGTAATATGCAACATGATTGGAAATATTCTTGACACAGTATATTAAAGCAGAAATATGGTAAAATGCTTGATGTATTAGAGCTAATCTGGTGTAAAATGCTTGATTTAGTAGAGCTGGAATTTGTATTCAGATGTAATGACGCAACAATGATGCAGGCCTAACACAACCCCTTATTTCTCAGCATTAACTGCACACACAGTGACAAGGAGAAACACACCCGGATGAGTTTGTTCTGATCTTTATTTGTTTGTTAGCTGTCACGTCCATCAAAGGCTGCTGATTAATTGGATTCAGTTACATAAGTTTGGCCTTGGCGTTCCATTACAGCCATGTTCAGCCCACCCACTTCCACCTGTCTCTATTACTTTCTCCCGATACAGTTGCTGTCACCGCCGCTGATGTGTGGACACAATATTGATCCACAGCCGGGGAGGCGGCGGCCCGAACAGACACTTTATTGCTTTCTATTAATGATGCGTTTCATGGCCGATGGTACAAGCTCTTACGAGGTGAACAAAGACCCAGGGCAAGAAGACTGTCACTGGGATTTGTACTGTACATATCGCATATGTTTTATTTAGTCTGGGCATGGGAGTGCTTCAGAATAAATTAAAGTTAATGTACTTTGGCGTGTCATGGACTCGAGTGTGAATGCTGCGGCTTGGTGCAAAAGGTTTTCTCATCTCGGACATTGCAGAGTTTCAACTAAATGGCAATTCACTGCGATCGAAAACCAATCTTAGTCAAGGTCTAATGCGCTTGTCCTGCACTAGGTTCTGTCTTTATATTTTTCCTGAGAAGAATCTGTAAAAAAAAGTGTTGGGTTGAGCTCCAGACTGTCCTAAATCAGAAAATCTATAATATAAGAATCATTATTATTATTGCTTATACTTAGGGTTAGTAATTTGAACAAACCCCTAACTGCACTACTCGTCAATTTTTAATCTTTTTTTTTTTTGCAAAATAAGTCTCTTCTGCTCACCAAAGCTGCATTTATTTGATCAAAAATTCAGTAAAAACAGTAATATTGTGAAATAGTATTACAATTTAAAAGAACTGTTTTCTAACTGATTATATTTTAATATGTGATTTATTCCTGCCACATTACTCCAATCTTCAGCGTCACATGATCCTTCCGAAATCATTCTATTATGCTGATTTGCTGCTCAAGAAACATTTTTTTATTTTTATCAATGTTGAAACTACGGAGCCCTGCACATGACACACGGGTAAAAAAAAATATCGTTCCACAAATTAAGAATTTGTTCTGATGTTTTAGTAAATCGTGTGCACAATAATTTGTTCCCTCTGTTTAGTAAATCGTGACAATATTGTACTAATTTTTTCTCTCATTTTGATTGAACTAAATGGAAAAAATGATATCATAAGCATGATTTAGTAGATTAATTATTTACTTTAATTTAATTTAATTATTTAATTAATTAAATAATGTGCACAATTTACTTAAACCGTGAAAACTAATGTGCTGATGTATTAGTAAATTGTTAATTTGTGGCCACAATATACATATTTTTTCCCCGCATGTCATGTGTAGAGCTCTGCTTTTTTTTTTTTTTTTTTTCAGTTTTTAATATTTTTGTGGAAACTGTGATACACTACCATTCAAAACGTTTGGGGTTGAAAAAAATACTTTCATTCAGCAATTTTTCATTCAAATTTTAAGTAAATGGTTTTTTTTTTTCTAAAAAGAATTTTGAAAAAAAATATCACTGGTTCCACAAAAATATGAAGCAGCACAACTGTTTTCAAAATTGATAATAGTAATAACTGTTTCTTGAGCGCCAAAATAAATATATATTTTGCACAGACAAGCAAGTCTTGTCAACTTTTTTAAAGTTTCCTCTCTTGACTTTTCTATGGGTTGCTCCCGGTTGTTAAAAAACACAATTACAAAATGTCACTTCTGTGCAAACATCGAGGTTCACGAGTCACACAACTCTGATAATTGAAAGTTTGGATGTAGCCCGAGTCTCAGGTCTCAAACCGTAGCCTGAGCTCAGAGACAGTCCAGATTGTGAAAGCTGACATTTGTGGTTTCCGTCTGAATCATTGATCAGAGATTACTTCCACCACCGTGGTCTCCTGAGAGATGTGCCGAGTTCAACATGACCGTATTGTTTTTCTGAGACATGCTAACCAAGGCTTTTGAAGATGAATTTAGCCTCTTTTCTTTCCTTTTTTTGTAATGAGACTCATTAGACGATCAGGGAAATGCGCAAAATAACAGCTCTTAAATTTAGCTCCAGTGCCATGTCCATATGATTACATTTGCTGAAAGTGTGCTCTTATCTTCTGTCTCGCAGGAACCCCGAGTTGGAAGTGTAAATTTGTGAGGAGAGCTACAGGGTTGACTGGTTCAGGACATGGCCATTTCTCTTCTGCTTTTAATCTGTTTAGGGAAAGCTGTCTGAATGTTTAGACAGCAACAGGATTTGAGATTTGAGAGAAAGAGAAAAAATTACAATTACCAACACGGGTGAAATATATTAGATGCAGTAAATCGAGAATATGGTAAAATAGATGTGTTAAAAAGTGCCCTCAATGTGTACCTGAAGTGTATTTCAAATCTTAAATGTATATATTAATAAAATTGCAGATAATATGATGTTAATGAAATCAAAGGCCAGTTAAGAGTAGGCCTGTTTAAAGAGAGTTCAATTTCATGACTATGTTTCTTAACACACTCAAGTGCACTTTTAAAACGCTAACTTTGTAAAAATATCAACAAAATTTGTTTTACTTTAAAGTACATTTTAAATCACTGTTGTTTAAACCTTCTGTTGTGCAATTATTTTGATGTGTTGATGACTAACATACTAAAGTACATGTAAAATTTAGCTAGTGTGTTATGCAATATTACATTGAAAGTTGATATATTGTAAATGTACTAAATTGCTGCTTCTTCATTAGAAATGTCTATTTACAAATATTTTAAATACATACATACATGACATATACATTTCAGTAGAAATGACATTTAAAGGGTTAGTTCACCCCAAAATGAAAATTCTGTCAGTAATCACTCACCCTCATATTGTTCCAACCCCGTAAGACTTTCGTTCATCTTCAGAACACAAATTAAGATATTTTTGATTAAATCTGAGAGCTGGATCACTCCTCCATAGGCTTCTAAGGGATTGAAACTGGCCGGCCCCGAAACGTTATCAAAGAAATCGTTAAAATAGTCCAAGTGACTACAGTAGCTCAATCTTAAGTTTATCAAGCGACGAGAATACTTTTTGTGCGCAAAAAAACAAAAATAACGGCTTTATTCAAGTATTCATTTCCTTCTCTCTTGGCCTCGAGATTGTTCACGTAGTATAATTGCGTAGCGCGTCTGTGTTGTACGTCACACGTAGGCTCACTATTGGCCGACGCTGGTCATGTGTGTGATGCGTGTGACGTTCAACCAAAGCTCTACGCAATTATACTACGTGAACAATCTCGAGGCCAAGAGAGAAGGAAATTAAACCTTGAATAAAGTCGTTGTTTTTGTTTTTTTGCGCACAAAAAGTATTCTCGTCGCTTGATAAACTAAAGATTGAGCTACTGTAGTCACTCTGACTATTTTGACGATTGCTTTAATAACTTTTTGGGACTGGCAAGTTTCAATCCCTTAAGAAGCCTATGGAGGAGTGATCCAGCTCTCAGATTTAATCAAAAATATCTTAATTTGTGTTCCGAAGATGAACGAAAGTCTTACGGGGTTGGAACAACATGAGGGTGAGTAAATACTGACAGAATTTTCATTTTGGGGAACTATCCCTTTAAGATATATTTTAGTTTACTATAAATTCTAACCACATTTCAAAGATAATAGAAATAAATATGAAATTGCATTATAATGCATTTTCATTTCATTTAAATTTACATGCAATTAAGGGGCTGTTTACACGACACCGTTTTCAACTAAAAACGTAAAACTTTGTATGCGTTTTGGCCGTTGGTTTACACAACACCGGCGTTTGAGTGCCTGAAAACGCTAACTTTTGAAAACGGGTTTTGAAGTGCAAGTTTTTGAAAACCGTCTCTGTGTAATCAATAAAAACTCAAATCTCTGAAGACGATGACGTCATGCACATGCGTATTACGTGTTCAGTCTTAGTGTTTCATCGCCATCTAATGGCCTGGCAGCAGAATACAGCGTGTTTAATTGTTTTTGCTGATCCGTGTGAGAACTCAAAGGAAAATCTTGTCCGTTTTAAGCATATCGTTGTCTTATAAACGTACCCTAAGTGTGTGAAAAAATTACATTACATTTGCACTTAAGAATATTCTTTTAGAGATTTTTTTTCTTTAGTAAGTGTTCTTTTTAAAGGAATACTAAAAAGTACTTCTTATTCACAAGGGCGGTAAAGCTAGAATATTCAGTTGTAGTCAAAGACAGCTGCTGTACAGCTTGATTATTATAAAATACTCGAGTCAGTTTTACACTTTGATATTTTAAAAGGACAGTTAGTGACAAATAGCCTTGTTTAAAGAGAGTCGGTATTGCTTGTTGAAATAGTCGAACTGTAGTGCAGTTTAGAGCCTCCATGTGCCTCTAAAAATGTGCTGCATAAAAGTGAATGAGGACATGGTTTGGTGCCAGAATTTGAAATGGTCGAGCGTTAATGTGGATGGAAATAACCTCGTCTGTACAGTTAGAAACAGCCCTGTAAAATGCTCAATCACGCAAATCAACACGTTTTCATGAACCAAGTGATTGACTGTTTAAAAGTGCTTAGCCACCTAAAATGCAAGCCAGTAATTACATTTCACGAGCATAAAGTTTGTGAGATGGCCAAGGGCAGTTTAAGGAATATTGCAAAAGCTATTGCATAAAAGCTTCATGTTCATTATTTTAAACGTTTAGACTAGAGAAGCTGTCTCCGTATGGCATGGCATATCCTTAAATCAAGTATCAGATATCAGGATGTGACAAAAAGAAATATATATAACAAATAATGAATCACATTTGTCAATCACATGTTTTTTTCTCAATTTGAATGCTCTAAAAGACTTTGAAATCCTCAACTCAACCTCACTTTGGGGAAGTAATGGAAACGAACCGCTCAGCTTCTGTATTTATTGTGTGCTTTGGAAGGCTTCTTTGGAGCAGTCCCAGATTTTAAGAGATTGAAAGTTTTATGAACCTTGGCTAGTAATGCACGTTTCTGTACCCATGATCCTGCAGAGACCCAAACTGTTACCTAATTGAAACTGTGCTAGTTTTCCAGTAATCCCAACAGCAAATCCCAATTAACTTTACTCATAATCAGCACTGATTCTCATCCTCTTATCTCTTTGAACAGGTTTGCCCAATCAAACCCAAACCATGGGAATCGCCCTCTGTGTTTAACCCGACCCAAAGAGAAAAGGTAATCCACAAAAACGGATAAGATGCTAAATGACCACTGATCCTCATGAAGAATAAGGAACTGAGAAGAGGAGATGAATGGAGCAGCTGCCCACTCAGCGAGACAGAGCGTGAGTGAAGGTCGATCTTATTGTTCTTCCCCCCGTGGCAAACATTGTGACTAATAACAAAGTGAGGCAAGATGAGTGGCAGTATCTGGGCTGCGTTGCTCTTTCTGTGCATGTGCTTGGAGCTCGGGGAAAGTAGTGCTCGTCTGAGAAAATGGAAAAGTGAGGAGCACTTGCAAACTGCAAGGGAAGACAGTCAGGTAGAGAGTCTAGACGTGGAGGAAGGGCAGAGTGAGATGCCATTTGCCAACAAAGCAGGAACACCAAGCTTGAGATTAGCACATAAACTTGTGGATAATTTGCCAAAAAGCAACAAAGACACTATCGACTCTGTATCAGGATTGCATCACACACAGATTGAAGAAATTGTAAAAACTGGATTTGAAATCACATTGACTCCAGTTTTGTTGTCTTATGCAAGTGTGAACACAGATTCTACTCCACATAGTCTGAATAAATTTGATCCCAATTCCAAAGATATCCCAGAAATCACTAAGACAACAGTATCACCTCTTGACCAGAACTCCAAAATATCTAGAATATCCCAAGATCGCTTCGTTCCCGCTGATCTAACTCCTGCAGTAGAGGAAACTGAAACTGAACCTGGTGAAAAAGGACCTGACAGATCTACTCTATCAGATGCCAGCGTGATCCTATTGAAGCCTCCTTCTGGTTTAAAAAACAGCACACAGGAAGTACAAACTATAATGATTGGCAGCCAAGATGCAGAGAGCAGTGGTGATTTCCACAGGACCTTTACAGGACCAAATCTGGATGAGATGCCCTCACAATCCCGGAGCCGGAGAAGCTGGATATGGAACCAGTTTTTTGTGATAGAGGAATATAGTGGACCAGAACCGGTGCTGATTGGACGGGTAAGGTGAACATTTGATTGTTATGCGTGCATGCTAATTTAGAATTTCATTTGATGAAATGATGTTTGCAACTAATTTTACTTCTTAAATGCAACATATTGAGTGAAACATGGTATTCAATGTGAAAAATAATAGGGCTTGGTGGCATAAGCCAAAGAGAAAAGTCTTTTCATAAGAGGTTTAGGTAGAAATTGTGATAGGAAGTATAACAAATGCATAGTTCACTCAAAATGATAATTTCTGGACATCCTTATGTTGTTCCAAGCCAAAGAAGATATTTAGAAAAATTCATTTTATTGTCCATCGTGTTTTCAAAGAAAATTGTGGCCAATACATGTAAGTTTTGAACGACTCGAGGGTAGGTAAATGATGACAATTCTTATCCCTTTTTAGGTTTGGTTGATTTTTTTCAAGATGTTAATTTTCGTTAAGATTTAATCTTGCAAATATGAACACTATCCTTGTTGCTAAGCAGGTCAATTTGGGAGGTCCTTTTATAAATAAATCAAGGCTATTGCATTGCCTCAGAGTTTGTTAAACGCAAGATTTTGACAGTAATTATTAGATGTCACCAGAAAAAAAACTGCATTACGCAATTACATGCTCGGTGGTCACATTTAGTAACACATGCACAGACACATGCACTAAAAAACACAGATGCTCACACACGCTCTGCGGTAATGAGCTGCGCTGTATAGGTCGCATTAGCTGCGATTCACACTGAGTAAGTTTGCCAGCTGCTTATACAGAACACAGGCTTTAAAGAGTCTGGCGCTAAACCAACACAAGATCAAGAGAGCACCTCATAAATGTTGCATTCACTTCTCTGCCTGTCCCTGTGCTGACACTGTATCCTAGTAAATGTTTATCTGATGGCCCAGGAGACGCTGTTGTCACTGTTGTTGTTCATCAGTGAATCAGTTATGGCTGAATGGAGGGCAGCTGTATCAGGGAAAAAACTGAAGTTGACCATTCCACTGCTAAGAGTCGAAACACAAGCACTGACTTTGATCTATGAACTAGGAACTTTCTTATTGGATTTGGAGTAAACGCAATTGAATCGGTGGGTTGTTCGACATGACATAGGCTGTGTTAGATGCCATGCAGTTTAAAAGGCTTTTAAGAGGCGTTTGCACGACACTGAAACAGAAATCTTTGGTTACACTTTATTTTGATGGTACCCTCTTGACATTCTTTTGACTATAAGTAACGTTGCACCTACATTTCAATTCATTCTCATTGGAGTATTAGTTGAGAATGAGTGGACTGTTAGGGTTAGTAGATAAAAGGGTTAGACAATAAGATGACATGCAGTTGACTTATTGTCAGTAGAATGTCTGTTGTGGACCATCATAATAAAGTGTTAGCAGATATTAAGCAGATTAATGAGAGTTAGTTGACATGTAGGTGCAACATTACTTATAGTCCACAGAATGTCCATCAAAACCATTGAAGACCCCCTGAATATGCAAATGAGCCCCGCCTCCACTCACTCACTCAGCTCAGAGATCCACTCGTTGACGATCACACGTTGATCTGATTGGTTACAAGGTAGTTTGTGACGTCAGAAACACCAGCGATTTCAAACCGTGTTTTTGAGACCGTCTTTGGTTCACTGCAGTTTTAAGGAGAAAATACTTATGGTGAAAGTACTTATGGCAAGTTTTTTTTTTTTTTTTTTTTAAGAAATTAAGACTCTTTTCAGCAAGGATACATTCAATTGATCAAAATTGACAGTAAAGACATTTAAAATGTTACAAAAGATTTATATTTCAAACGAAGGCTGTTATTCAGAAATGTATATTCACCAGAGATTTCTGGGGGGGGGGGGGGGGGTAGGGCTGGGGGAATTTCCACACACATACTAAGCATTATTCTTATTATCAACCATTTTGATTAATGGTAGTATAGCCTACATACCATCAGTTGTGTGAGTGTGGCTTTATCTGTTTTGTTCAATCTATACACGCTGTTCAGAGAATAACACACTTCAACTTTAAGAGATTCATACCCATCACTGCCTTTGCTCTACAAACACAAAGAAGCCACTTATGTCCATTTATGAGTAGAGACGCATATTAGAAGTATCTATTCAGTATTTTATTTTCCCAAGGACCTCAAGGGCTGTATTTATTATTGAGAGTGCCAGTTGTGCGTGCATGTGTTTAGGTATTTATGTGATGTGTGCATTTTGCCTCCTTTGAACCCATTAGTGGAGGAAGCACGCATTGGAGAGAAGTGCATGTGGTGTTTCTGAAAGAACAAATTTGGACACTGGAGAATCAAAAAGAGGAAAAAGCGGATATATCCAGGAGAAGAGTGTACAATGAAAGAAAATGAGAAGCGGGGAGGGGCTTTTCCTGCTGGGAAACTCATCAGAGATCATTTCCCAAATTTCATTCTTTTTTTACCATCTCTTTTTTTGTTGTTGTCTGCACTAAATTTGTTTTGGGTTTTTTTACAGATTGGATTCATTTAATTCCCACAGTGAAACATTGTGGTGTACAGATGACTGCAGTAGAGCAATTAAAGCACAAATCTGAGAGTAGATGATTAGGAGATTTATATAACAGATTTGAGAGGAGGTGAAAAAACAGAGAAAATGGGATGCGGAAATACAGATTTAGGATAAAGATGGTGTCTCAAATCACATGCTTCTGCTGTATAGAGATTCTCTATTCTGCCCTACAAACTGAGGAAAATGGGTTCAGTTAATTTGGCTGTGCAGCATTACTTGTTAACAACTTAAGTTCCAGTATTTATAAAGCAGTCGCACACCAGATATGGTAAGCAGATGACATACAGACATTAAAATTTAAAATCATTGTTTTATATGTAAAAAAAAAATTGTGTGTAGGTAAGGACGTAAAGACTAGGCTATTTTGTAGACCTTGAATAATAAACACACTTTCTCATCTTTGGCACAGTTGCATCTTTTTATGCTTTCAAACTCATCATCAATGTTTAATTTTGACGAAGTGCAAAAACATTTGTTTTTGTCTGTACAGTGATTTGCCACATGTGTTAATTTATACACTTTTATAGTAGTTATTAATATTTTAATAGAGCTCTTTTTTCATTTTAGTTTGTTTTAGTTTGTTTTTGCCATTTTTTAGTTTAATTAGTTATTCATTTTTGTTTAGCTTTCATTTATTTTCATTAGTTTTCTAATTTTAGTGCTTCAACTTATTTTACTTCAGTAGTTTTTATTCAAGTTTTTGCATCGAATATTTTTATATGATTATATTTCAGCTTTATTTCAATGTAATGAAATACATTTTAAGTTTAGTTTTAGTTGCACTTATTAAAATACTACATTTAATTTGTTTTTACATTAGGCCTAGCTTATATATGATTGTTTATTAATGATACTAAATATTCCAGCCGAGAGCAGTGAGTGTTTTTTTTTTCTTCTTTTTTTTTCTTGTCGCCAGTAGTGTTTCATAATTACTAACCTCATAATATAGCACGAAGATTTCATTGCATTTGCAACAACATATTTTGACACACCAATTTTACCCTGTCAATATGGCCATTTTAAGCAAGATATTTATTTTATCTCAGTTATTACGTGATATGTATTATAAATTCGGACACAGTTTAAAATGTGTAATGCCTACAAATTCATGCTCTACCTCTGACTGCACATTCTGTATGACAGTCGCGAACAGCCCACGATTAGATGCAGTATATTATTTGGTGGAAGAGTTGTTTATTCCATTAAAATTCACTTCTAGTGCACTTTGGCATCTTTCATCAAATTGCTGTTGCCGCTGCTTCACGTTGTGCCTAATAACACCCTGTAGCCGGGGTAAAGTCAGTGACAACATGTCAATGAGCAACAAAGAATAAGAGCTTGTTGTCGTTTCTGCACTGAATTGCACAGACTGGCTAAATATGGACGAGACAGTGGTGAGGAGACGTGGGCAGAAGTTTGTGATGTGTCCTTTCGCTCACACTTCCCACTGTCTTGGCCTTCTCTTGCGCTCTTTTGTTTTCTCACAGTTTTATTGGTTGGTGGTCATTGCAGTTATTTAGTTTGACTAGTCGCAGTGTGTTTCGCAAGTGTGCGTTCTCCAAGGTGGCTATATTTGTATCCCATATAACTCACTAGATCTAGATGTCTACTCAATCATGTAATGTGTGAGTTTTATATGGTTATTTTGTCATTCAACATCAGAGTCGTATGATTGATTGCATGAACATGCACAAGTAATTTTTTCGGTTAATTATGTGCATCATCTGACTATTTAAAGTGCACTTTTTCTATTTGGTATTTTCAGTGTGAACACATCACTATTTACATACAACAAAACG